>OZ010792.1:283473835-284673835 GCA_963932465.1 Maratus speciosus
AAAACATAAAATAAATTCTTTTACATATTCTATATAAAAAAAAAGCCGAAGTCATGTGACTGTCATCAATAGTTCCGGGCTGACCACTTCGCTTTTTATATGCCAAACGGCCATTTCGGTACCTTTATGTTAGTCGGGCGCAGGTGATAAATCGCCAAATATTCTTCCATCGCCATCATTTCATTAAAAATGTAAACCTATCACTCATTTCATTTAAAATACATAACTTTCATTTAAAATACACATCTTTCATTTACCTCATTTAAAATACAATAAATAAATAAATAAATAAATAAATATTTTTCCAGTATATGTTCTTGGCCAGAAAAAAAATGGCATCGAATTTTCCGGCAATCTATATCCTATTTCATATACATAAGCAATTTTTTCCATGTGTATACAATTGACTTAATCTAAAGAAGCCAATAATCTATTTTTATATAGAAACAGAAGTAATTTATATGTACACAAATATTGTATATATATGTGTAAATAAAATTTTATATGCAAATAAATACATATAAATAAAAATAGAAGTTCACCAGGTTTGCTTCCATAGCTATTTATATATTTTATCAACGTATTTCACTTTCTGAAGCCCGAATTGCGCCAAGCTTAAAGAAAAATGCCACGGCCCCGGTAATGGAAAAGTACCTAAATAAACAATTAATCGTAATAATAATAACATAAACTAAAATATTTCATTTCACCATCAAAGTATTGTTTCTAATTTACATTCAAATAAATATATTTTCCAAGATTTGATTTCAATTGAAATTAAGTTGACAGCATTCTATTTCACTTCATAGAGTAAACAAACACAAGAGATTCATTCCTCATATAAATGGTAGAAAATATTAGACCATGGAGTTAATCATTCGCAAAGCAGGTTCTCCAACAATGAATGGACAATATTCTTATGACGTCATAGTAGGTAAATTGGCGGCGCTAACGTTTGTTAACGGCTTGCATGCACGAGGGTTTTATTTTGCTATTTCTCTTAGTTACGTTAGTATATTGTCATATTTATGAACTCAGAAATCAAATCTATAAAAAAAAGTATATATATTCATTATTTAGTTATTAAGTAATGAAAAAATATATATAAATGCATTATTTGCAAAATTTAAATAAATTTATTAATATTAAAAAATAACATTGAAGTAACAGCATGTTTAATTAGAATAAGTTTAATTTAGGTAATTTATGAACAAATCTCAGTTTAAACACTTGGAGTTTCACTCATTTTTGCAGCTACGGAAATTATGAGATATTTGTCAAAAAAGACGAAATACGCATAACAACAAAAATGCATGAAATGTTATCAAGTTCGCAAAGAATTCTTGATTTCTCTATCAGAATCTTTGGACTCGGGGAAGGATTGGGCAAGTTTCAGAATGAAAGTAACATGATGCAATGCTTAGCATACATTTAAGGGAGACCAAATTGGTCGCCAGAGACGGCTAGTTATAAAGAAACCACAATATAAGAATACTTTTCATGCATTGTAAGAGATTTGCCAAGTCCTATATTGAGTCTCTTATGGCATGAATTATATTTTCCAAAAAAAATTGATATTACGGTATTAACCATTTATGTAATGAATTATGAATTCATGAAAATTTTATCTTCTAAAGCAGTTTTCGTGAATTATTGAAACTACATTAGAAGATTTACATAATCATTTAATAAATTTTAGAAGGATTTAAGGATTTAGAAGGACTAATTTAATTTGAATTTGTAGTTATTTTGTGCAATATTTATAACCTCACTCAAATCTTTTATTTTAAATATTTTTCTTAGTATTTTGTAGAATTAGGAAATGTACAAATAGTGTTCTTACAATAGAAATATAGAAACATTTCCAAATTGAAAAATCCCTCCCCCCCCCCACCCCAACGCTAAGAAAGCTAAAAGATGCAAAGGCAAAAGAAATCATCCTTTTAAAAATATCTTTGTTTTGTGTAACACATAATGTTTTTGGAACAGGATAAAGTACTGTCTGGTTCAGAAAAGAAAAACTCTGAGTAGATTTCCTGCTTTCGGAGGTTCCAAAACTTGTAGGAGGGGAAGGGCAGAAAGGGGAGGGGTTACGGTAATTCTCGGAATGATCAATTGAATGGGAGAAAAGAAAATGCCGGACTTCCCTAAAATAAAGTCGACTGACCAGTTATCCTGGCAACAGAACAGAGTCAAAACCAGTTCCAGGGTTTTTCTTGTCTGAGCCAGACAGTAATGCATCTACAACTCATTCTCAACTGTATTACAAGTAATCGATGTATTAAAGGAATTTTATAACAAGTTACTTTAATGGTACTTATAAGTACCGTCAGTAGATAAAAGGTTAAAAATATAAAAGTATACTGATACATGGCTATTGCAGAAAATATTTTTTTTTTTATGTACGAAATATTCAAATAGTATTCAAACGAAAAATAATGTACATCAAAAAGCAAAATATTCAACTTAGGGAAATACTTAAAAATTTGAACACATAAAATATTGTGAAAATTTCTTCACCTTTTATTCCCAAGTGGGAAAATATTAAAAATATGTTGAAATATACAATTGCTGAAATTAAATGAAGATGTAACTATTAAATAACGCAATAAAAATATTGAAATATCTATGGAAATAAAGAAAAATAATTATTGATGTCTATTTCCATAGAAGACTAGTATTTATCCTAAACCGTTGAAGGTTTTAGAATTTCCTAAACCACTGAAGGTTTTAGCAATCTTAAACCTTTGAAGGTTTTAGCAAAAATAAAAAAAATAAAATAAAAATGACCATGATGTTTATTTTTATTTTATTTTTGTGAAGATGCAGATGCAATTTACCGGTAAACAAAGGTATTTATTATTTTGCAAACTGAGGTATTTGTTTTTCTCAGTGGCATTAATAAATCCAAGTCACAATTTAACAAACTACAGCTGCATGTCACTGTTAGCTCAGAAATGTTTCCTATTCTAAACAAGTAAAAAAGTCAAAAAACATTTTTCCTTTAAAATTAAGTCCAAAACGCTTTGAGTTTTCCTGGCTAGTTTTTGTGCAAATAGTAAAATCTTTTAATTTTCAAGTGTTTCACTACTGGCAAAGGACAAAAATCAATAAATAAAACAGAAAAATAAAATAAATAAAACAAACAAATATATATATAATAATAGCCTCTGGTTCAAACAAATAGGATTATGACACAGCTTTTGAAGCGCATGGTAACCCGTTGACAAATTTTTCAATAGTCTTGTATTTTGTTGATTGTCCTAATCCCTATTTTATCAACAATTGCCGCATTTGCTCAGATTGCACAAGTCACTGATTCCTGTTTGTATGTAGAAGGGTGTTTTCAGTGGAAGTTACTTTTTTTAAAAAAACTTTGCTTTAACCCTCTCGCTACGTAAGTAATTCTTCGCGATGAGCCCTTTTACAGAATTTTTAATCTTTATCGCCGGTTCCTTAACCCCTTGGGGACGAGCGACACTTATAGCATGCAGCGCTCAGAATCCTTGTTTTTCCTCACCAGTAAAATTTTACTGTAAAATTTGCCTTATTTGATCAGCGCATTTTCTCGATTCAAGAAGACACAAATTTCTGTTTTTAAAAAACGGTGACGAAAGATTAAAAATTTCGTAAAAGGCTCCCGTCCCGAAGGGGTTAAAGGAGAAATTTTTGACTATCGCAATTGGGGAAAATGTCCTGATTAAATCAGACAAAGTTTTCGCTAAAAAATAACTGGAGGGGACAACCAAATAGTATTAATTTGACGAGAAAATGCATGCCCGAGCATATCTCGGGCTGCGCAGCGAGAGGGTTAAATACTTAATGGGGTGGAACCATGATCATCTTTAAAAATTATATGTGTGAGTTTATACACTATTGGATTTACCACTGTTAAAGTGGGGTTACCACGGTCATGTCTAAACCAGTGATTGAATTACTGAAATTTTTTTTTTTAACATGGTGGGGGCATGACCTTCACCTGTTTCCTAAAATTGGCAGGGGTGAAATACCTGCTCATATTTTGTTTTTTATGAAATGGTAAGGACCTTCCATTTTGCCTCTTAAAAGTGGTTGGTGCTGCCAATTCACTGGGCCCCTTTAAAGTGTGATGAAACTTGTTATTTTTTTAAAAGACATACTGGATAAAAATACTAAAAATTAAAAACTCAAATAATAAAATAATAAAATATAACATAATATAAAATATAATATTCATCTATACACAAAAATCTAACGTGAGTAAGTATTTGCATAAAATTCTATATATAAAAAGAAATACTTGAAAAAACGGATTGAGCTTTTCTCATTATGAACAAATAAAAACTCTTATCTACACAAAAATAATTAAAATATGGATAAAAATAACACACAAACTGACATAAATTACTATTTACAAACATGTAGAAGTTTCAGTGTGCTCAACTCTAGTTATAAAAAGAATTAATGGAACAGGACACTAAATATTCGCACATACTCAATTTCATATGTAATATCTGTTGGCTTTTAGTTTAAAAACATGTTACTAGTTGAACCAATTTATTCACAATATGCCAAAAACATTAAAATCAACTAAATTTACTTTTTGGTGATCGCACGTATGCTTCACCTGATAAATAAGAAAACAAAACTACTGTTACTTCAGTTTATCACGATTTTAACGCGCTGTTGAATGTCAATACCAATTTTTTATTGAATTTTAATGATAAATCTTAAATCCCAGAAGAAATGAAGAATAAAGCTAATAAAATTTTTTTAAATAATAAATTTTAATTTGTTTAAAATCCCTTTAATACAGTACCTATATTTTAAAGAAACTAATTGAAAACTTCATGAACTCTGTCAAAATTTATAATTTATAATTGAGAACAGTATTTTTTTGTTGTTATTGTCTTTTTCATTCTAAAATAACTCTCATTCTCAGCAAGAACTTTCCCATTTCTTCTTTAGTATTTTCAGCAATAAATTTCGTTGTTGATATTGTAAGTAAAATAAAAAATAAAAATAAATAAAAACATTGTTTAAGGTAACGCAACTGATTTTTTATAGCTAAAATATTTCATAAAATAAATAATGCAAAGGGAAATCCGTAGTTTTTAGGGTTTCGTTCATCTGACGACCGTCACAGTGCCCGTTCTCAAAAACAATATATGTTGGAGACTTTAAATTTTGCATACTTATAGCTGAACACCTGACATCAAACGACAAATCATAAAATTTTGAAAAACTCTTATATTTAACCCTCTAGTCTCTAACTTGTGTATTTTAAGCTTTTTTTTTCCTAACTCAGCCCTAATTAAGTTGAAGACTTGAAATTTTGCAAAATTATACCCAAACACATGCGATCAAACGACAAATCATAAAAGTTCAAAAAAATCTTATATTTAACCCTCTCGGGTCGAACTTGTGTATTTTAAGCTTTTTTTTTTCTTACTCAGCCCATAACTATATTGAAGACTTGAAATTTTGCATAATTATAGCTAAACACTTGCGATCACACGAAAAATCCTAAAAATTTCAAAAGGTCTTATATTTAACCCTCTGGGCTCTAATTTGTGTATTTTAAACATTTTTTCTAACTCAGTCTCCTAATTAAGTTGGAGGTTTGAAATTTTGCATACTTATAGCTGAAAACTTGCGATCACACGACAAATCATAAAAATTTCAAAAAGTCTTATATTTAACCCTCTGTGCTCTAACTTGTGTATTTTAAGCAATTTTTCTAACAGCCCCCTAATTAAGTTTTGAGGTTTGAAATTTTGCATACTTATAGCTGAACACTTGCGATCACACGACAAATCATAAAAATTTCAAAAAGTATTATATTTACCCCTCCGGTCTCTAACTTGTATATTTTAAGCAATTTTTCTAACTCAGAACATAATTAAGTTGGAGGCTTGAAATTTTGCATACTGTTAGCAGAACATTTTCGATCACATGAAGAATCATAAAATTGCCACTCTGAGACAATGATTTTCGTACGGGTGGCTCAAAACTAAGACTGAAAATTTTGGGCCGTGAAGACTAGGAATGAAACCAGGCCCGGCTCTGTACAGAAAAATTAAGTTAGACCCGGTCCGTCCCGAGCCTTCAGAAAAAAGTATGGCCCGGCCCGAACAGAGTGGGGCCCGGGCTTGGCCCGGTCCGAGTGCCGTGAATGAAAAGCCCGGCCCGCGGGTCGGGCCTGGCTCGGGCTTCGGGCCACGGTCCGGCCCGTGCAGATCTCTAGTTCGAATCACCGCTAAACTGCAGATGTTCTATCTCTTTGAAGAGAGTGGAATTAGCTTTAAAATTGCAGTCTAAAATTGCATTTTCGGGAATTGTTGGATATAAAATAAATTTCCGAGTGAAAAAATGTTTTTTTTCTTTTTTCTTCTTTCCTTCTTTTTACGTTCGTTCGATGATTCGGTTGAAACTTAGGGCGCATAGTTTTTCTCGGCACTGAGATCATTCCTTTTCTTTTCTTTCTACTATTTCCGAGCGGAGGCTGGCTAAAGCCATTTTTTTTCTTCTTTTCTCACTGTAGTAATATACTTTTCGCGCAGAGCAGAGGGATCTTCGCAGGCCCTTTTCGGTTCAGTCGACCGGCGGTGCTTAGGCATCCCGGTCACGAAATTCATACCCCAGTTTTATAGTTATTTTTGAAGTTGTTGCTTAAATATTTTTTAGCATTTAATTTTAATCTTAACTTGTCCCCATTTTCGATCTCTGTCAATGCCAACATGCAATTTGCACTAGTGGTGTTCTCTCGATGTCTAGTAACACAAAGCCTTTTTCAAGGCTGAACGGTTTGTGTGAAAGCCGGGAGACCCGCGACACGTAATGCGCACTAGGCTTGACATCAAAATTAGTGAGCTATGTGGCCCCCTTTTTTTTATAAGTTCTTAGAGAAATTAGATAGGCTTGGCTACCTTATGCTATAACTTTCTGTGCTCTTTGGTACCCTACTGTCTTTGCATTTTCCGTTTTTTGCCGACGCCAGTTGGTGAAGTGACATCGAAGTATAGGGCAACCAAAAAATTCTTGGATGACCTATGCGCCCCTTTTTCCTGGAGGTTATATTTAACCTCGTGCTTTCAACTCTGGAATGGCCCTCGGGACTCCACCAGAGCTTCCAAATTATGCTTTTAGGCCGTGCATTGTTTCGAAATTCACTCTAGTTCGTACTCATATTTAGTTGGAGGTTACGCGCGGCGGCGTTGCACGCCGCGTTGGCACTCCTTAAGCACCGCGATGTCATGTCATGTCATCTTCGCAGGGAACTGTCGGAATCGCATTAAGTCCGGATTTTTTTTTCTTTCTCTTTTGCCGATGGAACCATATTTCAGTGGGAGAAGAATTGAGTCCTTTGATCACGGCGTTTACCATTGATTAATTTTAGAAATATCTCGATTTTCACCTTAATAGCCGGACTTTTTGTGGCAAGGCGATCGTAGGTAACTATGCTGCCAACTTTAAAATGCAATTTATCGCACGTTCCGGAACCTGTAGAGGAGCGTCGAACTCGTCCGTTCTCTTACCGGCTGGTGTCCGTACAGCCGGCTTTAATATGTAAGGACATCTTGTGGTTGACAGAACTGGTGGAATAAATAATTTGGACTCGGGAACCTCTTGCTGGATCGAATTCATTCATTTAGCCGTTCCATCTTACAGTCCGATTCACGAGTCCGGTCGGAGGTCCTCGAGCCAGTTACAGCTTATTCCAGGAGTACTACATGACCGTAGGTTTGACAAGCTTCTCAAATCTGCAAAATCTCTCGTTTTTGGCGCGGGTTTTAGCTAACATCTCGGGGTGTATCATATTTTGCAGCAGAGGGCATAGTTGTAAATTTCGGAGAAACATTTCTTTAATTGGTTGATTAGCTTTTGATTGATTGCCCAGGCTCAGATGCCAGACCTGGGCTTGGCTGGCCCAGGAATCAGCTAACCACAACTGAATGAGAATATTCCGAACGTCAGCATTTTTACTCTTAAAAATCGCCCGAAAATGATATCTCAAAGTAATAAGATGTATTGCTGAGAAACAAAGTTACAAGGGGTAAAACTGCTTTTAGAAAAAGATTTAAAATTAGAAGAAAGAGGCTAGGGATTTTAATTTAAATTTTCGAAATTCAATTTGAATTTTGAATTTTAAAAGGATTTTTATCCTTTCATATATGTATATAAATATAGTTAGTACAAAACGTATTTCAATTTTAAGACTTAAAACACACGCTTTTATTCTATATAAAATGACGTCATTCGCATCCGCTGAAGAATTGCACATTTACGATCCAGTCTTAAATAACATCTACAGTAAAGTATGCATAGGACGTTACTATCGCTAAATAATACTCAAATCCAGCAAAAAGCGATGTCGTCATTCAAGAAACTCGTAAAGAAAAATTGGTTATCTAATATTTATATGCCTTTATTTGTTTGTAACATTAATACAGATACGTAAAATTAAATTAGATTATACTAGCTCTATGTGTTATTAGAAACCATACATTTATATATATATTTTCAAAATAGCACATATTTTAATTAGATTTTGTTCAGTTGTTATGGGAAAATGGTAACAAAAAGATATAATGACTATTTTCCAACTATTTTTCCTTTACTTTCTACAGAAATGGAGTACTTCAGTTTCCAACATGCCCCACCAGTGGCAGAGACGTTCTGCTCTCGAAGCTGGTAGACGGGAGGAGCTGGGTTCGATCCCAATCGCGCCCAATCGGCCTAATCGTTCGGAGTTTTCGTGGTTTTCTTCGAACCTTGGTTCTCCAAGCGTTAATACAGGTTAGGTTCCCTTAGAAAGACCTCCACGGAAGGCACTCCCCCCTTAGGGCCTATATCCCACGTTCTGATAATTGGACGACATAAATACAACCAACCAATCAGTCTCCAACATTAAATAAATGGCGCTAAAAACTACAAAACAATTTATATCTTAAAAATAAATTGAGATGCAGTTAGTTTTCAAACAAATTGCATCTAAAAGTGCTTTTTCTTTCAATACGAGGGTATAAATTTGAAAATGCACGATGGTTAGATGTTTAAAAAATTTCAGTAGAGATTTTCCGTATTTAACCGTACAATGATACATCTGCTTTGTTTTACAGCTGGCTTATATAACGTAACGTCGTTTTATAGAGACGAATCTTTAATTGCTGGTCGAAAGAAATAGCATATCGGGGCTAATAAAATAAAATTTAAAATAGAATACCACATCCTATATCATTACCTACTACATTGCTTTTAATATAATTCCTTGATCCTTATCATTAATTTATTTATGCCTCAATGCCTTGTGAAGGACCACGTCCCTCATCAATCAAACTTAACAACAATATGCGCTATTCACCCATGCTTTAAAGTAAATAACTTCCACTCTTTATAGTCGTAATGGGAATTTACCCAAATACTAATGGCATTCAGTTGGTGTCACGTCCTATAACCCATTATTATTCACATTTGAACTCTATATTCACTTATTTTTCTGCGTACTACTTCTTATTAAAAGTTTGTGAATGGAATTTTATTCACATTTAAAATTATATCCTACATTCTACAATATTTTGACTCTATTATACTGCATTTTAATATTTTGCATTAAAATTTAGTCAATCTTCATGATTAAAATTATTGTACGTAATTAAAATAAATTTTTGTGTCATATTTTTACCGCTGGGATGACAATTCACTCTTTTCATAAATTTACTGTGACAGCCAAAACACGACAATTTATTGAAATGACAAATAATAATAATAATAATAATAATAATAATAATAATAATAACATTCTTTCCGATTCTATCATTTCAACTTTCTTTTCCTTTTAGACTCAAATATATCCATCCCTGGAAATTAGGCAGCTCTTAATGAAAAAAATACGCAAAACAACTTCATAAACGTTTAATAATTATTTGAATGCAGTGCATAAAATAGAAGCTAACCGCGCCACAACGACCTTTAACCCTTCTGCTCCTGAAACAAGAAATTTTCGCGATTTTATTCGGTAACATTTTCAAACTCTTTTTTTCTGCAGTTTCATATTTAACCCCTTAATTGCCAACGGAATCTTGTGCTATCTCCAGTGCCTTACTTAAATCGCATGTTTCTGAAATTATAGAAGGTGTATATTAGTTTTCTGAAATAACAGTAACAAAATACACATGTTATACTGTTATATATAAGGGCTCAGGTGGTGAAAATTGCCTCGCTATAATTGGAATTCGCCATTCCTTTAATATATGCATGCATTTTCTAAAGACCTATATATAGGTCTGGGGCAGTTAAGGGGTTAGGCAATAGAAATTGTTATTTAACGTCCTTTTCAACGTTCGCCCCACCAGTGACCGAGAGGTTCTGCTTTCAAAGCTGGTAAACGGGAGATGCTGGGTTCGAACCCAATCGTGTCCGCCGGCCTAATAGTTCGAAGTTTTCCGTGGTTTTCTTCGAACCTTTGACTTCCTTGCGGAAATTCGGATTAGATTCCTTTAGAAAGACCCCTACGGAGGACACACCCCACCCACCCACCTTTGAGCCCATATCCCTCGTGTAGATAATTGGCCGCCATAAACAACATACCAACACCTTTTCCACGTTCAAAGAAACATTCTGCAATTTGTATTGCTTCAGTAACATCATATCATCGTTGCATATAATAAAAAAGAAATTCGCATTACTTTGATATATATAATGTTTACTGTTTTCATATATTTACTGTGATAGCTAAAATACAATAACTTATTCATAACACAAGCAGTAATTAATGAATAAAACAGTAGCATCGTTTCCGATTTTCCATTCATTGTATACTCCAATCTATTCATTGCTGGAAATTAGAAAGTTCTTAATGAATAAAAAATATACAGGTATAAAACAACCTCCTAAACTTTTATTAATTATTTGTACTATGGAGTGCATAAAATAAAAGCTAACCGCGCCACAGCGAACTTTAGTCCATCTAACTAAAACAGGAAATTTTTACGATTACATTCGGTAATATTTTCAAACACTTTTTTTAACTATATACTCTGCAGTTTCATTTTTACTCTAATATCGTTTTCAGCGTTCAAATAAACAATTTGCAATTTATATTCTTTCTGCGATGTTATATCAGTGTTGTAAAAAAATAAGAAATTCGTATTACTTTCATATTTATAATTGTTACATGACAACTGACTATTTTCATAAATTTATACTGTGACAGCTAAAATAAAATAATTTATTCATAACATAAGCAGTAATTAACACGTTGAATGCAAGTCTATTTTGTCTGTCTTTCCGTTTGTGATATAAAATAAGATTCCCGTTACACAATCTATAAGTGCCAGTCACCGATGACTGGACCACGTCAGTCGCTGGTGACTGACGTGGCACTCAATGTGTTAATGAATAAAACAGTAACATCTTTTCCGATTTCCCATTGATTTTATACTCCAATCATCTACCCATGAGAAAGTTCTTATTATAATTATATTCGATAACATTTTCAATCTTTTTTTTTTTTGTATATTCTGCTTTTTCATATTTACTCTAACATCATTTTAGAGGTTCAAATAAACAATTTGTAATTTATATTGCTTCTACGACGTCATATCATTGTTATAAATAATAAAAAGAATACATTACTTTCATATTTATAATGGTTACATGACAACTGACTATTTTCATAAATTTACTGTGACAGCTAAAATACAATAATTTATTCATAACATAAGCAGTAATTAATGAATAAAACAGTAACATCGTTTCCGATTTCCCATTCATTTTATACTCCAATCTACCCATCCCTGGAAATTAGAAAGTTCTTAATGAATAAAAAAAGATATATAAAACAACCTCATAAACTTTTATTAATTATTTGTATGCAGTGCATAAAATAAAAGCTAACCGCGCCACAACGATCTCTAGTCCCTCTGGTCCCAAAACAAAAACCCTTTACGAGCCGTAAGTAGGCAATCAATTTTCTAACACTGTCTCCCATCGCAATAAAATATCTCAGTGCATTGCCCTTATGACTTGTCGGCATACTGCCAAACCCTAAAGTGATCGGAACTGTCCATTACTCTAACGAGAAGGGACTATGTCCATTCCCTCAACTTGGAAGTCATCTCTTGTATATAAAAAAATGACAAATGAAGTGAAACTCGATAAAAACTGTAAATAATATTTGCCAGTCGAAGGCGCAGGTTTCCGAAGGTGTTAATTTATACCCTCTTCGTGTGGGTTTATCAGCTTGTAGTGGGAATTCAAAGTAAAGGGGAGGTCATTTTTTACGAGATTTCTGTGTTGTTATTAATGTGTCAGATCGGTTGAGACATGATAAATGAAACTGGCTTGAAATGAAGTAGCCGAGAAAAAAAAATTATTGCAGTCGAGTCGTGATCTTTCATAGATGAAAATGAAGAAAGACAAAGTGGTCTTTGATGGTATTTGCCGACATAAAAGAAAACGACATATTTATTTTGCTGCAATTTAAAACTGACATTTTTTTAGAAAATTGCACTTGCATTGTTTAAACTTTTGGTAAATATTTTTACACCAGTGTAAATCCCCGTCCTAACAGAAATCGTTGTTTTCACTTGAAATTTGAAATAATGGATAAAACTATTTATATACTATTAATCGACAATAAGAAAAACTGATCTGAAACGCTAAGTTCGGGGCCTAATTAATGTATGGTCCTCTGGTGCTTTAACACCAAATTTGTAATCTGATGTAAATAAGACGACAAAACAGAGGAGAAATTACAGATCTATCTTAATTAGTAAAAGGAAATAGATATAGATTGCATACAATGCCAGTAGAAAAACAAATAGATTTTACTAACTTGCACTGTAAGAAACATAAAAATGCGTGACTATTCATCGATAATAAAGAAAATTTAAATGAAACGTTCAGTTCATGGCCTAATTAATCCACGGGCCTCTGAAGTTTCAACAATGAATTTTTAATCTTATGTATAGATATTTTAATTTCAGTTTTATTATGAAGTCTTAATTTTGATGTGATATGAAGAGGTCAGGTGAAAAGTGAACACAAAAATAAGCAAAGTTAAAATTATATCAAAATTATAATTGCGCGAAGGCACGTGCTTGAACAGATGGTCTCTCACCAGTATTGTTACACTGTGTTTTATTATATTTAGATTAAAAAATTTCTGTAAAAATTTCAGGTGGATCAGAAATACAAATTTTCGCTTTTTTTCTATCTAGGTAAATCGTTTATTTTCACAAAAAAAAACATATATTTAAAATAATATAAAAGAAAAGTATTCGGAGCTATCCATTATTCTAGTGAAAAGGTCGCCAATCCTCTCAAAAAGTTATACTTATGTACAAAACAAAAGTGACAAATGAAGTAGCCCAGAAACAAAATTGCAGGAGTCGACTGGTGATTGTTCATAGATGAAAATGAAGAAAGACAGAGTGGTTTTTAATAGCACTTGCTGACATGGAACAAATGACATACTCCACTTAGCTGCTTTTAAAACCAGCATTTATTAAGAAGTTGTACAGTCGTGGGGGGAAAAAAGGAAACACCCCTACTAACTCTGTAACTTTTTATAATAGATGAAAGTAACTAGTACTAAACGATTCTAAATAAAGTCTAATTTTAAAAAATGTATATAAAATTTGCTTAGGGGTTATCTACAAATCAAAACCAGGCCAAACTTTCTTTTTTTCAATGGCAACACCCAATTTTGGCAATATATTTTAAATCTTCAGTTCAAACTATGCCAAGAAACGAAACTTCATTTGGATGATAAATTTTAGAATTATAAACATGCACAATTTAGAGCTTCTAATGTTAAGTTACATTTTCATATTTTTATTAATATCTCCTGAAATTATGATAATAATGTGATAATTTTGGATGTGGTTATAATACTAAAAAACCCAAACATAAATACATTGAAATTGTAATTTTAAAAAATTATAATATGAATTATGAAATTAATATTCGGAAAAAATATGAATTGCAACATACAATTTTTTTGATAGATTTATATTTATTATCCCGCTTTATGTGAATTCCCAATTTCAAATTTTTCTTCTAAGTAGTTTTGGAATTATGATTAAAAAACGTCAAAACGATGGTTTAAGGAGCCGTCTATGATGTGCAAAAAAGCATAATTTGAAAAAAATATACTTTACTGATTTTATTGAACATATGGCTGGCAGTAGTCGAAACATAGTAAAATGGTCATATTGGCAAGAAATAATATATTAATAGAAGTGACATAGTCATTCTCCAGCATTTCGACAATCGAGTACCGAATTTCAATTTGGATACAGCCCCTAAAATATGCTCATTTTTAAATAATTAATTTCTCTGAAACTAATCGTACGAATTTCATGAAAAGTTGTTTTTAGGCTAATTGAAAGATAGGGTAGAATGAAAAAACTGAAATGTGGAAAATCATAATGCAATAGCGCGCAAAAGTTGTGTATGGTCCTCAATAGGAAAACTGCACAGTTTTTTCGAAATCAAGTTTTATCTTCCGGTGCCCCCGGGCACCCCAATTTTTGAGAACTTCTTCAAAAATAACCTTGTACAACTTATAAATCGAAATAAACATGAAGTTGGAAAATAAAATTGTCATACAGCAGAAAAGTTGTGTATTGTACGTAGTAATCTGCCTGCATAGTTTTTTCGAAATCAAGTTTTATCTTCTGGTGTCCCCGGTCCCCCCAATTTTTTCGAAATTCGTCAGAAATGTCTTGTACATCTTATCTCTGGAGGATCTTATAAATTTAAATAAACATAAGGTTAGAAAATGAAAATGCCATACCGCGAAAATTTGAGTATGGTACGTAGTAATATTTCCGCACAGTTTTTTCGAAATCGCATAATACCTTCCCGAGTCCCGGTCATTCGAAATTTCGAAAAAAAATGCCGTAAATTCGCTTTTATCTGTTGTGCATATATAATAGAATGCATCACACAAGAAGTAAGAGTGCAATACAATCATTTTATCTGTTAAAAATACACAAATAATTAAAGTTCAAGAATGAAAAAAAAATATTTAAATCTGTTAAAACTGTTCAAAAAATTTAAAGTTTAATTAAATCAGTTCGTGCTCTTCAAAATAAAAATCTAAATATTCGAAAAATTTCTGCTTGGCGTTTATTGTTGTTTCTGTTGGAGTTTTGTAATCTTGAAATCTGACTTAGTCTCAAAATAAGGTATAATGGCTCTTGATTGTTGCATGCTTAAAAGCTGCCATTGCGACATTTGCTTCAACAGCTAGAAGGATGCAGTAGGGAGGGGCATTCAGTTATAGGAAGCCGATTATAAAAATGTTGGACAAATGTGAATCCCTTCCCGTCGTTTCTTTCAGACTATCGACATTAATTATAACCTCGAAACATTGACGATCTCAGTACCGATCAAAAATACCTGAAGGAAATGATCCTATCTGTTTAAAAAGGAAGTTGTTCGGAAGACCTTGGTAATAGATTTTCTGGTAAACTTTCATACAGCAGATGGGTGACCACCGCCAACAGAATTTTTTGACTGAATGTAGCAACTCCGGATCCAACGTCGAATCTAAAAACATTGACGGAGTTTGTAGTCAAGGTGTATGCACGTGAATGGTTTGTAATTAAGTGCAAGGCATCCTGCAAAGACGGTGCAATCCATATTTGGGAAGTTGTTTATTTTTCCAGGAATATGCCCCAGGCAGTTAAAGTTATCATTGACAAAGTAATCCAGCGCAATGTCTTTTTTGCCCATCGCGAAAACCTGCTGATTGCCATGGTAACCGATGATCGAAAAAGCATCTGCGAGCTAGGATTCCCTAAAATCCTTATAGCGCGAAGACTAGTGGAGTAGTCAAGCAGTTCCAAGTTCCTGCAATCAATTTTAACGCAGTAGATTATATTGATCTGATTCAGTGGGATAAGGTAGCAGTTACGGAACCCGCCAATTTTGACTAAACTTTCATACGATGATTTAAAGAAGTTACATTGAAAAACGTCATTGTGAAGATATCATTTCGTTAGCTGAGTTTCCAAATCAAAGTGAAGAAAGGTGTGTCAAAGTGGTCACTGAAGCTGCCACGACAGATTGAGGCGAAAGCAACAAGGCTGGATTCATAAGATCTCGATCACAATCAAGAGCCATTATGCCTCATTTTGAGACTAAGTCAGATTTTAAGGTTACAAGACCCCAACAGGACCAACAATAAACTCCAAGCCAAAACTTTTCGAATGTTTAGATTTTTTGTTGTAAAGGACACGAACTGGTTCAATTGAACTTTGAATTTTCTGAACATTTTAAATAGCTTGTTTTACATTCTTGAACTTTAATTGTTTGTATACATTTCACAGATAAAATGCTTGTATTCCACTCTTGCTTCTTGTGTAACGCATTCTGTTATACATGTACAACAGATCAAAGGGAATTTACGGCAATTTTTTTCGAAATTTCGAATGACCGGGGACATAGAAAATATTATGTGATCTCAAAAAAAAACGATCAGGCATATTACTACGTACCATACGCAAGTTTTCCGCGGTGTAATATTTTTATTTTCCAACTTTATGTTTATTTCGATTTATAAGTTGAACAAGGCACTTTTGACGAATTTCGCAAAAATTGGGTGGACCGGTGATACTGGAAGATAAAACTTGATTTTAAAAAAAACTGTGCAGGCATATTACTAATTACCATACACAACTTTTCCGCGGTATGACATTTTTATTTTCCAAATTTATGTTCATTTCGATTATTAAGTTGTGCAACGCATTTTCGATGAATTTCTCAAAAATTGGGGTGGCCCGGGGGCACCGGAAGATAACACTTGATTTCGAAAAAATTTTGCAGTTTTATTACTAAGGACCACACACAACTTTTGCGCGGTATTACATTTTGATTTTCCGATTTTCGATTTTTTCACTCCACCCTATTGCATAGCTGCCAACTTGTACGGATTTTTGCTACCACTAAAATTTAATAGAAAATATTTTCTAATGCAGTCGCCGAATTGCACTGAATTTTGATAATTAAAAAAGGCAGGAATTTCTCTTAAATTTTAGTGATAGCAAAAATCTGTACAAGTTGGCAGCTATGCTATTGAAAGGTTTAGAATTTATTTATGGTGTCAAACTTGGGTATTGCTATTGAAAAAAAACAAAGTTTGGATTCTTTTTTATGTGTAGATGGCCCTCAAAGCCAACTTTAGTGACATCATTTAAAAGTAGACTTTATTTCCAATCATTTGGTGCCAGTAACTTTCTTGTGCAATATTTTGTTGCAGAGTTAGTAGGGATGTTTACTTTTTTTCCCACAACCGTACATACAAACAGAGCAGATAAATACAGTCGAGTCTCTCTATAACGAAACTTCATACATCGGATTTCTCTATATAACGAATTTTTAGTAGGAACGGGCCCCTTTTCACATGATCTCATTAAAAACAGTCTCCATATAGCGAAATATCTATCTCCATATAACGAATTTTTTCATAAAATGTTCTTCATTTATTCAGTTTTAAAAAAGCTTCCAAATCACATGGAATCAATTTTCCATCACTGATTCCTGATTTATCGTTCAATACTGAGTTTTTTATCTTACTTTTTTACCTTGAATCTCCTTGTTCTTTATGTCCAACGAATTCACCCCCTCCCCCCCTCTCCCACACACCTTCCCACATCCTAAACAGTGTTAATTGGATTGTTACACATATAAAAGCGAGATCAGAGAGGTAATTGAAGCTTAAGGTGAATGAGATCAAATATTATTCAGAATGTTAAATTAAAAAAAATAAACTCTCTTTTAATTAAGCATAAGTCGATATTCGTAATGTATTCACTGCCAGAAAGTTCCCGAGATCCACTGGAATGACACGTGACCTGATGCGCTCCACAAAAAAGCGGGCGGAAAAATAGGCACAAGCACGCTATTGATCGAATGGAAAATTCTCCCTCGACAACTGCAGCCACGAGAACAGATCACTGTCACCATTTAGAACACGTTTTCATCTATCCAAACTAAAGCTCTCAACTCTTACAGTTAGAGTACATGTTTATTGTTTCTGGCTTTCTTTAGTGTGAAAGATTCAAAAAACTTAATCTGTTTGAGTGCATTTTTTTTACTGCTTCTGCAAAAAATGTCTCCTAGGAACTGCATAACTCTCCGTGATAATGTGAAGATTTTGAAAGAAATCGATAAGGGATTGAAAAAAAAGATGTGGCAAAAAATGTTTGGGATTCAGCAAGCACTACTCTTTCAACCATCATAAAAAATAGAGAGTCAATCACCGAATAGAATTCGGATCTTGATTCGATGAAAAAGAAAGAGGACGTGCTAATACGAGGACTTAGGCGAAGCAATGTTTAAGTGGATTAAATGGATAAGGGACCGGAATCTACCACTTTCGGGACCAATGATTTTAGAAAAGGCTCTAGAATATGCTTCATCTCTTGGGCACTCTGACTTCTAAGGCAGCATTGGTTGGCTAGAAAAGTTCAAGAAGAGACATGTGTTATTCCAGAAAACTATCTGCGGTGAAAGTGCGGATGCTCCGGTGACAGTATGTGAGAACTGGAGTCTTAAAGTAGCAGAAATTCTAAAAGAATTCGCTCCTGAGAACATTTTCAATTCTGACGAAACAGGTCTCTTTTACAAGTGTCTCCCAAACAAAACTCTGGCGTTTAAGGAAGATAAACGTTTTGGCGGCAAACAAAGTAAACAAAGGATTACTATTCTGTTGTGTGCTCACGTGACAGGTAAAGAAAAATTAAAGATGCTAGTCATTGGGAAAAGTAAATCTCCTCGGTGTTTTAGAGGCGTGAAGTCCTTAGAAGTGGACTATGATTTTAATAAAAAGTCCTGGATGACCAGTGAATTTTTGACAAATGGTTAAAAGCACTTGACAATCAAATGAGAAAACAGCGCCGAAAAATTGCTTTGCTTATTGATAATTGTCCAGCTCACTGACAAAACTGTGGGGGAAAACTGCAAAATGTTGAAGTTATTTTCTTACCACCCAATTGCACATCAAAACTGCAGCCTTTGGACTTGGGGATAATAAAAAATTTAAAGGTGTATTATAAGAAAAGAATTCTTAAGGAACTGATCATAGCAATTAAAAAAATGATCCCACCCAATACATCATTAGTCTTAGAAAGCATGTTGTGTAACTTTATAAAGCTTGGAGATTTGATGTAACTAACAAAACAATTTGCTTCAAAAAAGCCGGCTTTTCTAAACTGGAGAATAATGCGGATTCTGAAGACGAAGAAGATGTGGCTTTAGCAGACTTAACAGAGAAATGAATGTTAATTAAGGAACGCGGAAATGTCGAAGAAAATGTTACTCTTTCTGATTTTTTGGAAGTGGATGACAATCTCACTATTGCGCAGTATCCTACTGATAGTGATATTTTAAGCAGCGTTATGAACAATGATGGTGAGGGTGACAATGAGCATGAAAACGAAAACGCACAACAAGAGAAAAAAACATCACGCAGTGAAATGATGGGTTCTTTTGATCTTATAAGGAGAGGACTTCAAATGGAGGGAAATGTTCTCGATGCAATTTTTCACTCCTTGCTAAAGTGTAAACATTTTTTCGAGAGTGTAACAATTTTGAAATCAAAACAGCGAAAAATTACAGATTTCTTCGACTAAAATTAATGTAAGTTTTCCTTATGTGATTTTTATTATGCTTTCAAATAAATGTCTCTTCTCTTTTTTGAAACTGATTAAATAATTAAGAAATTGAATATTAGGCTAATATTTATAGTGAAACATTTCAAATTCTTAATTAAACACCTCAAAAAAATTTTTGTTCAAAATTTTCACATTAAATAGGAATTTTTACTCATTCTCTGTATAACGAATTTCTCTATATAACGAATTTCTCTATATAATGAATTTTTTTACTGGAACAATGGATTTCGTTATATAGAGACTCGACTGTACTTTCGTATTTATTAAATATCGTAATCTGGGATTACTTGAGGTATTTTCAAAATTCAAACAGTTACCCCGTTGACTGGTGGTTACTTGTGTCACATATGTAAAATCAACATTAGAATGTTGTGGGATGACAAAAACCATACACAGTTCAGTATAAAATTACACTGATTTTCAAGTATCACAATACTTATTACTATAATGCTAAAATAAATCTGAGAAATCATTTATACCCACGGTTGGCAACAGGCGGACCGCGGTCCACATCCGGACAGCGGAAGGATGAAGCCTGGACTGTCAAAAATGTTTCAATTTTAATAAATATTTTTATTTATATTTATATATAATAGATACGTTTGAGCCTTTCTGGAGGAATTTGAAGTAAGATTTCAAGACTTTGCAGAGATAGGCAAGTTGTCTTAATTCTTTAAATCGCCTTTTGAAGTTGTTCCAGTTGCAGAATGGACTAATGTGGCAGCGAAGTTGTTCAGCCTTGAAAAAAACCTTTACTTCAAATGGAGATAATTGACTTATAAGGTGACATTTCCTTGCAACTACATCCTCTGGAGAACTTTGAGATAAACATATCTCAGGAAAGTGTGAAAATTGTAAAAAACTAGCTATTAACTGGTTACTATGTTTGGCTCCCCATATGTATCTGAAACAACTTTCTCCAAAATGAATTTTTTGAAGAACAAATATCATTCGAGATTAACGGACGCCCACCATCAAGACACTCTTTGTATTAGTTGCTCACCACATTTATTATGTGTACGAGAGGGTGCTGAAAAGTTCCTGTCTTCAATTACTTATAGTTGAAATAGAAAAACAAAATTAAGCTCATTTGAAAGTTTAATATATTCTTATGTAACTCAAATAATATCAGGTGTTTCTTATTAAAAGAATTTTTTCTGATGAGGGTGAAAACTGAGATAGCAGGGGCACTAGAAAGTTTTTGGCCTTTAGAGTTACGAGGCGTCATGAAGTTTTTGTTTTTACAGGGGAAGTCAGCAAAGGACGTTCACGCTGAGATGTCACAAATGCTGGGGATGAAACCTGGATTACATCTATGCTCCAGAAACCAAAGAACAGTCAAAAGAATGGCGCCATAGGGGGTTCTCGCGGCCGAAGACGTTTCGCACACAGAAATCTGTCAAAAAGGTCCTGGCGTCAGTTTTCTTGGACAAAGACGGCATTCTGTTAATGGACTACCTACTTCAGGGGTGTAGTATTATCGGATAATATTAAACTACACATCTGGACAAGTTGAAGGAGAGAATCAAGCCGAGGGAAGTTGACCAATGGGATTTTTTCGTTGCATGATAGAGCACCTGCACACTCGTCCAATGTTGTGGCTGCTAAATGAGGATCATGTGCTTCCAGCTGGTCAATTATCATCCATATTCACCAAAACTAGCCCCTTCAGACTATTATCTGTTATCGAACTTGAAGAAACACCTTAAGGGTCATAATTTTGAGGACATCGAAGATGTCAAAGAGGCTGCTGAGAGATGATTTCAGGACAAGTCAAAGGAATTTTATTTCAGAGGACTAGAAAAGCTGCAACAACAATATAACAAGTGTATCAGTCTCATGGGAGAATATGTTGAATAAATGTGTAATTTCTTAACTCTAGCTACATTCTTTCTAGTCAAAGCCAGGAACTTATCAACACCCCCTCGTATGTAAAAAATTTCAGAACGAATACCTGACTTTTCTATCTTCTATTATATGTATGTGTGTCTAAAAATAAAAATTTTAAAGTAATAAGTACTTATATTACTTATGTGATTTTTTTTCTCTGGACATCAATAAAATTTTTCGAAAATATTCCGACCCCACTTAAAATTACTTGCCGACCCCTGATTTATACAAAGCTCTTAACACCAAGTTTACATAAATTACTGAAATCCATATTTTCAATTTCAATGAGAAATAAATATTAATTCGGAAGTTCAAA
The DNA here is from genome assembly GCA_963932465.1 of Maratus speciosus. Classification (NCBI taxonomy): domain Eukaryota; kingdom Metazoa; phylum Arthropoda; class Arachnida; order Araneae; family Salticidae; genus Maratus; species Maratus speciosus. The sequence continues at coordinate 283,495,709 of OZ010792.1, forward strand.
AATAAATGTGTAACGTCTCCTAAAAACTTGAACAGGTTGTACTTTAACAATTTTTTTATAACCATTTCCATGGCATCATTTACAATGGGAAACATAGCATCCTTTTTAAAAAAAACAATTTCGGACGTTTTCGAAAACCTTTTATTTGTACTTGTTCTTCATTTGATATCATTTCAGTAGCAGTACTATATACTTGTTTGGACTTTTCTTTTAAACTGCTTTCATTCAGGCAAGTTAAACAATGATGTAGGCGTCTGGTTTAAGTCCCTTCATTTGTATGATGCCTTTCTTTAGCACATTAATGATTTCTTCAGCATCAGAATATCGCAGTCATAGTCAATCAATTAAAATAACGTAGTAAAGTCAATTAAAACAAATCTGAATCTGAATCTTGCGATGAATACGTACTATCATCAACTTGAGCCAATTTTTTGGTTGGCTCAAATTTTCCCCATATTGTCCCTGTATGGCCAGTCATTAAAAAAAATTAAATGACAAATTCGAGTATAACCTTTTGAGCCAATAGGCGGGGGTGAAGTGAATTTTGAGGTTAGGAAAACGCATGGACTATTGTTAAGAGATAAAGAAATAAAAAGTTATAATTAAAAGGAAAACAACTTCATAAAATAAATGAATATTTGAACTTATGTAGTTGTATTTTCCATGAATCGTGAAACCATACAAATAACATATTTGAGCACAATTACGCTCAACTGGGATTTCAACGGGAAACAGGCATGCAAGATCGGCATTAAAAATATTCTCCACAAAGTTGCTAATGTTAATACAGGTAAACAGTTGATGCGCTGATGGGATACCTAGCTGCAAGACAACTCCACTCCCTGAGAATGAGTGTTTGCGTAACACATACTCGTATTAGAGACATGAAAAAAGAATCTAACCATAATACTATAGATATTATAATAAAAACATAAAAAGATAAGAAAAGTTTTTATCTCGCAGAAACAGAAGACAAAGATATTAGGAGAATAGGAATGGTCAGTAAATTCGGATTGGCTAATTTGAAAGTTGGAGGATGAGCTTCGTTGGAATAAACCAGGAAGTCCGAAAAATTTAAGAATTGAGAAAATCTATATATATATAAAAGTCTAGTGTGTGTGGGTAAAGACAGACTTTTCTTCCTAAACATCTACTGCCACCCATACGCGGTTGGTGTGGTTAGATACCCATTGATTTCCTGCCTTTAGTATGGCAGTTTGGTCGCGGTGGGTGGAAGTGGGGGATTAAAGGGACACTCAATAGAATTCCATTACATTACGGCCTATGGGGGGAGGGGATCTTTTGAGATAGTTTTTTATCTTTATCTCCATATGTAAAAGACCCAACCCAAACTACTGAACCTAGAAGCATGAAAATTGGGGGGAAATCTGCACTAAGGACGGATTTTTGAAAATCCCCTCCCCTCTAAAGGGGTTAAACAAGGGGTGGTCGAAAATTTTAGATCATTTGCCATATCTCAGCAGCCGTTTTAATTAGGAGCGTGAAATTCCAGAAAATAAAACTGCTAAAAAAATAATTCAACACGTGTTTCAGCGATTTTAGTACCCCCCCCCCAAAAAAAAAGGAGGTTTAAAGTGAGGTCGAAAATTTTAGAACAATTGCCCTATCTCACCAGCCGTTTTAGTTAGGAGCGTTAAATTCCAGAAAATACATCTGCTAAAAAAATAATTAACCATGTATTTCAGCAATTTTAGAAATCCCCCCCCCCCCAAAAGAGGTTTAAAAGTGGGGGCGAAAATTTTAGAACATTTGGCATATCTCAGCAGCCATTTTAGGTAAAAGCATGAAATTCAAGATAACAAACATACTAAAAAAAAGGTAAATACATTTAATCTTTGCTAAATATATTTCGTTTTATTCAAGGTTCTTTTAGAGAAACTGACCAGCGAAGCGAGCGAAGTCCGCTAGTATTACTATGAAATTTCAAATTTAAGATCGAATAGTGACTAAAAAGATTAATTTTAAGATGTATAAATAAAAATAAAGGTTTAAACGGTTTACAACTGTCGAAAAATCGCCATAGTCTGAATCAGCAAGCAAAGGAATGATGTTAAATAAATCTACCCAACCCATCCTTTAAAAAAAGGACAATTTTCATTACCATACATTTAAGTTATTGTTTAAAAATAAATATATATCTAGCATAATTTGTAAGAAATTAAAAAAGTAAAGTTTTTTTTTAGCTTAAATAATGAAAAAGAGATAAACAACAAAGTATTAACTGAAGAGAACTACTCTACTAAAATAGTAGTATATCTGGATCTTTTACATTTATACGGACTGTGAACATCATAATCCGGGAATTCATATACCATATAATTAAAGACATTATAGAGGAAAATATGGAATTTTTTGAGAGAAATTTAGTACGGTTAGCAAGCGAATAAGTTTTAAGATAATTTCTAATAGTAGAGTTACGAAGGTACCTAGAACCATTACGAATACATCTGAGCCGTTTATTATAAAAAAAGATAAATGATCCATGCTGGTTTTGCAAGCAAAGCCCAAGATTGGACAGGTATAAATAATTACAGATAGGATGCAAGTATTGTATATTAGCATTATATTGTGAATAGAGAGAGAGGAGCTGTGAAGAAGAGGGAAAAGGGATTTAGAAGGGTCAAAGACTTTTCCACGGATACTAAGATTTGTTTTCGAAAAGTGAAGCGTTTAACAATGACAACCCCTAGGTACTTAGCGCTATGTACTTAGCGCTATCAGACCAACGGATAGAAATATTGTTAATAGTGATTCTATTGCGAAAGGAGAAAGATCTAGAAAAGCATACAGCAGCAGTTTTAGTTTCCTTTAACTTGATATGCCACAGAATGCGCCACCCAATGTTAAGATGGTATTGAAAATTTTTATAGAAAAAGTAAGGATGATAGCAGCGTATATAGTGGTGTCTTCGGGCAAGTAAAGTGAATATAATACGAGGAATATCGTTAAAATATATATATATAAACAGGGTAGGATCCAACAGAGAACCTTGAATTATGCCACATATAAGGGAGTGCAAAGTAGAAAATGTGTTGTTTATGCAGACGGAAAGTACGGAATATTTAGGAATAGAAATTTTTTCAAATGTATTCAGAAATTTTCCTGCATTTCATAGAAAAGCTTCAGAAACTCAGACTAAATTATTTTTATTTATTTATTTTTGTTTGATGCTAAAATAAATATTACTTAATCTGAAATATTTCTAGTAAGATAATTCTATTAAAAATCTTTTGTCTGCAGCATACCTATTTAAGCTTTTTCAGAGAGCGGAAAGAAATATGCAAGCTGCTTATATGAAGTATCGTAATATGAAGTATTTTATGACAGGTGGGATAACTTTGTAACACCTGGTCTAGTTTTCGTATTTCGAATCTCCATAGCTGACGTATCGACTATACGAATCTCCCGCTTCGTCCGGTATGGTAGGAAAGCAAACAGTGTCGCAATCTCCTAGTACGGTGTGCCACATCACCTAATGACCGTTTCCCGAAGCTCTAATACGAAATATGCATCTTATGGTATTTATTATATTTGGATACATAACCGCAACAAGGATGGTGCGGACGGTGCCCCTGCATCAGGCACCCCCCAATTAAAATAGGCCCGTGCAGGCTTCATCGGCGCCATCAATTATCTTTAATGATGCGTCAATCATCAACGTAAAAGTTAACGAAGTTTTCGCTCCAGTATCCAAATAGTGTTGCTGCTGTTCTGCTCAGTTAATATAGCTTAAAATTAAATTATTTCTAAAGCCCTTTAAAAAATTTAATTTTAATAAAATAGGCTCCTTCACAAAATTACTTTTCATAAAACATGCACCTTCACAAAATTTCTCTCAATAAAAATAGGCCCCTTCACAAAATTCCTCCTTATAAAATAATACTCATCACAAAATTCAATTTCATAAAGACATATTCTTCATTAATTATATTTAGTTTGTTAGATTTTAAAATGTATATTTTGTTAATTAAACAAGATTATCAAAAAGCAAAACTTTAGGAGAAGGGCTTGAAAAGGTTATTATTAATTAATATTTGGTTCGAATTTGAGTAACTGGATTTCATCTTTCGTTATTTTTTACAAAAATATAAAAAAATTCACAAAAATAAATTTTACTTTTCACAAAATAGGTCCCTAGAAAAAAAAACCTGCATCGACCCAAAATTAATGCCTATTACTATTTTTTTGTATCGCACTACTTGCTACATTACATTTTTTTTCAAAAAACAGCATGCTATACTACGAACTAAGAGAAATTGCAATTAGAGAAGTTTTATCACTTATACTACTTTTTACCATTGGTCATAACGTGCCGTTTAAAAATAATACAATGAAAATAATGCAGAATTGCTATCATAAAAAAAGAATTCAGAAAGCGATAAAGACCAAGGTTATTGATACACCATACAGAGTAGATGTGCCATTAATGGACACCCTTATGGAATTTCTTTAAGAATTAATTTTTATTATTAGTTATAATTATTATATTCTAGTTCTTTCAATATTATATTAATCTATCAACAATATTTAATCATTCATCTCATAGTCGCATTTCCCAATGCGAACCTAAATTTAATTGTAGATAATAGAAGTAACTTTGACACTCATTGTTCCAGTAATGGCCACTCTCTGTTCCAGAAATGGACACCTTACAAAAGAATAGATATAACTGTTTTTATGATTGTATTTTGAACAAGAAATTAATGAAAGCATATTAAGGAAACAAAATAGTTATTTTCAAAGATTATTTTCAAATAAATTTAAGAATTAAGATCGCAATAGAAAAATAAATCTAAGTTAAACACGCAACATTTCGACTTATTTAAAAAGATATTTTCCATAAGAAAATATAGGCACCGCAGAATTTCCTGGTCGTGAAATCTTAGGACAAGTACGACCCCTGCTAAATTTGGCAGATTCCCAGAATAGCCGAGACACCCCATTTGGCGACTTTTCTGACAAGCTCCAAGTACCCCACATACGCCAATCTAAAATGCTGTATCCTGAAAACTAACGTGATTGGTCCACTTTCCTGAATGCTTCCTGACTGTTTTTTAATACGTCATCACCCTGGAATCATGGAAAATACAACATTTGTAAATAACGACGTATTAGAAAACACGGGAAAGCTGATTTTTATGAGATTCAAAATAAAACAAACGATTTAAACACAATTTGCTGAAAAAATGTGTATTCTTTTATTTATTTTTTAAATTTTTAAATTACCTAAAGTAAATTTTTAAAGTACCTTTCCAAATCAGAGTAACGATTTAATGATTAAAATTTTCATTTCTCAACAACTTTCAGAAAAATTCATGGTGTCATTTAATATTTTAAATTACGTGCCTATATCAGAGTAAACATTGAACAAATCATTTCTAATTTACGGAACTCTGAATGCTTCGCGTTCATAAAAAAATAATATATATCACTGAGTACAGCAGTTCTCGCTCTGTACCAATCTCAAAATGTACAAAATTTGTTAAAGCGACAATCAGTAATCGTGTATGAACGCTTACGCGTTCATTAACCGAAAAAAAAATCACAGGATTCAGCATTTCTCGCTGAGTAGCAATCTCAAAATTCAGCAGTTATCGCTCTGTAGCAATCTTAAAATGTACAAAACTCGTAAGGGCAACATACATGAGAAATATACAATAAACGTCTAATATAAAACGCTACAACAAAAAGTGCATAAAATTATTAACATACAGACATCTCCTTTCTTGAAAACCAACTCTAAAAATGTTGAATTGCCATAATTTCGTAAACTTCCAGTCAAACTTCATTTAACTTTCCAGCAAAAAAAATGAACAAATACTCACAATTTCAAATTAAATTACGCAGGTGCTTTAACTTTCAAATTTTACAACTAAAAACAGCAAAAAAAAAAAAAAAAAAAAAAAAAAAAAAAAAAAAAAACTTTTGACATGCCGATATTCTGTTTTTACAAATGCGGAGTTGAGTTGTCAAAACACCGCTGAGCTAACTGTGAATAAAAGTTTTCAGGTAGGCGTAACCATCCAATACACAACAAATCAACCAATCCCAATTCAAGCTCAAACCACTGTAGGCGTTGAAAGAATTTACGAAACGAACTGGTAACAAGAAAAATCCATTTATCGCCTCGCCAAATTGAACGATGCCAAGTGTCTCGGCTGTTTTGGGATTCAGCCCTAAATTTTTATTGTTTATTTTTTATAGACAAAAAACTTTGAAGGACGTCCATTGCTGGCCCATCTACCCTATACATTCACAAAGAAAAAGCACCCAGTTTTATAAAACTATGAATCATACCTCATTATTTTTAAATAATAATAATTTTAATGATTTTACCATTTTTTTTTCATTAGATTCAAATATTTACATACCTTTGTAATGGTTATCTTTTTTTTCCCAGCCGATAAACGGCAAAGAATGTAAAAATCCAATTAAGAACACAATGAGATGAGACTCTATGACGATTAGCACTACACTGTTATAAAAATACTTCATCATGATTACCCAGCTAACTTTTATTATTATCACCTTAATATATAATATTTTTAGAATTTCGGGTAATAAAGTAAACCTAGCACTTGTGTTCCGGCATCTCCTAAAAAATGGCGGTCTTTTCACAAACAGGTGTTTTTTTTTTCATTGTTCGCCAGTTTACTTGCGGTCAGAGCAGACAATTTTTCTACATTTACACAGTTATGAGATTTATCAACCGATAACAACTGACAAACTTAATGCCATAAACTAAATACACATTAAAACAGGTAATTTTTTGTACAAAATGTGTAATTTTTATGACAAGTGGGTGATTGTAGAAATTTATACATATATCTGTGTATATATAACTATGGGGAAATTACAATAACACATCAATTCGTGTAAATTTAGGCATAACACATTTATTTATGTTTTTCAAGTGATAACAAATTATACACTTAGTTTCAGAGGCTAAATACACATAAAAACAGGTATGTTTTTAAAACAAATGTGCAAATTTTATGACAAGTGTGTAATCTTAGTAAATTACACATATATATGAGTAAAATTACCTAGTTTACGCATTTATTTTTTAGAGTGCAGTAAGAGGGGTAATATGGTTATAGTTATTATTAGTTTCTTTTTAATACACCAAAGGGAATTATCCTCGCTAGACAGATTTTCGAAGAATTTAGACCCTTTTTTTTTCCTTTCCTTAATTAAGGTTTTTAATTTTGTTGTGCAGTCTATTGATGGTGGTTTTGAGGGTAAGGTCACTACGCTGACGTTAAATCACTGGTCGTTAAATCACGTTAAATCACCTCTTACTCTATGTTAAAAAAATTCTGGTGAGAACTGGACTGAGAAAAAATATGGTTCTGGCATCTAGAATCTAAATTGTGGTTCTAGAAAAAAATAATTCCATGTCTTCCCGATAAATTCCAGTTCCCTTTGCTAGAGAGTTCTGGTGTCTCCTACTCAAGACTCCTCCCCTTCAAGAGCGTTTTCTTTTATTCTCGTGGTCAAACTTATTTTAAAATCTCTGCAAATACATGTGAACATAAGAGGTTAGTTTTAGTGACTGAAACCATTCCAGAAATCAAGCGATAATTTCTCGCTACTGAAACGATTCATTATCGCTTCGTCACCTAGAAAACAAAAAACTAGAAATTCTAGATCATTTCGTCTATTCAGCTTAGTTGTTTACCTGTTCGCATAGCTCGGAAATCTATATTTCTAATTTAGGGAATCAGAAAATGACTACCTATTCATTCTAAATGAAGGTGGTATTATTTTTTCTCAGTGGGAAGTATCATATTTATTTAGATTTTCGTTTATATCTTTATCAATAAATTATAGACCGGGAGGTGGCAGCTCAGACAATCACCTCATGGAGTTCACGGCTGAAATTCCAGAATTAGTTAAAACTCGATTCGCATATTAAAACAGAATCGGTCTGCCAAGTCATATCTTGGTGGAAAATGCCTGAAAACCCGATTTTTGCGGTTGACTCGTAGGTTTACCATTGTGTTTCCTGCTCCCAGTCCTCCCTGTTTTCATACCTTTGGGTGCAGGAAAGCACAATGATAAACCTACGAGTCAACAGCTAAAAGCGAGTTTTCAGATATTTTGCACTAAGATATGACTTGGCAGACCGATTGCGTTTTAATATGCGTATCGAGTTTTAACTAATTCTGGAATTTCAGCCGTGAACTCGATGAGGTGATTGTCTGAGCTGCCACCTCCCGGTCTATAAGTTATTGTAAGGATATTTTCAACAGACTTACTTTGCACTCTGTGAAATGCGATGACATGACGAAAAATGTTGTAAAGAACCACCATATCTATATTATAAAGGACAAACGCGTGGACAAACATAACGTTTTTGCAACTTTAAGATTCGAAACAGTACATTAGTTGAAATGGAATTTATGTTAGCTTTTAATACTTTCTAACATAATTGAAATGTGTTTATGAGTTCGGTTTGTCTGTCCGTCTGCCCATGTTCTAACTCGCGTAACTATACTCCTATTGCCTTGCAGTTGATACATGTTAATGAGGCTTATTATGGTTTATTATGTTCAGTATTGAAAAGGAAGTATGTGGCGTTTATAGTTTATCAACCATGGACACTCAAAAGAATTTCGTTACATTAAGATCTGTAGGAGAAATCGTTCGCGGTGGGTTTTAATGATGCAACACTATATCAAACATACTTAAATATATATCATTGAGGTGCATTAGAGAAGTCTTGCTATAGAATATTGTATGCATAGCATTCATTGTTTATTTACAGGGACGCACAAAAGAATTCGGTTACAGTACGGTCTAAGAACAATAATTGCTGGAAATGCGTTTTATGTTGCGCTACGCGTTATTAAAATAAACTAATTTTTTGCCTATTACTTGGTGTGTATAAATTCTATAGATGATGTGCATGTCAACATAAATATCTAGAAGAGTATATTTCCGTTTATTGATGGAAATTTCTGTAGGGAAATTACAACTATGCTGTTCATTTCGTAACTGAACTAAATTTTAGTATATTATATAGCATACATACAAATCTATAGATAACATATAGGACTGCACAAAAGAATTCTGATATTTTTTCGACTATTGATGGTAACTCTTGAAATTGGAATTTCAAATGGGTTATATGCGTTTTCAAAATTGTTTACTTAGATATAATTTTTTACCTTATTATATTATGAACTTTTGTTAAAATATCCTGGAAATTTTGGCTTCATAATCTATGCTTAACGCATGATTTTTTGTTCTTGCTTTTTATTAAAATTTATTGCCTGTTTAAATTAAATTCCCCCGTTCAATTGCTTCTTGAATGTAAATCAATTCATGTATATTTAAAAAAAATTCTTCTTAAGTACAGTTTTTGGTAGACATGTTTAACCCTTTCAGCTGCAAGCAATTGCATTTTTGTAATGTTGAACTCACACCGGAATTTACGAAAGAATTTAGTTCAAAATAAGGAAAAGGAATTTTTCAACTTTTTTTCCATCAAAGTTAAGTAAAATTTAATTAAAAGTCTCTGGTGCGAATCATGATTAAAATTAGGCCCCTCAAATGGTTAAAAGTCGTTCATGTACATAAAGGGGGAAATATCTCATTTAATCCGAGTTTGTGTTAGATATTAAGTGTAAAAAATATTACATATGTACAAACACTTTTTCACGAATAAAATTTAATGTGCGACACATTTTATAAACTACAGAGTGTCTCTAAACTCATGGTACATACGTTAGGAGGTGATAGAACATAACTAGACAAGCACAAATCACCATACAATCCACGGTCGGAACGCAAGTCGTAAAGCGCTAGGGGGCGCCTCCTAGCGACCCCAATAAAAAGGCTGTTCAAAAAGGCAATGGATTTTTTAAATAAGCTGCGTATACCCTTTGTTTCTCAAATAAAGCATTAGCGTACACTGTATCCATGAATGTTCATGATTCTAGCGTATTAACTCTTACTATAGCATAAACCTTCTGATTTTTTCACGACTACAACACTGCGCATAATCCTTTTTGTGTTTTTAGCTGCTGCTAAACTGAATTTGTGTTAAGTCAGTATGTCTATAAATAGAGCATTGTAAATGGCATGGTGCGATTGAACATTTAACCCTAACACTATGTCCTGTCGAAACAAGCCCTGTTGTGACCCTCGGACCCCATACTATAATACACATGTTAATATGGTTTAAATATCTTATAAATTACTTTTTTCACTTATTTAGTAAGGTTAAAAATAATTACCGCTTATTTTGATGTTTTCATAATAAATTTTATTATTTATACCCAAAAATATTAAATTTACATTAATTTTAACATATTCTTGACAAGTTGTTGAAAGTGCTTGCGGATTGCGTGGACCCCAGGACATAGAGATCCGCACGCGGGCCGGGCTCGGGCCGATTTTCATTCACGGCACTCGGGCCGGGCCTGCTCTCCACTCTGTTCGGGCCCGGCCTAACTTAATTTTTCTGTACAGATCCGGGCCTGTCATTCCTAGTCTTCACGGACCAAAATTTTCAGTCCTAGTTTTGAGACAGCCAGTATGAAAATCATTGTCTCAGCGTGGCCTGGTCCATTTAAAGGTCAGTTAAATTAGGCCTGGCCCAAAAATTTTTGTAAAAAATGCATACGTTTTTGAATCGCCATTATTTTACACTTAAACATTAAAATTTATTATTTTTAAAGAATAATAGATTTCTACGCATATTAAAATATAGAGCTAAATATAAAATAGTAAAATGTGTGAAAAGGAACCTGCTTATGACGGAACCCTGTTTTAAACTGAAAAACGTGTTTATTCATGCAAAATTACTATACTAATAAGTAAGAAAAGGATGCATTTGCATACTTGCTAAGAAGGGAACTTGTCTATAACGCTTTTTTTTTCTTTTCTATGCAATTCCGTCTTAGAAGACTTTACTGTATAGCATTTTTCAGATTTTTAACACTTCTAGACATGGAATATGGATTAACAATATTAATGATAACTGAAATATTTACATACAAGAAATACAGATTCATTAAAAAATAAATATCGCAGCCTGCGTCACTTCTACAAAAATGAAGATTATAAACATGAAAAAAAAAGTTACGATAAACATTTTTGGTCAGAACTCCCCGTACGAGACAAATTTTTAACCATTTCGACGTAAAAATCAATGTTTTATAGAAATTCACTCGAGCCGGGCCGGGCTCGGGCCGAAGTTTTAATTTTTTTTATCGGGCCGGGCCCGGGCCGGGTCGAATTTTTTTCTCTATGAGTCGGGCCGGGCCCGGGCCTGGAAATGTCAGCCCGTGAAGACCTCTACCGGGACATAGTGATAGGGTTAAAGCGACATTAAACGTTCAGCAAAGCGGATAAGGATCTCGACTGTTTTGGCAAACACACACACACAAAAAGAGCAGAACTTGAGCACTCGCAATTTGGCGAGTCTGATTGTTCGTTGACTCACCTATGTAACAGAAAAGGCTGGAAATGGTTTGTCACTGTGGTAAATGACTATTTGGGTCTTGTTCAACGTTTGTATGCATTTGTGTAAGCATAGCACGCATATTCGTGAAGATGTTAACGTTTTTATGAAAAATTCAAAAGTTTTTTGTTTATAGCATGCAGACTTTTCAACCAAATTTAACACAACTTTCCAAAAACTTGACAAAGAACAGTAGCAACAGTATACTGAAATTAAAACGTGAATATATTGAATATTTGATAAGATATGGGCACTTGTATGAAATAATTTTTAGCTGCGCATGCGTGTAAGATTTCAAAATTTTTATTTCATAATTTGGTAGCCAACTATTTTGGGTAACTTCTGTAAAAAGTCCAGTCAAATATTGTGAAAACTCAGAAAGATATAGTGAGTTGATTGAAAAGTTGTGGAAAAACCCTTATAATAAAGCTATTTTTAGAGAGCAACTCACTATATCGCCCCTATCTTTGTGAAATTTCTCGATATTTGACTGGACATTTTAGATAAGTTGCCCTAAATAGCTGACTACCAAATTTTGAAATAAAAATTTTGAACTCTTAAATTCACAGTTAAAAAATATTTCATACAAGTGCCCATATCTCATCAAATATTCAATATATTAATGTTTTAATTGAATTGTAATGTTGCTGCTGTTCTTTGTCAGGTTTTCGGAAAGTTATGTTAAATTTGGTTGAAAACTCTGTATGCTATAAGCAAAAAACCTTTGAATTTTTCACAAAAACGTTAACATCTTTACGAATATGAGTGATATGCTTACACAAATGCACACAAACGTTGAACAGGACTCAAATAGTCATTTAACGCAGTGACAACCATTTCCAGCATTTTCTGTTGCATAGCTGATCGCAAATATTATTTATTATTAAATTTATTTATTATTAGCCCCCTAATTGTCGGCCCGACTAAATCTTCATCGAGAAATATCAAATCAAACATGTTCTTTACATCCCAGATGTTCAAGAACAATTCGTCAATAATGCTGGTAGATATTCGACAAACCGTGTGCAATCGAAAGCATTCAGTCCCTGTACCTTAACTTTTGGAGGCCAGTGTATTAGGAATTATTTCGTTCCAATATAAAAATGCATCAAAGAACACTTTAAAAAATCCTTTATTTTTTACACAATAATCAATTTTTCATAAACATATAATAATAATTCAAGTATATATTACAAGCATTGAAATATTCAGAAGGATCTACTTAAAATGGAGATTGGAATGTTTTTATTTATTTCTACATGTCTGAAATAAATACAGAATAACAAAAAAAAAATTACTTTTATCTTAAAAAAGGTAGCATGTACGTACATGAGCAATTTTTCTTGATATAATCACAGATTTATTTATATGTGCTTGAAGAAACAGTGCAATACTTGAAATGAATTAATGTTCATTTTTTTTACTAAAATAAATTTCATAAATGTCAGTGTAAATTAAATATCCTTGTTCCTTTACTTCGTGGATATAAATCTGTTTACGTATGAAAAAAATAAATTTAAAAAAATAATAATAAGATATCTTCTAACGTATTTTTATTGGAGCTCAATTTTAAAAGTCATTCGCACACGAAAAGAGAAAAAAAGAAAACTCATTTAATCTGATTTTATGTCAGATATAAAGTTAAAAAAAAAACCATTACGTATGAAATGTATATATGAAAAGTTGTACACGAAAAAACCCTTCCATGCGCGACACTTTTGATAAACTACAGGATAAACATTAGAAGTTATTTCGTTCTAGTATAAAAATACATTGAAGTACACTTAAAAAAGAAAAACATTTTTTTTTCACAGGTATATAATTGAAAAGAAAGTGAAAATTGCCTCCGGTATTTATTTTGAGTTCAATGAAGTGCAATAAAATTCTCTTTCATTTTAACAGATTTAAGTGTTTATTGACTTTTTGATAGAATCTGGCACATGAGACGACCTTAGAGGTAAAAAAGATAAATCATTTATTTGTTACGCTGTTATTATTGTTATTTTTTTAAGAGCAACAATTTAAAATGAGAAAAGAAAACGTTCTCCGTTTTTGAGGAAGATAATATGAAAACTATCCTTTTATTAAAGAAAATGTTTTTTTCATTTTTTTAACGCGAAATTTAAAATAAGGAAAATAAAATTATATCGATTGCAGTGGAAGTAAAAAACTCACTGCTATTTTGATGGTTATTTTCTTCATAGGAAATTAAAAAAATACATACAAAAAATTAAGACCATTGTTAAATATGTAACTAGTATTATTAATATCTTCAAAGAAAAAAAAATATTTTTTTTTAGTCTGTGAGAGTTTGTTCTCGCTGAATAATTTATTCAACTAATAGATACTCTTGTTCTCTCTACATATTTTTTAAATTTTATGTGAAATGTAAAATCAAAAACATAGAAAGTATCGTAAATTAATTTATCACCCTTTACTTAAAATGGAGGGGGAAAAAAGAAATAAGAAATTGAAGGAAGAATTTTTCTTTTTTTTATGGGCATGGATTTTTCAAAAGCATGTGATTTTTTTAAACTTTTTTTTATTGTGAGACTTTTTTATATTTTGATTTTGTTCTGCTTTGAAATTAATTACAATGACTAAACTTTTTTAAATATATGTTTGACCAGAAGCATACAAACTAAGGAGCGAATAAAATCTTCTACGAAAATACTTCCGCACTCTTCAGAACACCTTCTTCGTTTAAATTGCATTTGCTTGTATATATTATTTATTGGTTTGTTTGTTATTTATTCTTATCGTCTTCTCTTTTTTTAATTAGCTTATTATGGCGCTTTAATATTCATAATGTCGGAAAGACTAGAACATGTTATATTTAATAAGTATTAAAGTGAAAATAGTTTGTTTTTACAATGCTTGTTATTCAACTCAACCTGGTTTTTACATATAAAGATGGAATTTTGTAATTGATTTTTAATTCACTTCCTCATATGCTAAAATTTTGAAATTACGTTCACGTATCACATTTCACGTAAGCGTTGAAGAGTGTTGGTTCAAGGTCACAAATAAAGAGTAACTCAAAAAGTTTTAGATAAGCGCATGCGCGAGTACTACTTTGTTAGTTACTGGTTTGCAGTGCCACAAATGGCGACTCCTGAGCGTAAAGCGTTATTGAGTTCACCTGACATAACACCATGAGATTTTTTCCTTTTGGGGCTTTATAAAAGATCGTGTCTACGTTCCGACGCTACCTAATGACTTGCCAGAGTTGAGACACAGAATTGACGAGGCTGTTGTTTCCATTCGTCCGGACTTTTTAACAGAAGTGGGCAGAATTGGACTTTGAGTTGGATGTGTGCCGTATAATTAAAAGTGCACATATTGAACATTTGTAAGAAAAACTAGGGTTAGTTTACCTTCAATTTGATGTATGGTTTGTTGTAAATAGTCTAAATTAAACTGTTATAATATACCATTGAAACTGGAACATTCTTTTATGGATATCCTGAATTTAAACCCTTATCAGACGCTAGCTTTTTATACATGTTTCTAATTTATATTCTATTCGCACCACTATATTTAAAAAGTAAATTTTAAAGTGCATTTCTCTTGCATATGTTGCCAAAGTACAAGTAAAAGAGTTTCTTTTAAAAAAAAGTGGCGCCAACCAAATAAAATTCGTGTAAATGATGCTGGTTCCAATGTCACGTGTGAAGTGACATAGTACCAACAAGAGTTAATCCTTTCGCGGGCGGTGTCCTTAAAAAAGGATACCTAATTTTAATTCCAAAACTGACAACCGGCACCAAGAATATTTAATTAAAGTTTTCCTTATATAATATACGTGAAATTCAGCAAGTTCATATTTTCTAATAAATTCGTTTATAAATTCTGGTGTCAGGTCATTATTTTATCAGTTTATAAACAGTCCGCAAACTCCGCGCCAAAAAGATTTAAAGGAGATTTTTTTTCTTTACTTGTATACATCTTTGTGATTAAATAACATGACTCTAAAACTTACACTGTAAAAAGAGACAAATGATTCATAATCTAGGAAAAATTAATATATAAACGAAAGAAAATGTACAGTAACCTCTTCCAAATTACCCACGATTACCGAAAGTAGTTCTTTGATTTTAAAAACCTCAGAAATTAATATATTTTTTAGATTTAAAGATGCATTTGTAAAAACAAAATTTCTTTGGCTGACACTGGTTTTCGGAAACGTTGTTGAGTAGTTTTATTGCATATTAATCTTTTTTCAACCCGGGATATGAGTTTATCGTATGCTATCCATTCTCAAGTAAATATTTTCACGTTCAAAAAACACGTTTTATAGACAGACACGATAAATTAACAGCATTAAGATTAATATTAAAATTTATATTATTTTGTTATTATTGCATGTATAAATTTCAATTACACAGTCAAAAATGCTTAATTAATAATTGTTTCCATCCTAAGAACCGATATTTCGGTTTGTGAAAGAGGATTATTCCCGGTACATCATATAAAATACAAATAGTCCAGGCAATAGAGATCATATAGGGGCTCTACCTAGAAAAATTCATGGTAGTTCTGGAAAAAGGCTTACTATATGTTTTTTCGGTCGCTGAATCCGAATTTTTAACTTTCCACCAAACTTTCCCCCCGGCAACCGCCACAAATTTTTGTAAAATGCCCCACAAAAAAGATTTTTATTAAAATAGTCATTTTTTTGTTGTTGTTTTAACGAAAAAATATCTAGAACTTCAGAAAGTAGACAAAATTTGCAACAAATATGATATATGACATTATGACGCTTGATGAATGGGAAGGGGGAGGGGGGGGGGAGGACCTGCCTCGGAACACGCGCCGCGGTGCTGCGTGGACTAAGTTGCGCAATGCCACTTAACCGTTCACATCATTTACGTTCGCTCTACCGTCTCCCCTCCGAACTTTCCCTATAAGGTTTACTTTAAGTTTTTTGGGTCGCTGAATCCGAATTTTTAACTTCTCACCAACCCCCCCCACCCCGCAACCCACCCAAAATAGTTGTTTTTAAATTCATGATATATGACATTATGACGTAGGATGAACGGGGAGGGGGGGCTGCCTCGGAACATGCACCGTGGCACTGCGTGCACTAAGTTATACAATTCCGCTTAATAGTCCAGGCAATAGGGTATTTTACTTGGCAAAATTAATGGTAGCTCTGGAAATCTACTCACTTTATGTTTTTTGGGTCGCTGAATCCGAATTTGTAACTTCTCACCAAACTTTCCCCCGGCAACCCCCCAAAATTTTGATCCCCCCCCCCCCCAAAAAAAATAGATTTTTTGAAAAAAAATTTGTTTTTGAGAACTGCGCCGCGGTGCATGTTCCGAGGCAGCCCCGTACCTCCCGGTTCATCCTACATCATAATATCATATATCCTATTTGTTGCAAATTTTGTCTACTTTTTGATTTTCTAGAAGATAGGGGAGACCGGGGCAAGTTTTCCAACTTTTTAGATTTTTATTTTTGTATTTTTTATTTTTAACTATTTTGATATATACAAGATATCATTGTACTCCCTAGACCTTCCTGTACAAACTGGCACAATTATTTTTCAAAAAACTAAATATACTTTTTCACAAAAAATAGTTAAGTCTAATCATGTTACGTTGGAAAATGTGCCCCGTATGCGGGGCAAGTTTTCCAGCCTACGAAAAATGGTCAGGGGCAAGTTTTCCAACTGTACTTTAAATGGTAAAACATCGGTAATAAATCTTGCTTGTTAATTAATAAGTATTTTTTATTGTGAACTAAATGCTCAGTAACATAACAGTAACATAAAAAACAGTTTTAATCCATTTGACATTTAAAGACGAAGGTCCAAACAGCTCCCTGGCCGGAATTGGATTTTTTTTCCCTCGCCCCTTTTATCTGATTCCTTTTGCAGTTTCCTTTTTTTTTTAGATGAATCTTTTTTTTTTCCATTTTCAGTTGATTTTTGACAGGAGAATCAGTATGTACAATACTTCCTATTTTTTTCCACGCCGTGTTTGCCTGCTTAGGGCAGCCTTCGCAAAAGACCATAATTTCTTCTGGTGTAAGCAAAGCTTGTTTGGATGTAGAAGGAACGCTTTTTTCATAAGCAATAGGAAAATTTTGAGTAGAACTTAAGGAACAGCTTCTTTGGAAATGCTAGCCTGCGTTGGTGTAGAATGATTAGATGCTTTCGGTGTTGTTTTGTTTCTGCGAGAAGGGGGGGGGGGGGGGGTGATTATTGAGGAAAGTTTCAAATCTTTTCAGGATTGTTGGTGCGGCAGGAGCTGGCCTGTCAGAAAAGTAGGATGGCATAAAAGCAGAGTTTGTAAATATTTCAGGATTTAGTATAAAAATTCTCTAACGTTTAAAACCCGCCATAATATTAACTGTTGATTAACGCCAGTGGAGCGGCTCTAAGCACGGTTAATTTGCTTTTTGAGGGGTTCATACTCACTGCGATCTCAGTGTGCTAGCTTATGACTATAAAGGCATAATTAACAGAAAATGGATTCATTAAATGAACCCATTTTGGAAAAAAATGACATTTTATTATATTTTTGAATTTACCTTGTTTTTTATATTGATAGTTTTATTTAAATGACTAAATGATCAAACGGGTTCGTAGTATATATGATTATTTGGCCGATTTTTTTATACAATAAAACTAGCTGACTTAGGAGGGGGGAGGTTTTCAAACGAGAAACATGTTGGAAAACATGCCTCGTATGTTGTTGGAAAACCTGCCCCGTCGCCATATTTGAACTTTTACACTACCTGGACGAATACCGGTGTAGGTTATTTGCAAAACAAACGCATAGTTACCTGAAGAAAGAAACCCTTTTTTAGTGTATGCAATGTCAAAACAGTAAGTTTAACGCTAGTACGTTTTTTTTTTACGTTTTAATAAAGACCTAAAATTTTACCCACCGTTGAAAAAATGAAAAAAACAGCTCTCCAGACGAAGTGACAGCAGCTATTAAGCTATAACTTTTGTAGATGTTGTGTAAGATGTTGCCACTTCAGCTAGTTCACTCGCTAGCGTCACCTAGCGGCTCATTTAAAAACTAAAGCGAGTTGGAAAACTTGCCCCTATGGAAAATGTGCCCCGGTCTCCCCTACTTTCCCCCCTAAAACAAAAATAAATTAAATTTAAAAACAACTATTTGAGGGGGGGTTGCGGGAGGGGGGAAATTTGGTGGGAAGTTAAAAATTAGGATTCAGCGACCCAAAAACTTAAAGTAAACCTTATAGGGAAATTTCGGAGAGGAGACGGGAGAGCGAACGTAAACGATGTGAGTGGTTAAGTGGAATTGCGCAGCTTAGTCTACGCAGGACCACGGCACATGTTCCGAGGCAGGTCCACCCCCCTCCCCATTCATCGTACGTCATGTCATGCATGTTACATAGGCGTAACCAGCCTTTTGAACAGGAGGGGGGGGGGTGCCCAGACTTTTTAACCTGAACATGTTGGATACAAACAATATCTTATATAGTAAAACCAGCTAAAACGAATCCCATAAAACTGATCGAATTTCTATTTTAGACAGTTTTCCCTCAAACGCAATTTTTGTTTGCGTGAGGAGGGCTGATAAGGGGTTCAAAACATTAAAACTAAATATAATGGTAAAAAAAAAAAAAAAAAAAAAAAAAAAAAAAAAAAAAAAAAGATATGTAAATGTCCTTGCAGCAGTGATATAAGACAGTGACTAAGTGAGGTCACAACTGTAAAACCTTTTAGAACCCTAACTTCTTATAAAGATTAAAAAAGGCCTTTAATCATGCTGGAAACTTCTATAGGCACAGGGGAACACTGCATGAGACCTAAAATTATCTCAGTCAAAGTCTTGTAGATGAAATTTTGCCGGATGATAAATCTCTGATAATACATGCTGTACATCAGTACATGCGCACGAAATTTTTTCAGAATGTGACTACATGACTTCTTAGGGATCACCGTAGGGACCCAAGAAATTTTGGAGGAAAGTCTATATAAATAATTATTATAATATTATAAATAATTATAATATTCATTAATAGCGTAATTTCCTGCCTATAATCCGCGACTCAAACAATCATGTTTCGACCCAGAAATTTTATTTCATTATCTAAGTTAAATATTTATCGCGATTTAATAAGTTACGTTTTATGAAACAAGATTTCTGGGCCTGAACCTAATTGTTTAATCCGCAGATTATAGGCCAGAAATTACGGTAATTCAGGTTTTTACCTCAGAGTGTGTCGAATATATTAGGTAAAGCAGGTCATGATAATATACACTAAATTTTATCAAGATGATAAAAATTATACTATCATGATGCGACTGTAATAATAAAGATAGGCGCTTGTCTATCTGTGTGTGTGTGTACGCGCGCTGAGCTCTGAAAAAAACAATGCAGTCTGCACCCGTAAGATTTGACAGGACCTGTATGCCTGAACTCATGCATATGGAAGACAATTTCTGGAATTTTTCAATTAATTTTTTATGCGAATTTTTTCGCATTTTGCGGCAATTTTTTCAAATAAGTAAAAAAGAATCCGATTTCAATATTTTACTCAGTAAACTTTGTCTTCTTTTCAATAAAGTGTTTTCGAGATTCTTACAGCGATTTTTCAATTTTTAGCAATTTTTTAATGTTATCTTTAGAGGGTGTTTTTTTCGCATTTCGCGGTGATTTTTTTTTTTTTTTTTTTTTTTTTTTTTTTTTTTTTTTACATTCCTAAAACGATCCGGTTTAAATCTCTTATCCAATCAGTTAATTTCGTTCCCTGTGTTTTTTTAATCTTTTCCGAATTTTTAATTCGCTTTCTTGCGGGGGTTTTCATGCTTTGAGGCAATTTTTTGACATTTTTTGAAACAGAAAAAACTCTCTAGTAATTTTTGCTGTTGCAGTGATTAAATTCGAATTGAAATAATGTCAAATCAGCTGAAAATTTAATTTTGCTCGAAATAAAAAACGCAATAATTCAAGATTCGCTTTTTCCGAGACAGAAGAGGTCGTAGCTTGCTCGGGAGTACGTTGCCGAAGGCAGTCCCCCCGCCCCCCCCCCCCCCCCCCAATCCTAGATTTGTTTAATTCTATGTTCGTTTAAAAAAAACAACCACTTCTCTAGTAATGAAACTTTCTTTCAGGGACAGGGTTTGAAATAACCGATTTGTGCACAGAAAAGGAAAGTCTCTCATAATAAAAAATGCTGTGCAGTATTTCCCCCTTCAAATTCTTTCACAGAACTGTGATTCTTCAGTGAGTATTTAAAAAAACAAATTAGGTCCACGATTTTTATTTCTTTCATGGAATTTCTCAAAATCAATTCGTGAATCAGTCCCGGAAAAAAGTGAGAATTTCTTCAAACGATCGTGGAAAAATATCGGGAATTTCCATAAAAGAGTGCAGAAAGTAATCGCCAATTTCGTTTAAAGATTGCGCAAAAAATTACGAATTTCGATAAAGGATTGATGAAAATTTATTTCAAATTTCGGCAAAATGTTGCGGAAAAGAGTAGAGAATTTTGTTAATTGGTACGGAAAGATATCGAGAATTTTTCCGAACGGTCACGCAATGCTATCGCGAATTTCGACAAATGATCTCCCTGTAAAAATATCAGTTTCGTCAATCGGTCGCAACAAAAAATAAATTTCGTCAAAGGATCGCGGTAAAAACGAGAATTTCATCACAGGATCGCAGAAAGAAAGCGCGAATTTCGTCAAAAGATTACGGAAAGAAAAAACTAATTTCATCAAAAGATCGTGGAAAGAAAACGCGAATTTCATCGAAGGATCGCATGCTAAAGAAATGCCAATTTCGTCGAAATATTGCGGTAAAAAATGCGAATTTCGTCAAAGGATAGCGGTAAAAAACACGAATTTTGTCAAAGTGGTGAAAAATGCGGATTTTGACAAAAAATCGCGTAGAAAGACATGAATTTCGTCACACGATTTTGGGGGAAAATTGTAAATATCATGAAATGATCACAGAATAAAATCGCGAATTTGTCAAAATTTACTGCACTGGGCTAAAAGGTTGAAACGGGGTTCCTTTTCCTACTTTCAAAAGAACGCCGCGAAACGAGAAAAAACTCTAAAAATCGTATACAAATTTTCAGAGGAAATAAATTACTATATTGACTTGTAAGACTGCAACAATATTCCTTTAAAGAATGTAAAAAAACAACCAACCAACCAACTTCCAGATTAATTTGAATTTTCTGTGCTATTATTTTTCATTTACAAAGGAGGCAGGGTATGTCCCCCCCCCCCCCTTTACCTCGGCTAATCGAAATTTGGAATTATCGTTTCACATTTGCATCCCCTTTCAAAAATTTTTTTGCTTCTTCCTTGACTTTAAACTACCAAAGAAAAGAGAAAAATAGTTTCTATCCTCGTCAAGAACTTGCGTTAATTTCTCATGAAATTGCAGAAACATTCAATAGAAAGAACGGCGTTAAAAACATCTCCCACAGAGAAAGGACGTCAAAGTGGGATTATAAAGCCACCTTTTTGAATTACTATGACTAATACAGATTTTTGCAAATATTCTAGTTTTAAAAAAGATAAACAACATGATTTTCTTTTTAAAAAAAAGAAAGAAAAAAAACAACGTAGGTTTCTTTTTTTATCCCATTTCAAAACTTAGCGGTTTAGTTTTCTGAACTAAACTAATTGAACTCTGCTTTCATTTCTTCCTCTTTTTTCTTTTGTAGATTTCGATTTTTTTAAATAATTGTGCTCGAGTCTTCGGAAACGGGGGGGGTGCCCGGGCACCCAGGGCACCCCCCCCCCTGGTTACGCCTATGTGTTATTTGTTGCAAATTTTGACTACTTTCTGAATTTCGAGATACTTTTTCCCTAAAACGATAAAAAAATATTGATTTTTTTAATAAAAACCTCTTTTGGAAGGCATTTTACCAAAACTTGGGGGGTTGCCGGGGGAAATTTAGGTGGGGAGTTACGAATTCGGATTCAGCGACCCAAAAAGTATAAATTAAGTCGATTTCCAGAACTACCATTAATTTTGCCAGGTAAATTACCCTATTGCCTGGACTAAAATGGGAATTTCTTTTCGGCTGCTTTTAACTTGAGTTCTGCCAAATGGATTTTGATGGGACTTTCACTGTTAGATAATTTTTCAGATAATATTTTAGTATCTGGGTGATTCTACTCAAATAGGCCATTCTCATCATAGTCATGAAGAAAAAATAAATCATATCAGAAGTTTCTAATTTTTTGTAACAGGACACTAGAAAGTATAGTTATTGGAACAAAAATAACCGTCAGGCTTAATATTAAACCATTCGGAACCATGGATTCATTTATAAATCTTCAAAAACTGCGCACAGAATTTGTTTTTGATACCAGTAAAAAGGAAAAGTTATATTTGCTTTCTTTAATTATACAATTTCCGTGATTATTTAACACGTTCACATCGGCACGGTGGGTCACACTCGACTGTTTTAGAGTTGTCAAGTCCCGGCTTTTTGCACACCACTATTATTTTAGAGAAAATGCTGTTCCTTTAAATCGCCCAATTGTTCTAATTAAATAAAACAACATTTTCTGTATTAAAATACTGGTATCGAAAAGGCCGGAGACTTGACAGCTCTGAGAAAGTCGAGTGTGACCCACAGCGCCGGAGTGAACGTGTTAAGCAAAGGTAATTTTTTTTAAAAAAAGTGGTGCCTCGAGTAAAATTTGTGTAAGAGCTGCCGGTCCAGGAGGGATTAAGAATTTCTATATTTATTAGATTTTTAAATATGTATTAGAATAAGGGGATGATTGATTACAAAGTGAGGAAATGAGAATTTTGTGAAAACTATTTCAAATAACATTTTAAACAAGTAAACGATTTTTAACACTGAGGTGTGTTTTATTTTTAAATTTTAAATGAGGGAATGATAACGTCATCTTAACATTGCCCAATTGGTCTATTAAATTATTCCTAACACTCTGAAGTATTTTTCCAAGATGGCTGAAAATTGTTTTACAAACAGTTAAGGCCCCATGTGCTCATTGCATGTGCAATGTTTATGTCTACAGTAAGTACCACCTGTCTCAAATATCCAGAATTATTAATGAGTCGGGGAATGATTTTGAATGAGTTGCAAACTTTTTTGCCAAATAAAAACTACACGTGCAGACCAAAAAAATATAATAATGTAATACATAGAAATAATACTTTATGTGTATTAAAAAACAAAAGTCAGACAAAAAAAAAATATATATATATATATATATATATTCCAGTAAGAAATTATATTTTTTATATTTTTGGGTCGTAGTAGTTGCATGTGAGGGAATGATATTTTACAGGTTTAAAAATTTATTTTAAATAAACGTTTTAATTAATGCTTCAATTTTCTGAGGTAATATAATAAAACCATGTCTAAACTACATGTTAAAAAAAATACGTTCGGTTTTTCTGCTAAAAATGTTTAAATATCCTCCAGTTTCATCATTATGGGGCATTTGCGTAGAATCATCCATATACATAGCTGCCAACTTGTATGGATTTTTCTCATCACTAAAATTTAATAGAAAATTTTATCAAAAACAATCGCCGAAATCTCACTTTTTCTAACTATGAAACAATACAAAAATTTCTGTTAAATTTTAGTGGAAACAAAAATCCGTACAAGTTGGGAGCGATGCATATACCATTTCGTTTTACGTTGCTTATTTCAGAATTAGAATTTACCAGATGAACCTGATTATGAAAGATTAGCCTTTATTAAAGATTCTGCAGAATGGATTTTGACGGGACTTGTGCGCTGTTAGATAATTTTTCAGGAAATATTTTAGTATATAACATATCGTTTTATGTTCCTTAGTCATAGAATTATGGGGGAGAGATCTAAAATCAGGGAATCCAATTATGAAAGAAAAGCCTTTTAAAGTTCTACTGGACAGGTTTTGATAAGACTTGGATCGTTAAATATTTTTTCAGGAGTGATTTTTGTATGTTGCATATCGTTCTATCGTTTTTTACCAAAATTTACTATAAATGATAAATTAAAAATATTAGTCTTTAACAGTCCAAATTTTGTTTGACACATTAGAAAATATAATTGCGCAATGGCGTTCGTATCGTTTTCAGCATATTCCAGGTAAAGGTCCATATAGCTTTAAAACACAAGATCAAATTCGTCGATATATTTTGTTTGGTTGAAAGTTCCAGAAGAGTTCCATATCCTGTTCTGGTTTTTTTTGGCGAGCTTATTTTGGTGATAAATGTTTCAATGTGGTCGTTGCGATCTTCAGCCATTTGGGGTTGTTTTTTTATTACCTGAAGACGACTGGTGGATAAGCAATAACTTTGCACAGATATTACCTTATTTTATTTTTTATTTATAATTTACCGGTACGATATTTTTTTGTAGAAGTGGTATTATGTAAATACATTTTTTGTGCTTTTTATATGCACATATACAGGGTACGCATAATTAAACGACCCTACTTTAAAGTTGTCTAGTGACAAAAGTATTAAGTTGTGAAATTTTGTGAAAGACATAATAAAGGGATGGCAATTTTTTAAAGATAAAAAAATTATAAATAAAAATAGTTCAAAATTTCGCCACCAGAGGGCGATTTTTAATAAGTTACACTTTGAGCATTATTAGTCCAGTAAAATTAGCTAATTTTATGCAAAAATTCGCGGAAAGCTGGAAATCGTTTTAATCACTTTGTTTTCATCCAAATGAAGGGATTTGAAGTTTGTCCCATCTTTCCTAGTGAGCTTCAGACGTGGCACCACAAAAACCTAAAAAATTTAGGACTTTTTTCAGCATTTTGCAAGTAACTCAAAAACCATTCACTCTACAGAAACAGTTCTAATTTATAAATTGTAGACCATAAAATTCTGCGTCGATTGAGTACCGCAGACTATAATTCCATCAAAAATAAGCGAGATATGATAGATAAAAAAAAGTGCATTTTTCCAATTTTTTCTAAAAAAACTCAGAAAACTGGTTTTTTGAAGTGCTCATGTAACCAAACGAAATGTACTCACACGTTAATTTGCGCTAATGATTACAATTTTCAAACCTTAACCCAATCCTAGTGTTACATTAAACAAACACTAATAGTGTCTGAGTACAGGAGTGATTGGTGGCGATAAAATAAATTGTCATCTAGCCAAAGAGATTGGAGTTGCAAGTTTAAAAAGTGTCATTGGTGGTGATTTTGGACATGTGAAATTCAAGAGATCCAATCGAGTAACTCCAATGAAAAGCTTCACGTGTGCTGTTAAAATCCATGATGATGGAGGTACCGTCGATCCAGGGACTATTTTTCGCCGAGTTTCTTTCCACAAGAAATTAGAGGAAGAACTTAGGAAGTTCTTTGAGTATGAAATGGCTCCATTTCCGACTTCTCTGTTTGATAACTTTGGGATGAGGAAAACGCGAAAATCGGTATTTTACGATTTGTTCACTCCCCTTAATAATTTAGAACAAACCATTAAAACTGTCCATGTGATTGATGGTGTCTTCCTCCTTCATCGAGTGAGTGTGGGAGCTAAGAGAAAAGTTCTCTTCAATTATTTCCAAGTACATTGGATATTTGAAAAACAACTGTGGTAAAACTTTTAGTGGCTGTGATTTTACATCGGCCTTCTTCAGGCAGGGCAAACTGAAATTCGTCAATTTTGAAAAATCATGCTCACCTACAGGATGTTTTAACTGTCTTTAATAATCAATATGCTACGCCAGAAGAAGTAAGTGATGCGGGGAAGAAATTTATTGCCACCTTATACAATCCCCAGTATGACGAAACCACAACACAGCACAAATTGCGACACAACACATTTGCAAAACATCTTATGAAGACCCAATTTAACTTCCCTTCTCTGCCGCCAACTGAAGATGCAGCCAAATAACATTCATACAGAGTTTTTTTTCATCAGCTTCTGGAATGGAAGGGTGATGAATCCCACTGATAGGGGTTGGAAGTCATTCAAACATGGTATACTTCTAATCACCACGAACGATATAGCTGCAACACCAGAGCTTCTAAACACTCTGTCATGCAAATGTGCAAAGGGATGCAAAGGCGGTTTATGTTCTTGTAGGAAGAATGGTGTTAAATGCTCAATTATATGTTACCACTGTAAAGGTGCGTCGTGCACAAATACCGCAGAGGAAGAAGACTCACAAACTGGATACGACGAAAAAGTAGATATGGATAAGGATGCCTTCCATGTGCAGGAGGAAGAAGAACGGATTTTTTTTTAAATATATTAATTTTCTTGATTTTCTGTTATTATTATATTGTTTTTTAACATTTCATACATGAGAACATCAAAAAACCAATTTTATGAGATTTTTTAGAAAAAAATGGAAAAAAATACTTATTTGATCTATTATATCTCGCTTATTTTTGGCGGAATCTTTAGTCTGCGGTACTCAATCGATGCAGAATTTTTTGGTCTACAATTTATAAATGAGAATTGTTTCTGTAGATTGAACAGTTTTTGAGTTAATTGCAAAATACTTAAAAAAGTCCGAAACTTTTGAGGTTTTTGTGGTGCCACGTCTAAAGCTCAACAGAAAAAAATGGGACAAACTTCAAATCCCTTCATTTGGATGTAAAAGAAAGTGATATAGTCCAAGAGCTGTTAAACATTTTAGGGAAGGTATTTGAGGCACCCTGAAAATTTGTGCAACACTTCTTTTGTAATGGCTGAATACAAAATCGAATGTCTGGCTGAAGGATCGTGGCCCAAAAACTGTGCCAGACACGTGTCAAGTGCCATTTTTTGACTACCCAAAAAAGGTATTTGAGGCACGCTGAGATTGAGACAGAATAATATTTATACTTAGAAAAAAATATTTTGAAAACGACAGACACTTTATTCGGCCCAAAAACTGTGCCAGACACGTGTCAAGTGCCATTTTTTTACTACCCAAAAAAGGTATTTGACGCACGCTGAGATTGAGACAGAATAATATTTATACTTAGAAAAAAATATTTTGAAAATGACAGACACTTTAGTCGGCCCAAAAACTGTGCCAGACACGTGTCAAGTGCCATTTTGCCAAAAATGGCACTTGACACGTGTCTGGCACAGTTTTTGGGCCACGATCCTTCAGCCAGACATTCGATTTTGTATTCAGGCATTACAAAAGAAGTGTTGCACAAATTTTCAGGGTGCCTCAAATACCTACTCAAAAATGTTCAACATCTCTCCTACTAATAAAAACAATTTCCAGCTTTCCGCGAATTTTCGGTTAGAAAAATCCTATTTTTGCTGACCTATATGATAGCTTAGAAATTTTATTTATAGTATGTTCATAATTAATCGAACCTATTTTAAAGTTGTCTAGAGGCGAAACTATCGTTCAGAATGTTGTAAAATTTTTTGGAGGACATAACAAAAGTATGTTAATTTGTTTGAGCGAAAAAAAAAAAAAAAATCAGGAGGCCATTTGTTGACGAACTACACATTTATCACATATTTACGATAGTTTAACAAATTTTGTTGTAACCAAACATGTTCTGCATGCCTTTCATTATTTTCACATGCCATCTGGAATCATAAGATAGCATGTTCCACACTTGACTGCAGTGTGTTCTGGAAAATGCTACACTCTAAATTAAAATGTCTGAAATTCAGACACTTAAGTGTCTGAAATGGAGTGTTCAATTTTCAGACATTTTAAAATGTCTGAATTTTTTCAGACACTTTTTGCGTCTGAATTTCAGATACTTCAAACGTCTGAATCGCATCCATTTTTTGTAAGCATCATACGTAGCCATGTTTGACCACGTTGAATCCTGGAAAAATATTTGGCTGTGGTCCTGCCCCCCCCCCCCCCCCCAATACAGCCTGATTTTTTTGGGTGCTCTCAGTTTTGGTATACAATTTTCGTTACGCTGATAATTTAAATCTTTTACGACATTGTACTGATTATAATCAATATCTTGAACTTCGGGAGTAGAACAAGATTAAAAAACAAAAAATATTTATCTAAATATTAGATTTTTTTAATTTATTTTGTTTTTAACCTTATTTTACTTTAAAAGTTCAAAATATTGATTATAATCAGTACAATTTCGAAACAGATTTAAAATATAAGCTTTACAAATATTGCACATCAAATTTGGGGGCACTACAGTCGTAATGTACAGTCGTGAATAATGAAAATAAATAAATAAATATTCTACTTTAATAACATTGGGGAAAAAATGACTTTGGTATTTTGTTAAATATATTTGCGTTTTTAAACTTGTCCTACTCTAAAAGTTCAAAACTTTCAATCAGTGCAAGATTTAAGATATCAGCTTTACAAAAATTCATGCAAAATCCCCCCCCCCAAAAAAAAAAAAAAATTGAAAATACTTATTTAAAAATTATGTTTTTAAAAAATTTATATTTCTACATGGGCAAGTTTTTATGTAGATCAGAGGGTACTCACAAAAGCTATTCAACTATCAATAAAAACAAATAAGTACATATTCTATATTAAAAACATGAGGAAAAAATAACTTATGGTTTCCAAACTTCTTTCGTCTTAAATATATACAGTAACATCTGTCATTTTTGTATTTTTCGTATAAGTGCATATAAATAAAGTTACCACAATTTTAAATACGAAATCTAGTTAGAGGTTTTTAATTTTCCCATTATAAATTTCAAATTACTTTTTTATTAAAAATAATAAAAAAAATCAGTATTAGAGTTGATTGCAAATCAAATACATATGTATATTTTTACAGGCAGCTTCATATAATAGACGAGTCTCATTTACTTTATTTATCTTTTTTTAATCTGCGGTTTTATGCCAGGAAGTAAGAAAGCATTAGGTCATCTTTCAAAGTTTTTTTTTTCTTTACTTCCTTGTGGCCGTCCTTTACTGCGAGATAAAAATTATCCATTGAAACTAAGAACTGACTTTGAATATATAATTCGTAATAAAAAAGAACGTCATAAGTTTAAAAATATATTCTTCTAGAATTAGTGGGGTTTTTTGCGAACAGATTCAAAACTAATTAAATTTCATGCAAGATTTTGTTTAGTACAATAAATAAAATCATAAAATACACTAATTTTACTACTATAAAGAAACTTACTTGAGTTGCTGCAAGAGGTAAGAAAAATTCCTCGATTTGAAATTTTAAAAACTACCACAACCACAGTGAGGGAGAAAGACTTTCATCAGTTTAAAAGGTAATCCCATAATACATCCGACTAGCCATATTTAAAGAATGAGATGTTTCATCCTCAAAACAGGGCCCGCCAGACAAAAGTTTCTTTTTTTTTTTTTGCCAGCTTCGACAGGACGAAGATGAATAACACAATATTATTGATATAAATTAATACGAGTTAACACTAAGCCCATTGCACACGCTTTGTAGAATTTCCGGGTGTAATCTTCAACCGTCGTCTACTTCTGTTCTGTGTCTATCCCGCCCTTATATGGACGAGAGCTTCTAAGAGACATTTGATGTCAAGCACACACGTCAGATGTATGTATTCAATAAATAAATAATCCAAGTGAATACGAATTTAAATCACAGAACTTCAGATTCCGCGAAAAAAGAATTAAAATACATGCGTACATAAAAACAAACTTCGTTTGAATTACAACGTATACCAACTTTGAACGAAGACATCTAAAACGCATGCGCGACTGGCAGTGCCCCAGTGCCCCCTGGTGGTTATTGCGTCGGAAGAATCAAAACGTCTTAAATTAAGACACGTTTGAAGCAACGAAGTGTCTTAAAATAAGACGTTTGCGGATATTTTAGACACTATTCTCAGTTCATTTACACCATGATCATACTAACACACTTATGTATCTTAAATTAAGACATCTATAATGTCTTAATTTTCAGATTAAGACACTTAAGTGTCTAAAATTCTTTTTCAGTCACATATGTGTCTAAATTTAAGACGCCTCTATTTGCAGTGTAACGATGCATAGTGCTACAAATTCTTTATTTTGTGGTAGAGTATAAGAAACGTTGTAATTAGACTTGTATTTTACATGTACTAGCCGGAAAAATACGTGGACGTTTGGACTTTTTTAGACAATAGACAAAACTTATGAACACCTTTTTTTTTTTTTTTTTTTTTTTTTTTTTTTTTTTTTTTTTTACAAATGTTTATTAATGATTTACGAATTGAATCATTTTTTTTATTTAAAAAAAGTTCAAGATAGCGTCTAATATGTAGTTTTGTAAATATCGGCTTTGAAAAGAACGGCCTATCTGGTTGGGTTCCAGCTTATTCAAAACTTGGTCTGAAATCAAGAATTCAATTTTTTTTTAGTTAACACAGTTTTTTACAGAATAAATCTAAAAAACATTGAACAAATTTAAACAATGACAAAATGGTGAACACTTCAAATGAATGTTGATTCTTATCATTTTTTTTTTCCTTGGCTTTTGTATATATTTGTGGTTTTGTAAATATATCTTTTATTTTATCTGTTTAAAAAATATAACAATTTCAACAACAAATAGTATTTGAACGGAAAATTCTTAATTTCCTTCTGGATAAATATATGAGCAGAATATCAAGAAATATCTAAATCAGCTTTGGAATCTTTGATGGGGTTCAACACGACAAACTTGTGTGAACATGCTTTTTCTACTTTGTTGTTTTTGAAAATCCAGCACAGAAACAAACTGTGTGTACAAGTGAGTTTGGGTTAAAATTAAGCTGTTTTAACCCTGATATAGATGCCCTCATCGGTAAACACCAGTGCCAGAATTTCACTGATTATAAAGTTATGTTTTGATAATAATTAAACGTATTTTTAATTATATTTGTAGTTTGTGTGTTGTTTGGAATTAGCTCATTGGAACTAGCAGTCATTGGAATTAGCAATTCTTGTTTTGTTAATACAGTCGATCCTCGCTATAATGAAGCCGGGATATCGTGAACACTCGGATGTAGTGGACATTTTTAGTGGCCCCGTCCGAACTTCCGTTTAACAAATGTTATTTTATATGCTTATAATGGACAGCTGAGAATTGGTAGTTCATTTATAGCGGACTCAAATTTTATTTCCCCAGTTTTTTTTTCTTTTTTCAGTTCTTCAACTTTAAACTACTAATGCGCGTTTTAGAGAACTAAGAAGAGAACAACATCTCTCTTTTGGAAGCAATCGTTCTGTTGGAAAAGTCATGAAGACGGGTGACACCAGCAACGATTCGCAACTGCTTCCGATGCGCATGTCTTTCTTGTGTTGATGGAAGGGGGAAATGACAATGTTGTATGTGGAGGACAAAGACAAAGAAAAGTGCCATTAGCTCTGTGGCTGAAAAAGCATAGTGTACACATTTTTCCAAGGGACGTTGCTGAGCACTTCCAATCTTGCGATGATGAAGTGTACACTTTTGGTATCACTACATATGAATATTGTATCTGAAGTTAAACAAAAGAACGATGCTGAAGAAGACTTAGAAGACGATGCAGAAGAAGAACTTGAAATTTCGACACCTTTTATCTTGGAAGTGAAATCGACAGCGAATATCCAGAACATTTTCTTTCTACGGAAAGTGTCGACCAGAAAGTATTGGATTCTTTACTAATTGTTGATAAGAAAATTGATGAACTCTATTTAAAATCGAATTGTATTCAATCAAAATGCACTAATTTCTTCCATGAAATGTAAAAGTAAAATCAAGTTTTAGTAAGTAACTATTTTCCTTTTTACTATTTGATTTATTATCTATTTAATTAATAATTTTTAAGCAAATTACGTATTATTGCAATCACTATTTTTAACAATACTATATCATATGCTAAAAAAAATATTTTTTTCAAAGAATTTGGATATAGTGAACATATTGCTGGGTCCGCAGACTGTTCACTATAGCGGGGTTCAACTGTCCTTCGTATGAAAATTTGCCTTTTTCTTAGGATAGGACAGCCGATAGCTTATAGAGATCATACAAAAATTTCCATACAGATATACTCCCTTATATTAGGTGTTGTCGCGAAAAATTTCTTTGTTTAAAGGTGGTTCGCGTACCAATAAAGGGAGAACCGCTAGGGTATAGATAGATGAGACTCATTTCGTCTTTTTTTTTACAGTGTATGCTAAATTTTGCCCGTTCACGCTGTCGAGATGTCATCTGTACCATTAAGCTTTCTAAAGGTCGTTAGTAAAAATATTGGTACTGATACTTTATTCTTTAGTTAACTGAATCTTCTCTCATTCCTATATAAAGAGAAAAATAATTATCTGTGCCCTGCTTTTTATCAAGAAATACAGGCATGAGTATTTTAAAAAGATGTTTACATTGTATAACCATTAAAATAAAAATCCACTTTCTTTATTTTTATAAGAACACATTTCATTAAATATTCAAATAAAAATACCATTTAGAACTTTTGCGTTTAAGTCTTTCACCCTTGCATTCAACAGAAGAAAAGAAATTGAAAAAGTGCTTTAAAAGAAATAAAAGAAAAACTATTTTATCTGAAATTTATCTTTTTATTGAAATAAAACTACAAAATTTGAAATGGATTGCTGCTAAATCTGTATTAGAAAAAAGCAAGAAAATTAAAAAGGAAAAGAGCACTTTTATTAGTTTATTGGGTATAAGAAATGAGATACACGTAATTCAACTTTAGAGTCTAATGAATAAAATAAACAAGTCTGAAAAATCATGCGTCTAGAATAGATTAAAAAATGTTTTCCAACCAGGGTTCGTTGATATATATCAACGGACATATATCTTGATATATATTATGATATATATCTTGATATATATCATGATATATATTATATCGCCATACTCTTATTATAACTCTTAACTAATTACTCTTAACTAAGGAAGAATGCATAACTATAAGATTACGTATAGTTTATTATTTACATTATTTACAGCAGCTGCTAAACGCAGCTCTCAGAACAAAACACATCTTACAACTGCGCAGAATATTCTCGGCTACATGCAAAGCCTCACAAATCTCAAACTCTCTCTCTTTATGGTGCTGCCATCTTTTAATAAAGATCTCTACTAATTCTGATTTGGTTGGGATATAACACCCCTCCCCTCATAGTTCAAACGAACTACAGGCAATCTTGCTCTTTGACTTCTTTGAACTGGAGTACTTTTCTTACAGTCCTCGTCATAAGTTTCAGTCAAATTGTCTTTCACAGATTTATCTGTCGTAACATCATTTTTATTACTCACAACTGTACCTGCCACAATATCATGCGGAGGCTGAGATTGGCTTGGTTCTATAGTATCATCATTATTAAGCTGTTCCTTTATTTTTCCATTAATTCCAGAAAAACGATTTTGGTTAACCCTTTCATACCTATCATAATTACTGTAATTTTTACCACTATGTCCCATATTTTCAACTTTGTCTGACATTAGTTTATCATTTCGATTCATCTCTATAACTCTCTCTGGTATTTCATCACTTATCTATTTATTTCGTCTCAACTGATCAACGTGACGTTTACACATTATTCCGTCACATCTATTTACTAAAACCCATCTACTCCCCAATAATTTCATAATTTTTCCTTTTACCCATTTCTCCCCTTTTCCAAAATTTTTAACAAAAACTAAATCATGAAGTTTATATTTGTGCAGAGGTTGCTGTATTTTAGGTTTTGATGGTAATACCAAGTGAAGGGCTGTTCGAACTGGCCTTCCAAACATTAATTCAGCAGGAGTTTTACCCAGTGGTGGGATTCAAATAATCTAACAACCGGTTCGCTGTCCGAATGATTTTTGATTCACAAAAATGAAAGAAAAAAAATCATCACACATAGATTATGAAACACTTTCCAATATTATAAGAACATTGTTTAAAAAAAAAAAAAAAAAAAACCTTTGATCCTTTGGTACAGTGAAAAAAATCCTGAAACATATTACCCTATAAAAGGACGCTAATAAATATTCGGCAATCAGGAAATCCTGATCATAATTTCTATCAGAAAATGCATCAAAACAATCAGGGCTTAATAATAATAAAAGAAAAGTACGGGAGTCCTAATATTCTGCAATGCTAAAAACCCTAGTGTGCTCCCCCCGTCACTCTAATCTGCATATTTATATTTCATACAGTATTTGCAAAATTTAAAGCATTTTTTTTTCTTTAGTAAAATAAAAATTTTAAATATATCTATAAGCATATACTTAGTTGTCAAATATTTCTGTTTCTAGTTATCATTCCTTCCGAATAGAAATATTTGTCTAATTTTAAAGTTAATTAATTGAATAATTCTGCGGTTAAATATGATAAGGATAATGATTCAGAAATAGTGTTAACACAAAAAGTAAACAGT
This sequence comes from Maratus speciosus, assembly GCA_963932465.1. NCBI lineage: Eukaryota > Metazoa > Arthropoda > Arachnida > Araneae > Salticidae > Maratus > Maratus speciosus. The sequence goes on from OZ010792.1 coordinate 283,530,429, forward strand.
TCGCAGCTGTGCATTTATATATATATATATATATATATATATATATATATATATAAAGAATGAAATTTACAGAAATTAATATTTATATGCTGGAGAATGGAACAGCGTTTTTCAATTTCCAATAGAATATGCTTACCTTAAACTATAATCGATTCCTTCGGCATAACAATCTTTCGTGGTTAGTTCCTGAAAATCAGATTAAATGAAAATTTTGACACGGTTATCGGACAGATTCGATGCTTTTATAGAAAAAAAGGTAGCACTGCACGATTGCTTTCTATCAGAATAACTATACATGACAATTATATCTAGTTACAAATGAAAGTGAACTTCGTAAATCCGCAGAGCAGAGCCTTAGCATTGGACATCGTTCATGTTACAAAATAAACAGAAAAATCACTAACGTGATTTTTATACTCGTACAAAATAGAAGACAAAAACCTCAAACAAACAAAACCTCAAGCTGATGCCTATTGACTAAAATCAGAATATATTCTTTTCAGGTTCGATATCTGAATCAAAAAATAAAATAAACCAGCCAATTAAAAATTATCGTAATGTCACAAAATAAAATTGAACTGTAAGCAAATTCATTGTTCAATCTCTTGATTGGCGCCGTATCAACACGTCGCTGACATCACTACCAGACATAAATTTGAAAGTAGAATAGAAAAATACGATTCCTGTTTTCCTTTATTCTGACCAAAATAGCATTAAAATGATTTGAAATAAAATAGAATACGTAATTTTTAAGGAGGATTTCTTTCCCTATGCATGAATAAATAAAATTTTGAATCTAAGACAATTTGAGCTTGATCCCGTCCAAACCCAAATACTGATATAAAAATTGAGTTGAAACAGCTCCTTACGTCACGTATAAGTATCTTGATAAAAAAGAATGCAAAAGCTTAGAGATGGGAAGGAAAAGGTAATTCAGACTTCGGTTTTGCGGAAGCGCTATTGCACTGGGCTCCGGAGTACGGGCATTACTCCTGTATTTATGAGCTCCTGTGAATTCCGACCAATATTTAAATATGTACAAAAACAAAGAAATACAGGAGCTAAACTTCGGTGGGGTCCAGCGCACATTAAGCCCAGAAAACAATATAATATAAAAATAGCCGAAATGTAAGTTTAAGAATTAACCCATGTTCATGACCTAAAGTTGTATATAAGATATTTAGAAAAATATTATCCATGCTATAGCAGGTGAGACAAAGTTTTGCACGACCAAAACTTCTCGAGTTATGACATTTAGAGATTTTAGGAATATTTACCATTTTTTAGTAGAAACAAAAACCAGGCCAGACAACGCTGAAAATTCGTAAAATCAAGCAGGACGGTCGTTCTGCCAAGCCAAGCTGAAAAAAAAATGCTAACCCCGCCAAACAAACAAACGCCAAGAATAAGGCAAGACACCGTAACTGCTTATTATACTGATGACAACTTCTCCATGTTAAATGAACGAAATATGCCAGCGTAAAATTTCCCATATCAAAAGAAGCAATCATCGCAGAAAAATAAAACCAACACTAGAAGAACCTAATAAAGAAGATCTTCAATTTGAGACCAAATGCATCCTCATAAATTAATTATAAACAGAGATATAGATTTTTTAAAATAACGTCGAGATACTGAAAATGACAGATTTATTTTCTTCGTCACAACTTATGTTTAAATCGAGGTAGAGACTTAAATAATGGACAGAAAAAAGTAAGGATTGAATTTTTGGATAGATATTTACTCAATCTACGTGCTTTTATAAAATTTAGCTTTAAAAACATTAATTTTCTATTCATAATTAGCGAAAAACTGTTAATTAGTTCTAAAGTTTACAAATTATGCCAAATAGCGATAAACCCGCCAAAACATTTTAGAAATCTTATACTTTTCTTTTATATTATCCTTTTGCATTGATTTCATCGAAGATAACTATGGCTGAGATTCAGATAGATTTTTCGCTGTTAGCGAAATGAGTTTGACCAATCAGAAGCCTGCATGTTTGAGAATATTTGCTGTTTGTGGATCCCGGCCTATGTCATGAAAGTTTTGAGTCATTTTTTTTAGTGCCGTGGATGAAGTGCAATGTTTGTAGAAATGTAGGCTAGGATCCAGATAGATTTTTCGCTGTTAGCGAAACGAGAATCGCCAATCAATAGCCTGTATTTCTGCAAACAGCGAAAAGTTCACAAAAATGCTGTCTTCTGATTGATGAATCTCGTTTCTCTGACAGCCAAAAATCTATCTAGATTGCGCACAATGGAGGATATTCCAAATATGGGTTCGAGGCTGAAAAAGTCACGTGATACCGGTAATTTATCCAAGGAACTTCTATCTGATAAGAAGGGAAGATACTACTACTTTGCCTCATGAACCGTTTCATTGGCTAGCGGGGATTTACATTACACGTCTACGGAGACTTCCCTTCTTTACGATAGAAGTTTTTACCTTGACCACGTGATCAAAATGTAGATGGAATATCCTCCATTATGTTGAACACAATTTTGCATTTCCACATCCAGGTAGGGTATTAATTGTCATAACAACAATACATATTCGAAACTATTTAAGGCACTGATTCTGAACTCCTTTGCTATACCTTTCAATATTAAAGAAGTTGTTGTCTCCATAGTAACAGTACTTTTCTGTATTGCTTTCTCTAAAACACATACATAGAAATTTAACAAAGAGCGCTCAGAATCAACACCATAACAGAGAGCCTTCATACATAAGAGTGGTGATATATGCACAGGAAGCATGCTCATTTCAAGTTTTTGCCGAAAGTATGGCTACAACGTCTAGAATACCTTGTGTGGGAATATGCTATCCAAACAACGCTAAAAATTTGCATCCCTTAAATGTGCGACGATACTGCTAAAATCCCAAATATCGATCACAGCGACATCTGCGGTATTTAGTATATTGTATAGACTAGCAATATCTCGCAGTTTGAGAAAATATCCTGCAGATGTCGCTGTGATCTGTATATTTCAGCAGCATCATTGCACAGTTAAGGGATACAATATTTTAGCACTTTTTAAAGTATTAGAGGGATAGCCAATTTCCACACTATATATACAGCGCCTAGAAGATACAGTGTGGAAAATGACTACAAAATAGTGCTAAAAAATTGAATCCCATAAATGTACAACGATGCTGAATAACAAGATGTCGATAGTAGCGCCATCGTAGTGATTTTAAAACGATAGTCATTCTAAAAGAGACTCTTTAACCTATTTCATGTCATTCCTTAACTAAATTAGCTTATAACAGACCAGAATATCTTATATTTATAGTTTCCGATATTTAACATTCTATAATTTTTGAAAACTCAGTGTTTATATTGAAAAGAGTTACGAGATGGCGCTTGTATTAGCATATTGCCGCTGAGCATTGTTGGAGATTTATGGGATACAAGTTTTTAGCACTTTTTAAAGCATTATAGGAATAGCCGTTTTCCACACTGTATCTTCTAGGCGCTGTATTATAGCTCCGTTATAGGCTTAGATTATATGTTGTAGAAATCGACTATCCCAGCAATACTTAAAAAAGCGCGGAAATAGTGAATCCCTTAAATGTACAACGATGTTGAATTCCAAACAGTCATTTACAGCGACATCTGCAGGATATTTTTTAAAGAAGAAAGAAACACGTGTAATGCACCGCTATAGCGTCTAGAATACATACTGTGGAATTTTGCTATCCAAGCAGCGCTAAAAAGTTGTATCCCTTAAATGTGCACTGACGCTGAAATCCAGGGAGCTGATCGCAGCGACATCTGTGATAAACTTTCAAAGTAAACATCGTATTATTACAGCGGGCTTGACGCCAAGCACACAGGTCAGATGTATGTTAATAAAATGTAAAAAAAAAAACGCTACAGCGTCTAGACCAAATTATAGCGCCTAGAATATATAGTGTGGAAATTGGCTATCCCTGTAATACTTAAAAAAAGGTCAAATATTGTATACTTAAATGTGCAACGATGCTGCTGAAATATACAAATCGCAGCGACATCTGCAGGATATTTTCTATAACTGAAAGATATTGCTAGTCTATACAATGTAATACGAAAATCCCGCAGATTTCGCTGCGATCGACACTTGGAATTTTAGCAGTATCGTCGATAATTTACGGGATACAAATTTTTAGCGTTGTTTAATAAAATATTTCCACACTAGGTATTCTAGACGCTGTGTCCAAATCGTCATGAAGTTTTAGGAAATATCCTGCAGATATCGCTGTGATCGACTCATTGGATTTCAGCATCATTTGAAATTTAAGAGATCCAATATATTAGCACTTTTTAAAGTGTTACTGGGATAGCCGATTTCCACACTATATATTCTAGGCGCTGTAGCACCGCGGTAGCCTGTCTTTTTCGTTTACCTCGGAGTAGATATAGATGAAGTCATTTGTAGCCGTTCCTAAACTGTGGCCAACAACATATAAGGCCAGTTTATAACGTCACACGGAGTTGATTATCTGTACACGGCAATGGACACAAAAAACATCGGCTCGCGGCTTTGTACTAATCATCGTGTAAAGATGATCCAACTCTGAGACTAACGAAAAAGACAGGCTACCGCTGTGGGTCCGATTCTTCTTTTTTTGCAGACCGCTGGAGTCACGTGATGCTCGAATGCACCAAAGAAGGTGCGTGAAAAGAGCATCACGTGACTCCAACGGTTTGTAAAAAAAGAAGAATCGGATCCACCGCGGTAGCCTGTCTTTTTCGTTAGCCTCGATCCAACTGCGTGTGACTTTTAAACATCATGAACTGGCCTATTATGTCATTGGTCGCGCTAACACCCTCCCTCCTGCGTCCACCGTATATAGCGGCATCTTGTACTGGAGACTGCTAAATGGGCTGCTATCGGTCAAAATCAAGAGAGAAAAGGGCAGAAGAGAGGGAAATAACTCGTTTTTTTTTTTTTTGGTAACTAGTTTTTCACACGGGAAGATTGACATGTCTGTTCTTCTCTTTTCATAACTTCATGGTGGTGAAATACGCCAAAGCATCCTAAATATCTGAGAAAGTCTTGATTCGCGTCACGAAAACATCACACAAAGCAGGCAAAGCAAAGAAACAAAATCATTCATCGGCTCGTGAATATGAACGAGCCAATGAATGATTTTTCTTCTTTGTTTTGCCTGCTTTGTGTGACGTTTTTCTGACACGTGTCAAGGCTTTCTCCAATATTTAAAGGGCGTTGAATAGGCCGGGATTAAGATAGATATTTCGCTATTAGCGGGATGGGATTGATCAATCAGACGTCTGCATTTTTCCAAACTTTTTGATGTTTGCAGTAAACACCGAAAAGCCTGCAAGGATAAAGGCTACTGATTGGTCAATGTAATTTTACTAACAGAGAAAAATTTATCTGGATCCCGGACATTAACTTTGGTTGGTTAAAACAATTTTGAATAAAATCAAATCAGGAAGCCAATGTTTGTTAACTTTTCTGGTTAGTTTAATTGAAATCTTCCTCGTCTATTACTGTAAACTGAGTTACCGTACTTTGGACAAAAAATTGAATATACACGACTTGTGCATATGTCACCACTCTAACACAGTGTTGCCAGATGGGCTACTTTTTTTAACTCAGATACTTGATTGGCACCACTTTTTTGAAATTGTAAAATGTGCCTTATTTAATGACATATTAATTAAGGCGAAAACAATGGGAATTTTACCGTTTATAATAAGTGCTGGCAATCAAGAAATCTGAATTTAAAAAAAAGTAGCCCACTGGCAACACTGCTCTAACATATAAATGTTCTGTGTTATGATCATGATTCTAAGTGCAGTTGGTTAAATTTGAGTATCTGGGCATTAGAGAAAGCAATAGTGGCCCACTGTGGCTGAGTGGATAAGACACAATGCCGCTAATCGCTTGAGAGCGTAGGTGGAAGCAGATTCGAATCCCGCCGTGATCCGCATGTGATAAGATGTATGTGTTCAATAAATCAAACAAACAAGCAAGCAATAGTGAAAGGTACAGTTGGCATGGAAACAACGACTTCTTTAATTCGTATAGAAAATTAATGAATAGTAGTAAATGACTCAAGTTTAAAATGTAGGCAAATGGTCTGGAAATATCAATGGCTCCCATCTAGTATTTCACAAAATTAATTTAATAGATTCACATGATTTGTAACTTGATGCAACACTTAACTAATGAAAATTCTGCAACAAGACTTATGTAGGTAGATCTTTTGAATGAATAATTCAGAATTCTGAGAACAAAACGAAGTTCTTAAGGCTCTTCCTCACACCCCCCCTCAAAAAAGGAAATACGATAGAAAGATATAAGAATTTGGATAGCTTCAATATGTCTGTGATCTTTTGTCAGAGTTCAGAAAAAGAGTCTGGGCATAAAAAAAACAAATTTAACGAACGATAAGACTATAGATTTCAGGCAATTTTTAACCGAAAAATATTTAATTCTAATGTATATGTGGCTTTAATAATAGACTATTAAAGATAATCAATTTAGGGGAAATTTTATAGTAAATTAATATCCTCACATTTATGCAAATAGGTATGGATAAACAGACTTGAGTAAAATTACATATTTATTCTTTCTTCTCTATAACACGATCTAAATGAAGATGAAGTTATATGTACAGTTTATATCTTTAAATTTTTAGATTTTTTTTATCAAAAACGTTCCTTTATTATGCCTAGAATTGCTAGATTTACAGATCTTCGATTCTTTAGATGCCTGCGGGTTTTCATTCTCGGATTAACCGTAGGTATTTGTAAAGGTAAATTTATTTTGCAAAACCGTCAGCAAAAAAAGTTAAAAAAACAATTAACTGACAGACTAACTGTAAATATATATTTTATTTCGACTCTGTTTTTTACTAAATTTTCATCTTTCGTAGAAAATTTTAAGGAGATATAAATTGAGAAAGACTGATACTTTGAAAGAAGAAATTGACTTTCCTTACTTTTAAATTATTAATCACTATAAAAAATGAATGATAGGTAAACAAAATGTATAATATTGTGTTTGCTCCCTGCTTATAAAGGCTATACAAGGACTAATTTAAATTTGAGCTAGTAGAATTATTTCAGTTATATATCATTTGTTTTAAAAAAAGAACTGATATCTACTAAAAAACAACTTTTCAAAAGTAAAAAATAAGCCAAGCAAAAAAAAAAAAAAAGAAAAAAAAAAGAAAAAAGGTGAAAGTTGTGGCTAAAAAATAGTGTGATATCAAATTTCCAAGCTTATATTGCGGTACTTATTTAACATTTTTTTATAAAAATTTACCATATGTAAGTCGAGTACCTAAGTATGCGTTGATAGAAAGCCTTTTCTCCTTTACTAAATACATCATAACGTGTTTCTGAAAATTAATTTTTTTAAAATTATGCATGATGGGCTTGGCGGCCATCTTTCCATATTTTACACAAATTTCTAAGCTCAATATACCCTGATGAACGGAATGTAGTAATTTTAATATATATTCACGGCCTTCCTCTGGTACGATCACTCTATGTCCCCACAATAGACAATTTTCTAGACGGGAAATTTCCTTCCTTTTACAAAAATATGGTTGATATTCTTCTTGTTTAACCTTTCGCGGCCACCCATGTAACACCTACTCTAAAATTTGTTTAGTTATAGGATTATCAATTGTCCACTTTGCAATCGTTTTAGAAGTAACAGGTCTATTATCATTATTTGAAACGAACATTATTTCCGCAGGATTACTGACTATATTTACAATTTCTAGGAGAGGTAATCTACTTAATGCGTCAGCATTTTTATTATTTTTACCTTCGCGATACTCAATTGTATAATCATACCCAGCTAACATTAACAACCATCTCAGCATTCTAGGTGATAATGTATCAGGTACCTTTTTAACCGGATCAAATAATCTAATTAAAGGTTTATGATCTGTTATAATTTTAAAATGTTTTCCAGCTAAATATTGGTGAAATTTAGTGACACTAAACATTACAGATAAAGCTTCTTTATCAATCATTGCAAAATTTCTTTCAGTTTTGTTTAAAGTTCTAGAAGCATAAGCAATAGGTTTCTCTTTACCCTCAACAATGTGGCTTAAAACTGACCCTATACCATATTCAGAAGCATCACAGTTTAAAACTATATCTTTGTTTACATCATATAATTCTAAAACAGGAGATGTACATAATAATTGTTTAACTTTTTGAAACGTATTTTCATGCTTTTCTGACCATGTCCACTTTACATTATTATCTAATAATCTATGTAAAGGTTCTAAAACATCTGAAATATTAAGCAGGAAGTTTCTATAATAAGAAATTAAGCCTACAAATGAACGCAATTGTGATACATTATTTGGAATAGGAGCATTCAAAATAGCATTAACTTTTTCTGGAATAAGTCTAATTTCTTCCTGAGATATTTTATGTCCTAAATATGAAACTTCCGAAACCATAAATTTTAATTTTTCCTTATTTAATCTTATACCATGCTCAGAAAAGCATTTCAGAACATTTTCAACTCTTTCAGAATGTTCTGATTCATTACTAGCACTAATAATAACATCATCTAAAAATACACCAACATATTCAAAAATTTTTAAAGTTTGTTCAATTTTTCTTTGGAACATACCAGGAGCCCATTTTACCCCAAATGCTAATCGTAACACATTAAACAAATCTTTATGAGTATTTATAGTCAAAATTTTACTACTTTCGTTATCTACAGGTTGTTGTAAATAAGCATCTTTTAAATCCAAAACAGTAAAAATTTACCACCTGATAATTTAGAAAATAATTCTTCCATCCTAGAAAGAGGATAATTATCATTTTCAGTATTAGCATTAACTGTTGCTCTGTAATCACCACATATTCTAACAGAACCATTGGGCTTAGGAACAATTACTATAGGACTAGCCCATTCTGAATGATCAACAGGTTTTAATATACCCTCATTAGTTAATCGTTCCAATTCTACATCAGTAGCTTTTCTCAAAGCAAAAGGAACAGGCCGAGACTTAAGAAAAATTGGTTTTGCATCTTTTTTCAATTTTATTGACACGGCAGGACCCTTGATTGTCCCGATCCCGTCAGCAAAAACATTAGGAAAATTTCTAATTAAATCATCTTTCGAAATGCTTTTAATCATACATTAGGCCAAAATAATTTTGATGCTTTTAACCAAGTTTTTCCGATTAGACTCGGACCCTCCTCTTTAATAACTAATATTCTTAAATCCAGAATACAATAATCATTAACAACAGCATTTACTTTTAATTCCCCCAAAACAGTTAAAGAATCTTTAGTATAAGTTTGCAACTTAATATTTGGATTTAATTAAAGGCAGCTTACCTGAGAACAATTTATGAGCAACACTTTTACTTACGATAGTATGAGCCGCACCACTATCAATTTCAAATTGTATATTTACACCATTTATTTTAACCAATTTTATCCATGACACCTTATTAGAGTTGTCGTCCATGAAATTTAAACAATATTCTTCCTGAACAGTTTTAATTTTTCTGTTCTTAAAAGGTTTCTCACTTTTCATTCCAGATTTTCTATTACGACAACAAATTTTTAAATGCCCCAATCGATGACAGAAATGGCATTCTGCAGATTTAAAAGGGCAAAACTTGGGATTATGATTTTTAGAACATCTGTAACACGGTTTCTCAGGCGCGAATTTATCTTCTTTAGGCTTAGGTGCATGAGCGAACTTCTAAACTTTCGTTTTCTCTCCTTTAGAAACACGCACTTGATTGACAATCGTAGTATCTCCGATGTGTAGGGATTTCACTCCAGCCTCAGCTATCTCAAATGACTCAGCTATTTCTATCGCTGTTTGGAACGTTAAATCTTTAGAATCCAGTAATTTTTGCTGTATCTTCTCATCCTGTATCCCAAATACCAACTGATCACGGAGGTGATCATTAAACGTATTTCCGAAGTTGCAATATTCGGATAACCGACGCAAATCTCGTACGAAATCGGCTATATTCTCTCCTTGCTTCCTTAGTCGTTTCTGGAACTTAAATCGTTCCACAATTTCACTAGGGAGTGGTGAAAAATGATCCTTAGCTTTCTTTAAAAGATCCTCGTAACTGATTTCTTTCAGCGTATTCGGAACAATAATATCTCGTAAAATAGCAAAAGTTGTTGTTCCAACAGTGCTTAGTAAAATATTCTTCTTCATTTCATCATTTTTGATGCTATTCGCTGAGAAATAAAAATCTATTTTTTCGACGTAAATAGTCCAAGGAACATTCGCATTATATTCTTCTAAGCGTCCCAGAGAAATTATTTCTTTATCGGCCATTTTTCGTGCCACTTTTTCTTTTTCTCTTTCGAAAAAAAAAAAAAAATTTTTTTTCACAACATTTCAATTTGGGTTAAATCCTATTTTCGTCGCCACTATTATATCGCCACACTCTTATTATAGCTCTTAACTAATTACTCTTAACTAAGGAAGAATGCATAACTATAAGATTACTTATAGTTTATTATTTACATTATTTACAGCAGCTGCTAAATGCAGCTCTCAGAACAAAACACATCTTACAACTGCGCAGAATATTCTCGGCTACATGCAAAGCCTCGCAAATCTCAAACTCTCTCTCTTTGTGGTGCTGCCATCTTTTAATAAAGATCGCTACTAATTGTGATTTGGTTGGGATATAACAATATATATCCGATATTTATTTTCAAAATATCACGAAGTTTGATATTTTCAATATTTTCATATATTTGACATTAATTTACAAAATATTGCGTATGATATTTTTGATATTTTCAGCCAAAACAAGTGTAAATGAACTTTTTTATCTGTTATTGATTGTGCCATTCTGTAGATAAGAATTTTTGCTTTGGCAGGCCGTTTTTAGATAGTACAACTTTGAAGCTGAATTTTTAAATGTAGAATGCAGAATATGATTATATGGGACAATATTTACAAAAAACAGCTATTGAAAGATAAACTGTCTAATTTAGAAACATTATTCAGAGCTTCATTAGAATATGTTCTGTTTTTGGTTTTCTTTAGTTTAAACTACACAACAGGTTAGAGAATGAAAAAGCACACAAGCTTACATTTATTTTCAAATTTTTCCATAAAAACAAAATATTTTTTAGTATAAAACACAAGTTTTTCTGGAAACTTGATAATTAATCCATTGTTTGTTTTTTGCAAGCCTGAAAACCAATTTGTGTCTGTTTTCAATTAGTTGATCTTCAATTCTGTTACATTTATGTAAGAAACTTATAAGTGAAAAAAAAATAGATTTAGAAAATTTTTTTATTAAGTTTTCATGCTAAATGCAATATGTTTTATTTTCTAATTTATATTAGGTCTGAAAATACTTATAATTGTCAATAACATGACTATTTTTAACACTAGAACGCCCGGAAGGAGTCGATTCGACTCCGACCACATCAATAAATGTCCATTGGAGCCAGAATTTTTTTCGTAAAATAAGTTAAATTTAAGCAACGCAGAAGTACGTTAAATAAATCAGTTAAATAATTTAAAATAAAAATTCTGGAGTGAAATATTTTTATGAAAATTGAGTAAAATTTCCGGGCGTTCTAGTGTTAAAATATCGGATATATATCGAAAATATCGGATATATATCGAAAATATCGGATATATATCAAAAATATCGGATATATATCAAAAAATCTTTTTATTTTTGATATTTTCGAAAATATCATGATATTTACGAACCCTGATTCCAGCACATTCAGAAAACTGTAAAAAAACTTTAAAGTTTATTAAGATGAAAGATTAGAAAATGCAGAACTCATTTGAAAACACAATTTCTGCATTTATCATCAATACTTGGGAAAATATCCGAATTATTTTTGTTCGGCGATTCAGCCCAGTATATGATTTATAGATCTGAATTTCTACTTCATCATCTGATAAAATTTATTTAAATGCATAGCACAGTTGAAAATTCACATTCGGCAATTTCCGTCAACAAATGGAAAAGTACTTGGGTGTAGCCGAGTATACTATCTATCGAATTTCATACACATGAAGTAATATGAAAAAAAAAATAGTTAAATTTTAAAACGCGTACTACAACTGAAAACGCACTTCCAGCAATTATTCATCGCAGGCAGTAAGTACTATAGCCAGTGGTGTAGCCGTAAAAAACACAGATGGTATGCGCTCAAAGCAGAGGGTATACGCTCAAGGCAGAGCGTAGTAGAGTAGAAGCAGAGAGAGAGTATATACTATAGCTATCTTGAGAAACAGAGGGAATACGGTGTTCCTTAAAAAAATCCAGAAGGTATACAGCGTATACCCCGTATACCCTCCACTACACCCCTGACTGTAGCCAAATACTTTTCTGTATCTCTGTAAATGAACGATTAATTATGTATATGACAGATTCTACAGTAAGCGGCTTGTAGTACACCTCTCCAGATAATCACTTTTTGGTGCCGTTCGCACCTAGCGTCGAGACGTGGTGCATTTTGTAGCCCTATACGTAAAAGTTAGAGAACCAATAAAATTTCTCTGTTAAAATCATATTTCATATATTAAAATACTAATTAAAGCCTTTGTGCAGGAATATTAAAAAGCAAAAAACCAACGTTTAAAAATGCACAAATAATACGTGAAAAACAGCAAACAGCTGTTTCGAATCTACTAGCGAGATTCCTCCTCAGTGCAAGATAGAGAAAGACACAGCGTGCTAGAAAAAAGCAAAACTGAGCTACGTTTAACCGAGCATTAGCTCAGTTTTGCTTTTTTCTAGCACGCTGTGTCTTGCTCTATCTTGCACTGAAGAAGAATCTCGCTAGTAGATTCGAAACAGCTGTTTGCTGCTTAAATTGCGTACGTTGCTGCTGTTCTTTAAACTTCGATTCATTGTACACTGAAAGAATTGTTATTAAGGTCTTGTATGCTAATGAACACTTTCCAACATAATTGAAAAGTGTCTATGAATTCGGTTTGTCTGTCTGTCTGTAGTCTTCCGTGCTCTAACTTGCTTAAATATAGTTAGATTACCATGAAATTGATATATGTTACTATGGCATGTCCAGTATAGAAAATAAAATATGTTGCATTCACGGTTCATTTACAGGGACACTCAAAATAATTCCGTTACATTACGTTTTACGCGAAAAATCGTTTGCGTTGTATTTTAATGATGTTAGCCTATTTTAAATATAGTGACATTTATATACAAGGTCCGGCTATTAATTTCCAGGACTCATGGAATAACTCAGAAGAAAAATAGGTTAAACACATAGCCATTTAATATGATTCGAAGTATTCCCCATCAGCCGTAATGCATGTGCTCGGCTGTACAAATTTCGAAAACAAGTTTTAAAGTCCTCTTTTGGAATGCTCTTTAATAGTGACGTTACAGTTTTCTTGATGGCTTCGACATCCTGAAATCTTGTTCCCTTCAGCGAATTTTTCAGCTTAGGAAACAGAAAAAGTCTGCGGGTGCTAGGTCTGGAGAGTATGGTGGATGCTGCATCTCAACGACACCATGCTGGGCTAAGAATCGCCTCACAGGCAACGCAATAGAACAAATCTTGCGTTTGTCTAGGTCTTGCGTCAAAATTCGCCGAGCCGCCTCTTTGTCCATGGTCAATTCATTGGCGAGTACTCGAATAGTCAATCGACGATCACATTTCACCATATCGAGAACTTTTTGAATTTCTTCCTGCGTGCGTATACGGATTGCGGTCGACCTGTGTGGGGATCATCTTCGACGCTTTCGCGCCCGTCCCGAAAGCGTTTAAACCATTCAAAAGTTCTTGAGCGGGATAATGCTTCCTTGCCGTAAACTTGTTTTAACATTTCGTTGGTTTCCGCAGCCATCTTGCCCAATTTTAAGCAAAATGTAACGTTAATTCTTTGCTCCATTTTCACTTCGACAACAGGAATTTAAGAGCTACGTTTTAATGTGCCTTTCCACGAGAACGACTCGCTTCAGAATGGTGCCGAGTGCACTGCACATGCGCAAGAAAACTCTCTTCAATATGCAATCATTAGCGCCATCTTCCGGCTTTTCGTTCTCGTACAGTTACGTCAGTCCTGGAAATTAATAGCCGGACCTTGTATATTACTAAGGTGTACCACAAGACGCTGGCTGGAGAATCTGGTGTGCATGTCATTTATTGTTCATTTACAGGTACACACATAAGAATTTGACTTACAGTACTGCCTATGAACAGCAATTGCTGTAAGTGCGTTTCCAGTTGTGGTAGTCGTTTTAAAATTTAACTATATATTTTTGCATATTATTTGGTTTGTATAAATTCTGTAGATCACATAGAGGGCTGCAGAAAAGATCTCAAGTAAGATGTCCGTTTATTGACAGAAATTGCTAAATGAGAAATTTCAACTGTGCTATGCGTTTCATTGAACTAACTTTTAGCACACTATATAATATATTTACTAATCTAAATAGTAGATCATATACAGGGTTGTACAAAACAATTCCAATATTTTCTCGAATATTGATGGTAATTGCAGAAATTGGGTTTTAAAATGCGTTATGCGTTTTCTAAAATGTTTATTTACAAATCATATTTCACCTTAATAGATTGTAAAGTTTAGTTACAGTATTCTGAATGTGTTGGAAAGTGCTTCATAAACCATGTTGTATGCATGCTTTTTCGTTCTTGTTTTTATTTATGCTTTTTTTGCATCGTGTATGTTATCCTTATAAAAAGTTTTTTTTTTTTTTTTTTTTTTTTTTTTGTATTCGTCTTATCAGTTTTTAAATGACATGGTTGAGGTTTTTAAATTCCTTAAATCCCCCTTCTACGCGGCAATGCTTGCATACATCTAATAACATACAATAGATATTGCAACATTTTTATCAACAATGCTTTTATAACATACATACATGTTTATATACAACAATTGTTAATGCATGCAATAGATTTAATATATATATATATACAGAAGAACTTCCTCTGAACGAAGTCCTTGTGTAAGAAGTGTTGAATTCAGGGGTAGCCCGAGGGGGGAACCCCCCCCCCCTCACCGGAGCAATGAGATGTCCCACAGGAAGATTTGAAATTTTGTGTTTTCAATGGTCAAAAAGTACAATTTCCCCCCCGGAGAAAAGTTTCTGAATTCAACACTGTGTGTAAGTTCTGCTGTTGATTCTCTCTCACTCTCTGCTTTTTATTCTGGTCTGAATATTGAAAGAAATGGCTCCTTTCATAAATTCGTAAAGCAAGCGAATGCTGAATTTATTTTGCCTCCTTGTGCTACTAATTATGTCGTTTCTTACGCGACACTATTTACTAAAAACTACTTGAAGAATATTAGAAGGGAAAATTGTGCATTTTCTGAGCATTAATGATTCAGAACATCTCATTGGTATATAAAATATATGTAAGTATATAAAATATATCTAAGTATATAAATATATACCGTAGAACTCCGCTTATCCGAACCCAGCTAATCCGAAATTCTGGTTAATCCGAACCGTTTTTATTTTCGAAAATTGTACTTGAATAGATTAACTAAAAAAATTAACTTACGAAATTTTCCTAATTACAGGATGAGTGTTGGGAAAAACGCGTAGAAGTTAGAATTAAATAAAAAATGGCAGTAAAACATGCTTTTTATTCTTTAAAGAGCTTGAACAGAATTAGAAAAATACTAAATACAATGTAAAAGTACAACATATGTACACGATTATAAAATGAAAACGTGCACTGTAGGCCTACTCGTAGAAGCCAGCTTAAAAAAACTCTAATATTAGTTTTTGCGATAAAATTATTTTCTAAAATACAAAATAGTATGTAATTCAGATGATGCAAATTTAGTTTTCCTTTCAATAGTTTGATTTCGCAAATTATCTACAGAAATGTTTTTTCTTGCCGGTCGTCGACGTGCACTGTAAAAAAAAATCTGTAGTTCTACAGATGTAAAGTTACATGCTTACAAAATTTTCGTCTGCAACTATACAAAAAAAGCTGCATATCTTCAAAACTAGTTTTTGTAAAGCAACAGAAATCTGTAACTTTACAAATGAATCTGCTAAAAATACAGTAATCTTACTAAAATTCTATCTATAACTCTGGCTGCAGTTACATGAAAAGTTCTAGGCATCCCAGTTTCCTAAAAAAATCTTAGCAACCTTACAGATTTTTTGATTGTCGGCGCAAAAGTGTGTCTGTTACATGAATTTTTGTTGTTGCCGTTACATAAAAAGTTCTAGGAATCCCAGTTTCCTAGAAAAACTTTAGTAACTTTATAGAATTTTTTTTACAGTGTGGTGACTGAGCTATTTATAGATACGCGATTTTGAACCGTTTATAATGGGTTGTTAGGTAATTCCTCATTCTGAAGTTCCATTGGATTATTATGAACATCAGGAGTGATTCAAAAAGGAATACTATTTTTTTCCGAAAGTCGTGCCGGATTATCCAGCATGCCCTAACTTAGGATGCCGGATTAGAGGATGTACTATTGAGTACTTATAACTTACATTTGTTTGAGCATGTACTTTTTTCTTTTCTTTCTTTATCGGAATTTCGGGTAATCCGAACAGGCACATGTCCCAATTAGTTCGGGTTAGCGGGGTTCTACTGTATTTTTTTTTTTTTTTTACCATTTGGAAAAATAGTTATTGTTCTCGTCAGGGTAGGAAATCAAAAGCATATCTGAACGTTTTCATTGGTTTAATCCGCAATTTATTCGTTATCTGATTGGTATATACAATCTGTATTTCCCTTTGGTTTCAACCAGGGTTGTAGTGGGTAGCTGCCCGGGTACCCGCCCAGCTGCCCGCCCGGGATGGGTTTTTTATAAAAAGCCCAGGTAAAAAACCCGGGTTTTTTAAAATATATTTCTGGAAAAGAACAGATGATGTAATTGTTAACATTTTATGGTTATTTTGTTTTATTTATTCACTTCTTTGAATCTTGGAAAATATATTTGTATTAATTTACGTGCACTTTTAGATTGGAAACAATTGGAAAACACACAATTGATAGCTTTGCAATTTAAAATTTGTTTGGGTACTTCTTAGTTATCCCGTTGACCAAATTACTGTCCCCAAATTGTAAGATTAAATGCCAATAATGGTTGCCATTAATCATTAATTAATTAATTGTAAGATTAAATGCCAATAAAACCATTAATTCAACGTTTTATTTGTATTTTTATTAATGTTTTACTAATTTATTTGATCTTTTGTTATTTAAAATAAAAATTATGTCAATGAGTTAAATTTGGCGAAAGTGGGCGACGGGTTAACTAAGAAGTACCTTTGTTTGTTATTTAAATTAAAGTGATCATATCTATATATGTATTTTAAGAACAGAGAAAAATGGTGAGATCATTATTAAGACTATGAAGTCTTTCCCATCTATTAAGACTATGAAGTGTTCACAAAGATTGTATTTGAGATCAGGATTGCCACTTATTTCGGCAATCAAATTTCTTGTGCTTTACTGAGCAAAATATTAAATTTTCCCAGAGTAATTCCTCTGAGAATTTTCAAAATTTCAACAGATAAATTTTGCAAAGTACCAAAGTTTAGTAAAATTCCTTGTTTTTAATACTCATTTTTAAATTCCCTCAGATTTTCTAGTTTTCCCTATACAGTGGCAACTCTGAAGATTATTATTTGTGAGGAAGGTGGAATCATCGTCCACATTTTGGCAATTTAATTTACCCGGGGAAAATTGCCCATTTAACCCGGGTTTTTAAATAAAACCCGCCCGGGCTGGGTTTTTTCTAAAAAACCCGGGTTTTTTACAACCCTGGTTTCAACAACAATGGACAACAGAGTGTTGCCACTATGACAAAAAAGTAATAAAAACTACAAAAAAATAATAATAAATCAGAAACAAATTGAGATACAGCTTTCAAACAAATTGCATTTAAAAGTACATTTTTTTTTCTCTATCCGACGGTATAAAAAGTAATATTGTCGGATGTTTAGAAGTTTAAGAATGAAATTTTATTTAAAATTGGTCGTGAGATTTTTTGGAAATCTGATGATAGAAAAGCCTTATCCCGAACAGCCAATGAAATGCTTGGATATTACGTAGGCTTCATAGGAAATCTGACGAGTCGCAGGCGATTTTTCTTGCTTGCAAATTTTACGTGTAATAACGCTATTAATCTTTAATTCATGGCGTACGTAATGTATGACCAGCTCCGTAGAAGTTTAAAAATTTACAGTACCGAAAATTGTAAAACTGAAATTTCTTTTAAAATTTGTTCATGATGGGTCCAGGAATGTTATCGTTTAATCCATAGCGTACGTAATGTAGGATCAACTCCGTGCGATTTTTTATGTCTTAAATTTTAGTCTTTGAAAAAATCATTTTCCAAATGGTCGTTGTAATTTGTTACATTGCTTTTTTTATCTTTTTTTTTTTTTTTTTTTTTTTTTTTTTTTGTTGTTAATTCAAGAATTTTAGCGCGTACGCATGCGGAGAAAAAGTATTTAGGCCAAAAAAAAGTAAAAGCATGACAAATTTAGGCGAAATTTTCAAAATGTTTATTTTCATGCAATTATTCAGTGTGAAATATATTACAATGGTATAACATGAACTAAGAAACAATTAACTATCAAAATAATAATATTAAACAAGTAAGTATTGTTAAAAAAAATAACTAATTGTATTTTGTTGAAATTTTTCTTTTTTGGATAGCTGTATGAATTTATTCATGTATAAATGTTGAAATGAACTAATTTTAAATTTATCACCGAAAGTGAAGATCTGTTCTCTTCAATTAGTTAATTTTAAATTTATTTTAGAAAATATCGATTTGCTATAGAAAATGGAAGATTAGAATGCTTAAGAAAAAATTAACTGATACATTTATAGCATATTTACCTGGAATGTCCATGAAATATTGGTCCCATTTCTGTGTTTTTTGGTTTTTCAGGGTTCCCTATCTCAAAAGGCTCTTATAGTCTGGCTTTTTTGAATCTCTAATACAGGTGTCTCTAAATCACGTAACTCGGTACTATATGAGGTGAGAATATGGGTTTTTTTATTTCTGTAAATTTAGAAAGCAAACACAAAAATAAAGAAAGAAAGAAAGGAGAGAAAGAAATTAGCCTGTTTAAAAAAATGTAATAAAAAATTCACATGAATTAGAAGAATATCATACACTATCATTAGAGGAGTATCATTTTTCAGGGTTCCCTATCTCAAAAGGAAAAAAATTCAACTCTTATAGTCTGACTTTGTTGAATCTCTAATACAGAGAGGTCTCTAAATCACGTAACTCGGTACTATACGAGGTGAGAATATGGGTTTTTGAATTCTGTAAATTTAGAAAGCAAACACAAAAATAAAGAAAGAAAGAAGGAAGAGAAAGAGATTAGCCTGTTAAAAAAAATGTAATAAAAAATTCACATGAATTAGAGGAATATCATACACTATCATTAGAAGAGTATCATTTTTCAGGGTTCCCTATCTCAAAAGGAAAGAAATTCAACTCTTATAGTCTGGCTTTGTTGAATCTCTAATACAGAGGTCTCTAAATCACGTAACATCGGTACTATATGAGGTGAGAATATGGGGTTTTTTAGTTCTGTAAATTTAGAAATCAAACACAAAAATAAATAAAGAAAGAAAAAAGAGAAAGAGATTAGCCTGTTAAAAAAATGTAATAAAAAATTCACATGAATTAGAGGAATATCATGGATAGGATATCATTAGAGGAATATACACCCCCCCCCCCCCCCACACACACACACACGTTCTTGGATATAGCACTGATAAGACATTTCTGGGAAGAATGGGTTTTCGTTTTTGTAGAGGTCAAATAGGAAATAATCCAGGAAAAAGAAAAAGATTTTTAAATTTGTTCGTTGAAAATTTTATGAAATCGAAAATTCAGGCAGATCAGAGGGGTAAATTTCCAGTGTCCCGCAGTTTTTTTTTTATTCTACGCCACTGTAAACTGTGTAAAGTATCTGCCGAAAAGTTTTTTTTTTCAAACATTTATTTCAATCCATTCTGAAAACCGAAAAAGAAAAAGCACTGAAATCTGAATAAACGAATTAATGCTGCTATTATACAAGCCTCATTTATTTAAAATGCTAAAACTGTAAAAATAATGAAAAGCGCATGATGGCAGAAGAGAAAACAAATAAAAAATACAGCATGAAACTTAATTTTATTACAAAATATACCACACTAATTAATGAAATTCAGTCAGTTGAAGTAAAATTACTTGTGTATGCGTAGCTTTTAAATTTGTTCGAAAACAAATACAGTTAAATTCCTTTCTCTCATAAACAACATTCAAACATTCTCTTTCTGCATTTCAATACATAAAAAAAACATTTATCATTAAAATATTAAAGTTGTAAAATTTAGGAAGTCGTTTATTTTCTATGCCTCATTTTGTTGATTCTATTCTACAATACTTTAAATTTCTCATAACATAAATCTTTCATTAAAATAAGAGAGAACTCACATGCTGAACATCTATTTATTCAGACTTTCAAAATTTCATATCTATACATGAGACGCCATCTACTTTTGACAAATGACACTAATTTTTAACTCGCTGTAGGCACCGGCAAGGCGCAAAATAACTGGCAATATGCCAGCATGCTTTTGACATAGGTTAAATCTAGGCAAGCACTTTTCGGTCTCCAAATTAATGAATTTTGGCCTAATGGGCGACGTTTTTTGGTAAAAACTGCGATAAATCATTAGTGAAATTTATTAAAAGAATCCTCTTTTTTCATCAGTTAATAGGTGGAGTCCTTTAGTTTCGAAGTAACATGCATAATTATGTCTTTTTTATTTATGTTTTTTTCCCCATAAATTGCTCATTTCAAAATTAGAAAGTGTATTATTGTAGAGAAATAAAGAAAAATCGTTTTCAAATAACGGGTTTAATAGAATGAGTTTAGCTTTTCAGAAAATTAAAGGGAAAAAATTTCTGCGGAATAATGATACCTCTGGAAAACTTGTCCTTTTAAAGTAAAATTCAATAAAGTTTGAAAATGCAACCTTTTTATGGAAATGAAGATTAGCTTTTAAGTAGGAAATGGAATACTTTTTAGAAGTAGATTTGAATTTCGATTAGGTTGTTTTTCAGTCAAAAGTAGTATTAATTTCTTCAAATTTTGAACTAATGATCTTAAAAAGGATGGTCTAAAATGGTTTTGCAATAAGAAATTCCGAGAAGGAAGAATCGTTTCTGACGTAAAGTTTGTGGAATGCTTTTCTTAATGCATTTTTAAAGCAAATTTCTAGACAGTTTGCATTAGTTTATTTTCTTATGGAATTCGAGAAAAAAAATAGTTCTATTCTGTTATGCAAAGAAATAAAAATACGAGCGCAAATACAACTTTTAATTATTTTCGTCATCATAAAATTAATGAAGTAAAGTATTTCTGAAAATTAAGCCTAAGAACTCGATAATCTTTATCTCGATCTCTTTCTTTATATATAGTTATTTTAAAATAAGTTTGGAGTCTAGTGTTTGTTTATACAATTTATTTTATGTTAATGAAAGTGAATACAGTTTGTTTTGAATAAAAAACAAGTTAAATAGAAATTTATAAAAAAGTTCAAAAGATCTTTAATTGTAATTACGTAGTTTTACAAAAAAAATAAACATAGAGTTAATCCCTAAAAGGACTGTGGTATTTTATTAATACTATTTCATTTTAATCTCTAAGTGCCAAAATTGTACCAGAATTTTTTAATAGAATTTTGCTTTTATAATGCACATGAAGAAAAGAATTTACTTATTTTCACACCTATTTGTTCCTAAGCTCTGGTGACACTCAACCATTTCAAAGTTTCAGCCACAGAAATGCTTTGCATCTGAAAAGTTTAAATCTTCTTACTGTCCTCCCCTGATTTAACGCGAAAATAAACTATTTTTTGATTTAATTTTCTTATAACTTATAAGGAAAGTTCGGAACTATGCATGTTCATATCTACAACAGAATCTGTATGTTTCGGCTGTATTTTCTATAAATGCATAAAGATTTAGATAATTCATTAAAAAGCCATATTTTTATTATTACTTTTCTTAAACAAAACTTATGGATTAATTTACTCTATAATATTGGTATAAAATATACAAAGAAAGAAATGAGTTAAAAATATCCAATTTCTGCTTAGTAGTAATTTCTTTAAAATCCTAAGATAAAACCCAGCTAAGCACGTTTAATTAAACCGAGAACTAAAATACATCGTTAAGAATATGTTAATAATGTTAAAACATACAATTATGATACATGTAAAAATAATATGTTTAATACAAACGCTCCCTGATCGAATATAGGTAAACTATATTGAAAGTATAAAAATAGCTTTTCGATGTCCAAAAGTTTTCAAAGTCCGGAACTCTGGTATATAAAGAAAAGGATTATTCTGAAAAAAGCACTTATTTAAACATGCCCAAGTTGTATGAAAGGTACCCTGCTATTTAACCCCTTGAAGGGCGGTGATGCCGTCACGGCATCACATAATTTTAATCCCTGATTGCCACATTGGCACCGGAATTGTATAATGAAAATTTCACCTTTATTAAGTACGCGAAAATACACTTTTACTTCTTTACAAATAAATTCTCTTGTGAATATTGGTGTCAATAAATTATTTCAACATTTTATGAATACAAGTACCTTGCCCCTGAAAGGGTTAATACGGGCGGTTGAAGTTTCTGTCCGGAAGTCTGGATCAATTCATTACACAAGAAACTGAAAAATGCACGACAATGGATCAAGGGCATATGCATAGTTTATTTTTTATATTAAGAAAATTCTAAAATAAATACCAGAAAAATATATAAACAAATGTTATTTAAATATTAAAAAGTGATTAAGCAGTGAATGTAACAATATTTATTAATATGATCAGGATGTCTAACTGTAAATTTGAGACAGTTAGAGACGTCACTATGTTAATATAATACGAGGATTGTACAAAATGATTCAAAATATATTATAACTTTTTTTTATTATTTGGCATCCGTCGTTCTAATTGCCGAAACGTCAGTGAAGGCTTACTGTGGAGACACGAAAAGTTTTGATTTCCGTTTGTCTGTCTGTCTGTCTGTCTGTCTGTCCGTCTGTTCCGCGATAACTGCCGCAAAAAGCACCCGATCAGCTTGAAATTAATTGGGCATATTCGTGAGATACCCGGACGTAGCTGTATAGTTTTTCGTTAAATTTGGTTCATTCGTTCGGAAAATATGGAAGATTTTATTTTTCTTTATAATGCTTTTCTACGGCAAGTCAGACGATTTTCAAATTTCCATTTGTTGAAAGAAAATGGCACGTTTGATTAATGGATTTAAATGTCAAATTATGGATACTAAAATTCCAAATAAGGGTTTTAAATTATTCCTATTATATTGAAGTTTTACCAATATATCTATCAGATTTTTTTATTTACGTGTATAATGTTTTGAGGACATTTATACATGTATTTCAATAATATACAGAATTTTTAAATTAATTTTCTTGTTTTACATGATACATATTTCTTTTTTTTTCCCTTTCATCGTTGCCTAGCGACTGTTATTCGTAGCCTATCATTGCGTCAAATATGAATGAAGTTAGTAAATTACGTTAATTTTGTTGCAGGTACTATTAAAAGGCTATCACAAAAAATATTTTATCGCGCCAAATCGATGCAATTTATGCAATTAACAGTGGGCACGATAATGAATTATTTTCCAGTAGATTTATAGATCTCCAGATATGCATATTTTGGGGGGCTTTTAATATGTTATTGCTATCGTATGGATTAGGGTGTTTAAACTAATGTTTAACCATTCTATAAGTGAAAAAAAAGTACAGTTAAAGGCATGTAAATCATTTTTAACACTTTCCAACATGGATGAAAAGTATTTATGACTTCAGTTTTTCTATCTGTCGCCTGCCGTGTTTCTCTACGTGCTCTAACTCGCGTAAATATAGTCGGGATTACATGTAATTGATATACGTTATTGAGGTTTGCCAAAGTATGTTTGGTATTAAAAATGAAGAGTGTAGCATTCATAGCTTAATTACAGGGGCACTCAAAACTATTCCGTTACATTATAGTTTTTGGGAAAAATCGTCTGCGGTGTATTTTAATAATGTTACACAATTTTAAACGTAATGAAATTTATATACTTTATTAAGGTGCACTAGAACCTGGTTACTATAAAATATGTTATGTGTAGCACTTACAGCATGCGTACAGGGAACTCAAAAGTATTCATTAATATTACAATCTTTGAAGAAAATCCTTTTGTGGCGTTTTTTAATGATGTTACTCTGTTACAAAATAATAAAATTGATATGTATTTTTGAAACATTTTTGTAGTATATGGGGTGCAAAGCATATGTTTTTTTCAGGGTCACACAAAAGTGGTCGATTAAAATGTGGTCTACGGGGGAAAAAAACTCTTCACAGCTTATTTTAACACATTAGCGACGGGAAACGAGAATTCTCGTTTTTATTCAGAATACATCGTTGGCTAAGGGAGTGACTTCTACCTTACAGAAAAGACATTTATATTGTGTTGTCCATATTTTTTATAGATTGTAAGACATTATATATTACATCCGTACATTGAAAGATATTTACTGCTGCATAAACATGAAAAACATATCTCAGAAACCAATTTCCGAGACACTTTCAGAAGAGGGAGGAGCTTCTACTGTTTTTAAACCCAGATTTAATTAAATTGCCTGTCGTCAGTGTGTTAATTGTGTTGCACTAATTCAAACATTATGAAATTAAATTACATTACTGTGGTTGACTACAAGAAGCTTGAATATGATTTGTATCGTATTTATCGTTCATTTATAGGGTCACATAAAAAATTTCGGATACAGTTCTGGTCTATTAGGGATGATTGCTGAAGAGCATTTTCGATTATGGTGTGCATTTTAACGTTAAGTAAATTTGTGCTTAATAAGTAGTGCTTAAATATTGTATAGACCATGTACAGGGATACACAAATGAATTCGTAAGTATAAATGAAAATGAGCGCGAATTGCTTCAGTGTTTTTTTTTTATTATTATTATTTGAGTTATGTATTTCCCAGCCCAATTACATTTAGTATACTAACAAATGTTTGCAGAATTTAAATAGAACCATATACAGAACTCCGCAGAAACTGGATATATGGTGCACACTATGCATACTAATCCCCGGAAATGTGATATGAGCAGTTTTAAGAGGGTTTTTTGTCTGCATTAAATTTAAATGTTATAGACGACGCGTAAAAATCTTCACGTAATATACAGGGCTGTAGAAAAGAATTCATGTACGTTTCCGTCTATTGGTAGAATTTACTAAAGGACATTAACACAATTAATTGATAATTACAAATGTAAATTAAATTACACTACGAAGGGGTTCAGGGGGGCTCTGCCCCCCCTGAAGAAATCTACTTTATTATCTAAAAATTACCAGAATAAGTAGCTCATGAGATTTTCAGAATACCATTACATAACAAGGGGTTTAATTTAACGCTTCTAATGTCAGAAACCTTCGAAATATTTTTTCGTTTTATAAATGTTTATGTAATTTCAAAACTTTAAATTTCGTTTTTTGCAGAAAGATTAATATTACTCAAAGGGTGCTAAACACAATGAATTGTAGAGCTGACGTTGAGGCTCCTGATCTGCAGATTTACTAGTTCTACATGTTTGTAGAGTAAATCTTGTTCCATAAAAATGTGCTAATTAATATAGTCTCCATCACAAGTGTTGCTTGTGTGCCAACTTTGAACCTATCTCTCGAATCCTGTTTGAAAAAAATCATGTGCGCACTGTTGTGCCCATTTCTGCTTGGAATCCGTTAATTGTCTGAAATGGTAAAGAAGGGGTACTATAGAATAACAGTCCTCGGAGACAATTATTCAATGACACTGGTGAGATGAAAGTGATTATGAAGAAGGGGATACAACAATGCCTGCAAAATTTTTTTCAAAGGGGATTCACGAGTTAGGTTCAACTCTGGTGCAAGTGTATCTCTTATGATTGAGACATTTATAACGTAGTACTGCTATATTCAGAAAGAGTTGCGCTGCAAACCTATTGAATTAGGACGACGTATGTCAGTTAATAAAAAAGTTATCGTATATTTTGAATTATTTTTAATACGAACCAATATAAAAGCCCAGAATTTAATTAGTGCCAGACGGTGGAACGAAACGCTAGAGTTTACAACTCATGGCAATTATGGGTAAGTTAAAATCTAAAATTTAAAATAATTTTATAACTTTAGTATTAATATCTATTAAAAATATTGCGAAAAAGTCATCATTTTCCACATTCAATTTGGTTACATTTATTTATTTAAACAATACAAACACTTTAATTTCAGAAATCAACATTTAAGAAACTATAGATTAAGGCTTAACAAATTTGCTAGTTATTATATTGCCCTTCAACTTCTAAATATTGCATGAACTTAAAGATATCGAATCTTTGTTTTATGTGCTCGAATAATAGCAAACTTTCACAGTTAGTAAGTTATAATGGATAAACCTATAAAAAATAACTTCGACGCAGCGCAGTTTATTGATCATGCTATTTTAATGTCATATCTACTTCTATATATAAAATACAAACCAAAATTTCGTTCCGGCTTCTTATAACTAGAGTTCTATCTATATATAAAATACAAACTAAAATTTCGTTCCGGCGTCTTATAATTAGAGCTCTACTGAATGGATTTTGGTGGAACTTGCACTGTTAGATAGATATTATTTCTGGGAAGGTTTTAGTATATAGCACATTGTTCTACATAGGTTATTTATGGAATTATGATGGAAACTTCTGTTATTTTCGGCGAAAAGGTTACTGGGTTTTTTTTCGATCATTATCGTTTCTAAATGAATTGAAACGGCTATACATCTCGAAAAAAAAATGACTGCTACTAATTTTATTTTAAATTAAAAAAAGACAAGAAAAAGAGAGGGGGGGGGAAGTTTTGACGAGTAATAATATTATAAAGCGAAAATATTTAATTTAAACATGAAAGTGAGTGTGCGTTAGGCTTAAAAATTTATTCAATATGAATGTTTGCAGTTTACAACATTTGGTGATTTATCTTTTGCGTCAGGTTAAGAAAAATGCATTCGAAATTTTGATAAGATAATACCTGAGTAAAGATTTTTTTTTTAAATCTAACTCATGCATTATGTGACTTGCAAAGGAAACTAGCAGCTGTAATTATAAAAGTGGTGGTACTTGTGCGTTACATGTTTTATGTTTATTTGCGATTTTGATTTTGTCGCCAAAAAGGCGTGGCATCGGCCTGAGCTATGTTTACAATAATGGTGATTTTTCAAGTGTACGGCAGCAGGTTTGGAGTAATCTATTTCTACTTATATATATAATACAATTGGAAAATTTCGTTCCGGCTGCTTATAACTCGAGTTCTGCTGAACTTGCACTGTCAGATAGGTAATTTTTCGGGGGGTGGGGGAAGGTTAGTATATAACGCGTCGCTCTACGTTGCTTAGGTATCGAATTACGGTTTAAAGTTCTTTAATAGTTAGTATGTAATATATTGTTCCACATTCCTTAGTTATAGAGCAATGGGAGAAAATTCGGTAATTTTCCAATATTGGCTCTTGGCGAGATGGAGAGAATTGGCTTCGTGAGAGAAGAAAAGTTTTTAAGCATACTTTCTGTTCAATAATTATAGAATTTATTTACTATAAAGAAGACAATTATTTCATTTCATATAACAACAGAAGTAAATTGCATATAAATAACAACAATAATAATATGTATAATTAAAAAAATTATATATATGATTTCGGGGGGGGGGGGGGTAGTATATAACGCGCCGTTCTACGTTGAGGTATCGAATTACGGTTTAAAGTTCTTTAATAGTTAGTATGTAATATATTGTTCTACATTCCTTAGTTATAGAGCAATAGGAGAAAATTCGGTAATTTTCCAATATTGGCTCTTGGCGAGATGGAGAGAATTGGCTTGGTGAGAGAAGAAAAGTTTTTATGCATACTTTCTGTTCAGTAATTATAGAATTTATTTACTATAAAGAAGACAATTATTTCATTTTATATAACAACAGAAGTAAATTGCATATAAATAACAACAATAATAATATGTATAATTAAAAAGTGTAGATATGAATGCATATATAAAAAAGCATAAAAGTTCATTTTATTTGTTTTCACATCTGTTCATATCATTTTGTCGCAAATCTGACTTTCTGAAGCCCGAATTGCGCCGAACTTTAAAATAAAAAAACGCCAAGGTTCCTATACTGGAAAAGTACCGAAAGCTCTATAATCAGGCGAACCCGTTTATGAGAGATGTCAAAAAAAAAGGTTCGCTATTTGGCTAACTATCGTTGATTTTGGGGGAAATATTCGTAAAAGAGTTCAATCAAGCAATTCCTGACTGACATTTGACACCAAACTTGGCTGTAAATAACTAATATAGACGTCGTAATGGTCTCTCTTTTGACTGTCATAATTTCCTTACAAAATTTTTCAGTTTAGATTCCCCTTACAAATATCGTAGAAACGCGCTACGCGAGGAGGTTTTTCCGATACTTTTATAGTTAGTCTGTCGCAAATCTCGCCAATAGCATTTTTATTCTCGACACTAGCATATTTTATTTTTTACCATGTGTAAATTAAAAACAATCTTTTGATGATTAAGTGGAATGTTTTTGTTTATAGTATTAGTGCCCGTATGTTATTTCTTTCTCCCAGCTGGTAAAGTGTCATCTCCAAAAAATAACACTCCGTTGTTTAAGTCAGCCGTAAAACAAAGCAGATGCATCATTTTTATATCGTCGTTTTTGGGGGGTGGGGTGGGGGAGTGCTTTCAAATGCAATTTCTTTGAAAACTGCATCTCAATTTATTTTTGAGATATTAATATTTTTGTAGTTAAAAAAAAAAAAAAAAAAAAAAAGTTTTTTTTTTTAATGTTGGCAACTGAAGTGCTCCATTTCTGTAGAAAGTAAAGGAAAAATATTCGGAAAATAGTAATTATATCTTTTTTTAGCCATTTTCCCTTATCAACTGGGGAAAAAATGTAATTAAAATGCATGCTGTTTTGAAAATAATAAAAATGAATGATTTCTGATAAAACGTGGAGCTATTATAAACTATATTTAATTTTAAGTATCTATATTAATCTTACAAACAAATGAAGAGATATGAATCATTAGATAGTCAATATTTTTGTTTCGGGCCTCTATACCTAGTGTAGATAATCGGCCGTCAAAATTCAACCAACAACCAACCAACCAATATTTTTGTCGAGTTTCTTGAATGACGACATCCCTTTTTTTGGATTTGTGTATTATTTAGCGATAGTGACGTCATATGCATACTTTGCTGTAGATGTCGTTTAAGACTAGATCGTAAAGAAGGAATTCTTCCTCCGGATGCGAACGACGTCATTTTATATAAAGTATAAGCGTGTGTTTTAACTCTTAAAACTGAAATATGTTTTGTACTACCTATATTTATATACATATAAAAAAATAGTTTCATAGGAGGCGACACTAAATTCTGAAAAAGCAGAATTCCTGTTTTCTAGTTATTTGTTATTTTTTATTCTTTTGCATTTTTTAATGAAATGATGGGTGAAAAGCTAATATTTTAAAGGTGTGTAATACGTGTATTACACCATGAAAAAGTTACAGTAAAATTTTATCGTGAAAACAAAAGAAATTACAATGTTACTAAATGGTGTATACGCGATATTGAATAGTTAAAAGCTAAACAAACATTAAAATTAAAAATATCTAAAATCAACGTTTCGGTCAACTTCTATGACCATCATTGGTAAAAACATGTTGTATTGCTTTTAAAGTTTAACTAAACAAGAGTCAGATTTTATTAGAAAACAGAAAACCAACGTTTAAAAATGCACAAATAATACGTGAAAAGCAGCAAACAGCTGTTTCGAATCTACTAGCGAGATTCCTCTT
Organism: Maratus speciosus; assembly: GCA_963932465.1. Lineage (NCBI taxonomy): Eukaryota > Metazoa > Arthropoda > Arachnida > Araneae > Salticidae > Maratus > Maratus speciosus. The sequence continues at coordinate 283,560,336 of OZ010792.1, forward strand.
CAGTACAAGATAGGGCAAGACACAGCGTAATAGAAAAAGCAAGGCTGAGCAAAATGACAGACGCGCTTATATACCCAATTGGGTTGCGAATGCGCCAAAAACAACCAATGACTGAGAAGCAGATGAAACGACTGAGTGGACAAGTAGTGACATCTACCGGAGAACGAGAGAAAAAAACGAAAAAAGGGAAATTAAATAAATGCTTTCCAAATACTTGGAAAATCAGGAGTACTAGATAAGTCATTGACTAAAGAGTGAGAATTTTTAACGATGAGCTAAGCTTTCTAAAAATCAAGATCAAGATTAGAAGAACGTTTTTGGATAATGATGGCTGAGAAAAAAATTGAATTTATGTTGAAAAGACCAACAATGTTGAGCAATAGAAGAAGATTTAAGCTCCTGATTTTGGACATAACCTTCATGTTTTTTTAAACGAAATCTAAGAGTACGTTTAGTCTGGTCAATATAAGAAAGACCACACTGGCAAGAGATTTGGTAAATACCCCGGTTATCCAAGGTTTGATTTTAATGTTATTTTTTCTCCTGTTAATAAAATCCCTTTTTCAAATTACAAATCTTATATTGGCCAGACTAAACATGGTCTTAGATTTTGTTTAAAAGAGCATGAAGGTTATGTCAAAAATCAGGAGCTTAAACGTTCTTCCATTGCTCAACATTGTTCGTCTTTTCAATATAGGTTCAATTTTTCCTCAGCCATCATTATCCAAAAATTTTCTTCTAACCTTGATCTTGATTTTTGGGAAGCTTACCACATCATTAAAAATTGTCACTCTTTAGTAAATGACTTATCTAGTACTCCTGATTTTCCAAGTATTTGGAAAGCATTAATTTAATTTCCCCTTTTTCAGTTTTTTTTTCTCTCGTTCTCCGGTAGATGTCGCTACTTGTCCACTCAGTCGTTTCATCTGCTTCTCTGTCATTGGTTGTTTTAGGCGCATTCGCTAACCGCATTGGGTATATATGCCTCTATCATTTTACTCAGCCTTGCTTTTTCTAGCAAGCTGTGCCTTTCCCTATCTTACACTGAAGAAGAATCTCGTTAGTAGACTGGAAACAGCTGTTTGCTTCTTTTCACGTATTATTTGTGCACTAAACGTTGGTTTTCTGTTTTCTAATATTCTTGCACAAAGGCTTTATTTGCTATTTTAAGTCAGATTTTATTCAGATTTTTATTCTTTTCCTAACCATTATTTTTTTTTTTTTAAGAAACCTTTTTCTTATTTATTGGCACATTTTCTACCAATAACTAAGCTAACGATTTCTTTCAAAAGATAGTGGTAAGAAAAGAATAAATTTAGCAGTCATGCATTTAGTAAACCCAAATATAGCCACTGATTGGAGCCTTAGCTCTTCGTCTTATTATGAATTAGAAAGACAGTTCACACGGATGCCACAGAACCTTCTCCGGTATTGCGCAATTTAATGTTATATTTGGATTGCAATGTAATTATACATTTAATTGGGGTGCTCTTAAAATATGCGCTATTGAAAATGAAGTGTGTATACACACTTCATTTTCAATAGCGCATATATAGTTCAATAGTTTTCAATAGTTTTCAATAGCGCAATAGCGCATTTATAGTTCATTTACAGTGAATTCCGTTACATTATAATCTACGGAAAAAATCGTTTGGAGTGTATTGTAATGATGTTGCACTATTTGAAACATAATGAAATTGATATGCATAGCCGAGGTAGAATATAAAATGCTTTCTGTAAAAGTAAATAGCATTTATAGTTCGTTTACAAGGATGCAAAATAGAATTTTATAAATTATGATCTATGGAGGAAAATTGTTTGCAATGTATTTCAGTGGCGTCACACTACTTTAAACATGATGAAATTAATATACATCACTGAGGTGCCGTACAACATGTTTTCTATAGATAATGGACACATTCCAACATAGTTCGAAAGTGTTTATGAATTCGGCTCATTTGTAGACCTGTCCCCACTTTAACTCGCGTAAATATACTTCGATTTCTACGTTACTGATATTTACAACACTGAATGTTCCTTATTGAATAGAAGTATGTAGCTTTTATCGTTCATTTATAGAGACATACAAAAGAATTCGTTATCGCGTTATCCGCAGTGACTGTGAGTGATAATCACTGGAAGTGCGTTTTCAGACAGTTTTGTGAAATTTACTAGAAACAATTAACTTGTAATCGATATGCTAATTGTATGCAAAGATCTAGATAGAAATAACTTGTTGACGTACTAATTTGATTTATCGATTCATAATTTTTAAACTCCTGTATTATTTTTTGTTTCGTTGATTACGCATCACTTAATTTCAGTATTTTGTTTTTTATGCGAATATGATAACTGCAGGTCTAAACCGATTGTTGTAACGGTGAAATGGTTGGTTCCGTTCGCTATTTTCAAGATTCCACATGGAAAAGAATTCAATGAATTTGAAGTGAGATATTTATAGAATTCACAGGCAAGAGCTATGTCAATTCGAAATAGTCATATCCGTTAAGAGATCTAAAGGTGCTGTAGAAAATTCTATCAAACGAGGCATCGGTGGCTCTGTGAAAAAGAGAATCGGGGCAAAACCGAAGCTGTCCCAAAAGGAATCTTCTTTTATCCCTTTAGGGACGTCAAAAGGTACATGTGGGCTTTGACACCATTAATAAATAAACATAATATTTGTCTTTTTTAATTAGAGTACTTTTTGGTATTTCACAAAGGAAACTGTTTAAAAAAAGCGGTGCCACCCAAATAAAATTTGCATAAGGGATGCCGTCTCGAAAGTGTCATTCATTGGCTGTAATCTTAGTAATCTTTTATTTATTTATTTTTTTTTAAATATATTCATACGTAGTATATACGACGCTGCTTACATTAAATTTGTAAAATATAGCTTCTAATGTATTATTGCAAATTAATTATACATTTTTGAAAATCTGACCGATCGTTCCGCGACCTAAAGTTTGGGAACTGCAGTTTTAAGATCGAAGAAGCTTTTTTTTTTTTTTTTTTTTTTTTTTTTTTTTATTTTTAAAGAAAAGTTGATTGATGCATACACTTTGGTTCATCCCGAAAAGGCGGAGCTATTGCTCAATCATCTTTTTTTCAAGTGTTTTATGTCGTTCTGAAATAACCATTCACATAGGAAGAAAATTGCTTTTGCTCGTGCGAGAAAGATATAAAAGACTCTTCGTGTCTGTTACGTCTGCTATTCCACTTCTAATATCGTCAATACATGTTATTTCAAGAATTCAAACATTTCAAACTTGTTTCATTACCCAGTCACTAACTAATGCAATTGCCCTTCATTACAATGATTCCTTGAATCTTTTGCCTAAATAATTAATATTATGCGCTACATCTAAATAATTCTCAGACAATAACTCCAGATTTATGACTTTATTTTATTACAAAGGTTGTTTAAAATTCTAAAACTATTTTAAAGCAGCACTGTATTCCAATAAAAAAAATTTAATTTGTCAGTGTACCTACAGGGGAGAGAATATATTCATGAGATACGGAACAAAAACAGAGTACCATAACTTGAGATTACGTGAACCCTGGGTTACCACTTGGAACGAAAACAAAAAATAGATCTTTAATCAGACGTGGGTCTACCGTGTTGAGGGCATTGACATCATTCAACAGTACTCCACCGCCCCTTGAATACTAGGCCTGAACGCTGACACAACAAATTGGAAATTCCCCGTCAAACGTGGCAAATGAGGTGCGTTCGTACTATAACTAGTTTTATAAATATTTTTTGCACCGCATATTGTATTGAATGTTTATTTTAGTGCACTTCATAAGTGTATATCTATTTCATTCTGTTATAAGGCTGTAATATCATTAAAATGCACTTGAAATATTTTCTTCCCATTGGCCGTAATCTAACGAAAAACTTTTGACTGTCCCTGTAATTAAACTATAATCCAATTTTTATAAAATTTGAAATGACTCGACAAAATTTTGCAACAATCATATATTTAAAATTTTAGACCTTTCTGTTGGGTAGTTTTTGCTCTATTATATGCGGACAGATAGGCCGAACGACGACTATAGGTGTGCGTATTTATATAATTACGAACGTACCTAAAAATGACAGTTGCCGAAGACGGATTTGTATCAGCGTGTGTACGGTTTCTTGAATTTCCGTACCAATAATTTAAAAAAAAAATTCCACTTTATTTTTCTGAGATTAAACAAGTCAAAGAAATCTTTTACAAAATACTGCTGTCTAAATTTAGGGGACCGTATATACGTTAAAAAAATCAGCCTACACTAGCCGCACATTTTTGTGTATGCGCTCAGGCTTGATTCAGGGGCAGTTGAGTACTTTAATAGCAAACAGCACTAGCTAGTAATACAGTAATAGGTCTAGGGCTAGTTTAAAACATTTTATGTTTGGCTACACGTAGCCCCAAAGGCCTAACCGTCCCTAACTAACGTAAAGTTACAATATTATAAAAAATCTTGCAAAAGTATATAAAGTTGAATAGGGTTTATGCCATTAAAGTTTAGTATTTGGCATTAAAAAAAAAAAAAATTATTGTGTATTTACAGAATTAAAATTTTGAATACAGTAGATCGCCGATTATCGGAACTCCAATTAACAGAATTTCCAATTATCCCAACAGCCTATTTCTCTCGATTTTTCAAAAACCTAACTTTCAATTATACAAGTACCCCATTTCTCTCATTTTTTTTTTTTTTTCACTTCGGATTTAGTATGCAAAATCGAATTCCCGATTAGTGTATAGTTGGGAGCAGTAACAACGAAAAAGAAATTGAAGAAAATGAAAACAAAGGTACTGAAAATGACCCCGGTCCATAACCTTTGAATGTTTGGAAACAGCTATGAAATGGCTCGAACGGCAGAAGAATGCTGATCCTATTCAACTGACGTAGTTAAGAATAATTCCAGATATGGCAGTATTGAAAAGAATGTCTTTTTTGAAGCAAGCAAAAATCGGAAGCTTTTTTGCTTAAATTATAATCTATAAAGATGATTAAAAAAAGAAAAAGAAAATTTTAAATAATAAAAAAAAAATAAAAAAAATTTAAAAGACAAAAAAAAATAATAATAATAAAAATTAAACACGCCAGCACTAACTGGTGATGGCAGTCTTAAGCATGGATAAAATGTGAAGGTTTTAGTATAGTCAGGAACATCCTTTAAATTGTCTGTCCATTTATCCGGACTAGGATCTGTCCCGACTTGTTCGGATAATCGGCGCTCTACTGTACTTGTAAAATACAGATAGCTTTAGATGCTTATGCTGCAAAATTGACCATTGTAAAATGCTCATTCTCTTATGAAAGAAGACTAGATAAACTTCAAGAGAACGTAGGAAAAAATTAAAATTTGATATGAAACAGCCTTTTGGGAAGAGACAGATTTTTACATATTTTTTATACTCCATACGGGCATGCTCCGAAAAATCTGAAAAAATTACAGAATGTTCTTCTCATGAGGATATATATGTTTATAAAAAATTCCTGCGGAACCTTGATAGAGCGTTCGTAAAAAAAATAATGAAATTATCGTTATTTGGCGATGGAGTACAATCTCAAAAAATACTATTTTATGTCAAAAAACCGTTAAGGAAAAAATGTTTCATCTTGATCTTGTTTAAATAAATTTAATTTAAATAACTTTAGTTGTGTCAGTTTTAGTTTAAGTATAATTTTGTCATATCGATATTTATATGTATTTATATTGAAATTAATCAAATATTAGGATTTAAAACGAAAGTCAAAATTTAACTTAATTAAAATTGTTTCAAGCTCAAAATTAAGTCCAACTGAGCATTGTCGATTCAATTTTGTTGCTATGGAAACGACTTCTTGGATATTGAAATTTGAAATCTATAACTGCCTCATTCTTCATCTGGCTTTTATTTTTGAATACGCTTTAAATGTATGAAAATAATTTTTTCAATGTGATTTTTTTATATATATATGAAAATGTTTTCTTCAGTGATAAATTAAACAACTGTAGCAACAAGCAATATATATATGTAATACAATATATATATATATGTGTGTGTGTGTATATACATAATAAACTCTCTCATTTTTAAAATTTAAATTCATTAAATACCATTTACACTTATTCTAAAAATCTATTAACAAACAATTTTCAGTTACATTAAAATCGTTTCCTTTTGGAGAGGAAAAGTGCTGCTTGCCAAATCGCTTGACGCTTTCGTCTTTTCACGCCAAATATTCGAAAGTATTTTATTTTTTTGCAGACTTTCTACTGTAACTTCGCCGCTAAATTTGACTGATCCTTTATTACATAACATAAGTAGTTTAATTTGTATTTTTTTTTTCAAAATATTCTGAGTATGCCCAGTAAGGAGACCTTCCTTGTCAGTGGTCTCAATTAGCTTTAAGATTGGGGTTAATTTACTTTTAATTGGGGTTAATGAAACTTTTCTCTGAACCAGTATTTTACCTCTTTTTCGGTAGTAAATCGGTGTTTTCCTATTGCAATCTGATGAATATCTAAGCCTTATCAATTGTAGCTACCTATTTCCATTTCTCACCTGCCAAATAATTTTTACACAACAGTCTGCACATAGTATTATGCCGAAAAACATTAGGCGGTGAACGTAAGTTTGTTGTTGTTGTTGTTGTTCTTTTGATTAGCTTTAAATAAGACTTTATAATTTTGTTTACAGTTCCCATCGAGATTTTTAAAGATTTTGCGATAGTTCTTTGGGAGGTTGGATTTTCTTTTAAAACATGAAATGCGACTTTAGATATGATGCGGTTTTTCTTGGCTATCTGTTCATTTTATCTTTTTCCCAGTCAATTGTAAACTTTAACGTTTTTTTGCCTTTTTAACACTTTCCAACAAAGTTGAAAAGTGTTTATGCATTCGGTTTGTCTGGCCGTCAGTCCGTCTGACCGTCTGGCCACGACCTAACTCCTGTAAATATACTCGGATTTTCATGCAATTGATAAACATTATTTGGGGTCACCAAAGCATGTCTGGTATTGTATATGAAGTATGTGGGATTAATAGTTCATTTACAAGGCCATTCAAAAGAATTCCGTTACATTATAGTCAATGGAGAAAAATCGTTTACAGTGTGTTTTAATGACATTACGCTATTTCAAATGTATTGGAATTGATATAAATCACTGAATTTCACTACAGATGATTACTACAACAGGAAATACAATATATACAGGGCCGTTCAAAGAATTTGGATAATTTTCCGATTGTAGATGGAAACAGCTGAAATTGGCTTTTCAAATGTGTTATGCGTTTCCATATGGTTGAGTTAGATAATATTTTAACTTATTAAACGATGCAGTTTTGCATCATTATTCTGAATGTGTTGGAAAGTGTTTCTTAATATATGCATGACGCATGATTTTTTCTTTCTTGTTTAATAATTAAGAGCAAACACATCGCCTTCGATTCATATTTTTCTTTTTAAGACATTTTAAAGAAAATAATATTTTTAATGAGCAGGCGATAATTATACCTTGTTTCGAATTGATACCAAACAGGGTTTTTTTTTCTTTTTTCATTTAAATTTAAATCATAGAGGAAATCAAAATGGTTATAAAAATGGGTGGTCACCCATCGTAGTAGGAATTTGTAAGGAGAAAAAAAAAGACAGGAAAAGGTGAAATTAAAGATTATTTATAACTCCTAAATTTCTAAAGATAAGAAGGTAGAAAGTTAGAAAATTTAAATTCCTCTCATGCCTATTATAAAGTGCATCATAGTTCAGTTGGTTCTATTTCATATGCACTAATATCATGACGAGCCCTATCACGCCTTTATATAAATTTCTTAATTGCAAAGAGGAAGAAATGCATAAAAAGATTAAACTAGAGATTGTATATTCCTCTAACCATATTTCTAAAGACAAGGCGTGATACGAAATTTACGGTAGAAGATATATGCGATATATATTTGTACAACATTATTAGTCGATATATATGAGAAATGCACAATTCCTCTCTTTATCCGTAGACGTACAATACAACACAAACGGCCGGCTACTCAAACGCCCACTAGGCCTGCCAGTGACTTTGGTAACTATGGTTTCCTCATGAACCGTTAGCATGATTTCTCAATAACACTAAACGTGGGATGAATATTGGTCGATTACCAATAATCATACATGTATTTATTTGCATACACATCAAAAAATGAAATAAAACCAGCTTTTCATATTCCTCATATTCTAATACGGACACATATTCTAAGTGATAGCACGTGTTCTTTGCGCCTGATGAAGAAATACAAAGTTCTTTTGAAAGTCCTTGCGCATCTCTTAATTTTATGGTGTTATTAAGACGTTTTTTGCCATTATCTGTGTATTACAAAAGTTTGTTCGAACTTTTTAATTTCTCTGCCTGCCTGATTATACATTAAATCTTTCTAGTGTAGATTAAACCTACTGAACTTGTGGCTTCGATGCCTTGCTTACTTATTGCTGAAAACCCATAAATGAATTGTAGAAAATGTATCATGGGGACGTGATATTACTAACGACATATATCAGGGTTTGTACGAATCAAGGAATTCAGGGGATTTTAGGTGTTTCAGTACCAGAAATTTCGTAAAGTACTGGTCGCTATATCTGAAAATGTTTTTCTTTTTTTTTTTAATTAAATAAGGCAAATATTACTTTACGAAAATTCAGGTAAAATGTCCTTGAAAGTCCTTGAACCGTACGAACCATGCATGTGTATGAGAATAAAAAAAATAACTGTTGATAACTCTTTTTATTATAATACTAGAGGGCTCTGCCCCCTGCAAGCTACGCTCGCCAACCCCCGTTTAGACACCGCAGAATTTAAAAGCACGCTAATTTGATCGGTTTCATAAAAATTAGAGAAGATTGAATTATAATGAAAAAACCTATAGCGATCTTCCTGTAAACGGGTTTCCACTCAATTCCCTTTGATTGCGAAAATTTAAGGCCGAATCAGCTACTGTTAAGATATCTAATAGTTGTTTTCGTGTTTGATTAAAGAAGATTAGTTAATCATTTGAAAAGAATCTAAAATAAAATGAATTAAGTAAACAGAGTCTTTGCCTCCCGGTATTTTTTAATAGCGTTATAAAACGATTGACATAATACAATTTACTACAATTACTACAATTTACTGCTTTAACCCCATCGAGGGCGGTGGTTTATTTTTGGACCACTTAATTTTAATTATTAAATGCAATATAGGCACCAGAATATTGGAATGAAAATTTTCCTTTTATTAAGTAAGTGAACAAAAAGGAAAAAGGTCCACCATTGTTGTCGTGTGCATTTTTTTAAGCTCCTGATTTAAAGTTCTTTTTATCGGTAAATATCTGATCCAGTTCTGATTTTGTGGCATATTTCTTTTATATATGTTAATGTACTTATCTGATAAAATTTATGTTTAATTTTATAAACTATTTCTTTACTTAATTTAACTTTGATTTTTTTCGTTTCTATCCGGCTCGCCGGTAGACACGCCATGTTTAAGTGACTTTTTGTTTTGCTATTTTCTTATATTAATTATTCATTTAACTGTTTAAACCCCTTCTGTAAAGAAGTATACTTACATTCTCTTTCTTATCGCTGTATTAGTTTTCTATTTACTGTATTTATTTAGCAATTATCTATTTTTCAAGTTTTTGCTTATGGGTGGTCACATTTCGTCTACATTTGTTATGGTGGCCATTTTGTAGCTGTGTTGTGTTGAGTAGTTTGTGTGCTGTCTTTCAGTATTTATTTTTATCTGGTTACTTGTGTTTTGCGCGTTGTCTAGTTCTGTTACTGGTTTAGTTGTATCTCTCGCATCTTTGGAGTACCGTTTATAATTGTGGTTCTTTTTGGTTTATTTGCGATCACGTGTCAGGGTTGGAGCCTTTTAAATTTTTCATGGGCAATCTTGCTTTTGGTCTTATTGAGTATATAGTGTTTATGTTACTAATGGAGTTGTCATAGTTACGGTTGAATCGGTTGCAGTATTATTAGTTTAGTTGTTAAATTATTTTTGTATATATTGGTTACCTCGGTGATTTTGATTATTAGTAGTAATATTATTGGTCTAACTGTGCTGGTTTGTCTAACTGTGGCCTCCTTTGTTGGTAGGCCGGTTACTGAGCTGTGTCATTATCAGTTTGTGTCACATGAGTAGGGACTTTTTTGTATCTGTAGTATTGTGTGATTAATTGGCTGATTTCTAGTGGATATTCATTGGTGATTGGATTAGGCTGTCTACTTTGTCATTCGGTTGGATCAATAGGTTTGTTTCAGACCATTGGTCCGTACTACATAAGGTGAAAGTTTATTCTGACTGTTACCTGCCCTTGGTGGATCGTCGGTAGTTTGGTTTTCATAGGGTAGAGGGTCATTTGGTGTGTTTTGTCTTGGTTTTTCTTGTGTTTTAGAGTACTTTTGGTGCCTTTCGGAGTAATTATGGCTAATGATGATGTAGATAAATGGATCAAAGAGGTTGAGGGAAAGAAATTTATAACACTGGTAATAGATATGCATGCTAAGATTATGGATCTATTGGAATATAAAAGATCAAAGGATCACAAAATTACGATGCCTTTAGTGGCAAATATAAAGAAGGCCATGGATTTTCTACTTAAACAATGTACCGAAATTAGTGAGGAGAGTAAAGTGATGAAAACAAGATTGGAGGACAGAGATGAATATACAAAGATGTTGAGTGACCTGGCGCAGAAAATCACAAGACCATCTATTGACTCGGTTGATGAGATGCCGGTCAAGGAAAAGGAGACACAACAGAAGAGAAGGGAGGAATTCTCTGTAATAATAACACCTAATACTGAGAATCAGGATATGGATGTGGTTAAGGATAAAGTTAAGGAAATTCGTAAAGGCAGAAGTAATCTCCCGACCCCTAATGACGTAATTGTTACAAAATCTAATCAAGTTATTCTGAAATATCGTAATAAAAAAGAAGTTGAGATAATGAAAGATTCGCTAACGGAGGCACAGGAAATCAAGAATATGGCAAAGGTAAATGTACCGGTTAGGCGAAGGGACAGAGTATTGATCCTAAGTGTGGACCCAAAGTTAGATGAGGAGGAGGTTGGGAGAGAGGTTGAGAGGCTTTTGCGGGGAATGGATGCAGATATATCTAGTGGCAGTTTTAAAGAAAGACTGTTGACTGCTCATCTTGAGGGTACTACACGTTCTCTTATTGAAGGATTTTTATATAAGTCGGATGCTGAAGTAAGAATAATAAGAAAAATACAAACGAAACAAGGAAAGAATAACTGGTTGTTAGATGTGGATGCCGACAGCAAACACGCCCTCCTTGGACTCCGCCGCATCTGCATTGATTTTGAAAGATACCGCGTGGTTGAGTTTATCTCAATCACGCGTTGTTTCAAGTGTCAAAAATTTGGGCATATGGCAAATAAATGTAGTGAAGCAACCCATTGTGTAAAATGTGCCGGGACCATGTGTTGAAAGACTGTAAATCGGAAACCTTATGTTGCGCCAATTGCTATTTCAACGATGCTGGTGGAGAATGTAGTCACAGGGCAGATAGTAGTGGTTGTCCAGTCTTCCTGAGTTATAGGGATGGACTATTGCCGAACCGTAGTTAAGGGCACGCTTGGTGGCCCCTCTGTTGGTAATTTGAATGTGTTGCAAATTAATCTTCACCACTGTAATGATGCAAATGAAGCTTTATTTAACTATGCTATTAATAATAACATTGATATAATTTTATGCCAGGATCCTTACATTCTTGATGGTACTGCCCCTGGTATTCCACCAGAATGGATTATCTTTTATTCTAACTCATTTAATGCTGCTGTCATTTTTACTAATAGGGAATATGCCACGATCAGTAATTTGGTATTAGATAATGCTGTGTTTGTATCTTTAAATGTAAATAATGATAAAATTTTCATTGGTTCGCAATATTCTCCCCCAAGCGGAAATATAGATAAAGACTTTGAAGATATTGGCGAACATTTCCAGAATTTTGACAAAGTACTATTAGCAGGGGACTTTAATGTTCCATTACTGGACTTGGGATATACTTATCAATCCGTGAGAACTGATGTGTTCCTGGAACATCTCTTGGAGAAAGATCTGCGGATTATAAATGATACTGATGCCGCTCATACATTTGTTCAAGGTTCGCTGAAGGGTAGACCCGATTTAACATTGGGAGGTCTCGAGATCTGTGGAAAGATTGAAAATTGGTATGTCGACGAAAAGAATTACTCATTCAGTGACCATAGATATATAAGATATTCTCTGGGTTACGTTGCCTCTAATAAGACGAATCAACGATACAAGACCAAAAATAAGAGTTTCAGAAAATTCAATGATAATATTAAGAAAAAGGAAGATTACTGGTTGAACGAACTCCTGAAAATTAAGAATACAGAAGACTTGGAAAAACATGTGAATCAATTCGTGGAAGAGGTGTCCGATATCACAAGGGGATGCTTTAGGAAAGGAAGTCTATCACATAAACCAACGGTGAAATGGTATTCAGAAGAGTTAAGGATCGAAAGAAACAGAGTTGCTGCCATGTATAGAAGGTGTGTTAAAAATCCGGAAGATGTAGATATGAGAGAAACCTATAAGAAATATAAAAGGGAATACAATAGAAATGTGAAGAACGCTAAAAGAGAATCGTGGAAAAATTTTTGTCAGAAGACAAATCAATCGTTTGGAAATTTATACAAGTATATTTCTGGTAAGACGAGGAAATGTACAGACTTCATATTTACCAGATTAGAAGAATCACAACCCTTTGATACATATGATGATGTGGCAAGGACATTGATGGCAGAACACTTTGGTATTGACGAAGTTCCGGGGAATATTTATGAGTTTATCTCGGATAAGATCGAAGAAGATGGATTTATGGAGGTAACAACGAGAGAATTGAAATACGTAATGAGCAAACAAGAAAATAATAAGGCACCAGGCTGTGACAACTTAGATGCTTTGATAGTCAAAAATATTTGTAGAACCAATGTGAATTATGTCAAGAAACTATTTGGAAAATGTCTGAAACATGGTCACTTCCCAGAGGCATGGAAATCTGGTAAGGTGATTTTCTTCCGTAAAAGGAACAAAGATGGTAGGTCTGCCAGGTCATACCGACCGATAACTTTGTTATGTATTTTTGGTAAGCTCCTTGAACGGTTAATTAAAATTAGAATTATGCCGAAGCTGGAAAAAGAAGAATTTTGGGATAATGGTCAACATGGATTCAGAGAAAGAAGGAGCACTATCACAGCTTTGGAAGATCTAAGAGAAAGAATTCGCATAAATCTGTATAATTATAAATATTTTGCAATGACGTCGGTTGATATACAGGCAGCATTTGATGCGGTGGATTGGCAGATATTGGCTATGTTGATAGATGGGTTACCAATAGCTCAATACTTAAAGAATATTCTGAAAAATTATATATCACGTAGAAGAATAGGATTTAGTTTCACGTATGGAATTATCTGGTATACATTATTTAAAGGCTGTCCCCAGGGAAGTTGCCTTGGTCCACTTCTCTGGTTGATCGTTGCAGACTACCTATTGAAGAGATATAGATTAAGACATGGCGATATATTATCCTACGCTGACGATTTCGTAGTTTTTGCAGGTGCAGACACAAGAAAAGAATTAGAAGAAGAAATGAACAAACGCATAGCATGGTTTGCAGAGATCTGCGAGAATTTACATTTAACAATAAGCAAGGAAAAATGCGAAAGTATTTTATTTGGCAGGTATTTGTTAGAAAACAGGCATCCTATTTTCAAGATTGGAACATCATCGATATCCGTAAAAGACTCAGTTGTATACCTCGGTGTAACTATTGACAGTAAATTAAATTGGATTAGACACCTTGAGAAAGTAAGAGAGGGGGTGAGAAATTTTACTTCAAATATAAAGAAAACAGTGCAGAGAGATAGGGGATTACAAGCATCATATAGAAAGATTTGGTATAATTCTGTGATAGAAAAACAGATAACATATGGTGCGGAAATTTGGTTTCCAGATTTGAAGGTGGATGCACTTAATAAATTAAGATCATGCCAGAGGCTTGGATTATTATCAATTATCACATCATATAAAACAGTCTCTACGGACGCTTTGTGTGTATTGGCTGGTGTTGCTCCATTACACATTTCACTCAAACATTCTGTGGTGAAATATAGAACTATTCATGGGAATGCCAGTATCATAGAGAATGGAACAGAGATCAAGAAAGATAATATTATGATCAACTTGGTGACAATGGACTACCCAGATTATGGAGCTCTCAGTAACATTCATATCACAGATAAGGATAGTCGTGAATATCAGGGAATTAACATGCCATTAATATATACAGATGGGTCAAAAATGGCCAGTGGAGTAGGCGCCGCATACACAATTTTTGTAAATGGTGAATGTATCTTGGATTATAAGATCTCTTTAAATATTTTAAATAGCATATATCAAGCTGAACTGACTGCGATAAAGTATGCAGTAGATTGGGTAATAAACTCGAATTATAACAGTGCTGTCATTTTTACTGACAATAGAGCATCAACTTTGGTTATACAGAGAAACTTTCCTGCAAACGCCATTGTTAAAGAAATCTATGATAATATGAAAAGTCATCCGGAAAAAATGGTCACTATTGGATGGACCAGAGCACACGTTGGAAACGTGGGGAATGAAAGAGCAGATCGTTTGGCGAAAGAGGCAACAGATTCATCAATGGCTGACATAACTGCTGATGTATTATTTCCAATTTCTTTAGTTAAGAGAATCTGTAGTGAGAATACCATTAGACAATGGCAGGAAGAATGGACATCAAGTACCAAGGGTAGAGACACCTATAAGGTTATCAGGAAAGTAAATACCGATTATGTGTGTACGAGTCAAGTTATGCAGTATTTTATAACAGCACATGGTAGTTTCCCAGAGTTCCTTTTTAGGATTGGAAAGAGAAGAAATGCACTTTGTGACTGTGGCACAGTGGGTAATGTACTGCATTATTTGTATGGACGCTGTCCTTTTGTCCCACATTTCTTCAACTTTGACAACTCATTAAGCATCAGGCAAAATCTCAGGAGAGTAATATTTGACAAAGACAATTATAAGAAACTTTGCAATATATACAATTCTTTAAACGAATTATATTCGTTTATTAGGTATAAATTCTGAGGCTGTAATTAGCTAGAATTGCGTTAGAAATTGAGAACATTGTCTTTTGATTCAACGTAGCATGTGCAATTGAACACTGATCAATTCAATTGAACACTGAGCTTGATTTTCAATAACTTTGATACAAATATATATCTAGTTGAGGAACATTTTGGAAAAGTCAACATATTTAATGTCTGAGAAGTACCAGCATTTCAAGTGACTTTAATTTACAATGTGTCTCTCTCTCTGTTCTGTGGTGCTTTGGGCATTTCATATACTTAATCCCATTGTGATATGGACCTTGAATATTGATGCTTGCCTTACAGTATGTTGTCATTTCAGTGTACTTCAGTGTTCTTTTTATGAAGTTCTTCATAAGTTGTAGGTTACCTATAAACATTTCAGGCCGTGTTGGCAATCCTGTTTTAATGTTATTTGGTCTATATTTTAGTTGATGATCGTAACCTGTAAACCATCTGTAACCATTCCTGTAAACCATCATTTTTGTTATTTTGTTGCATGGCTACCATAAACATGCGTATTTTGTATTTTGTACTTTTTTTTTTTTTTTTTTTTTTTGTAACATAGCGAGTTTTTATTTATTAGCATATTTGAATATGCCATTGCTTCACTTTAGTAAGTTCTAATGTTGCCGTTGTTCGGGTCCGTTCGGGCTGTGGTAGAGCTGGATTGTGGTGCGTTCTTTTTTCCCGCCAGGACATTAATTCCATTAACCTCGCGGTTGGCGTCCTGGTTGGGTGTCCCAAGTAAGTGAAAAAAAAAAAAAAAAAAAAAAAAAAAAACTCGCCGCCATTGATGTTGTACGTGTTTTTGGAGCTCTGATATAAAGTCTTCTATTTTGGTAATTACTAGCCCAGTTCTGTTATAGTTTGGCATAATCTCTTTAAAATGTTATTGTACTAATCTGGTATAATTTATTTTGATTTTTCTGAAGTATAATTTGAATTATCTAACTTTGAAAAATTTTCTTGCTTTCTCGCGTGTCATTGACATGGCGATTTATGTTAAAATTTCTATCTCTTATTAATTTAATACATATCATGCACTTTACAATCTAATAAACTAATACAGTTGTTTTATACATGCTTATAGTTCCTTATCGCTAACTTTGTTTGTTATTTTATGCATTAATTAGTAGTTTTCTGTCTTTAAAGTTTTTCTTGAAGGCGTTTCATTTATTCCTCCATTTTCTATTTTGGTAGCCATTTTGTGCTTGGTTGTGTTGAGTTGTTTTGTTGCTCCTGCTGTAGTTTATTTTAATTTTGTAGTTATGATTTGCGAATTGTGTTTTCTGTGCAATTAGTTGCATGACATTTGATTTAGAGTACTTTTATTGGGGGAGTTTGTGTTTATGGTTTTTGGGTGTTATACTGGTTCAGTTGTTTCTACTTGGTGTATCACGTGTCCTGTGTGGGGCTGTTTTCTTGTGTGTATTTATATAGTTGGGGTTGCTATGGTTATTTAGTGTTTGTTATTATTGTTTATTCTTACATTGGTGTTTCTTGGAGGTACAGTTCTGTGTATATATTGTTGTCTGTGTCGGTGTCTCTGTCTAGGAGTGTGCCTGGGTCACGTGGTTAGGTTAGGCTGTCTCGGGTGATCTGATTCCATTATCCGGCGGAGTGATCCGTATAACCGGCATTGTGCATCACTTGTTTCTAGGAGAGTACTTAGTAGTAGTGGTTTTGATTTGGATCATTTGGGATAGGTCTGACACTCGGTCGGCCTCTTATATATGGTGAAAGGTTGTACTGTGTGTAATCAGCTACTCGCGGTTCGACGCGTTGTTTAAAGTTTTCAGATAGAGGGTCTTTGGAGTGAAATTTTTTTTTGGTTTTTGTGGTTATTTGATTATATTAGTTGATCTTCTGTCTGAATTATGGCTGACGACGACGTTGACTCATGGATAGAGACAACTAAGAAAGAGAATTTATGTTCTGCAATTATAGATATACACGGAAAGATACATGATTTACTGGAATATAAAAGATCGAAAAGTAACAGTGTTACTGCTCCTGTGATAAATACAATTAGGAAGGCATTGGAGTACGTGCTGAAAAGATGCACAGAGTTAAGTGAGGAAAATAAGGTGCTGAGGACCAGGTTGGAGGATAGGGTTGAATACAGTCAACTTATGGGGGAGCTTGCCCAGAAGATCTCTAGAACATCAGTGAGTTCAGTGGAGGATGTGGCCCCAAAGGCGAAAGACAATGTTCAGAAGAGTAGAGACGAACATACAATGGTCTTGACTCCAAATACAGAACAACAGGATCTGGTTCAAATAAAAGATAAAATCAAGGAGGTCTGTCGGGTAAACATAAACGTGCCAGTTCCTAACGATGTAATTATGGCGAAATCAAGGCAAGTGATATTAAAGTATAAGAATAAGAAGGATTTGGAGTTAGTAAAAAATGCCCTGGCGGACTCTGATGAATTAAAGGCAGTCGCTAAAATGAATGTACCAGTTAGGAGAAGAGAAAGAATCTTGATATTGAGTGTAGATCCTAAAATAACGGAGGAAGTGGTAAAGAATGAAGTGGAGTCTCTCTTGAAAAATAATGCCGAAGATATTACTTATGGTAATATTAGGGAAAAGCTTGAAGATGCGCATTTGGATCCGGCGACTAAGACCTTGCTAGAGGGCATTTTGAGTAAAACGGATGTAGAAGTTAGAGTCATAAGGAAAATAGAGACGAAAATGGGTAAAGTTAATTGGTTGCTAGACATAGATACCGATTGTAAAAAAAGTTCTGTTGAATATGAAAAGGATTTGTGTGGATTATGAGAGGTACCGTGTGGTGGCGTTCGTCTCCATCACGCGATGCTTCAAATGTCAAAAGTACGGCCATATGGCCAATAACTGTGATGGAGAAACTCAATGTGTAAAGTGTGCTGGCAACCATTTGCTCCGGGATTGTAAATCTGAGACCATAAGATGTGCTAATTGCTATCATAGTGAGGCCGATGGGGATTGTGCCCATAGGGCTGATAGTGCTGATTGTCCGGAATTTAAGAAATATAGGTTGCAAGTCTTGCCTAATCGTAGCTAAGGGTGGCGATGTTGGTGATGGTCCTGTTGGTGGAATTAGGATTGTTCAGGTTAACTTACATCATTGCAGAGATGCAAATGATGCTGTATCAGATTATGCTATCGCTAATAATATTAATATCATACTTTGCCAAGATCCTTATGTATCAGATGGTGTTGCCTCTGGCATCCCAACTGATTGGCCCGTTTATTTCTCTGGTCTTCTTAATTCTGCTATAATTATAACTAACAAGGATTATGCCGTTATCAGCTCTCTGGTGCTAGATAATACCATTGTAATTTCTTTAAATGTTTTAGATAAAATTGTTTATATCGGCTCTCAGTACTCTCCCCCTAGTGGTAACTTAGACAAAGATTTCAATGATTTGAGTAACCATTTCGAAAGTTTTGATAATATGCTTCTAGCTGGTGACTTCAACGTTCCCCTGCTTGAACTTGGCTATTCCCGTCAATCTGAAAGAACGGAAATCCTGCTAGAACATCTTATGGATAAGAACTTAGTTATCGTCAATGACATCGACGCCCCTTATTCCTTTGTTCAAGGCTTTCTGCATGGTAGACCTGATCTTACATTGACTGGACTGGAAGTTTGCAGTGATATACAAGAGTGGATGGTTGATGACAAAAATTTCTCTTTTAGTGACCACAGGTATGTAGTATATTCTTTGGGTTATACACTAGTTGGTAAAGCAAACACTCGCTTCAAGACTAAGAATAAAAGTTTCAAAAAATTTAATGCTTATATAAAAGATTCAGAAAATGGCTGGCTAAAGGGTCTTATCGAGGTAAAGAACACAGAGGAATTAGACGTACATGTAAAAGATTTTATCTCTGATGTCACCAGAATTGCTGAGAAGTGCTTTAGAAAAGGTGTGTTATCACACAAATCGACTATTAGGTGGTTTACTCAGGATTTGAAAACACAGAGGAATAAGGTCTCTGCAATGTATAAGCGTTATGTTAAGAACCCGGATGATAATGATATGAGAGAATCTTACAAGAATGCACGACGAGCTTATAATAAGAATGTTAGAAGAGCGAAGAAGATTTCTTGGGAAAATTTCTGTAACAAAACCAACGATTCCTTTGGAACTCTATATAAATTTGTATCTGGAAAAGCCACAAGGCATACTGACTATATTTTTACTAAATTAGATGATTCTGATTGTTTTGACTCTTACGACGAGGTCGCAAGGTCACTGATGGTGGAGCATTTTGGAATAGATAACGTACCTGCAAATATCCATGATTTTACATCACAGGTTTTTAATAATGTTGATTGTAAGGATGTAACTAATAGAGAGCTAAATTATGTAATTTCAAGGCAAGATAATAACAAAGCACCGGGCTACGACGCTTTGGATGCATCCATGGTGAAAAACATTTGTAGAAAGAGTAAAAATTATGTTAAAAGATTGCTAAGCGTCTGTTTAAAGTTTGAACACTTTCCCGAACTGTGGAAAAACGGTGTTGTTATTTTCTTCCGGAAACGCAACAAAGACGGTCGTTCAGCTAGGTCTTACAGACCTATAACTTTACTTTGTATCTTTGGCAAGTTGTTATAGAGGATAATAAAAATACGTGTAATGCCGAAATTAGAATCTTTAAATTTTCTTGATGATGCCCAATTCGGATTCCGGGAGAAAAGAAGTACAATTTCTGCCCTTGAGCATTTGAGAAATCTGGTAAAGAATAACTTAAAAGATTATAAATACTACGCGATGACATCTATAGATATCCAGGCTGCGTTCGATGCAGTAGTGTGGGAGATTTTGGCTAATCTGATAGATTCACTACCCATAGCAGCATATTTGAAGCGCATTTTAAAAAATTATATCAGTAAAAGAAAGATTGGCTTTAAGTTTACATATGGCATTATC
Organism: Maratus speciosus; assembly: GCA_963932465.1. Lineage (NCBI taxonomy): Eukaryota > Metazoa > Arthropoda > Arachnida > Araneae > Salticidae > Maratus > Maratus speciosus. The sequence continues at coordinate 283,580,447 of OZ010792.1, forward strand.
TGGTTTGTTCTATATCGGGGCTGTCCTCAGGGCAGTTGCCTTGGACCCTCATTATGGCTAATTGTGGCGGATTTTCTTATCAAGAAATATAGGACAAAGTATCAAGAAATTATCTCTTATGCCGATGATTTTACTATTTTTGCAGGAGCTGATACAAGAAGGGAACTTGAAATACAGATGAATGCACGGATCGCATGGTTCAAGGAAATCTGTGATGAGTTGTCTTTGAAGATTAGCGGTGAAAAGTGTGTAAGCATGCTTTTTGGCCGATTCTTACTTGAAGAAAGACGCCCTATATTCAAGATTGATCGTAACAGTATTCCAGTTAAGGACACAATTGATTATCTTGGAGTTACGATTGACAGCAAGTTTAACTGGATTGCGCATATAGAGAAAGTTAGAGAAAAAGTGAGAAGCTTGACATCCAACGTCAAGAAGACTGTGGTTAGAGATAGGGGATTACAGGCGACCTACAGAAAAATTTGGTATTGTGCTGTTATAGAGAAACAAATAAGTTATGGATATGAAGTGTGGCTGCAGGATCTTAATATTCATGGCAAGAGTAAACTGAGGTCTAGTCAACGATTGGGCCTGCTTTCTATCATCTCGGCGTATAGAACAGTCTCCACAGCGGCATTATGTGTTCTGGCAGGCGTCGCCCCAATCTATATTAAGCTGAAACATGGTGTGATAAAACATAAGGTCTTAAATGGACAAATGAGTATTTATGATGGTGACATAGAAATCAAGAAAGATAATATCATGCATGACCTTGGTACCTGTGATTATCCAGATTATACGAGTCTGAAAAACCTGATAATAACTGATAAAAGTGATCATTATTTTATAAACGAGAAACACCCATTCATTTATACAGATGGATCTAAGATGGTGGAGGGAGTCGGCGCAGCGTTCACAGTACTATATAATAATAATTTTATCTTTGATTTCAAGATCTCTCTGAATGGAAGAAACAGTATTTATCAAGCAGAATTAACTGCTATTAGATATGCTATTGATTGGTTTATGTCCTCACATTTTACTATGGCTTACTTGTTTACAGATAACAAGGCTTCCACACTTGTTCTTCAGAGAAACTTTCCAATTAATAACATTGTAAAGAACATCTATGATAATTTCAATAGTCATCCAGAAAAGGAGCTTATCCTAGGATGGACAAGAGCACACATTGGTAATCCAGGAAATGAGAGGGCCGATGAATTGGCAAAAGCAGCTATAGATCCAGCGGTTGCTGATGTAGTGGAAGAGGTGAAATTTCCTATCTCATGGGTCAAGAGGATTTGTTTGGAAAATATACGTAGTGATTGGCAAGAAGATTGGAGACACAGCGTTAAAGGAAGTGACACCTACAAAGTTCTTAAAAAAGTAGATGACAGTTTTATTTGTGTGAGCCAAGTTATTCAATATTTTGTTTCTGCTCATGGAAGCTTCCCGGAATATTTGTTTAAAATTGAAAAAAGAAGTAATGCACTCTGTGATTGTGGCAGCGTGGGTAATGTACATCCTTACCTTTTTGGCAGATGTCCTGTGGTACCATTTTTCTTTCACTTTGATAATTCACAAAGTATCAGTTATAATTTCAGAAGAGTCCTATTTGACAAGAAAAACTACAGCAAGTTATGTGCGATATATAATGCACTTAATGCAAAGTATTCTTTTATAAAATATCGGTTCTAAAGCAGTCTATTAATGAAAATTTTCAAGTATATTATGGTTACCAAGTTCCACAAGTATTATCAATCTCCCTTGTATTTTAAAACTTTCGATTTTAAAGACTCAGATTTTATGAACATTATGTACAGACTTTTATTTTTACTGGACTCTCTAATATTATTGAACTTTTTCATATACAGTGGTTCTGGTGGACACGCCTATTCTTCACGTTGTGAGTGCTTGAATGTTTTATCTATTACGCAACCCTTGTGGTAGCTGTAGTGCTGTGGATGGATTCCTACGTACTGGCGGACTGATTATTGATCTTGCTGCGTAGTGGTTGTTAATCATTGGCTATCAGTTTTTCCTGCATTTATGAACTTAAGTTTTTAAATATTTTTGATTTTAAGGACTATTTATTTTATTGGACTATCTTCAGTTATTGATATTGTTTCTGTTTTTCAGTTGGTTGTGGAGTTACCCATAAACCCACACTCTTGTAAAAGTTGCATGGTAATCTCTAAACATGCTTTTTGTATATTGTTGATCATAGCGAGTTGCTATGTTTTATTTTTGTATAAGAGTTTATGCTTTTGTTATTTATTTTGTTATTATATATGCCGTTGGTTTGCCCGGTCCTTTGGTAGTGCGCGGAGCTGGTTTGTGGAGGGTTTTTTTTTTCCCGCCAGGACATTAGTTCCATAAACCTCACGGTTGGAGGTTGGCTGGGTGTCAAAAAAAAAAAAAAAAAGTAAGTGAACAAAAGCATTTTCGTATTTCGAAATTTGTTTATAAATTCAGGTGCCATTCACTGATTTCAACATTTTACGATTAGAAGCACTTTGCCTCTCAAAGGGATAAACGCATATTAATGTATTTATTATTTTAAAGTTTCCTTTCTCTTTTAATATTCACGTGTAAATGCAGTTTTCAATATTTTCCTGCTTTTAACACATACTCGTTTAACAGTAATTTTAAAGGGTTTTTTTCAGTTTTTAATAGTCACGTGTAAATAAATTTTTAATCGTTAGGAAATATTATTAATATTATTCTTTGCGCTGTTTTTAGAATTGAAAGCAATCTCTATAATAATAGCCTGAGTCATGCGACGATTATCAATAGTTCCGGGCGGATCCCTTCGCTTTTTTATATTCCAGACAGCCATTTTGGTACTTTAGTGTTAACCTGCCACAGGCGATAAGTCGCCAAATGTCATTCTATCGCCATCATTTCACTTATATTATAATAGTCCAAGTCATGAAACTGCCATAAACAATTACGGGCTGATCACTTCGCTTTTCATAAGAAAGGTTTCCATTTTGATTAAAGAATCAAAGTTACTTTTTCGAATAAAACTACATAAAAGTTGCCATGATCACAAAGAATTCTTGGTACTTTTACGTTAGCCGGGTGCAAATCTCGCCAATAGCTTTTTTTTTAACTCACCAGTTAGCATTTTTTTATTTTTCGAGTGGTAAATTAAAACGGCACTACTTGGTTATCCCATCGACCAAAAATTTATCGCCAGACTATAAGATTAAATGCCAATAATGGTTTACCGTAAATGTAACATTCACTTGACTGTAAGGAAGTTACACGTGTTATCGCCATCAAGTGATTTTTATTTCGACGTTTTATTTGTATTGTTATTAATGTTATACTAATTTATTTGTTCGTTCGTTTTTTAAAACAAAAATTACGTCAATTTGTATAATTTGGTGAGTGGTTCAGCGATTTATATAATTTGGCGAAATTGGTCGACGGGATAACTAAATAGTACCATTAAAACATTGCTTTGAAGTTGAAATTAAATGTCATGATTTGTTGCATTATTTAATCGGGTTTGGCGTGATTTTTTTTACGACAGTTTGGCGAAAACCTTGTTTTCGAATACCAATTACATATGTATTTTTAAATTGTTTTCTATTATTTTTAAAATGAAATAACAATAAATAAATAAATAATTAATAACTATAGAACAAAACAATTTATAACATTTTCTTAATAAAAAGGAAATAAATGTAAATAAACATTTATTAATAAATAAGCAACAATAGCCGGGTTACCATGTCAGGTAAAATAACGCCATTTTGTCGTCAATTAGGTACCCCGGTGCGTATATGACATCTGCGCCTAATATTTTTCTTTTCGTTTCGTTTAAAAATAAAAATAAATGAGTGAAAGCCATTAATTTTAAATGTTTCAGGTATAAATGAAAGTTTTGTATTAAATAAAATGATAACGAAATACAAAAAAAAAAGCATTGTTCTTAGCATATATTTAAGGGAGGCCAAACTGGTCGCCAAATTAGTTTAATGCTTTTCTAAAATATGAAAATAAATATCTGTTATGATTAAAATTTGAGTTGCCATCATTAGAAAGAAGTATTTAAAATTAGAAAAAAATTAATATTTCGAAGTAATTAACTAATTTGAATTAAAAAAATTCTAATACCAGTTTTGAGATCTGCAGATCAATACGGATTTTTGGTGTTAATTTCATTGCAAAGTATTCCATATTTTAGGAGAAATGGCCGTGAAACATAATCAGTTGTTTAATCAGTCGTTTCAAAGAATCGTTTCATAAATTCGTTTCATATATCCGTTCCATAAATTCGTTTCATTAGGATTTTATATATATAGGGTAGATGTATAGTTAACATAGGGTAAAAATCATTTGACATGCTGTGTTTTTTATGTATCTTGAATGAGAAATTCATTGATAGATTAACATTTAAAATAAATTACGTGTACATTTTAAAATATTTTGTCAATTAGTAAAAAGAGAAGATCTAAGAAGATTATACAGAAAATAAATGAGGAAAAAAGCATTTCTCTAATGAAAAATTACATGGATTTAACATTGAAGAGGACGATTTGAGATTTGACTAATAAGTAACCTCTAAGGCGGTTTTCAAATCCCCTGCTCAACAACGTGAAACTTTTTGGCACATTTTCGGTCTCATTTTTAGACGAAAAGGCATAAAATTGACAGGCCTGACTATTAAAGTAATTTGGAATCGAAATGAGTTTTTCGTTTTTTGATAAACTAATTACTGGTGCAATTTTGTTGGCGTGCGACTTGTTTCCTCCTCTCTTGCGATATCGCGTCTGAAAATTCAGTTCAAAACGTCAATTTCGGTAGTATTTCTAGAAAGACCTTTTGCCGTTACCAAAAACAGGAAAATGTCTTTCGATTACATAATTTTTTAATCAAAACACCTGTCAATTTTATGCATTTCCGAACAAAAACGAATTTAAAAATGTGTCAGAAAGTAGCTCCTTAACAGCCTTAAATGTACTCCTACTTGATATTAAATTTTTTTTAATCATAAATAAACTACGCATAAAAGTAACAGTGAGTTAAATTAGAGATTCGTGAGCATTTCTCGGTCTACGCACAAAAGTTACAGTATTTGAGTTAAATTAGACGCTCATGAGCATTTCCTGGTCTACGTATAACAGTGACAGTATTTGAGTTACATTAGGGATTCATGGGCATTTCCTGGTCTACGCATAAGAGTAACAGTATTTGAGTTAAATTAGAGATTCATGCGCATTTCCTGATCTACGCGTAAAAGTAATAGTATTTGAGTTAAATTAAAGATTCGTGAGCATTTCCTGGTCCTCTTTGCACACAGTTATGCAATGATGTAAAAAATGCATCATTATTGTTTTATGAATTAGTCGGAACTGTGTAAAATCATTAAATTGAGGAAATATATTATCTCTTACTTGATTTGTATCGCTTCCAAATGGGAAAAGTCCGTTATGTTTCAGTAGAAAATATTCAATACTATTAATTATCTCCAAAAAATCGCGTCTCGATAATATTTTAGATAAATGCATTTTTAAATCACTATAAAGAGAAATCTTTGTTATCAGTTAATCTTTTTCCGAGGCAGACTATTACAAAGTCGCAACTTTTATCGAATTTACAATTAATGTTTAGAAACTGGTATACTTTATAGAAGAAATAAATGAAGGGTTTGTTATTATAAGTCTATTTTTCGCTCATTTACCATCTTACAATTACTGGATTATCGTTCGAAATGAGTAATTAGAATCCCCCCCCCCCCAACATTTTACGATGTTTCCATTAAATGGCTGCAGTTTATTTTGAATTTTAAGTTCAAACATTTGATTAACATATGAATTCGTTTAAGGAAAGGTGTGTTTTGTTTTAAAAGTTTATGTGGTTTTATATTAATGTTTAAAACCCTTACACATTATAGAAGAAATCAGCGAAGGATTTGTTAATACATACATTCAATTTTTCTCTAATTTATCATCCCGAAATTACCCAGTTATCCTTCAAAATGAGTAATTCGAATTTTTTTTTCCCGAAAATTTTTGATATTTTGTTATATGACTGAAGTTTATTTTATATCGCAAATAATGCCTGATTAACGCAAGAGTTCTTTTGATTAATTGTGCTTTTTCTTTTAAACTTTTATTTGGTATTATATTATGTATCAATCTTTTATTGAAGATGGAAAAATATAAAATAATTCATTTTTCTCTCACTTGCCATCTAAAAATTGCTGGATTAGTCTTTAAAATCAGTAATTATAACTCATCCTTGGAAACTTTTATGATGGTTTGTTAAATGGCTGCAGTTTATTTTGTTTTAAATAATGACGTTCTAACACCCGATTCACATATGAATTCTCTCAAGTTATTACGTGCTTTTTTTATGTTATGATTACTCAAACAATGGTACATATTTTTTTATCTCCTCTGTAAATTATTTAAATTTGTATAACATTGTTTATACAACTAACATATTGCATGGCTGTTAATGGCAACTATTTTTTGTTATTTATTATTTTTTCTACCACTGTTTGCAAACAATAATCATTATTATAGACTTCTGCTAATTTTCAAGTGCATTCTTTGAAACAATCGGAGGAAAAAAATAAAAACTTGAAAACAGGACTTCTGCTTTTTCAGAATTTAGTGTCGCCCCCGATGAAAAAAAATATTTGTGTATAGATATAGATAGATAGTACAAAACATATTTCAGTTTTAAGACTTAAAACACACGCTTTTATTTTATATAAAATGACGTCATCCGCAATCGCTGAAGAATTTCTCATTTGCGATCCAGTATAGCAACATCTACAGTAAAGTACGCATAGGACGTCACTATCGCTGAATAATAATACATGAATTCAAAAAAAGAGATATCGTCATTCAAGAAACTTGACACAAAAAAAAGTCGCACCATGGTAACAACTGCAATAGGTAGTATTTCTTATGAAATCTACCTAAAAACGGCTATCTAATGATTCATATGCCTTCAATTGTTTGCAATATTAATATAGATACTTAAAATTAAATTTAGTTTGTAATAGCTCCATGTTTTATCAGAAATCATTCATTTATATTATTTCAAAATAGCACGTATTTTAAGTAAATTGTTTTCCGTTTTTATTGGAAAATGGCAATAAAAAGATATAATTGCTATTTTCCAACTATTTTTCCTTTACTTTCTACAGAAATGGAGTACTTGAGTTGCCAAAATTAAACAAATGACGCTAAAAACTACAAAAAAAAAAAATAATATCTCAAAATAAATGGAGATGCAGTTTTCAAACAAATTGCATTTGAAAGTGCTTTTTTTCCCAATATGACGGTATAAAAATTTAAAATGTGCTATGCTTATAAGTTTTAAAAATTACAGTAAAGTATTTAACAGTACAATGATACATCTGCTTTGTTTTACGGTTGGCTTATACAACACAACGGATCGTTATTCTTTGAAGACGACACTTTATTTGCTTGGACAAAGAAATAGCATATTAGATGTAAATTTCCAACTGGGCGAAAAATGTCCGGACCAGGATTCGAACCCGGGACCTCCCTGGCTGAAGCCGCCAGTGCTCTGCCATCTGAGCTATCCCGGACGATTCTGGTCGAACTTTTTCACCCAGCTAACCTTGATGATTTCAGCATCTGGTCTGAAACCTGGTTCAGCTCAACAGAATAAATCTCAGGTTATGGAACTCCAGAAATCGCTGGATACGAAATTACACTAGATTAATATTAACACAATTATTCTAATTGGTAAACAAATCATATTAAATGTAAATTTCCAACTGGGCGAAAAATGTCCGGACCAGGATTAGAACCCGGGACCTCCCTGGCTGAAGCCGCCAGTGCTCTGCCATCTGAGCTATCCCGGACGATTCTGGTCGAACTTTTTCACCCAGCTAACCTTGATGATTTCAGCATCTGGTCTGAAACCTGGTTCAGCTCAACAGAATAAATCTCAAGTTATGGAACTCCAGAAATCGAATCCTGGTCCGGACATTTTTCGCCCAGTTGGAAATTTACATCTAATATGATTTGTTTACCAATTAGAATAATTGTGTTAATATTAATCTAGTGTAATTTCGTATCCAGCGATTTCTGGAGTTCCATAACCTGAGATTTATTCTGTTGAGCTGAACCAGGTTTCAGACCAGATGCTGAAATCATCAAGGTTAGCTGGGTGAAAAAGTTCGACCAGAATCGTCCGGGATAGCTCAGATGGCAGAGCACTGGCGGCTTCAGCCAGGGAGGTCCCGGGTTCGAATCCTGGTCCGGACATTTTTCGCCCAGTTGGAAATTTACATCTAATATGATTTGTTTACCAATTAGAATAATTGTGTTAATATTAATCTAGTGTAATTTCGTATCCAGCGATTTCTGGAGTTCCATAACCTGAGATTTATTCTGTTGAGCTGAACCAGGTTTCAGACCAGATGCTGAAATCATCAAGGTTAGCTGGGTGAAAAAGTTCGACCAGAATCGTTCGGGATAGCTCAGATGGCAGAGCACTGGCGGCTTCAGCCAGGGAGGTCCCGGGTTCGAATCTTGGTCCGGACATTTTTCGCCCAGTTGGAAATTTACATCTAATATGATTTGTTTACCAATTAGAATAATTGTGTTAATATTAATCTAGTGTAATTTCGTATCCAGCGATTTCTGGAGTTCCATAACCTGAGATTTATTCTGTTGAGCTGAACCAGGTTTCAGACCAGATGCTGAAATCATCAAGGTTAGCTGGGTGAAAAAGTTCGACCAGAATCGTCCGGGATAGCTCAGATGGCAGAGCACTGGCGGCTTCAGCCAGGGAGGTCCCGGGTTCGAATCCTGGTCCGGACATTTTTCGCCCAGTTGGAAATTTACATCTAATATGATTTGTTTACCAATTAGAATAATTGTGTTAATATTAATCTAGTGTAATTTCGTATCCAGCGATTTCTGGAGTTCCATAACCTGAGATTTATTCTGTTGAGCTGAACCAGGTTTCAGACCAGATGCTGAAATCATCAAGGTTAGCTGGGTGAAAAAGTTCGACCAGAATCGTCCGGGATAGCTCAGATGGCAGAGCACTGGCGGCTTCAGCCAGGGAGGTCCCGGGTTCGAATCCTGGTCCGGACATTTTTCGCCCAGTTGGAAATTTACATCTAATATGATTTGTTTACCAATTAGAATAATTGTGTTAATATTAATCTAGTGAAAGAAATAGCATACCTGAGGCTAAAAATATTCGCCAGTATCAGCCTTTTATATTATGTGTACCTTAATTTGTATTTTTTTTTTTTTGAGTTTGAATGCAGTTTTGTTTATAAAACATAACAATGCTATAATTAAACAATTTTTTAGGTTCAGTTTAAGGAGAAGACTCTCAAGTATAATTAAATACCTACCAAAAATTTTGTTTTACATGCGGAAATTATTTTGTAATCATGCGTGCAACCTGTAATTATAATTTTCCGCTCGGCAAGTTTAAAACGCTCTATAAAAGCTAACTTTTCGTATTATGATCTTAAAAAATTAAATAAAAGAAAAACATTTATATATTACTGACTTTAAAAACTGTGTTCTTGTAAAATATACCTTTTAAAATATACAGTGACAAAAAATTGCCCTTTTTCTTCACTCTTCTACATTTTAAAAGTCTGAAGTCTTTATAAATTACTTTAAAGTAATCTTTCTTTAAATGTCTATAAAGACAAATGTTTCTTTAAATCGCAATATTAAAAGTGAATGTGTTTTTCAATAAAGTTTTACCTCAAAAACATGTCGAATTAACCATTCAATCGCTAAAAGCGTGCAATGAGTCAAGATAAGAAAAATTTAGTTGACATAAGCTTTATTTTTTTTAATAAAAAACTTATTAAAAAGGTGAATGCGTATATCAATAAAGTTTTGCCACTAAAACACCGTCGAATTAACCACTCAATCGCTGAAATACGACAACTAACGTGCAATGAGTAAATATCAGCACAATAAGATAAGAAAAATGTATTTGAAATTCGTTTTATTTTTTTTTTAACTATTTAAAAAAGTAATATGTATATCAATAAAGTTTTACCGTAAAAATACTATCGAAATAACCACTCAATTTCTAACATACGCCAACTAACGTTCAATGACTAAATATCCGTACTAATCTCTCTATTCTAAAAAAGGGTAACTAGCGCTGTCACCGCCGCCGCCGGTTTTGAATTTTTTGTGACCGGAGGTCTTTCTTCTTTAATATTAAGACCAATATTGTATACAAAAATAGGAAAATCGGTGATATTATAGAGAAATGCTTGATAAACACGCTGATTCGGACAGTTTTCAAATCGAAGAATTATTTTAAGAGATATTTAATGCTAAAATTTGCCAAAATCGTTCCATTAAAAAAGTTTCATAGGAGCAAAAACTATACATGGGAATTTAATCATTTTTAGATAATTTTTTACGTTAGTAATTCCCGGTGTGCAGGCAGCATTTTTTTTTAATTTGACTCATTTTTTGAGGTTTTATTTCTATTTTAAATTCAAATTTTCAGCATTTCAAGAGATATTTTTTACATATTTTAGAAAATAGCAATAATTTAAACTGTTGCCAATTGTATAAACAGAACAAACAATAATGTTTGCTTCAAATTAAAAATTTATTTGCACGTGATTATTATAAACAGAAAAAAAACCACGTATAAAACGCAGGAACTCCTTGAAAATTACGTCATAAAAACTATATTTACACGTGAATTTTAAAAGAAAAAGGATATTGTAAAATAATAAATTCATTAACATGCGTTCGATGTCTTAAATAGGAGAAATTACGTCACATTTACGTAACATTGCACTTGTTATGTAAAATGAACAAAAAATAATATTGCAAAACAGTTTAAATTTTAAAAATGCGCGAGACGTTTATTTGATATTTTGAGATGATCTTTTCAACTATTTTTGTTAGGACAACGCAAATAATATTTTATTTCTAACAAAAGTATTTTCACGTGAATATTAAAAAGAGAAAGAAAAGTTTGGTGAAAATTACGTCAGATTAAAAAAATACATTTAAAACGTCTTATTTAAAAGAAGTTTCTTTTCGCTTTGTTAAAAGATACCGGGTGACAAAGACTCTGTTTACATAATTCATTTAATATTAGCTTATTTTGAAATGTTTAACTGATTTTATTTAATCAAAGACGAAAACTGCCATTGTATCTTTGGTACTACTTAGTTATCCCGTCGACCAAAAATCTATCGCCAAACTATAAGATTAAATGCCAATAATGGTTGATCGTAAATATCACATTAACTTGACTTTAAGTAAGTTACACGTGTCTACGTCATCAAGTCATTTTTATTTCGACGTTTTATTTGTATTTTTATTAATGTTATACTAATTTATTTGTTCTTTTGTTTTTTAAAATAAAAATTATGTCAATTTGTATAATTTGGCGAGTGGTTTGGCGATTTATATAATTTGGAAAAATTGGTCGACGGGATAATCAAGTAGTACCACAGCTGATTTGGCCTTAAAATTCCCCAATTAAAGAGAAATGAATAGAAATCCGTTTATAGGGAGATTTATAAGTTACTATTTATAAATTATAATTCCATCTTTCGAAATATTTGTAAAGCCGATCAAATTAGCGTGCTTTTAGAGTCTGCGGTGTCTGAACGGGGGTTGACGAGCGTAGCTCGTAGGGGGCAAGGCCCCCTAGTATAACATAAAAAAACTACTTTAAGTTCGTTTTTTTTATGAAAAACTGTTTAAAAAAGCTTTACATCTTGTTCAATTTATACTTTTTTCATTGAGGAAAATCTACTATATTTCAATAGAAAATATTAAAAGACAATATTAATTTAAAGTCTCGATGTTTCAGTAAAATCCATTTTTAAATCATTATAAAGTGAAATCTTTCTTATCAGATAATCTTTGTACGAGGCAATTTCATGTAAAATCACATTTTCTTTCGAATTTAAGTAATGTTTAAAAAAAAAAAAAAAAAAAAAAAAAAAAAAAAAATTGTTATTATAAATGGATTTTTCGCTCATTTACCACCTTACAATTGCTGGATTATTCTTCGAAATGAATAATTAAAATTTTCTTCCCCAACATTTCATGACGCTTTGGTGAATGGATGCAGTTTATTTTACAGGTTAAATAATGATGTTCACATACACTTATTACTGTATAACTTCTTTCAAGCAATTCTAAATTTCTTTTAAATTTTCATGTGAATCGTCTATCGATTGATTTACGAGAGAAAACATTATGCAAAATCATAAACCTTATCGAAATCTTTATCAGTGTTTAGACATTTCCACACCTTGTACAAGAAATAGATGAAGGATTTGTTATTAAGTTTGTTTCCCTTTCATTTACCATTTTAAAAAAATTTTAATTCCACTTAGAAATGATAAAATTTTCACATCAATATTCTATGATGATTTGTTCAATGAATGGGGCTTACTTTATAGGTTAATTAATGGCGTTCATATACATTTGATTACTATATGAATTATTTTAAGCAATTCTAAAAAACATTTTAATTTTTATGTGATATGTTATCGATTGTTTTACGAGAAAAAAAAAGTAAAATCATATCAACCTTATCGAAATCCTTATCAGTTTTTAGAAATTTCCACACCTTGTACAAGAAATAGCTGAAAGATTTGTTGTTAAATATACTTTCCTCTCATTTATCATTTTACAATTTTTGAATTCTACTTCGAAATGAGTAATTTTTCTCATGAATATTTTATTATGCTTTGTAGAATGAATGGAGTTTATTTTATAGATTAAATATTGCTGTTCATATACACTTGATTACTATATAAATTCTTTCAAGCAATTCTAAGTTTCTTTTAAATTTTTATGTTATATGCTGTCGAATTTTTTACGAGAAAAAACAAAATGTAAAATCATAAACTTTATCGAAATCATAATCAGAGTTTAGAAATTTCCACACCTTGTAGAACAAATAGATGAAGGATTTGTTATTATAAGTTTACTTTCCTCTCATTTATCATTTTACAATTTCTGAATTCGCCTTCGAAATGAGTAAATTTTTCTTAAATATTTTATGATGTTTTGTTTAATGACTAAAGTTATTTTTCATTTTAATGAATATCATTCCAATGCCTCTTAATCATATAATTTCTGTAAGTACTATAAGTTACCGATTGTTTTCTCAGACAGAAAATGTATAAAGTTGCAAATTTTATGGAAATCATAATTAATGTTTACTTTATAGGATAATTAGTTGAATAGTTTGTCTTTTCAAGTCGATTTCATGTTCAATTTCCATTTTACAATCACTGAATTATTCTTGGAAATGAATAATTAGAATTTCCCCCCAACATTTTATGATGCTTCGGTGAATGAATGGAGTTTATTTCATACGTTAAATAATGTTTCATACACTTCATTACTATATAAATTCTTTCAAGTTTCTTTTAAATTTTTATGTGATATGCTATCGACTTTTTTACGAGAAAAACAAAATGTAAAATCATAAACTTTATCGAAATCTTTGTCAGCGTTTAGAAATTTCCACACCTTGTAGAACAAATAGATGAAGGATTAGTTATTATAAGTTTACTTTCCTCTCATTTATCATTTTAAAATGTCTGAATTCTCCTTCTAAATGAGTAATTTTTCTCAATATTTTATGATATTTTGCTGAATGAAAGGAGTTTATTTTGTAGGTTAAATAATGGTGTTCATATACACTTGATTACTTTATGAATTATTTCAAACAATTATAAGTTTTACAGTTTATCTGTGGTATGCTGTCGATTGTTTCAAGAGAGGGGGAAAAATGTAAAATCATAAATCTTAAGGAAATCTTTATTAGTGTTTAGATATGTCCACACCTTGTAGACGAAACATAGGAAGGATTAGTTATTATAAGTTTACTTTCCTCTCATTTATCATTTTAAAATGTCTGAATTCTCCTTCGAAATGAGTAATTTTTCTCAATATTTTATGTTGTTTTGCTGAATGAAAGGAGTTTATTTTGTAGGTTAAATAATGGTGTTCATATACACTTGATTACTTTATGAATTATTTCAAACAATTATAAGTTTTACAGTTTATGTGATATGCTGTCGATTGTTTCAGGAGAGGGGAAAAATGTAAAATCACGAATCTTAAGGAAATCTTTATTAGTGTTTAGAAATTTCCACACCTTGTAGACGAAACATAGGAAGGATTTGTTATTAAAAGTTTACTTTCCTCTCATTTATTATTTTACAATTTCTGAATTCTCCTTCGAAATGAGTAATTTTTCTCATCAATATTTTACGATACTTTTTTGAATGGATGAAGTTTATTTTATAAGTTAAATAATGGCGTTCATATACACTTGATTACTTTATGAATTATCCCAAGCAATTCTAAGTTTAAAATTTTTATGTGATATGCTGTCAATTGTTTTAAGAAAAGAAAAAAAAGTAAAATCATAAACTTTATCGAAATCTTTATCAGCGTTTAGAAATTTCCACACCTTGTAGACGAAACATATGAAGGATTTGTTATTATAAGTTTACTTTCCTCTCATTTATTATTTTACAATTTCTGAATTCTCCTTCGAAATGAGAAATTTTTTTCATAAATATTTTATGATACTTTTTTGAATGAATGGAGTTTATTTTATAGATTAAATAATGGCGTTCATATACACTTTATTACTTTATAAACTATTTAGAGCAATTCTAAATTTTAATTTTTATGTGATATGCTGTCGATTGTCTTAGGAGAGCAAAAAATAATGTAAAATCATGAATCTTAAGGAAATCGTTATCAGTGTGTCGTTATCTGTATCAGTTATGAGTACTAATTTCCACACCTTGTAGACGAAACAGATGAAGGATTTGTTATTATAAGTTTATACTTTCCTCTCATTTATCATTTTACAATTTCTGAATTCTCCTTCGAAATGGGTAATTTTATTCATCAGTATTTTATGATGTTTTGTTTAGTGACTGAAGTTATTTTCTTTTTAATGAATGGCATTCCAATTCCTCTTAATCAAATGAGTTCTTTTAAGTGCTATAAGAGGCCGTCCACGAAGGATGTCACGCTTGGAGAGGGGGGAGGGGGTTCATGAAATTCTGACAGTGTGTAACAAGGGGGTGAGTAGGATATAAGAAGAAATGTGGCATCACACATTTTGGTTAAAATAAAAGCATCAAAAATCAGCAGATTATATTTTGAAATTAAAGTATTTTGTGTTCATAAAGTAAAGATAACATTTAAAGACAAATATATTAAATTCCATTTCAAATTCCAAAATACTACTGTTTTCAATTGCTCTTTCATATTAATATTTTATTACTATTGTGTATGTATATTAATTATGTTTTTTGTTGTAAACCTTAATCTTATTTCCTACTGTGATGGTTGGATGATAAAATGTGAAGAATATTATCATACAGTTTCTTTTTTTAGCACTGAAATAATATTAATACTCTAATAATTAAATCTTGTGATCATCGCGTAAACTATAGTGTTGCGTACACCGAGTTATGGCTACAGAAGAACACGCCGACATGACAATCATTTTAAAAAATGATTCGTTAAATAGATATTCAGATATACTTGAAAAACAAGAAGAAAGAAAATAAAAACAAAAATATTACCTGACGTGGCCTAAAAAGGTAGTAAATGCGTTAATAAAATGACTGTACTGAAAAATTTAGCTTGAAAATTCTTTATTTTAAAAATAAATTCTTGTTGAAAAACACAAATACAAAAATGGATATATCATGTTACTAGATCCATTTATTTTATAAATAGTACACGATCATATTTTATTAATATGTATTTTGTCATGAGAAAAAAAAATATATATAATTTTTCTCTGGGAGTATGGAGGCACTCATCTTAACAAACAAATCTTTTATATGATTCTAGCACCAATTCAATACGCCGAACAAAGCACTGGTCAAATTGAAAAATAAACTGCAGATATCATACAGTATCATCACGATTCTACCCACTTATCAGGTTATATATCATAGATTATAGATAGATTTATCATATAATAATTCTTTATTTTAAAAATAAATTCTTGTTGAAAAACACAAATACAAAAATGGATATATCATGTTACTAGATCCATTTATTTTATAAATAGTACACGATCATATTTTATTAATATGTATTTTGTCATGAGAAAAAAAATATATAATTTTTCTCTGGGAGTATGGAGGCACTCATCTTAACAAACAAATCTTTTATATGATTCTAGCACCAATTCAATACGCCGAACAAAGCACTGGTCAAATTGAAAAATAAACTACAGATATCATACAGTATCACCACGATTCTACCCACTTATCATTACTAAAGAATTGTCGTTACATCTCGTTGGTGGAACTTTTATCCACCCTTGACACAAGCAGAAGAAATTATACATCCCGTCAAACCATCATAATATAAAAAAATTTTCTTTCATTTACTGGTTTCGCTGCACGCATATGAATCTTCGCAGAATGGCAAGGCCGCAACCATTCTGCTTTGAAATCAAAAGCAGACTGCGAAAATGCACAGACAGCGTAAAAGAGGGGGAAGGGGATTGCCGTAATAAATAAAAATACATCAGTTGGCAGGAACAAACATACTAGAACCTTGCTTGGGCATAAAATGTAATGCTTAAAGAATATAAAAACTGCTTTATTTAAATGAAATTTTATAGATTTATTTAAGACAAGATGCCAATTAATAGTAAAGTATTACAATTTTTTAAATTACGTTTTAAACTGATTTGAATTTGATTGGTTAGGGGCAGAACTACAAAAGGAAGTGATATCATGAATAGAAGGTCGTAGAAAGTTTCAGAGAATTCTTTTCCCGGAAGTACAGATTTCAAAACTATGTTTATCATTTTAAAATAAAACGAAATGTTACGTAAGAAAGAAAAGCTTACAGGGGAAGCTTTAAAAGGAAGGAAATAAAATAATTTTTAAATGCGAATTTTAATATTAAATGAATAAAGATTAATAAGATATTTCTTAAATTAAATTAAATAATAATATGGCAGTGGTTGTAAGTAACTATAACACCTACAAAATAAGTACACGATTTTTTTTTATTGTTATGCTCACAAATGTCATTGAAATACATAGTTAAAATTTAAAAATAAAATTTGAAATATGATCTATAACGTAGTGCTTTGTTTCTGAACTGCAAGTATATGTTTATGTAATATAGCGTGACATGTGACAAGGGGGGGAGGGAGTGTGGTGAAGCGTGCAACTTTGTGGCAAAGGGAGGGAGGGGTGTGGTGAAGCGTGCAACTTTGTGGCAAAGGGAGGGAGGGGTGTGGTGAAGTGTGACACTTTGTGACAAAGGGGGGAAGGGCTTCAAAATATTGAAAAATGTGCGATATCATTTATAGATAGCCTCTAAGTAACCGGTTATTTTCTGAGATAGAAAACGCATAATTTTGAAAATTTTGTCGAAATCGTGATTAATATATTAAAATCTTTATACCTTATTGGAGAAATAGGTGAATAATGTGTTATTTTAACCCTTTGTGACACAACTCCAATTTGAAAAATATTTAATCAGATCTTAGAATACACTATTTTAATCTCTCTATTCTAAAAATAATAATAATAACTAACGCTGTCACCGCTACCGTAAATGGATTTTTTGGGACCGGGGGGATCCGCTTAAGAAATGATACAGCAATCTTCAATATACAATTTTTGTAAAAAATTTTGTACAAAATTTGTGATTTACGTATTCTTTCAAAAATACAGAGTTTATACAAAAATACAAGATTAACTCAGGTTTCCATTTGTAACTTTAACAATAACGAAGATATGTTAGCGAAATTGCCAAGAGACTAATTTTTCTTTTTGTGAGCACCGGCCCCTGAACTGCGCTTTGACACAAAAATGGTGGCTGTCGTTGGCGGATATTTTTCAGCGTTTGTACGGTCCCTTGAATTTGAATACCAAAAATTTCTAAAAGTTTTTGTCAGGTTTCTGACGCTAATGAACATCTAACTAATTAAAACTACTATTATATCGTGTTTTCTTTTACTTATCTATTTTATTACACGTGCATCACTTTCTGCGAACAAGGAGTTTTAAAGTAATATTTTTCCTTATCTTGAAGTTTATCCGAGCTGTTTTAGTTAGATAGTATTGTATGAACAAGCTTCATTGTATCAATGAATTCCAGCTTCCCTTTCTATTCAAGAACGCATACCACAAATAAGGCAAATAAAGAAGTCCCCGTTCTATCTAGTGAGATGGTGGATGCCACGGGAAGGGGGAAGTTTTAGATAAGAGAAGTGTCCCCTGTTGGTACAAGAAAAACCCTGTATGCTGGGTTTGGAAGGAGTTGTTAAATTTAATTCCCCAGATGATTTCGGCAACTACTAAAAGCAATTAAATAAGAAAAGAAAGAACTTGTTACTAAACACAAATCACATTAACAAGCCAATTTAAGAACTATTTTTACTTCCGCATTTAATAATGACCGCTATTACAGCCTACTTGAGTAACTCTCTAATCCATATGTTCTAATCACTGAGATTTCACCATTAATATGTAACTCAAAGAAACATCTGAACACTTTGACTTTTGCCACACGTCTTTAATTGATTATATGTCTTTTCCATGCTGCGAATTTTAGCAGCTTTATGTATTCACACTCTTAATCATGTAGCCTCTCTGTTAAAACGGAGTTTCTTATGCTCCAGTAATATGTTTAATTATAAGCTTTAAACCTAAACTTGGATCTTTCTTTATCGTAAAAACACACAATACTAATACAAATTATATTACAGCTTCCCATGGATTTAGTGGATTTATATTAAACTCTCAAAGGTTCCTGAGCAGATAAATAATGCTTCACAAAATAAAATAAAATTAGTTTCTTCGAAGCACTTGGATAATTCCCTCGCCTCGCCATACCAATGATGTTATACGAGTCATCGCGATATTGATGAATTCGAGGTAAGCGCCTTTTACTTATTTCCATTGTAAAAAGCAGCATAGCCACAAGGAGATTTATTTTTTCTATTTGTTTAAATATGAGACAGCGAACTCCTGCTACCGAGAGTGGAGTGATTTTGGCTTAATATGCCACTTAAACTCCAACAGGAGTCGTGTAGAGAGAAACGGGGAGTTCTGGAGAAAGACCTCAAGAAGGAGATTGATGAGATTTTGGTTGAGTTTTCGGGTGTTGAGTGTAGTATGTTCCGAATAAGGGATTGAGTCTTGTGCGGGGAAAGTCTACGTAACGAGAGGTACCTGTGGGGGTCCTCCGATACACCTAATGAGATAGTAGGGTATGGTAATAAGTTGACCCAGTACGTAGAAAGTATTTGTTATATAATTTAGTATCGGTCCGAATCGTCTATATCCGAGCCCTTAAATGTATATACGTTTGGTTCTATGTAAATAATTTGTAAATAATTTGTTCTTTAATATTAATTGAATCATTTTAGCATTTTCTTATAATCCTGATCTTCACAGCATCGTGTCCGATATCACATATTTATATCGGTAGTGACAGTATATCAAATAAAATAACATTTGTTTCGAAGTCTGTCCTAGCGGGGATCGTAGATCCATCAGCGTGTGGACTAAGGAAGAGTGCAACAGTTTTCTTTGCCTTATATTATATTTTTGTGATTAAATAAGTCAAAAATATTTACTGGTGCGTTCAGGGAACCGTGCAAACGCTTTAAAAAAATCCGCCTACGACAGTCGTCATTCTTGTGCCAGCGCATAGGCCTAGTTTTCAGTGGGGGTGGGGGTAATTCCCTTGGTGACATCGTATGTACTATCAGCTTCATTCTAAATTATGCAGCTGAAGGTTCAGTGTTGCTTGAATGCGAATAGCGATCGCTTCCATGAATTCTTGTGACTTCATCACACTTCACAGAAATCAAAATATAAACGTAGTGAAAATATCGTTATAGCATCTTCATTATTGGTAAAGTTATGAACAAAAATCCGAGTTCGTCTGGAAGTATAATTTTTAAATTAGCCACTTTTTGATGCTAATATATTGCCAAATTTTTAATGAAATGTACAGTCGCTCGATGATCAGTTCTGTGAACTATAAATAACAATTAAAAATATTCTAATAAATTGAATGATTCATGAGACCCTACGATTTTACTCAGTCACCGTCAATATCGCTCTAGAAAATATTGTTTTCGTTAATTTATATTCACTCTTATTCGTGTTAAACCGAGCCTATTGTATTTTTCGAGTATATTTTAGTTTTTATATACATTTTTATGTGGAATTAGTTGGGATTAGTGTTTCCAGGTGTCGAGGCTGTATATATATAACGTTATCAACTTTTTGGTAATTTTGCGCCCCCCCCCCCCTTCTCCTCTTACCATATCCTATCGCTCACTCGCAACAAAAGTGACACATCTCGACAAAAGTAAATTTCACAGGAGAGGCAAAAGAAAATTTACATGATTTTACTGTAAAATGAAATTATAGCATTTAGCTCTGTATGCAGGAATAAAAAGGTGTATAAAAGGGTTAAACCCTTAAGAATGAGGGCGTAGGATGAAGTTTGGAGGGTTGGGTAATTTTATCTTCACACACAATCCACCCCTCTTCTGAGGTCACAAATGGACATATAGCGTAATAAAGTAGTTTTTCGTATAATTACACTTATAAAACTTTTTGAGTAGTAAGACACGCTTATGACAGACCTATTAGTGGAATAAAGCGCAAAATGAATTTTTGCGAGATGTGTCACTTTTCTTGCGGGTGGGCGAAAAATGTTATCATCCCTAAACCCCCCGCCCTAATGATATCGTTATCAATGTCTAAAAATCCTTTTGATTTTTGCATTTTTTTCTTTTATTTGCAGTGATATACAAATATGGCTATGCATTTATTATTCGCATACCTTATTCATTCAAATCAAGAGAAGTCAATAAAGTGTCCCTATTACCGTAATTTCCGGCGTATAGCCCGCGGATCGTGTTTCGACCCAGAATTTTTTAAAAATAAAATGTAACTTTTTAGATCAAATACTGAATAAAATTTCTGGGTCCAAACTGAATTGTTTGAGCTGCGGGCTATACAGTCGAAATTACGGTATATATGAGGGCCTTAGAAAGCCAAAGGGTATAAGTTAAATGTTTAGGTGCCCCTATTTAAATAACTAAGGGGCTCTGCACCCTAAGAGCTATGCTCGCCAACCCCCGTTCAGACACCGCAAACTTTAAAAGCACGCTAAATTGATCGGCTTTTTAAAAAAATTTCGGAAGAATGAATTATAATAAAAAAAACAAAACAGTGGCGATCTCCTTGTTAACAGGTTGTTTTCGTTTTTGATTAAATCAGATCAGTGAAACATGTGGAAATAAGCCAATATAAAATGAATAAAGTAAACAGACTCTTTGTCTCCTGTTTTTTTAACAACGCTATGAGAAAGTTTTTTTTAAATAAGACATTTTAAATGCATCATTTTAAAATCTCACGTAATTTTCACCAAAATTTTCTTTCTCTTTTTAATACTAGGGGGCGCTGCCCCCTACGAGCTACGCTCAAAAACCCCCGTTCAAACACTACAGACTCTAAAAGCACGCTAGATTGATCGGCTTTAAAATGATTTCGGAAGATTGAATTATAAGTTAAAAGACAGTGGCGATCTCCCTATAAACGGGTTTCTATTCATTTCTCTTTGATTGGGGAATTTTTAAGGCCAAATCAGCTGCTATTAAAAGATACAATGGCTGTTTCCGTCTTTGATTAAATAAAATCAGTTAAACATTTCAAAATAAGCTAATATAAAATGAATTAAATAAACAGAGTCTTTGTCTCCCGGTATTTTTCAGCAAAGCGAAAAGAAAGTTTTTTTAAATAAGACACTTTAAATGTACCGTTTTTAATCTGACGTAATTTTCACCAAACTTTTCTTTCTCTTTTTAATATTCCCGTGAAAATACTTTTGTTAGAAATGAAATATTATTTGCGCTGTCCAAATAAAAATAGTTGAAAAGATCATCTAAAAATATTAAATAAATGTCTCGCGCAATTTTTAAATTTAAACTGTTTTGCAATATTATATTTTGTTCATTTTATGTAATAAGTGTAATGTGACGTAATTTCTCTTATTTAAGACTTCTAACGCATGTTAATGAATTTATTATTTTACAATATTCTTTCTCTTTTATAATTCACGTGTAAATATATATTTTATGACGTAATTTTCAATGAGTTCCTGCTTTTTATATTTTCTGTTTATAATAGTCACGTGTAAAATAAATTTTTAATTGAAGAAAACATTATTGTTTGCGCTGTTTATACAGTTGGCATCAGTTTAAATTAATACCAATTTCTGAAATATGTAAAAAATATCTCTCGAAATGCTGAAAATTTGAATTTAAAATAGAAATAAAACCTCAAAAAATGAGTCAAATTAAAAAACCAAATGCAGCTGCACACCGGGAAATTCTGACGCATAAAATGATCTAAAATTGATTAAATTCCCATGTACATTTTTTGCTCCTATAAAACTTTTTTAATGGAACGATTTTGTCCAACTTTAGCATTAAATATCTCTTAAAATAATTCCTTGATTTGAAAACTGTCTGCATCAGCGTGTTTATCAAACATTTCTCTATAATACCACCGATTTTCATATTTTTGTACGCAATATTTTGCTTAATAGTAACGAAGACAGACATCAGGTCACAAAAAGTTCAAAACCGGCGGCGGTAACAGCGGTAGTTACTTTTTTTTTTAGAATAGAAAGATTCGCGTGAAAGTACTTTTGTTGGTAGAAAGGATTTGCGCTGTCTTAGAATTCTCAACAATAGTTTGAGAAGATTATCTCAAAATATGAAATAAATGTGTCGCGCAAATATGTTTTTTTATTTAAAAAATGTTTGAAGATATTATGGTTTGGAATTTTTAAATATGACGTAATTTCCTTTATTTATGACTTTTAACGCATATTAATGAATTTATTATTTTACAATTTTCTTTCTTTTTTAAAATTCACGTATAAATATAGTTTTTATGACGTAATTATCAATATTTTCCTGCTTTTAATACGTAATCATTTAATTTTCATTTGAAAGTTTTTCTCTGTTTATAATAGTCACGTGTAAATAATTTTTTTAATTTAATGGAAATATTATTATTTGCGCTGTTTTTGAATTAAGAAACAATTTAAAATAATACCCTTTTCTAAAATTTGTAAAAAATATCTCTCGAAATGCTGAAAATTTGAATTTAAAATAGAAATAAAACCTCAAAAATGAGTCAAATTAAAAAAATAAATGCAGTCTGCACACCGGGAACTTCTAATGTATAAAATTATCTAAAAATGATTAAATTCCTATGTATAGTTTTTGCTCCTATAAAACTTTTTTAATGGAATGATTTTGACAAACTTTAACATTAAATATCTTTTAAAATAATTCTTCGGTTTGAAAACTGTCTGCATCAGAGTGTTTATCAAACATTTCTCTGTCTATAATACCACCGATTTACATATTTTTGTATGCAACACTTTCCTTAATATTAACAAAGAAAGACCTCGGGGTCACAAAAAATTCAAAACCGGCGGTGGTGACAGCGTCAGTTACTTTTTTTTAGAATCGAGAGATATTTGTTTGTAATATGTATGAAGAAATACTTTATGAAAAATGAACTATGATCAATAACGTCCTCAACAAACTAACAGTTCTTAATACAGTAACTTAACATCCTCGAATTTAACATTCGCGAGTTTTGATTATTCCCGAAATAAACAAGTTGAAATTGCTCGACAAACGTGGCAAATGAGGTGTGTTCTTACTATAACTAGTTTTATAATTATTTTTTGCACCCCATATTGTACTGAATGTATATTTGTTTGCGCTTCATGAGTGCATAGTCTATAACATCAATAAAATGCACTTGCAATAATTTTTTCCCCATTCCCGGTAATGTAACGGAAAACTTTTGACTGTCCCTGTAATTAAACTATGCATCCGATTTTCATAAAATTTGAAATGGCTCGACAAAATTTTGTAACAATTATATATTTAAAATTTCAGACCATTCGGAAGGCTGTAACATTATCAAAATGCACTTGCAATAATTTTTTCCCACTGGCCGTAATGTAACGGAAAACTTTTGACTGTCCCTGTAATTAAACTATACATCCGATTTTCATGAAATTGGAAATGGCTGAACAAAATTTTGTAGCAATTATATATTTAAAATTTCAGACCATTCGGAAGGCTGTAATATCATTAAAATTCACTTGCAATAATTTTTCCCATTAGCCGTAATGTAAAGAAAAACTTTTGACTGTCCCTGTAATTAAACTATACATCCGATTTTCATAAAATTTGAAATGGCTCGACAAAATTTTGCATCAATTATATATTTAAAATTTCAGACGATTCGGAAGGCTGTAACATGATTAAAAATGCACTTGCAATAATTTTTCCCACTGACCGTAATGTAAAGAAAAACTTTTGACTGTCCCTGTAATTAAACTATTCATCCGATTTTCATAAAATTTGAAAAGGCTCGCAAAATTTTGCAACAATCATATATTTAAAATTTCAGACCATTCGGTTGGGTAGTTTTTGTTCTGTTATATGCGGACGGACAGACAGACAGAGGAACTGAACGACGACCATAGGTGCTACGTATTTATATAATTACGAACGCACCTAAAAATGGAGAACATTTTAACATTCACGAATACTTAACTTAGTTTTTGACGAATTTTGTTTTATAAAGAATATTTTTATATAAAATAAACTCGCTTTGTTGTACCAATTCCATAAACTATTTGACACTGGACAGCTGCATTGTACTGTCAGGGCCGGACGAACGCTACGTCAGTCCGTGCCCCGGCACGGAGTAAAAAAATTGAGGGGCGCAAAATTGCCAAACAAAAACAGAAAAAAGCAGTCTTCTGAAGACTGCTCTATAGATGCAATGCCTGATCATGTTGAGCAAGGGTCAGCTAGGTGGGGAGGCCTACCAAATGGCTTAAGCACTCACAAGCCCCACCCAGATCATGTTGAGCAACAAGAAGACTAAGAGGATGAAGCAAAAGAGGTAGAAAATGCATTGAACTTGCAGATGGAAACAGAGACAGATGAAGATAGTCCTGCCGGTTTGGTTTTGAGTACTGATCCAGGACTATTGCCTGAATGTATTTCTAATTCAGAAAGAATTTGTCTTTCGAAAGCAGATCCAGCACCCCCAATGTACAACTTTCATTCCAGCATTTACTGATACCAGCGGACGTAGGTTCACCTCAAACAACTATGCAACAGATCTCAGCAACAGGCAGAATATGCACAGGAATTGGTCGGTGTATTCTGTAGTCAAAGACTCAGTTTTCTGCTTCTACTGCAAAATGTTTGCAACGGCTGAAACTTCTTTAGCAAAAGATAGCTACACAGATTGGCGGCATGTAGAACAAACTTTCGAAAATCATGAAGCTACATTTTGAAGCCCAAAAGTCCTGGTTTAAATTGAATATTCGTTTAAAAACTTTGCAAACGATAGATATTTCTCAAGATTTTGGGATGCAGAAGCCCAGTATTCGAACGTCGTTTTTCAACGGGTGAAATCTTCAAACTTTTAAGAGAACGCTGCTTGCATTTAGATGTAACAACGAAAATTTGTGTGAACATGATAATGGAATCTTTTAAAGCTACTCCAACTATTAGCTGAATTTGATCCTGTCATGGAGGAACATTTAAGGAGGATTTTGAACAAACATAAAATAACCACATCGATGAGTAAAAGCATTCAAAATGAAGTCATCTAATTAAACATAATGTCAAAAGGCACATATTAGATGAAGTGAAACTATAAGAATATCTCTCAGTTATATTAGATTGCACACCTTCAGTAAAACAGAACAAATGACCTTCGTTATATAAGGTATGTGTAGATTGAACAAGAATACATTAAAATTCGCAAATATGTTTTGGGATTTCCTCCGGCTAACAGATCATCAAGCCAACAACTTTTAGATGTCTTACTTCGAGAGCTAGAAAACCTGGGATTGTATGGATGATATGGACAAATCATTATTAGAAGGAGCCAACTTCTTTAATATTGCCCAAAAATTGTATTTTCTTCAACGCCTTTCAGATGGGCCATTCTTTTGAAGCACATTGAATGATTAACTTATAAACCTCCAGTGGCACGAGGTGAGGAATTCGAATTAATGCTATAAAGCCACTGAGGTATCAAATCGGTCAAATATATGATGCATTGCTTAGAATTTACGAGGCTAAAGATATAGATAGTTCTATAAGAGATGAAGCACATGGGTTACTTACGCAAATAAACCGATTCAAATTTATTTGTTTTGTCGTGATAGGGTATGAGGTTTTAAATCATGTCTATCCCATTAGTAAACTCATGCAGGGGAAAAATTACAACAATACATTGCCAATAAAACTTTTCGAAAGTTCCAATCGTTTTTTTAAGAATTTGAGATCGGACAATCCCTTTTAATGCCATCCTTGTCGATGCTGGCTGAACGGTATCCAAAATAGATGCACATAAAAATTCTGAATCAATACGGAGACAGAGTTCATCGGTGGAAAAGATGATGGTGATCTATGATTGTGAAAATCAGGATGAACCGATAATCGATGTACAGAAAACAAAAACAAAATTGAATTATTTTACGACCTTATTGACACTGCAATCAATTCTTTTGAACAAAGATTTTCTCGGCTGCGACATCGCAGCAGTTTCTTCTGTTTTTAATATCATATATAAGAACTAAAAAGATGGTTCTTCTTCTGAAATTTTGGCCAATTGCAAAGATTTGGAAACCATTTTAACACATGGGGAATCATCGGATATCCTAAACAGAATGGAACTTTGTGATGAAATATAAGTGGTCTGTTCTCTATCAAAGAAAAAGATTTACCACCTATTGAAGCTTTCAAATTGATAACAAAAATGAATTTTGCTTTAAGAATTTTACTAACTTTTCCAACAACTGTTGCATCCGGGGAGCGAACTTAGTTTTTCCAAAATAAAAATAATCAAGAACTATTTGCGAAAAAGATAATCTCAAACAAGATTGTCAGACTTCTCTGTTTTAGGAATAGAGTATAAACACAGCAACAATTTAGATTTTCTGAATTAATTAAAGATTTCTCTGAATTAAAAGTTCTCAAAAAAAAAAAATCTGAATTTTACTCCTGTTAACTATATTTTTAAATGAAGTAAAGTATTTTAAGCAAAAGTTATAAGTATTTGCGTCAATTATTGAGTGAGAATTACTTTTTTTTGGTCACTTGCTAAAAAGTGTAAAAAAGACCATATACTTTTTTATGTTTATTATGTAGGGCGCAATTTTTTACTTTTGCACGGAGTGGTTTAAAGGCTAAATCCGGCCCTAGTACTGTATAGCCTAAGTTTCGAGAACTTCAACCCTTATTTTAGGCAAATTAAAGATCAGTAATTCCGAGAAACACGGAACATGACTTCATGCTAAAAATTAAAAATTCCTAAATTTTCTAAAATTGAAAATTTTTATCTCAAGTCAATTTCAAGTCAAGTCAAAAATTGTACAGGAAATTTTAAAACTTCAACAACTTTTTGAGAAAGCAATAGAATGCTACCCTTAACTGGTGTAGAGTCTTAAATTTAAAAAGGAAATCAAGACTGCAACTTTTCCATATATAGAAATTCATAAATAAAAGAAAGATCTTTTCATCCAAACAATCATATATAAACAAATTTTTTCAGCCATCAACTAACAACTAAACTTTGTGCAACATGTTTATAATTATTTGAATTTACTTATAGCATGTACTTTTTAATGCTCAGTAAATATATACTTACGTTTCAATTGCTTTTTTCCATTAAAACAAAATATTTTAAACCTAACCCCCCCTTTTACGCAAAGATAGGTAGTCTCAACATTCGCGATTTCGACATTCGAGGAGATTTTTACGAACTTAACCAACACCTACTTGATACTGTTATATGTTAAGGGTTTCGAATGTTAAGGGATTATACTGTACTTAGAAAACTCGATTATTTTATCTTTATTTATAACTTATTATAGCGACTTTGGGTTTAACATTGTAGTAATTTTATTTGTCATGATTTTATCATTTAAGTGGATGGTGGACATTAAAAATTTATTTTTTTTTATTTTCATCGTAGAAATATGAAATTTTGTGGAAATATACATTTCATCATAAATATACAGAACACCTTAAAAGAAATTAAGATTTTTGAAAGAATTCAAATTTTAAACAGAAATTTTAAAATATTCCATACGGCATAAATTTTTAAATAGTACCTCGATTTTGCATTTTAATCACTTAAAACACTATTACGAACAAATTTGTGCATCGATTTTTTAATCCCTTGAAAAGTTAATTTTTTAGGGATTATTTTCTGAATTCGATATCGATTTTCACCAAAATTTTGCGTTTTAATAAGTTAAAAATCAAATTTAACTATGTTAATGAAGCCGAATTTTAAAATACATACACAGTTTCTTTGTAAGCAATATTATGATTCTTCCTTATAAATTTCATGAATTTTGATAAAAATTATGACGCATGGAGCATTTCAAAAATCTAAAAATGGTGAAAAATCAGTTTTGAGAGAAACAGATTTAAAATATATTAAAAGGCCGAAAAATTGTTTGTGTACAAAATTCAGACACTTGTGACTTTGCGAAAACTAATCACATTTGCATGCGGTTTTTTACAAATGGTTCAGAAGAAATTGGAGAATAACACTACGCACAAAAAAAATTTTCGATTTTGGGGTCGATTTCTACTCAAATAAAGCTCCACGGTCCCCTTAATTACAGTTGATTATCGGCAATTATATGAATAAAAAGAGAAAATAAATTCTGCATTTGTTTTATTCTTTCGAATAATAGATGGCAGCACTAACCGTAGCAATAGTGTGGTTATCTATCAGATAAAGGCACACATGCACAGAAAAAGGGATTCGAAATTGCAATTTTTAAAAAACATGTAGATGGTCAAGCATTTATTTTATTTTATTTTGGTGATTATGGTGTAAAATGCAATAAAATAATATTTACAGAAAAAGAAAATTCTGAAAGAGGTATATTGATGTAAATCGCATTTAATTTAGAAATATTAACTGAAAAATCAAGGATAGTATATTTTCTCAGAGAATAAATTTGAAAACAGTTATTTTATCAAATAAAATTAATTTGTAATAATGTTGGCATATACCTATACTATATATATTTTAAAAATTTCTTCTGTAAAAGATTTTAATTCTGTTCCTCACACAAATTGCTTAGGCTGGTGCTGCTATCTATTGTGATGAAATCAAGTAGTTTTCTGCTTTATGCAATTTGAATAACGGTACTTAATGCTCAAAAACACTAATATTGTGAAATATTTCCGAAAACTTTTTTTTTTTCTATAAGTATATAAAATATAAAAATTAGTAATAATTTTTTTAAATAACTGTTAAAAATAAATAATAATAAGAGAAACAAAAGTTCCAGAAATAGAAAGCGTACTTTTGATACAGGTTCAAAACTGTCGAAATGTACCCATTTCACTCTTCACTCAATCGAAAGAAAAATTATTTTTGGAAACTGATTATTTTTAGATAATTTTTTATTTACAACCCGAAAAATTATTTTTGGAATAAATTATAACATAATTTATCAAGATTAGCAAATGATTATTAAACGTTAATCGAAAAGTTAAATCAAATAACGGTTAATAAGCAGTTGTTAAACTTGATAAATTATATTATAATTTATTATTATTATTATTATTAATTAGAAATATCCTTTTGACAGTTCAGATTCATACATTTGAAATTGGATAATATTTTAGACATCATATTTTAAATATTAAGTTTGAATTTTCAACAACAACAACAAAAAAATGACTTTAAGGACTAATTGGTTGGTTGGTTGTATTTATGACGGCCAGTTATCTGCACGAGGGATATGGGCCAAGGGGGGGGGAGTGCCCTTCGTGGGGGTCTTTCTAAGGGAACCTAACCTGTATTAACTCTTGGAAATCCAAGGTTCGAAGAAAACCACGAAAACTCCGAACGATTAGGCCGACGGGCGCGATTGTGATCGAACCCAGCACCTCTCATCTACCAGCTTTGAGAGCAGAACCTCTCAGCCACTGGTGGGGCCTTTAAGGACTAACTAAAAATATGTATGCCATTTTACGAATTTGTAATACGGATTTTCTAAACAGTGTTTTCTTATCCTTAAGATGGTATGCTTATTTAATTTCTGTTGCTAATAGCTCGAAGTTTGTAATGTAAAGGTAATTTAAAGGTAAAATTTGTTCAAGAATAGAATTTTTTTCAGCTTTGAAAATACATATTTAAACGCTATCTAAGGAAAAATTTACAAAAATATAATTTTACAAAATCTATTGGAATGGTGCAAAAGACTAACCCGTTTTTGGCACGAGATAGCGATACATTGCAAAAACGGAATGTCATCTAATTCACACATGAAAGTTTTGGCATGTTTTACAGAAGGGATTTCAGCGGATACTTAGGGGAATGACCCACACCTTATAAATAAAATTAATAATAAAAAAAATAATAATAAATAGCAGAGGAAAAAATTTATTATATTGAAGGGTTGCTGGTTGGTTGGTTGTATTTATGACGGCCAATTATCTGCACGAGGGATATAGGCCCAGGGGGGGGGGTGCCCTTCGTGGGGGTCTTTCTAAGGGAACCTAACCCGTATTAACGCTTGGAAATCCAAGGTTCGAAGAAAACCACGAAAACTCCGAACGATTAGGCCAACGGGCGCGATTGTGATCGAACCCAGCACCTCCCGTCTACCAGCTTCGAGAGCAGAACCTCTCAGCCACTGGTGGGGCTATTGAAGGGTTGAAAAAAAGCTGTCTAAAATTAAAAAAGCAACCCCGGTGACTTTTATTGGTTTTAAGCGGATTTCTTTTAGCCAAAATTGGCTTTTTTGATTTAAAAAAAAAAAAAAAAAAAAAAAAAAAAAAAAAAACGCTGTTACACAGTAAAGCCTTTCAATTATAAACAATTAAATTAAAAAAATAAAAAAACGACTGCGTAAAAAGCGAACTAATTAATTATTTCTCATCAATGTGAAACTTTTTTTTTTTTAATTCCTACTATTAGCTCACACTCTCGCTATATATATCTTGTTCAAATTTTCAATCGTTAATAAAATACTTATCCAATCAAGCTCAAATATTTTTTTTTTTTTAACTTACAGTGGATGACACTTGATGTTAATCCAGTTTTTTTTTCAAATATTAATTCATTAATTTAATTAAATTAATTAATTTTCAATAATCAAGAGAGCCCTCTTCTTGATCAATGTATTTTAAGACCGAGAGAGAACCTCTTCTTGATAAAGGCAATTTAAGCGCCACTCAAGAAAAAAGAAGAATGGGAGAAAAAAAATTCTCTTATTCCCCTAAGTAGGAATTGACTTAAAATATTTCTTTTATATTACTTACCTATTTTTTTTTATTTACTTGTATTAATGACTTTTAAGTTGTGTTTAATTGTTAGTTCCTATCTATAAACACTGTTTCGATGAGGTCTATAGATGTCTATGATGGATAGAGTTGCAGTAAAGCTAGAGATCCTACCTACACAACTTCCAGGTTGTATAATATTTTAACGGAGCTTCTGACTGTAAAATAGTCAATGAAACCTCGTCTTCATATTGAAAAACCTATCCAATGATATGCCACTCAATAGGGTGCGTATTTTTTTTGTCTCTACCGCCATTTTGAATTTATAAAAACAAAACCTAGCCTATAACCATCGGGCCGTTAAGACGAATTGATAGAGATCCCATTCATTAAAATCCATCCAGCCGTTGGGATGTTTCGAGGGTATAAAGAAATCCACATACACAGATACGCGTGAAACACATAACCCTTTATAGGCAGTTTAGATAAACTTTTAGCACGCAAATGCAGTAGTATTCTGATGGTATAAATTCGAAATTGTTTCACTGTTTAAAAGCGCGTAAACGAAACCCGAGAAAAACATTTTGTAAACGTATTTCTACTGCTCTTAAACAAAACATGTCTATAAATACTAAACAGTTAAGAATCAATAAGATGATGAAGTAATCCAGGTGTTTATTAAATTATTGTGTAAAAGAGCTGTTATTAACATTCATAGTTTCCTTTTTTTCCCACCTGTCTTCGTCGTTAATGGTTTTTAACTAGTGATGAGGAATGAATACAGGGTTATTACAAAGGAATCATCGGGTTTTGATACATTACTACGTGCGAACTAGGAAACGTATATGTTTCCATGACAACTCAAACGAGATGGCTTTAACTACAGTTTCGCGCTGCGTATGTACAGGGGTGTAGTCGAAAAAAAAACAGAGGGCATACGTTCTAAGCAGAGGGTATACGCTCAAGGCAGAGGGTATACCCTAGCGTACATATACTATAGCTATCTTGAGAAACAGAGGGTATACGGTGTTCCTTAAAAAAATCCAGAGGGTATACGGCGTATACCCCCGTATACCCTCCACTACATCCCTGCGTATGTGTCATGCGCGTGTGGTTGCCATGGTTGCTACGCGAATGTCATATTCAAAATGGCGATTGGACAGCAGAAATTTTCCATACAGTTGGCTGTGCAATGGAAAGTCCGCGGCTAGCGAGATTTGTTGATTTCTTGGGACTACGGATGAAACTCTCTCTAATCGGTTTTCACTGTTTCTTCAGTAACACTTGGTCGGCCGGAACTTTTGCCTTTACATAAACAACTGGTTTCTTTGAAATATCGATATCAGGGCAGAATGCTTTGTTGGGTTGGTGGTTTGCATTTGTATACCTTCCGGAATGCTCTCTGAACAGTTATAAGCGATTCACATTTTGAAAATTCTTGTAAACAAAACGCTTTCTGCTGTCCAGTCGCCATTTTGAATATAACGTTCGCGCAGAAACCATGGCAAACCGCGCAGCAACCATGGCATTTGCGCATGACACATACGCAGCGCGAAACTGTAGTTAACGCCCTCTCGTTTGAGTTGTCGCGGAAACATATACGTTTCCTAGTTCGCACGTAGTAACGTATCAAAATCCGATGATTCATGCTGCGAACCAAAGCGCTATAAGTAAGCGTACAAAGTTAATGCTGGAATCTGCGGTAAATTGACACAGCTGCGCCATCTTGTGGATGGAGTGATTAACGCAAATACGCGGGTTTTTTGTATGACGTCATATATGACAGAATATCTACCATCTGCGCATCTCGCGCGCAGGTCTATTTGAAGATATTTACAATTTAAGAGTTATAGGCGGAAAAACAGACAAAGTTATTTTAGAGAATACCTGTTAAAATTTTAATCATGAATTTCAAATATTTACTCACTCATGGAAGATGAACCTTGTTTACCAGATTTATTGCATAATATTTTTGTTACAGTTTGTTTTGATGAAAATATGTGTATTTAAAAAAAAAATCGCAATGTCATTTTAATTTCGGGAGAAAAAGCACTAATACTACGTAAACAGTATTGCCTTTTGCCCCGAAACTAAACTGACATTGCAACTATTTTTTAAATACATATATTTTTATCAAAACAAGCTGTAACAAAAATATTTTGAAATAAATCTGGTAAACAAGGTTAATCTTCCACGAGTGAGTAAATATTTGAAATTCACGATTAAAATTTTAACAGGTATTCTCTAAAATGGCTTTGTCTGCTTTTCCGCCTATAACTCTTAAATTGTAAATATCTGCAAATAGACCTGAATTTTATGCAAGCTATTCAGGCTAAAAGAAAACCATTTTTGTTAATAAAAGTTACAGGCGTAACTTTTAATTCCATGGTTTTTTTCCACCGCCTAAAAGTTAGCCCCCCCATGACGGAAAATAAGAAAGTGACATATGCATTTCGTTTGATCATCGTTTGATCAGATTTGATCAACAATTTTCATCGTTTGATCAACTTTATTTCACGAGTTATGATTAAAAAGGACCAGGGGGGGCTAACTTTTAGGATATTTCAAAATGCGCAAAACTAAAAAAAAATTAGCGATCCTTATCAGAAATCGTCTGTAGAGATTTGATCAACCATTTTTAGCGTTTGATCAAACCCGGAAATGCGCCCAAAATCGATATTTTTAGCTTCACACCCCTAAAAGTTAGCCCCCCCTTGACGGAATTTCGGGACAAAAATGGTGCCATCTAACGTGAAATCGTTTGTAGAGATTTGATCAACCATTTTTAGCGTTTGATCAAACCCGGAAATGCGCCCAAAATCGATATTTTTAGCAGCGGACCCCTAAAAGTTAGCCCCCCCTTGACGGAATTTCGAGACAAAAATGGTGCCATCTAATGTGAAATCGTTTGTAGAGATTTGATCAACCATTTTTAGCGTTTGATCAAACGCGGAAATGCGCCCAAAATCGATATTTTTAGCTTCACTCCCCTAAAAGTTAGCCCCCCATTGACGGAATTTCGAGACAAAAATTATGCCATCTAACGTGAAATCGTTTGTAGAGATTTGATCAACCATTTTTAGCGTTTGATCAAACCCGGAAATGCGCCCAAAATCAATATTTTTAGCAGCGGACACCTAAAAGTTTGCCCCCCTTGACGGCATTTCCGGACAAAAATGATGCCATCTAACGTGAAATCAATTGTAGAGATTTGATCAACCATTTTTAGCGTTTGATCAAACCCGGAAATGCGCCAAAAATCGATATTTTTAGCTTCACGCCCCTAAAAGTTAGTCCCCCCTTGCCGGAATTTCAGGACAAAAATGGTGCCATCTAACGTCAAATTGTTTGTAGAGATTTGATCAGCCACTTTTAGCGTTTCATCAAACCCGGAAATGCGCCCAAAATCAATATTTTTAGCAGCGGACCCCTAAAAGTTAGCCCCCCCTTGACGGAATTTCGAGACAAAAATGGTGCCATCTAATGTGAAATCGTTTGTAGAGATTTGATCAACCATTTTTAGCGTTTGATCAAACGCGGAAATGCGCCCAAAATCGATATTTTTAGCTTCACGCCCCTAAAAGTTAGCCCCCCATTGACGGAATTTCGAGACAAAAATTATGCCATCTAACGTGAAATCGTTTGTAGAGATTTGATCAACCATTTTTAGCGTTTGATCAAACCCGGAAATGCGCCCAAAATCAATATTTTTAGCAGCGGACACCTAAAAGTTTGCCCCCCTTGACGGAATTTCCGGATAAAAATGATGCCATCTAACGTGAAATCAATTGTAGAGATTTGATCAACCATTTTTAGCGTTTGATCAAACCCGGAAATGCGGCCAAAATCGATATCTTTAGCTTCACACCCCTAAAAGTTAGATCCCCCTTGACGGAATTTCGAGACAAAAATGGTGCCATCTAACGTGAAATCGTTTGTAGAGATTTGATCAACCATTTTTAGCATTTGATCAAACCCGGAAATACGCCCAAAATCGATATTTTTAGCTTCACGCCCCTAAAAGTTAGCCCCCCATTGACGGAATTTTCGGACAAAAATTATGCCATCTAACGTGAAATCGTTTGTAGAGATTTGATCAATCATTTTTAGCGTTTGATCAAACCCGGAAATGCGCCCAAAATCGATATTTTTAGCTTCACACCCCTAAAAGTTAGCCCCCCCTTGACGGAATTTCGGGACAAAAATGGTGCCATCTAACGTGAAATCGTTTGTAGAGATTTGATGAACCATTTTTAGCGTTTGATCAAACCCGGAAATGCGCCCAAAATCGATATTTTTAGCAGCGGACCCCTAAAAGTTAGCCCCCCCTTGACGGAATTTCGAGACAAAAATGGTGCCATCTAACGTGAAATCGTTTGTAGAGATTTGATCAACCATTTTTAGCGTTTGATCAAACCCGGAAATACGCCCAAAATCGATATTTTTAGCTTCACGCCCCTAAAAGTTAGCCCCCCATTGACGGAATTTTCGGACAAAGATTATGCCATCTAACGTGAAATCGTTTGTAGAGATTTGATCAACCATTTTTAGCGTTTGATCAAACACGGAAATGCGCCCAAAATCGATATTTTTAGCTTCACACCCCTAAAAGTTAGCCCCCCCTTGACGGAATTTCGGGACAAAAATGGTGCCATCTAACGTGAAATCGTTTGTAGAGATTTGATCAACCATTTTTAGCGTTTGATCAAACCCGGAAATACGCCCAAAATCGATATTTTTAGCAGCGGACCCCTAAAAGTTAGCCCCCCCTTGACGGAATTTCGAGACAAAAATGGTGCCATCTAACGTGAAATCGTTTGTAGAGATTTGATCAACCATTTTTAGCGTTTGATCAAACCCGGAAATGCGCCCAAAATCGATATTTTTAGCTTCACGCCCCTAAAAGTTAGCCCCCCATTGACGGAATTTCGAGACAAAAATTATGCCATCTAACGTGAAATCGTTTGTAGAGATTTGATCTACCATTTTTAGCGTTTGATCAAACCCGGAAATGCGCCCAAAATCAATATTTTTAGCAGCGGACCCCTAAAAGTTTGCCCCCCTTGCCGGCATTTCCGGACAAAAATGATGCCATCTAACGTGAAATCAATTGTAGAGATTTGATCAACTATTTTTAGCGTTTGATCAAACCCGGAAATGCGCCCAAAATCGATATTTTTAGCTTCACACCCCTAAAAGTTAGCCCCCCCCCCTTGACGCAATTTCGGGACAAAAATGGTTCCATCTATCGTGAAATCGTTTGTAGAGATTTAATCAACCATTTTTAGTATTTGATCAAACCCGGAAGTTAAAAAAAATCCATATTTTTGTTTGCAAACCCCTAAAAGTTAGCCTCCTCTTTACGGGTTTTTGGACAAAAATGGTTTGAAAATAGTTTTTCCCGAACTTTTTTAACCTTCAATATTTTCTATTAACAATGGATGCAAAATAATTTTTTTCCACACTGGGTGAGTAAGTACTTGTAGTTACTTTACCAGCTGCAGAAAATATGACTTTGAAAGCTTATTTGTCGTAAGATGACTTTGTGGCATTTTAAATATTTCTTCGCAGTTATATTAGTTTGTGAGTTAATTTAATTTATAGATGTGATGTTTTGAAGTACATCGAAAATTACGTTGTTAATCCAAACTGATTCACTGAGCACGTACTAAACGAATCATTCGATTTTTTCTTCTATCACGATCGTATTCTACCGACATTAACACAACTTACTGGTTCAGATATCCCTAACAGAAAAGAGGATGATCATAAAAATAGAAGTTGAAAAATAGAACATAATAATAGTATTAATTATGCAGGAGGGGTAATCCGATTATTAAAATCAGAAATGACGCGTGCGTACCAAACTGAAACACAATATAATAGTAGACGCATATTAAGCACAGAAGGTCATAGCTAAATTGTAAAATTAGGTTCTTAATCCTAGTAGATTCACTGGGCATTTACGAAACGGATCGTATGATTTTAACATTCTACTGTAAACCACTGACATTGTCATAGTGTACTAGAGGACTGCACGGGCCGATAAACAAAATTGCATTTTTTTGTACACAATTGAGCCGCGCGGGAACTGGACTTAATTGTTCACAGCATATGTAGGGCAGGCAAAATGTTTTGTAAAAATATTAATAGCGATAATATGCTTTTGTTAACGTAATCTTTGGAACTATACCTTAAGGTGCTTCTCAAATTCACTGTTCAACAATACGAAACTTTGACACATTTTCTGACTAATTTTTAACTGTAAAGGCGTAAAATTGACAAGCCTGACAATTGAAGGGATTTGCAATCGAATAGCTTTTCCATTTTTGATAAATAAATGACTTGTCGAGATACAAGAGATTCTTGTCAAGTGACTGCAGGTTTTTCTCCATTCCTGTGCTGTCGCTTCCGGAAATTCGATTCAAAACACTAACTTTGACAGTATTTTCTCAAAGATATATCACCTTTATCGAAAAATATTTAACGCCATTCCATTACATAGTTTCTGAATAAGAACACGTGCCAATCATATGCGTTTTCCGAAGCCTTAATAAATGACAGATAAATAATTTCACAAATTTACTTTTAATTATACAGCTTCAAAGTTATGTTTTTAACACTCCTTTTTGTTTATTATAATCTACGTTAATTTTTAAATGAATCCTTGTGTGAATGCTGAAACGTCTAAATAACTAAGCAATCCTTAATGTTGCTGTTGTGTATTTTCTGTCTTGCGAACACATCGTAATTTTAAAATATACTGTATAAAACTATCCCATAAATATGTATGCAGTATTCTTTAAAGGCATCCTAATTATATGTTAAGAAAAATCGAAATTTTTTGTAGACATTGTGTCGGGTCGGGCCGGGCCTGTTTTCACTTACTTCTGTACGGGCCGGTCCCGGAGCTGGTAATTCCGACCCGTGCAGACCCCTATAGTATACTGATTCGGACATCCAAAACAGAAATAAGGATCACAGTAAATATTGCTTATTTTTTAGAGATAAGAGTTGAAAAAAATGGCATAATAATAATAATAATAATAATAATAATAATAATCCATGAACGGATTCTC
This sequence comes from Maratus speciosus, assembly GCA_963932465.1. Lineage (NCBI taxonomy): Eukaryota > Metazoa > Arthropoda > Arachnida > Araneae > Salticidae > Maratus > Maratus speciosus. The sequence goes on from OZ010792.1 coordinate 283,618,924, forward strand.
GATTAATAGAAACAAACTGACAGGTGGGTACCAAACTGAACCGCAAAAGAGTAGAAGCATCTTAATTTCCGGCAGGAGTCAAGGGTCTCAAAAGTGTATAATGTTTATTTTGAAAAGAGCTGACGTCCACAAAATTCAGAGTTACTAGTTTCCGATAAGAAAAATTGACTGAGAAAGATATTTTGTTAATGAATGAGAATCTGATCAACATGTGGGCGCGGTGATTTTATTTTTTCATTTGGAATTCCTTCAGATTTCGTAATGGCAACTATGGATTTGAAGTTTTGAAGTTATGCTAATAAACGATTGTGGAGCTCCCAGCTATATTTCTCTGTGTTGTAAATTTCCTTGTGTGTGCAATCTCGCCCATGTATATATTGACGATGACTTATAAGCGAACGCTTGACGCCAAGCACACAGGTCAGATGTATCTCAATAAATGTGTTAATAAAAGACAAAGATTCATATTATTTTTTCTTACACTAAAAAATAACAACAATAGCATAGCAGGATTTAATTTGAGAATGGGGGGGGGGGGGGGAAGCGTGTGGAAATGTTCAAGACAAGTCCGTGATTAGATTAAAAAAAATAATAATAACTTATTTTAGTGGACGGATAGTCTTTAGGTAAATTACCCCATGGTTAGTGGTTGTACATATATAATGTTATCAACTTTTTAGCAATTTTAGACCTCCACCCCCTGCACTTACGATATCATACGTTATCATTCCACTAACACCCCCCCCCCCTTCCCTAATGATATCGTTATCAATGTCTAAAAATTCTTTTGATTTTTTAAATTGATTCTTTTGTTTGCAGTGATATACAGATTGGTCATATATTTAATATTCACGTAATTTATTGATTCAAAGAAGAAAATATCATTATTATAAATAAAATAACTTTATATCAAATAACATTTAAAAGAAATAGCTGCTAATTAAAAGTATTTAATAATTAGCCTTTTGTTTCATATGCATTCAACAATAATGTATCTTCTTGCGCTTGCCTCCAGACGGTGTGTGTGGGGGGCAGGGCGCAGGCAGAACTTCTTATCAACAAAAGGGGTGGACAACGTTATTTCACTTTTCTTTAGCACTAAACACAACAGGTATCATTTCAAACATACTTCAGAAATACTTTCCAGAACAGCAGATTATCTAACTTATAGAGGACTGCACCTAAAAATATCGATTTTGGGAGCACTTCCGGCTTTGATCACACGCTAAAAATGTTTGATCAAATCTCTACAAACGATTTCACATTATATGGCACCATTTTTGTCCCGAAATTCCGTCAAGGATAGGGCTAACTTTTAGGAGTGTGAACCTAAAAATATCGATTTTGGGTCACTTCCGGGTTTGATCAAACGCTAAAAAAGGTTGATCAAATCTCTACAAACTATTTCACGTTAGATGGCATCATTTTTGTCCGGAAATTCCGTCAAGGGGGGGGGGGGGCTAACTTTTAGGGGTGTGAACCTAAAAATATCGATTTTGAGTTCAATTTCGGGTTTGATCAAACGCTAAAAATGGTTGATAATATATTTACAAACGATTTCACGTTAGATGGCACCATTTTTGTCCCGAAATTCCGTCAAGAGGGGGCTAACTTTTAGGGGTCCGCTGCTAAAAATATCGATTTTGCGCGCATTTCCCGGTTTGATCAAACGCTAAAAATGGTTGATCAAATCTCTACAAACGATTTCACGTTAGATGGGACCATTTTTGTCCTGAAATTCCGGCAAGGGGGGACTAACTTTTAGGGGTCCGCTGCCAAAAATATCGATTTTGGGCGCATTTCCGGGTTTGATCAAACGCTAAAAATGGTTGATCAAATCTCTATAAAGTATTTCACGTTAGTTGGCACCATTTTTGTCTCGAAATTCCGTCAAGGGGGGGCTAACTTTTAGGGGTGTGAAGCTAAAAATATCGATTTTGGGCGCATTTCCGGGTTTCATCAAACGCTAAAAATGGTTGATCAAATCTCTACAAACGATTTCACGTTAGATGGCATCATTTTTGTCCGGAAATTCCGTCAAGGGGAGCTAACTTTTAGGGTTCCGCTGCTAAAAATATCAATTTTGGGCGCATTTCCGGGTTTGATCAAACGCTAAAAATGGTTGATCAAATCTCTACAAACGATTTCACGTTAGATGGCACCGTTTTTGTCTCGAAATTCCGTCAAGGGGGGCTAACTTTTAGTGGTGCGAAGCTAAAAATATCGATTTTGGGCGCATTTCCGGGTTTGATCAAATGCTAAAAATAATTGATCAAATCTCTACAATTGATTTCACGTTAGATGGCATCATTTTTATCCGGAAATTCCGTCAAGGGGGGCTAACTTTTAGGGGTCCGCTGCTAAAAATATTGATTTTGGGCGCATTTCCGGGTTTGATGAAACGCTAAAAGTGGTTGATCAAATCTCTACAAATAATTTCACGTTAGATGGCACCATTTTTGTCCCGAAATTCCGTCAAGGGAGGCTATCTTTTAGGGGTCCGCTGTTAGAAATATCGATTTTAGGCGCAATTCCGGGTTTGATCAAACGCTAAAAATGGTTGATCAAATCTCTACAAACGATTTGACGTTAAATGGCATGATTTTTGTCCGAAAATTCCGTCAATGGGGGGCTAACTTTTAGGGGTGTGAAGCTAAAAATATCGATTTTGGGCGCATTTCCGGGTTTGATCAAACGCTAAAAATGGTTGATCAACTCTCTATAAACTATTTCACGTTAGATGGCACCATTTTTGTCTCGAAATTCCGTCAAGGGGGGCTAACTTTTAGGGGTGTGAAGCTAAAAATATCGATTTTGGGCGCATTTCCGGGTTTGATCAAACGCTAAAAATGGTTGATCAAATCTCTACAAACGATTTCACGCTAGATGGCATCATTTTTGTCCGGAAATTCCGTCAAGGGGGGCTAACTTTTAGGGTTCCGCTGCTAAAAATATCAATTTTGGGCGCATTTCCGGGTTTGATCAAACGCTAAAAATGGTTGATCAAATCTCTACAAAAGATTTCACGTTAGATGGCACCATTTTTGTCTCGAAATTCCGTCAAGGGGTGGCTAACTTTTAGGGGTGTGAAGCTAAAAATATCGATTTTGGGCGCATTTCCGGGTTTGATCAAACGCTAAAAATGGTTGATCAAATCTCTATAAACTATTTCACGTTAGATGGCACCATTTTTGTCTCGAAATTCCGTCAAGGGGGGGCTAACTTTTAGGGGTGTGAAGCTAAAAATATCGATTTTGGGCGCATTTCCGGGTTTGATCAAACGCTAAAAATGGTTGATCAAATCTCTACAAACGATTTCACGTTAGATGGCATCATTTTTGTCCGAAAATTCCGTCAATGGGGGGCTAACTTTTAGGGGTCCGCTGATAAATATATCGATTTTGGGCGCATTTCCGGGTTTGATCAAACGCTAAAAATGGTTGATCAAATCTCAACAAACTATTTCACGTTATATGGCACCATTTTTGTCTCGAAATTCCGTCAAGGGGGGGCTAACTTTTAGTGGTGTGAAGCTAAAAATATCGATTTTGGGCGCATTTCCGGGTTTGATCAAACGCTAAAAATGTTTGATCAAATCTCTACAATTGATTTCACGTTTGATAGCATCATTTTTGTCCGGAAATGCCGTCAATGGGGTCTAACTTTTAGGGGTCCGCTGCTAAAAATATTGATTTTGGGCGCATTTCCGGGTTTGATGAAACGCTAAAAGTGGTTGATCAAATCTCTACAAACAATTTCACGTTATATGGCACCATTTTTGTCCTGAAATTCCGGCAAGGGGGGACTAACTTTTAGTTGTCCGCTGCTAAATATATCCATTTTGTTTTATTTTTCGGGTTTGATCAAACGCTAAAAAAGGTTGATCAAATAATTACAAACAATTTCATGTTAGATGACAGCATTTTTGTCCCGAAATTCCGCCAAGGAAGGGCTAACTTTTAGGTGTCCGCTGCTAAAAATATCGATATTGGGCGCATTTCCGGGTTTGATCTCTCGCTAAAAATGGTTGATCAAATCTCTACAAACGATTTCACGTTAGATGGCACCATTTTTCTCGAAATTCCGTCAAGGCGGGGGCTAACTTTTAGGGGTCCGCTGCTAAAAATATCGATTTTTGGCGCATTTCCGGGTTTTATCAAACGCTAAAAATGGTTGATCAAATCTTTACAAACGCTTTCACGTTAGATGGCACCATTTTTGTCCCGAAATTCCGTAGAGGGGGGGCTAACTTTTAGGGGTGTGAAGCTAAAAAATATCGGTTTTGGGCGCATTTCCGGGTTTGATAAAACGTTTAAAATGGTTGATCAAATCTCTACAAACAATTTCACGTTAGATGAGAATATTTTTGTCCCGAAATGCCGCCAAGGGAGGCTATCTTTTAGGGGTCCGCTGTTAAAAATATCGATTTTAGGCGCATTTCCGGGTTTGATCAAACGCTAAAAATGGTTGATCAAATCTCTACAAACGATTTCACGATAGATGGCATCATTTTTGTCCGAAAATTCCGTCAATGGGGGGCTAACTTTTAGGGGTGTGAAGCTAAAAATATCGATTTTGGGCGCATTTCCGGGTTTGATCAAACGCTAAAAATGGTTGATCAAATCTCTACAAACGATTTCACGTTAGATGGCATCATTTTTGTCCGAAAATTCCGTCAAGGGGGGGCTAACTTTTAGGGGTCCGCTGCTAAAAATATCGATTTTGGGCGCATTTCCGGGTTTGATCAAACGCTAAAAATGGTTGATCAAATCTCTACAAACGATTTTACGTTAGATGGCACCATTTTTGTCCCTAAATTCCGTCAAGGGGGGGCTAACTTTTAGGGGTGTGAAGCTAAAAATATCGATTTTGGGAGCATTTCCGGGTTTGATCAAACGCTAAAAATGGTTGATCAAATCTCTACAGACGATTTCTGATAAGGATCGCTAATTTTTTTTTAGTTTTGCGCATTTTGAAATATCCTAAAAGTTAGCCCCCCCTGGTCCTTTTTAATCATAACTCATGAAATAAAGTTGATCAAACGATGAAAATTGTTGATCAAATCTGATCAAACGATGATCAAACGAAATGCATATGTCACTTTCTTATTTTCCGTCATGGGGGGGCTAACTTTTAGGCGGTTTTTTTTCCACATTGGAAGAAACTTGCCCACCTTGGGTTTAATGTTATTATTTATTAGAAAAAAAAATGTATTTTAAATATAATGAGCGAAAAGCATGTGTTTAAATTGATATAATATACCAGTATGTATGTATTTTAAATAAAGTTATGTTTTTCAAATGACGAGTATATTTTTTAAATGGCCGGCTAACATAAAAGTACTTTTTTATACTGTTTATTTAATCTAACCCTGTTCATATACATGAAAAGATAAAAAAAATTTAATCGATTTTTCCCTCTCATATATGCTAGAAAAATAAAAATTATGTACATGGATGTGTTTCTAGTAACAATACAACATTTTAATATTTTTACAACTTGATTATAAATTAGCAAATTAATTTTACGTTATCTAAACGTAGCTGATAAATCCTTAAACATTCTTTATGGTTGTTACAACTGTATATACAAGTACAACAATTGAGTAAGTTATGTAACAAACTACGACTTCTAAAATATACCAGCTGGTTGGGAAATTGCAAAACAGAAATATTTAAAACCTTTAAGCATCTTAAACGTGATTTTCAGCCCTATAATTTTTTATAAAAAAGTTAAAATATTATTTAATATACATATTATTAAATATCAGTGATTTTAATACGTTCAATTGGTCCATCTCCGTCCGCAGCCTTTTTTTCTACTACTAATTCCGACTCTTTTGCGGAAGCCAGATTCAAAAAAAAAAAAAAAAAAAAAATTGAAACCGGACAAAATTAAAAGGGAAATTTGAAATTATTGGCTACCGAACAACAACTGCTACGTCGAGCTTATTATTAGTCTATAGTTTTCAGTTATTGGCAATTGTTGTGTGTTTCATAAGGCTTTTTCAAATTTGGAGAATGTTCCGCAATTGGGTTATTTCGATAAAAGTTACTTTCATTTTCTAACCATTATTTAACTTTTATACAGTTACAATTGTATACTGTTTTCTCATTTGACGTCAATCATAGCTATCGGCCGATTGCGGAAAGTTATCCATTTTACCCCTACGAAGAACCGGTGTAAGATAATAAATGTTTAATTGAGCATACCACGTACTATTTGTAAATATTTTATATTTTATTCCAATTTTTGAAGTTTCTTCTATACTTTGTATGCTTTCTGCAATGTTATTCACCTGTGCAAAGTGCAGGTATCCCATGAAAACTATTTTTCCCGGATATGACACAATGACCGACATATTTCTAGATTTTTTTTAAAAAAAGGAATTTGTCGATTTTAGGAATTTTTTTAAAGCTGTTGTGTAAAATTCTCAAAATATTTAAAACTATAAATAATCAATTATTGCTGGTTTAATAGTACAAGAATTACCGCTTGCATTTTAAATTAAAGTGGATCCTAATGTAAAATTTAATGGGTTTTAAATGGAATGAATGAAATGCTTCTATTTTAAATATTATAAATACAATTCGATCAAGAGAATATTTGGCAATTTATCGCCTGCGCCCGGTAAATGAAAAATATGCCTTAAAATTAATTAAATAATTTATACTTAAACTCTAAGCGTAATAAAACGTTTAATTCTCATTGGAGATACACATGTTTATGTAATTTTTATAACTTTATCTTATCAGGAATTGAATTAAAAACGCTGCTGTAAAATTCTATCTTAACATACATTAACTAATTTTTATATGTCCTTTTTCATTGCATTACAAAAACATAATTCAAATAGAACGTATTAAAATCACTGACATTTAATAATATATATTAAATAATATTTTAACTTTTTTATAAATTATAATAAAACACAAAACTAACCTGTTTTTCTCTTTTGGGGAGCGAAAAAAAAATGAGTTCTCTCAGATAGAGAGTCATTTTTGCAGTTTTGAAAACTGCAATAATTAGAACGCCAACGTGGCGTTTTCCCAAATAATACAAGTTCTTAAAAGAACTGATTTTGTTTAAACTACTAACTTCAATTAATAAATTAAATAATGGCGAATAAATAAATCGAATTATATCTCTACTTCCAACAATTAAGTACTGCAGACGAGAAACGAATAAAATTACGGCTGCGCGTGCGCATAGTTATTTCATAGACATCGAACTTATAGATCATCCACAGAGGGGAAAGAAGTTAATAATCCTCTTGTAGTTCACTCCGTCCGCTGGGTGGCGTATGACCTTGATTGACGTGACCTCGCCTTTAATCTTGCGGTTACCCATCCCATTTAAGATAGGACGCTAACTTATATCGCTTTGGCTACGAATCTTCAAGGGAAACAAAGATATTGATTTAATTTTATTAACTATTTTTTATAAAATATTTCTGGTTTCAATTTATTAAAAAAATTACGAATGCTCGCAGTTATGCTTTTGCGCATGTCCGAATGATTTATTCAAATATGATTTATTCATTATGCCCAATACTATTTTTAACCAACTTTCAACAAATAGTTCAGGCAATAGAGACCGTATAGGGGCTCTACCTAGCAAAATTCATTGTAGTTCTGGAAAAAAGCTTACTATATGTTTTTTGGGTCGCTGAATCCGAATTTTTAACTTCCCACTAAAATTTCCCCCGGCAACACCCCCAAATTTTGGTAATATGATATATGACATATATCATATGATAGGATATATGACATTATGACGTAGGATGAACGAAGTGGAGGAGGGCTGCCTCTGAACATGCACTGCGGCGCTACGTGCACTAAGTTATGAAGTCAAGGCAATAGAGAATTTTACCTGGAAAAATTAATACTAGTTCTGGATTTCGACTCACTTTATGTTTTTTGGGTCGCTGAATCCAAATTTGTAACTTCCCACCAAAATTTCACCCGGTAACCCCCCAAAAAATTGATTTTTTGAAAAAAATTGGTGTTTGAGAAAAGTGCGCGGGGAATGTTCCGAGGCAGCCCCTCTCTCCCCGTTTATCCTACGTCATAATGTCATATATCCTATTTCTAGTTTCTGAATTTTGTAATGCTTTTCCCCTAAAACAATAAGAAATTTAAGTTAATAACAGCTATTTTGGGGGGGTTTCGGGGGAGAAAATTTTGGGGGTAAGTTAAAAATTCGGATTCAGCGACACAAAAAACTTAAAGTAAACCTTATAAGGAAAGTTCGAAGGGGAGATGGGAGGGCGAATGTAAACGTGTGAGTGGTTAAGTGGAATTGCGCAACTTAGTCCAAGCAGCACCGCGCGCATGTTCCGAGGCAGATCCCCCCTTCTCCTTCATCATAAATCATAATGCCATATATCTAATTTGTTGAAAATTTTGTCTACTTCCTGAATTTCTAGATACTTTTCCCCTAAAACAATAAAAAATTGATTTTTTTAAAAAAAACCTTTTTGGGAGGCTTTTTACTAAAATTTGGGGAGGTTGCCGGGGAAAATTTTGATGGGAAGTTACAAATTCGGATTCAGCGACCCAAAAAACAGCCGATAGCCAGTAAGCCGATTTCCAGAACTACCATTAATTTTGCTAGGTAAAATTCCCTATTGCCTGGTCTAAAAGGCGGTTATATAATTCGTTTGAATGTCTATTTTTTTAATTAAATGTATATCCACGCGTAATTTTTTAATGCATGATAAAAATGTGATAATTCTCCTTTTGTTGAAATGGTTTCGTTATACTGATACCGTTATAAATTTCACCATGTGGTGACGATCCATCACCAACACACTTGGTCACGCGACAATAAAGTGGTAGTACAAATGATAGAAATATTACCCGATCCGCGTTGTGAAAGATTAAAAGAGGGTAATATTAATTAATAAAATAGGAGGAGAATAAATTTTGAATAAAATTATACGTCAATACTCAGAATCGACTTATTTAACGTTAAAATTTATATTCAGGATTCAGTGGGTTGCATAGATAATTATTCAATTTAATATTTTCTAAAATTAAACTCTTAAAACTCATAAACTTAATAAACCTCTGAAAAGAAAGAATAAGAATAATGCTTCAAAGAAAAGATAGGAAATGCGCATATAGAATCAAATTTTATTATTTTCAAGCACATAACTTCCATATATCAAACATAATTACTCTTAAATGCATATTAATTTGGCAGCATACTCAGTTACATGAGATCTCATAACAAGATAATTATGAGTCATATCTTTGTGGAATTTTGGATTCAAAACGTAGGTTGAAGTTCTCACAGCACAAATAAATGGGCTTCTTAGCCAAGTTATTGACAATTTTCCAACGCTGATATTTTAATGTTATGATTAGTCCATAATAATGACAAATACTCATAACTGCATTAAAATTTTGCCTATAAAATATTAGACACGGAAAATCCTACGCACACAACATAAATATATAATAAAATAATGGCCGTATATTAAGTAATGAACTCACCATATACCTCAGACGAAAGGGGCGAAAACACTTCCTGTAGAGCACTGATAGTTCTTATCACTAGGTAGATTTGGTCCGCACCTTTCAAATTTTGAAAGTCACTTTTGACCGAGCACATTAAAGTTCATATAGTCTCTTTTGGCTGAACTCTTTATACAATCACGGTGATAACTGGAACTTTTCGGTGTGGCATCCCATCTCATCCGCTAATGGTAATCAGAAAAATGGTGGTGTGGCATCCCATCTCATCCGCTAATGGCAATCAGAAAAATGGTGGTGTGGCATCCCATCTCATCCGCTAATGGCAATCAGAAAAATGGTGTCGCACTCCTAGGTCAGAGTTCTGTCCATAATCAATTCAGGATGATGAAAAGTTTTCGCAGAGTTCCATCCATCAATAGCCATTAGAAATGTTGGAGCCCTCCGAGATCAGACTTCTTTCCATATCCGATACAGGGTGATGCAGGATTTCGCAGACTTCAGCTTATCAACCTAGCCCTTTTGGTCGCAAGACTAATCCCAGAGCTTCCTTCAGGAGGAGCGACATAGGTGGAAGACAAAATCCAAGTGTCTCTTTTTTTTTTTCAAAATCTTCCTCCACAAAAAAAATGGGCGTATTTCATTAGTACAATATGATTTTTTTATTCGTCGATTGGTGCTTCTCTCTTACTGGTGCGCCTGATCTCTTGGGTGTGGTTCGCTTTTGATCCCCTCTTCTGGGCGTCTCCGTATTTTTCCAACGCATAGCTAATTTTTTCTCTTCGTTTACGGGGATCTGACGTCACCTGTGAGCTTCGGACCCCCTCTGCCACACACGATGATACCAATAAATAGTAGCCCTGTCAGTGCAATCCTGCATCATAAATAATTGTGACTGGCTTTATTATTAACATGTCTTATATGGCGTCCATGTGCCCTTCCTATAAGTTTTATTGCCCTATTTTCGTCTGAAGTATATGTGAATTTTTATCACACTGTTAATTTTCATATAAAATATTACAAAATTCTTAATTAATTGCCATATTACGAAATACATTCAATATTCACAAACCTTAAATTTTTACAAATGAAATGATACCAAAAACATCTATATGCATCCATATACTTATTATAAATTATGATTTTTCTTTATCTAAATACTCTTAAGATTTTATTCAAATTAATTTACTTTATTTATTTTATAAAGAAATATTTGTCAAAATGCCATTTATTATTTTCTCTTGAATAATAATGGGTTGTTCTGTTTTGTATAAATATTTTAATTGTATAACAAGCTGTGTGTATAGATTCTATACCACACACCATGTTTAGAAAATTGGATATTTGTCTGCTTGACAATTTTTTTGTTGTTTTTTTCTTACTTTCTAAACTGTTACTTTCGTAAAAATTGATCAATCGCTGTGAAATTTCCATTTGTTGCTGCAATACACAACACTACTTAATGTTTTTAAATTAGTCGTCGTATCGTATAGTTTGTACCAGTGGTGTAGTCGTAAAAAAAACAGAGGATATACGCTCTAAGCAGAGGGTATACGCTCAAGACAGAGCGTATACCCTAGAGTGTATTTACTATAGCTTTCTTGAGAAACAGAGGGTATACGGTGTTCCTTAAAAAAATCCAGAGGGTATACGGCGTATACCCCCGTATACCCTCCACTACATCCCTGGTTTGTACACAGGAATACGACGAAAATTCTAATATCTGATCATCTACTGTGCTTCAAAATGAGTGATGTGGACAAAAATAGGATTAGAAATGAATGCGGATCAGGGGCGCCATTTCAGAACTTTCTTAGGGGGAGGGGGCAAAGATTTTTTGAGGGAAGTTTTATAGCTAAGTGTAGGATCCGCTACCCCCCCCCCCCCCGAGAAACGTAAACTGAATGACGCTTACATAAACAGTAAAAAAATACGGAAACTCAAGAACTAATGAAATATTTCGTTTTAAACAGGTTTCCGTCTTAGCAGGTAAAATTTCAATATATTGAATATGAAATTTTTTCTTTTTAGACAGGAGCTTTTACCAAAACTACTCGAATTTGCAAGTAAAAAAGCACGTTAGTATATTATTCTAACATGAAAAATGATTCCGAATGCTTTGTAGAACCTTAAAAATGATAATAACTAATAAAATTTGCATATTTACTGCAATCAGCATGTCACAAAAGTCTACATGCACTTGATTGGTAATTAATAAAATTTGCATATGAACCTCTTTCGTTTTCACTTTTCAATTTTACTAAGCACGTGAAGTTTCGTTACGCTGATCTTCATCTTCCAAGATAGTCGGAGTATTTAATTGTATGAAAACGGTTGCATATAATGTGAAAGATGAGTCAGGGAAAAGAAACGTCCTTAGAATTGCGCAATCTGGTCGTAAAATTAAGAAACGAAAATAAATCTTATGGCAAGATTGTCAAAATTATACGAAAAAGTCGTGCAATTGTACAAATCATACTTAGAAATTATAATTCACGTGGAAATGTGCTAACTAAATCTCGATGTGTCCGTCCAAGGAAACTTAAGGACCATGATGCAAGAATTAGAGTAAGAAAAGTGAAACAAAATTCCGGAAATTAGTGCCCCACAATTAACCAGACACATTGCGATGGTAAGTGGCAAGAAAGTGCATCCAAAAATTATTCATAGATGGAAAATGACAAGAAAGTTCTGTTCCGTTCCGGAAGTATAACCAGCTTCTCCTAGCGAGCAGTCTGTAAGAAAAGGTAATTAAGCTGTTGATCGTCAAAGCCTCAACACGTATGTAAAATCACTCCATCCAAACTACGCGATGGATATTCATTATACTTTAAAATCAATTCAAATTAGTCAGTTTTTATGTTTGTGTAAGTGTCTTGTGCAGTTTTTACGTGTAAATAAAATCAATTAAAAAGAAAATTAAACATCTACAGTCCACCATACGAACAGTTCATCCAGAAACTAGTCGTTGAATTCTTCGATCGGCAGGCTTCAATGATAGAGTTCCCAGAAGGAAACCGCTCATTTCATTTGCAAACCAACAAAAAAGGCTAGATTTTGTACCTGAACATATTGACAAGGACTTTCACTTTTGGAAAACAATGTTATTTACTGGTGTCAGTTTAATATTTTTGGCTAGAGGCATTTAAAAATTTGACGAATAAAACCCCACAGAAATGAAACCAGAAAATTTGACACCAACTGTTAAAAACGGTGGTCTTGTTTTGTCAATGCCAAAAAGAATGCAAGCAGTTATAGATTCCAAGGGAGGTCCTACAAAGTATTAATTTTTAATTTTGAACCTTTAGTTATGCATAAATGTAGTATATATTATCTGTATTTAGACCAGTAAATAAGTAAATAGAAATGCTTAATTCCTCTTTAAAGAGTTAAACTTAAATTTAAACTATGTGAAAAACTACTTAAAAGATGAGACAATATTTTAAAAAAATATGTTAAATTACTTACTCACTAATACTAGACTACTAATACTATACTAGATGTTAATTACTCACCTTACTACTGTTATTAACGTCTAATTTTCAAAATTAGACGTTAATAACAGTAGTATTTCTTATATTTCTCTGACGAAGACTATGTTTTTATAGTTGAAAGTACTAAGGTATTAAAGTAATTTAACATCTTTTTTAAAATATTGTCTCATCTTTTAAGTAGTTTTGCACATACTTTAAGTTTAAGTTTAACTGTATTTAGACTTTTGTGACTATGTAATATCGATTTTTGCACAATTTCGCTAAATTTTAATGAGTGTTTTTTAAATTTTTTGACATGTGTCAATGTCTGAAATGTTTACTAAAATAAAGTTTTATTTTCCAAAATATAGCATTTTGTTAGATTGTTATAATTTTATGAGTGTGTGTAGACTTTTGTGACTGACTGCATAATTTTTACGCTTTATTCCATCTTTGAACTAACAATTTGTAATGAAACTTAAAACTTGACACATTTAAATTATTATCTTTCACAGAAATATGATGCATATCGCAATTTGCATCTCGTTTTAGCCTTATGAAATGGCGTTAATTTTTTAAAAATCATTAAGTAAGAATTGAGGCTCGCTCAAGTGAACATTGTGCTTATGTTCAAATTTCAATTTATACAAACCGTTGCACATCACTGATGCTTGACTTGTTACATTTATCTTATTCTTTTTAACCGATTTCAAGACAAATAATTATCAAAAGTTTAAATTACTATAAAAAGAAACGAAATTAATTACTTTTCTTTTTAAACTTACGCCTTACTCGTGATTCAAACTAATTCACTGTGTCATTATGAATAACTGCAAAATATTTTAACCCGTTCGGAACTACGGGTGCATATATGCACCCTGAAACATACCACAATACCAAACAGTTTGATATCAGAAAAAAAGAAAAGAAATATTGATTTTATTTAATTATGACATTTTCGTGATTTTAAAACATAAGTCAAATAATTAACAAAAAGTGGTTCCAAACGAATAAAATTTGTGTAAAAGATATTGGTTGTGAACGGGTTAATATTATGTAGTGCTATTGTATAAAACAGGTTACAAAATCAAATTGTTCATTTGCTATTTATTATTCAAGCAAAAACAACCACATAATAGTTTGACTTTTCTAATTATTTGCGATGACTATTCTGAACTTAATCTTGATCCAAATATTTATGTTCTTGTTGTTGGCTTTAACTGGCAGAAAATTATCCGGTGTTTGACTTATTAAACATTAAACTTTACGCAGTAAGAACAATTGCGATTCTTTCACTTGAGGGGTAAATGAAATTTTTCGGAATTATATCCCGTAAGTCACATCTTCAATTTTTTTTAGCATTGTGAAGTAGATGCAAGGAACTCACCGGGACTTGAAGATGTGGATTACAAGATTTTGCACATATTGTGTAGTAACAGTGTTACTTCAGGCACATAAACACAATAATTTCTTTTTTTTTACTTTCACAGTTTACTCTCGTTTTGATATGTTTTGGGAGACACTTAGTTTTAATTTTATATTTTCGAATGTTTTCGATGAACAGAACATTAAATAGTTATGAACACTTCGTTGAGGTATTGATGGTGGTTAAAAAAGATCGCTCGGAAACTCGAAGTCCAAAATTCTTACGTTTATGAAAACAAGAAGTAATCGCAAGATAAAGTCGTGGGGGGTGGGGGGGGGGGAAGCAAACACCCCCTACTAACTCAAAAACAAATTATCGTAGAAGAAAGTTACTGGAACCGTACGATTGGAAAATCAAGTCTATTTTTAAATGATGTATATAAAATTTTCTTAGGGGACATCTACATATTAAAACGAACCCAAACTTCACTTTTTTCAATGGCAATACCCAATTTCAACAAGATATTTCAAATCATCGGTTCAAACTATGCATGGACACCAAATTTCAAGTCATTTGAATGATAATTGTTACCATCATTGAAATTAATTTAAATGATTTTGAATTATAAACATTCAAAATTTAATGCTTCTAATGTTTAATTACATTTTCATTAATATCTCCTGAAATTATACTCTTAATGTGCTAATTTTTTGTGTAGTAATAATACTAAAATACCCTAACAAAAATACGTTGAATTTCAATTTTTATAATATTATGATATGGATTATAAAATTAATATTCGAAAAAAAAATATGAATTGCAACCTACAATTTTTTATGGATTTAGATTTATTAAGTCCTGCTTTATGGAAATCCAAAATTTAAAATTTTTCTTCCATGTAGTTTTCAGATTATGATTAAAAACGAGAAAATGATGGTTTAAGGGGCCGTCTATGATAGAAGTGACTAGATATTTTGAAATTTCTTCTGCTGTCCTGTAATCTAGCAGTCTTCAATGACTGCTTGAGTGTCGCTTAAGATGCCTTGATCAAGAAGGGACACTCCCCCCCCCCCCCCCCCACAATGTCGGCCTTTTCGATCATAGTCGGCAAATTCTGGGTAGTCAGTTTCGATCAATAAAACTCTCATACAATCGATTTTTCTTTTCAAATTTTCAGCGTTTTTTTTCTCAAAATGTACAATAAAAACCATCAAGCCTTATCATTTGTCTTAAGATTTTTTTTTTTTTCAAAAACCCAAAGCTTGTCGCTCCGTTCTCCAATTTCCACACGTGCCAGAGTTGGCACGTAAAGCAATTTTTCTGGCACGCGAAAAAATAAATTTTATAATCATTATACGGATAGCATTCATTTTTTTCTATTAATAATCAATACAATTTTATTCCATACGGACAGACTATCACAAAAAATGCAACTAATTTTGTATAAAGTAAAAGATCAAAAGAATTTCCTTTTCATGTTATGTTATGCAGCATTTTCAACAAAGGCGTAGGAACCGGGGGAGGTGGGGGTGGGGGGCTGTGGCTCACCCTGGAATATTTCAGACGGGCTCAGCTCCCCCGGAAGAAATTCTCGCACCACATCTGTTTACGATACATTACTGAATTAAAAAATAAAGTATATTTTTTCTAAGAAATTCACACAATAAACAACAAAGAGAAGAGAGAGATGGGGGGGTGTTGAGCACACTTGTTTGTGCCTTCACACTTTTCTCATTGTTTACAACCCTCCCGATTTCCAGAAAAAAGGGGGTCTCATATAGGTCTACTACAAATTACCTGCACCGATAACATATTTATAAAGATGAGGCCTTGAAAATTTATTTGGAAGAGATTTGTAAAGAATTTGTAAGCAAAACAACAGAAAGAACTTTAATTTTTGGTAAATGGAAGTGGGAGAAGCCTTAAATTTGAATATTGTATCGGGATCGCACATAAATTAAGTTTCTTTGTATCAAGTATATCTATTAAAAATTATTTTAACTGGATTAAAGAGTTGGTGATCTTTTGATATGCTTCTATTTTATACTCCTGTTTGTGAAACGTGCAACACTATGAAGGAACCTTCCAAAATGAACGAAATGATCCGTGCCACTAGCTTTCCGCAATATGCCCCGGCTCCCCCTGTTTGTACAAAGTTCCTACGCCACTGATTTTCAACATGTATTTTGCCTTTCTATATGAATTTATAAGTTGCATTTTTAAAATTAATTTTTTTAGACAGCAGATGGATCCATTTATATATGCAAAAATATAAAACTATAAAAATATGTGAATCAGGCATAAATAAATCTCTATCGAACGCTCCTCTGAACATCAGAAAAATCTCACTAATAAATTATGGATACATTATTTAATACAACTTTGATCATTAGAACCAGATGTTGCATTAATAATAAAGTCAAAAATTACTAAAATAAAAATTCGTATTTTTATTTCCTTGTTACAGTAAGTACTACATAAATCATATTTACGAATTAAAATTTCATTAATTTAATAGCTTATTCCAATATACAGAGAAATCACATTTTCATTTTTAATATTTTTTAATTATTAATACACGAAAGCAACTGATTTTTTAACTAGTGTTTAATATAAACGTCGCACACTGCACAATTATTTTATGTCAAAGTTTGGCACGTTACATTGTTGATAGATATTGTTTGTGAATTTTTGTCACGCGCACGTAAAAAGGCTCGCCGATCCTGATCTAGATGATCGATCGAATACTGATCACGACTCCGGCGAAGGTGTTGAGAATGCCGACTTGGCGATACTTGCCATTTTCTGTCAGTCGGCTGCTATGGCAACCCCCTCTTATTGTTTTCTGAATTTCTTTTCAAGGTAGATGTAAAGATTGATTTGAACCGTCTGTCGGTAAAAATGGAACTCTCAAAATGAGAGTAATAATATATTAATATTTCTATATATTTGTAAATAAATTGTAAATATACGTTTTTAAAGGAAGTGCTTTAATTTAAGATCTAGTGTGTGAATTTATTAAAGTTGTTGTGAGTGTGACTTTCTTCGAATTTATAAGAGAAACCTTTCGAATTTGATTTATATAAAAGCTTCGAATTTGCGACTCAAAAGAATATTATCATGTACGCCATCGAGTCTGCAGTTTAATTGACGTGTAGTATCAGAAGGTATTCATATATTAGTGCGTTGAAAGGTGCTGGACAGTTAACTAATTTAGTCGATTGTTTAAATGATTGCAAGCCGATTACTAAAATATTGACCCAATCTGACGAATTAAGTATTCTTTCGTTCCTTACGGTGACTATAGACATAAATGTCTGGGCAAAAGAAAATTGTTGTCTGTGTTAAATAGTTGTGAAGATGATGAAAAAAATCGAGCAAGCAAAAGCGCCTTTTCCAACGATCCTTTGACGAAATTCATGTTTTTTCTGTAGCTCTTTGACAAAATTCGTATTTTTTCCGCAATCTTTTGACGAAATTTGCGTTTTTTCGCGATCCTTTGACGAAATTCGTGGTTTTTCCACGATTTTTTAACGAAATTCGAGTTTTTCCGCAATCTTTTTACGAAATTCGTTTTTTCTGCGGCCTTTTGACGAAATTCTCGTTTACACCGCGGTGGTTTGATAAAATTCGCAATCCTTTGTCGAAATTCGCGCTTTTTCCCGCGACCCTTTGATGAAATTCGCGTTTCTTCGCGATCCTTTGACGAAATTTGCGTTTTTCCGCGATTCTTAGATGAAATTTATGTTTTTCCCGCGATCCTTTGATGAAATTCGATGTTTTTCAGCGTTTATTTGATGAAATTTTCAAAAGTTTTTTTGCGATCCTTTGGCGTAATTAGTGGTTTCCACGATCTTTTGATGAAATTCGCGATTTTTTCGCGATCCTTTGACGAAATTGGCGATTTTTTCTGCGAACGATTGATAAAATTAATTTTTTTCGGCGAACATTTTCCGATATTCGCGATTTTTTTATGTCCGAATTTTCGGACCGATGACCGTTTTTTAAAACTTTTCGAAACCGAATGCTTAAATTTTCGGAAAAATCGGAACAGAATCATCCCTGGGGAAGAGACAGAGACGAAAATGTAAACTTTCGGCAAATTTTGAAATTAATTTTCAAGCATAACTCAAGACTGTGGAAATGCTTGAGGGCACAAGTTTCAGACCATACCACATAGCTTACCTTTCCGCTACAACCCAAAACGAGATGATTGTAGCTCTTGCTAAAGCAGTGCGCAAAAAGTAGTCAGCGATATCCAAGAAGCAAAATTTTATGGAATTATGGCAGATACCACACCAGATGCTTCGCACCAGGATCGATTGGCTGTTTGGACGAGATATGTTGACAAAGTTGGAAAAGTTCAGAAGATACTTTTGTAAGTTGTAGAAGCAGTCGATAAAATCGGTGTCAGCCTTGCAAGCGAGATATCGCACATCCTTTCGAAGAATCGGCTCAATATGAACAGCTAGCTTTCCAATCGCATGATTTTGAAAGCAGCATGTCTGGCGAATTCAACGGCAATAACAGAAGTCTTCAGAAATCGTGGATCAAATTGTGCCGTAAATTCCCTCTCAAATTCACAGACTCAACACCTTTGTTCAGCATAGCCCGCACCACCAGCGATATTATGGATAATGTTTACTCCGCGGTGGAAGGAATTTGTGTTTTTTACGGCAAGTACTAAACAAATCAAGATATTAGTGGACAAGATCAAAATAAATAGAAAATACTCTTCTACTGCGGAGTCTTTCTAAGGCGAGAGGGACTGCTCGAGCGGAATCATTTAAAACGATTTAAATCTTATATGAATGTATCCTACAAAATTTGACAGAAATAGTTGTTTTTTCTACTTTTGATAGCAAAAAAAAAGACCAGGGCACGAGGTTTTAGAAAGAAAAGTTGTCGCTCGGCTTCATTGCTTCACTGTTTTTTCCCAAGAACGTTTTGCACAAATACAATTTAGTTACTTAAAAACTGGAGACGAAGAATCTTAACATAATTGACGCTATTAAAATACTGAAGACATGTATCAATTACTAGAAATGATCAAGAGTGTAGCTAAAAATATGTATAGGGAAATACAGAGCACAATTTTCTTTGCAATTAAGCAAAGTTTAGATCCGTTAAGTAAATTTGTTATGCAGCATTGACGAAGAATGGCACAAAAGAAGTTAGACGATAATCGGGACAATCTCTTTACTCCCGAACTTCTAACGTTCTACAGCGCGAAGCTTAAGAAGGTACACTGGATACCCTTACTGTGATGATGGCTGGTGGCCTCATTTCCTGCATCTGCATAATCAAGAAATAATGAATCCTCCCATTATAAGAGAAAAATTAACACTAGATCTGGTTAAGAAAACGGCAGATTTCTTTTCCAAAATCCAGGCAATTACTGACATGAAGCATAACACGCAGAGCTGGAAGTTTTGCCAAGCGCATAGGCTGAAACAATGGATGATATTTCCAAAAATTCAGAATCTTTGATAAACATTCTACCGCTTGCGTACCGTTTCAGACGTCTGGTTCTGACTTCTCCAGTTACAGTTGCTTCGAATCATTTCGTAACTTAAAAATTGTGAAAAACTATCTAAGAACAATAATGACCGATCCACGTCCTAATGCACTCATGATGTTTACGTGTCAGAAGCATACACTTTGGAATGCCTAGATCTGGACACTGTCGTGAATAGATGGGTTCATCTAAAAAAAGCGCCGGGTTAAAATGCCTGTTGTGCGATGAATTAACAAAGATGAAGCTAAAATAAGTTATGATTTAATCCTTTTTAATGTAAATATACATAAGCTGATTTTGAAAAAGTTGCAAGTAGCATCTTACTCAAAACTTCAACCAGTTTCATTAATCCGAATGGCAAATTTCCGTCTGCACATTCAACAAAAAATAAACAGATATTTCTTTAATATCAAAATCAAAATACTTTGCTGGAATATTTACAACAATGGGACGCAAGTGTAGGCGAGGTGTGTCCGTCTTTAAAGTATCCTAAATTCTCCGCTATATCCTAAAATATAAAGCACTATTCCATATTCTAATGTGCAAAATTTGATCACGACCGGGTAATAATGCTCGATTTTATATAGAACACAGACATATAGGGGAGACTAGGGAGGGTTGACTCACTTTTTACAAAATGATTTTTAATTTTTTAAATATTGAACGTAGAATAAAGTTTTATATATCATTTTATTCGTTATACAATCTGTTATTAAAATAAAATTGCTATAAGTGTAATATATAAGAAATTTGAAAAATTATCGATTTTAACCATGAGAAAATAATGGGTCAAGGCTCCCCACATATGGGAGGGTTGACCCACTATATGGGAGGCTTGACCCACTTCGCTTTATATTGAAATATTTGTGAAGAAAAATAAAATCTGTTTAAAAAAGGCAATATAACTTTATGCTACATGCTTTAATTATTATAAAAAAAAAACATTTTTGAAAATATGATGCTTAAACAAATCTGTTTAGATGCAATCGCAAATTAGAGGAGTAAAATTTTGTTTTAAACATAATTTCGTTTGAGCTGGTATAATTGTACAGCAGGGAAAATGAAATTTTAACATTTAAGACAGTATTCCGTTAGAGACAGGTTCCGTTTTCATAGGGATTCATGTATTATTATGCCCGAAATTTATAACGACTGTTCCGCTTTTTTTGTCTCCTTTTCCTACTTTTTGTGACACTTGACCTGACAAATCTAATTCTCAAGTAGTTTGGCTTCATCTCACTGTATTCATGCTGGTGAAATTTGTCTACATACCTTCCAAAAGTTTTTCGATCAATGCTATGTTCTTTTGAAACCGCATGTGCACTTAACTGATCATTATCTTCTTCATCCCTTTCAGTGGCAAAGTACTTTCAGTACTAAAATGTTGAAATAAATGATTGGCGCCGGAATTTACTAACAAATTTATTTGGAAATAAGAAAAAGGAAAAATTTCACATACATATTAAATGGAAAAGATCGTAGAAAAATTCTGGTGCCATTATGGCGTTTGGGAATTAAAATTAAGTGGTTTCAGGGGCAGTGGTGGGGCAGCAGCAGGGGGATTTCATGAGCATACCGCTGCCCCTGAAAGTGTTAAGACTGCTGCTTTCATACCTTCTAGTCTTTTACACTGTTTCTATTTACCTATTGTAGTAATATTTAAATTTCTCGCAGCGGATACTATAGCAATTTTTTACATCTTTCTTTAATCTAAAGATTTTCTTTTCCACCACCCTATTTTATCGAGACTTTACAGAATAAATTTACATTCTTTTTTATATGTAACCATTAACCTTTCATTATACATAGTGTATAATAAAAATATTTCATCTGGTCAACCCTCCCTCACATTGACTGGGTCAAGCCTCCCCACATAGTCCTTTTCTAAAGAATAACACATTGTTATGTTAAGCCTAACTTACTGTACAATCTGTATGCCTGGAATGAAAGCTTGATATTTCTGCATTATTTAAAACCTACTTACTTAAATTTCTATGATATAGTTTATCTGAAAAAAGCTTACAAAGTATTTCTAAAAAACACAACTTTTAGGTTGAAAACGCCTCACAATTGATTTTTTGCACACCTATTTCGATTATCTGTATGAAACAAAGACTGTTGTTTGAGTATCTCAGTAGCTTTGGTTGACACCTAATGATAAAACTCTGAAATTCTTTTAAATATGAAAACTCATGGGTGGGTCAAGCCTCCCGTATGGTCAACCCTCCCTAGTCTCCCCTATATATACAGACAAAGAAACGAACTTTTAAAGACACATTTTTTTAATTTAGTCGGCAAAATCGTCATATACGCCCCCCCCCCCCCTCCCCCCAATGAATTCTGCTTAAATACGCTCCTGTCTCGGTCAACAATCGAGTAGCGAACTTCAATTTAGATACAGCCCCTAAAGTACACTCGTTTTAAAATAATTAATTTCTCGGAAACTTATCGTACGAATTGCATAAAAATTTGTTTTTAGGCTAATTAAAGGGTGTGGTGTTCATTTATGCTGTCAGAATTGGATACTGCTATTGAAAAAAAAAAAAAAAAAAGTTATGTTTCGTTTTAATATGTAGATGGCCCCCTAAGCAAATTTATATACATCATTTAAAAGTAGACTTTATTACCAATCGTGTAATACCAGTAACTTTCTCCTACGACAATTTTTTGCAGAGTTAGTAAAGGGTATTTATTTTTTTTTCCACGACTGTATATTAAATTTCGTTATTAGTATGTTGCAAAGTCCACTGTCACAGCCACTTCTAAATCGAGACTTAAAAAGTGTAAACAGTTTTCCGTTATTGTATTCAATTTATGAGGATTAGGAAATAATTATGAGAACTGATGACTAATTATTAACAATATTTGTAAGACAATTAATGTTCGTTTCGTAAATGGAACTATAGTATTCTCCAATTTTACTTTGCTTCATAATTATTTTTTCAGTTTAACAAAGTCAAAATTTAAATTTTTTTTAAATATTTGTGATATCAGTTCAATCATATGTCCAGAAGCGCCAACTTTTCAAAAATATTGGGTGGGCTCAAAATTTTTTGAATAAAATAATACATATAATTTTTTCCCTTAGATTGTATTTGTGTGGACAGAGAGAGGGGGGAGGAGCAAATGGCTAAAGATGGTAATTCAAAATTAAATTAATGTTTTTTCTAAGCAAATTTTTAAATTATTATAATTTAATTATAATTTTATAAATAATTTTATTAAGTTATATTATTTTAAGGTCTTTCTTATAAATGCATTAATATTTATTTTAAATAACATTGGAATTGATAACTATTGAAAATGCAAAAAACTAAATGTCAAGAAAAGCATACATTTTTGTCACCAACTGCTTTATCAGTCCAAGACATAAAAAAAGATGGCAAAATATGCACTACAATTTTTACTACGATAAACTACGATTTTTTGGAAAAAAAAAAAAAAAACACAAACGCATTTTTTTCCAGTTGCGATTTTTAATCCGTGTAGCATATTTTTTAGGACGGATTCTGTTATGAAATTTCTTAAACTTTAAAGTATTCGGTTCCAAAAGTTTTAAAAAATTGGTCATTAATCCGAAAATTCGGACCTCAAAAAAGTCTAAAGGGAAAAAACGATCTGGACTGCAAAACAAACTTCTTAACATAAAATTCTCCTAATGGATATTAACCACTAGTGGATTGTGCGTTTGTAAATATTTATACAGAAATTCCCTTTCTTAGAAACAGGGGTGCCATATTAGGAGTTTATTGAGGGGCAGGGTTTGAAATATTGTGCAGAATTTCCCCTGCAAATTCTTCCACACACCTATGATTCTTCTGCGAATGTAATTTAAAATTTATTGGAAGTCCGCGAATTTTTTTCTTTTATGGATCTTCCCTAAATCATTTTGTGAATCGGTCGCGAAAAAAATTGAGAATTTCTTCAAAAGATACGGGAAAAATATCGGGTATTTCATCAAAGATTTCAGAAACAAATAGCGATTATCTTCAATTGTTCGCTGAATAAAATCACTAATTTCGTTGAGAGTTCAGAAAGAAATTGCAAATTTCGTCAAGAGATTTCGCAAAAAATCACGAATTTCGATACCTACCGAAGAAAAAATATTGTAAATTTTGTCAAAAAGTCGCGGAAACGTAGAGTGAATTTTGTTAGTTTGCCGCGAAAAGATATTGAAAGTTTTACCGATCAGTCGCGCAAAATTGTTGCGAAATTTGCCGATCTATTGCGATAAACAATCGCGAATTTCGACCAAATGACCGCGTAAAAAAATCAATTTCGACAAATTGCCGCGGTAAAAACGTGAATTTCTACAAAATGTCGCGGAAAGAAAACGTAAATTTCGTCAAAAGATCGCGGAAATAAAATGCAAATTTCATGGAATCAGTAAGAAAACGCAAATTTCGTCAAAAGATCAGTACGAAAACGCAAATTTCATCGAAAGATCGCAGAAAGAAAACACGAATTTCGCCAAAGGATGGTGTAAAAAGATCGCAAAAAAATGCAAATTTCATGGAATCAGTAAGAAAACGCAAATTTCATCAAAAGATCAGTACGAAAACGCAAATTTCATCGAAAGATCGCGGAAAGAAAACACGAATTTCGCCAAAGGATCGTGTAAAAAACACAAAATTCGTCAAAGGATCGCGGTAAAAAATGCTAATTTCGTCAAAAATTCAAGGTTAAAAATGCGGATTTCAACAAAGAATCTTGAAAGAAAAACGTGAATTACGATTGTGAGAAAAAATTGTGAATATCGTGAAATGATCGCGGCAAAAAAATCGCGAATTTCGTCAAAATTTACTGCACTGGGCTAAAAAATTGGAGCCGGGGTCCTTTTACGAATGTCAAAAGAAAAAAATAACCGCTCAGAAATGAGAAGAAGCTTCACAAATCGTATAATAATTTTCAGAGGAAAAAATTTACTATATTGAGTTGAAAGACTGAAACCTTATTCCTCTTACGAAAGTCACAAAAATAACCGCGAAGCACGAAAAACCAACCAACTAACATCCAGATTAATTTGAATTTTGTGTGCTACGATTTCTCATTTTCAAAGGTTGGCAAGTCAGCAAAAGGTTAAAAAAAGGGCGAAAAAGGTAAACTTTTTTGTTCAAATGATCACCATTTTGTCAAAAATCAACTTTTTAAACTAAAGGTTAGTATAAGCTCCAGACAATTTAATCCCCTTTCATAATATGGTGACCAAATTTGCCAAAAATGATTTCCCGATTGGAATTCTATTGTGTGCATCTGTAGTCGCGTTTTTTTTTTTTTTTTTTTTTTTTTCCCGCAAAAAAAAAAAAAAAAAAAAAAAAAAAAGCAATTTAACAAATTACAACGACCATTTGGAAAATCATTTTTTCAAAGACTAAAATTTAAGACATAAAAAATCGCACGGAGTTGATCCTACATTACGTACGCCATGGATTAAACGATAACATTCCTGGACCCATTATGAACAAATTTTAAAAGAAAATTCAGTTTTACAATTTTCGGTACTGTAAATTTTTAAACTTCTACGGAGCTGGTCATACATTACGTACGCCTAGGTTCCCTTAGAAAGACCCCCACGAAGGGCACTCCCCCTCGGGCCTATATCCCTAGTGTAGATAATCGGCCGTCACAAAATCAACCAACCAACCAACCATTACGTACGCCATGAATTAAGCATTAATAGTGTTATTACACGTAAAAATTGCAAGCAAGAAAAATCGCCTGCGACTCGTCAGATTTCCTATGAAACTTACGTAATAGCCAAGCATTGCATTGGCTTTTCTATCATCAGATTTTCAAAAAATCTCACGACCAATTTAAAATAAAATTTCATTCTTAAACTTATAAACATCCGACAATATTACTTTTTATACCGTCGGATAGAGAAAAAAATGTACTTTTAAATGCAATTTGTTTGAAAGCTGTATCTCAATTTGTTTCTGATTTATTAATTTTTTTTTTTTTTAGTTTTTATTACTTTTTTGTCATAGTGGCAACACTCTGTTGTCCATCGTTGTTGAAACCAAAGGGAAATACAGACCAATCAGATAACGATATACCAATCAGATAGCGAATAAATTGCGGATTAAACCAATGAAAACGTTCAGATATGCTTTTGATTTCCTTCCCTGACGAGAACAATAACCATTTTTCCAAATGGTTAAAAAAAATAAAAATAAAAAAAATTGTAAATACATATAATTAAAATGTCATTAAATATAATGCAAAAAGTTCGAAGGTGATATCTCTTTTCTTTGACACCGAAAAAAAATCGTAAAATTCACGTAAATTTTAGGCCAATAAACGTAGAACGTCGGCTTAATTGATTAACATTCTTTTTATACTTGCTTTGTAGCAAAAATAAGTTACCAACTGTAATAAGTTACAAAAATAAGTTACAATCTGCCTTGCCCTTTTTTACTTAGACATTTCTAGTAATATTGAAATCGTATTGATTCGACAGTTGGAAGAAAAGTAGGTATCGCATAGCAAGTGTGTAATGCAACAGTACTAATAACAAGATATCTCCATGTTATTCGATCGATTCTCTAATCGGGTCAAACATGTGTCCTGATTTTTATGTTCTAAGATTAATGGAAATGAAATTAGAATTATCTCTTGGTGTTGTTAATAAAAAAAAAAGAGAGATATTTTTAAATTATCTCCGGAAATGACTCGCAGACGAATCCGTTTCATGCATTATCGGTTAAAACCATTTCCCGCTTAATGTGATGCAGTTCAAATGTCTCAAATATTATCTGGTAGTATATCAATAGTCAGGGCTTAATTTCTAACAAAATAAAAAAGTACCGGAGCCCTATAATATTCTGCGGTATCGGTACAACTGCCGTAGCCCCTCCCCCCTGTCATTTCAATCTGCATATTTATATTTTATACATTATTTGCAAAATTTAAAGCTTTTTTTTTTTCTTTCTTTCTTTAGCAAAATAAAAATTTTAAATATATCTATCAGCATATAGTTAGCTGTCAACCATTCCACTTTTTAGGTATCACTCCTTCTGAATAGTAATCTTTGCCTAATTTTAAAGTGAATTAATTGCAGAATTCTGCGATTAAATATGGTAAGGAATATGATTAGGAAATAGTGTTAACACAAAAAAGGATAGTTCGCAGCTATGAATTTTTAAGAAAAAAATGAATGAAATTTACAGAAATTGATATTTATATGCTGAAGAATGGAACAATGTTTTACAAACAATTTCCTATAAAATGTGCATATCTTAAACTATAATCGATTCCTTCCGCATAACAGTCTTTTGTGGTGAGGCCCTGAAAATCAGATTAAATTAAAAATTTGACACCGTTATCGGAAAGATTCGATGCTTTTATAGATAAATGGGAAACACTGCTTGATTTCTTTCTATCAGAATAACAATACATGGCAATTATATCTACTTACAAATGAAAGTGACTTTGTAAATGTGCAGAGCAGAGCCTTAGCGTGGGTACCGTACATGATACAAAATAAATAGAAAAACCACTAATGAGATTTTTATACTCGTATGCAATAGAAGACAAAAAACCTAAAAAAAAAAAAAAACAACCTCAAGCTGATGCTCGTTGGCAAAAACAGAAAATATCCTTTTCAGGTTAGATATAAAAAAAAAACAGCCAATGAAAAATTATTCTACTATCACAAAAGGAAATCGAACTGAAAGCAAATTCATTGTTCAGTCTCTTGAGTGGCGCCGTTTCAACACGTCGTTTTATTTTTCTATACATGAATAAATAAAATTTTAATTGTAATACAGATTGAGCTCGAGTCAGTCCAAGCCCAAAAACTGAT
Organism: Maratus speciosus; assembly: GCA_963932465.1. NCBI lineage: Eukaryota > Metazoa > Arthropoda > Arachnida > Araneae > Salticidae > Maratus > Maratus speciosus. The sequence continues at coordinate 283,646,564 of OZ010792.1, forward strand.
ATAAAAATTGAGTCTGTATTATCTCCATCTCCTACGTGTGCGATACATTACGTCACATATAAGTGTTTTGGTAAAAACGAATGCAAAAGCTTGGAGATGAGAATGAAAGGAAAAAGTAATTTAGACTTCAGTTTTTCGGAAGCGCTATTACACTGGGCTCCGGCGCTCTGTATTTATGAGCTCTGGTGAATTCGAGCAATATTTAAATATTTACTAAAAACGAGAAGTACCGGAGCCAGGCTCCGACGAAAATTATGCGCTACCAATAGTGGCCCAATATTATGCCAGTATTCAATTCATTGTAAAATTAGAATGTCATTGTCATATGAATATTTCTAACGTAATCCTAATATTGTATATATATTGGCATTTTAACTACGGATGTATATAACAGTTCCAGTATTTTAGTTAAACCATTTCATACAAGCTGGTCTTTAAATATACAGGGTGTTTATAAAGTCTCGGACCCATTTTGATGTTTAATAACTCATAAAATAATAAAGATAGATTAAAATTAATAACATAAATGGTTAGATAGACTCAAAAAGTTTCATGACCCTTGTCAATGAACTTCCACGTGTGCCCCCTTCGTCGCACGGAGAATATCAAGTCGATAGTCAATTTCACGCCAGGTAGCGGCAAGCATGTCGGCATCCACAGAGGCTATTGCGGTTGTAATTCTGGCTTTTAAGTCATCAATGTTCGACACTCTCCTCCTGTAAACATTGTCCTTTACAAATCCCCAAAGGAAAAAGTCCAGCGGCGTTATATCAGGTGATCTCGGTGGCCAAGGAATTGGACCTCCTCGCCCAATCCATCTTCCTGGAAAATGGTCATTTAAAGAAGTACGAACGATGGTACCCCAATGAGGTGGTGCACCACCCAGATCACCTGATATAACGCCGCTGGACTTTTTCGTTTGGGGATTTGTAAAGGACAATGTTTACAGGAGGAGAGTGTCGAACATTGATGACTTAAAAGCCAGAATTACAACCGCAATAGCCTCTGCGGATGCCGACATGCTTGCCGCTACCTGGCGTGAAATTGACTATCGACTTGATATTCTCCGTGCGACGAAGGGGCACACGTGGAAGTTCATTGACAAGGGTCATGAAACTTTTTGAGTCTAATTAACCATTTATGTTATTAATTTTAATCTATCTTTATTATTTTATGAGTTATTAAACATCAAAGTGAGTCCGGGACTTTATAAACACCCTGTATATTGAATCTTATTTAATCGATCAGGACAATAGCCATCAGCTAAAGCGATAGCAGACGCAACATCCCGCAGTCAAGGCAAAATGGACGGGAGTTAGGTTACGGATGCTTAGAGAGAATTAAACCCGTCATAGGTAATCGAGATCTCGTTTATTTTGCTTTGATTTGGGGATGTTGTGGTCCGGAGGCAGTATCCACTGCTATTGCGATAGCTGACGTTGGTTTCCGGGATTGATAGAGTAAAATCAATAAGATATTGGAAATCGATGTGTGTGAAATGGCTAACTAAAAAGTGCCGCTGCCTTCCGGACTATTCCTACAGGAAAGTTGAAAACTCTATTCCATTCGTTGGCAGCAATGAGGATACCTGAAAATTGAATGCTTTTAGGAATGCCAATGATTTTGTAATTGCGTCAAGAGGATTCCCGTTGTTGAGCGGGGAAAACGAAAGGTTTAAGAATAGTTTTAAAAAATCGAATGTTATTTTGTATATTAAATGGAAACTATTAAAGTTATGAATATCTTGATCGCAACTTTTTGTTTATGCGCTTTTAACACTTTCCAACAACGTTGAAAAGTGTTTATCATTCGGTTTGTCTGTCCGTGTATCCTTCGGGCCGCCTGTCCGCGCTCTAACTCCGTAAATATACTCGGATTTTCATGCTATTCATAATTCATATTTAGGGTCACCTAACCATGTTTGATATTGCATATGAAGTATGTCGGATTAATATTTCATTTACAGGGCTATCCAAAAGAATTACATTACATTATGGTATATGGGGAAAAATCGTTTGCAGAGTATTTTAATGACATTACGCTGTTTCAAATGTATTGAAACCGATATAAATCACTGAATTTCACTATAAGATGATTACGACAGAATAGGGTATTCATAGCATTTGTTGTTCATTTATACAGGGACACACAAAATAAATGGGTTACAATACTGTCTTTGAGTAATAATTGCAGAAGTGCGTTTTCAATTTCGGCTTGCGCGTTTAAATTTAACTGTTTTAATCATATACAGTGCTACTCAAAGTATTCGGATAATTTTCCTATTGTAGATAGGAACAGCTGAAATTGGGTTTTTAAGTGTGTTATCAGTTTCCGTATGGTTGAATTAGACATAATATTTTAACTTATTAAACTATGAAGTTTTGTTACATTATTCTGAGTGTGTTGGGAAGTGTTTCATAATCTATGCTTGGCGCATAATTTTTCTTTCTTGTTGTTTATAATATCCCAAACAAAGAATGAACGCTCTTACAGGATCGGTTATAAGGAGGATTCGTTTTCAATGCACTCGGATCCCGCGTTTATAGGACCCTGCCCAATGAAACAAAAAAGACCTTTTATAGCTTTTTGAGAAAACAAATGGGCATCGAAAAAGATTCGGTCTTGCGTTTGCATAGACCTTTAAATCAGACTGCGATGTCTGGAGCAGTGGTGTAGTCGTAAAAAAAAACAGAGGGTAAAAGCTGTAAGCAGAGGGTATACGCTCAAGGCAGAGCGTATATCCTAGAGTGTATGTACTATAGCTTTCTTGAGAAACAGAGGGTATACGGTGTTCCTTAAAAAAATCCAGAAGGTATACAGCGTATACCCCCGTATACTAGTGATGGGCGATAACGAGATGTTTTTCTCGATTGTCTCGATTGTATGGACATCTCGATATTTTTCGATTGTGTAAATTTTTTCTCGATGACTCCAGTTTTTATACATCATATATTATATATTATATACGTCATACATTTTATCAAGAATCGTCTGCGAGTAAACTGGAATGAGTCGGTGTTAATAAAGACAAGGTGACTTCACCCGCTAGTGGGCCCCTCCTTTAATCGGGGCCCCTAAGTTATACGTAATCTTGTAATATGAAATCACGAACAGGTTACCCGCTATATACGACACCGTATAGCAGGCGTGGTGTGCACGCTCTACAAAATCTTGTAAAAAATATATAATCTCGAAACGAACGAATCTCGGGGGGGAGGGGTCAAAGTGAGCGGAGGGGCAAAGTAACTGCATGATACGAATAAGTCGTCACAAGTCTTCAGGCCTTTCGAACCATCACACGAGGGGTCTGGATCTGAATTTATAAAAATGCCCTTCCCGTGGGGGCAAAGTGTGGGGAGGGTTGCGGGAGGTGGATAACATGAGTAAGTGGTCACAGACCATTCCAACGATATATCACATGTGGGGTCTTGGCTAAATTTGTAAAAGTGTCTCCCGGGGGGTGGAAGTGGGGGGGACAGACACCGGAGGAGCATAACATCAATAAGTAGTCATAGACCTTTCCAACGATATCTCACATGTGGGGTCTTGGCTAAATTTGAAAAGTGTCTCCGGGGGGAGGGGGGGCAAAATGGGGGGACGGACACCGGAGGAGCATAACATCAATAAGTAGTCACAGACCTTTCCAACGATATCTCACATGAGGGGTCTTGGCTAAATTTCAAAAAGTGTCTCCCGGGGGGGGGGGCAAAGTGGGGGGACGAACACCATAGGTGCATAACATCAATAAGTAGTCACAAACCTTTCCAACGATATCTTACATGAGGGATCTTGGCTAAATTTGAAAAAGTGTCCTCCGGGAGGGGGGGGCTGTCACCGGAGGTGCATAACATCAATAAGTAGTCACAGACCTTTCCACCGATATCTCACATGAGGGGTCTTGGCTAAATTTGGAAAAGTGTCCCCCGGGGGGGGCAAAGTTGTGGGGACGAACACCATAGGGGCATAACATCAATGAGTAGTCACAGACCTTTCCAACGATATCTCACATGAAGGGTCTTGATTAAATTTGGAAAAATGTCCCCCGGGGGGGCAAAGTGTGGGGGACTGTCACCGGAGGTACATAACATCAATAAGTAGTCACAGACCTTTCCAATGATACCTCACATGAGGGGTCTTGGCTAAATTTGGAAAAGTGTCCCCCGGGGGGCAAAGTGGGGGACGGCCACCGGAAGTGCATAACATCAATAAGTAGTCACAAACCTTTCGAACGATATGCCACATGAGGGGTCTTGGCTAAATTTAGAAAAGTGTCCTGAAATGTCATATATTTTAAGTAATATTTATCGGAGGGCTCCATAAAAAAAAATCCGATCTAAAATGATAAAACAAAAAAACTACCCCCCGCAGTGGGGGCCAAATTGGGGAGGGGAGGAAGAAAGTCTCATAATATGAAAGAGTCATACGAGAGCTTTCCGATAACATATCACATGACCGGTCCAAAAAAAATTTGAAAATTGCTCCCCCTCCCCCCTTGGGCCCACTCTTTCGCAACGGAATTCACGCAGCCCCCACTTTAAAATTTTTATCTTCAATAAATAATATTTATTGGAAGACTTCATAAAAAACTCACATCTAAAATGTTATTTAAATTTATCATAGAAATCGGCTACGGTTTTAAAAATTTGTTCGCCCCCTCACTACCTCCCGAATTTCACCTTCGGGGGAAGAAAGGTTCATAATATGAAAGAGTTGTGAAAGGGCTTTTCGATAATATGTCACAGGAAGAGTTCGGTAAAATGTTTTAAATTGCGCCCCGCCCACTCTCACGTCCTCGGAATTCACCCGACCCACCTTCCTCTTTGAAATTTTTATATTTAATAAATAATATTTATCGGAGAGCTCCAGGTATGCGACAGCTTGGTAGGGCTAAAATAAGAAAAGCATTGAAAATTAAAGCTTCATTTCACAGCTCATTGTCATGCCCATTTCTTTCTCCAGCTTGCCCCTCGATATCTCTTCTCGGCCCTTCTAGGCCAAGAGTGAAATGACAACCATCGAGAGTAACATTTCGAGAAAGGACGAAAACTGATTTCTCATTCTCGACAATGTCATATGAAATGTTGAACAGAGACCGAGAGCGAGAAACGAGAAGTGACGAAGGAAGCAATGAGTTACAATCGGTGAGATACCTCGAAGTAAGCGAAAGGTTTGCCCTCGAGCAAAATGTCTCCTCGAGATAAACGAGCGGTTTACGCCCAGAAAATAGATCTCGAAGTGCGAGAGCTCTCTCTCGCACTTCGAGAGAAAGGAAGCTTTCAGAAGAGTCAAACTAGTGATGGGCGATTTCGATTTTTTTAATCGATTTAATCGATACTATGGCCAACTCGATTTAATCGATACTATGAATTTTTTAATCGATGTCTCTAAGACAAAATACGGTAATATCATTTTCATTTTCCTTCAAAAATTGAAGATAAATTAGTTGGATGTGCCAATCCCAAAACTTTCATCTGCCTCATAAATGTTAAAACTTCAAAATTCGCTATCACGGTGTCAAATTTAAATGATAACCTATGCGCATCATGAGGATTTTAAAAGGATAGGTTCGTTGAAGTATGTGCATTTTAAAAGAAAATATAAGCATTGCATTTTCCTAATAAATCATTGAATTTCGGCCCACACCCTCTTAGGCTAATGTCAGACAAACGTCTTTTTGCACGCTTTTTTCCCTCTTACGCCATCCCTACACCTTCGCTAGCATGTGTAGGGACGGTGTAAGAGCGAAAAAAAAGCGTGCAAAAAGACGTTCGTCTGATATTAGCCTAGTTATTCGCAACGGAAAATCCCAATTCAAAGAGCATAAAAGCGGCAGCTGTTGGGCAGTATACACCCAAGCCTAATAAGGATCTATTTATCTGAAAGTGTAACAGAATATGAAGTTTTTGATTAAATTCCGTGCATTAGTTTTGAGATATGGCTATCACGAATATCATGAAAAAAAAAAAAAAAAAAAAAAAAAAAAAGCAGTATAGCCTGTTACATGATTAACACGAACTCAGGAACAACTTATGTCAATGACAAATAATATTAAGTTTGGTGAAATTCCGGTCATTACTTCTTGAGATATTATCGCTAATATCGTGTAAATTCTGAAAAACAGTGTTAAATTCAGGGGCTAGTACGGGTGGACAACCCCCCCCCCCCGGAACATTGAAATGCCCCTCATGAAGATTTGAGATTTTATGCTTAATGGACAACAGTCCAATTCCCCCCCCCCTCCCGAAACTCTAGAATGTCCCTCTCCAGAACCATAGAAATCCCTCCCGGAGAAAAATGGCTGAATTCAACACTGCTAAAAAAAAACAGCATGGCAGCACAACCTGTTATATCATTTACACGAAAACCTAATAATGAACAGAATATTAAGTTTGATGAAATTCCGTTCATTAGTTCTTGAGATATGATCCCTAAAATCGTTTAAATCCAGAAAAACGTGTTGAATTCCGGGGTTAGCCCGGAGGGACATGCCCCCCCCCCGTGCAACATTCAAATGTCCCCCCAGAAGGTTTGAGATTTTATGCTTAATGTACAAAAGTCCAATCCCCTTCCCCTCTGAACTGTCCCTCTCTGGATCCGCAGAAATCCCTCCCGGAGAAAATTGTCTGAATTCAACACTGCTGATAAAATCTGCATAACAACGCCCCCTGTTGTGTGATTTACACCGAAATCTAATATGCAACAATTTATGCCAACGTCTAACTGAATGTGAAGTTTGATGAAAATCCGTGCATTAGTTCTTGAGATAGAGCTATTGCGAAAATCGGGGAAAATGCAGCATAGCAGCGCCACCTGCCAGTAGATTTACATCAAAAAGTAATCAGCACCAATTTATATGAAAGTCTAATTGAATCTGAAGTTTCAACAGATTCCATGAATTAGTTCTTGAAATAGACCGCCCACAATTTTTTTGTCAGAGACAAACAAATAGACAGACTGACAGACAGACAATATATAAAAATAGTCAAATCGTATTCCAGACAAGATCTTCTAAAACTATAAATCCTTCGAAAACCGGAAGTCGAAATTTTTCACGAATCCAACGCTTTCTTTTTCTAAAGACAAAAGAAAGCAAGAAAAAATTAACGCATCGATTCTGCCCATAAATTAAGATCAGAAATGACGAATCGATTCAGTTTCGATTCGATGCCGATGTCGATCTTTAGATGCGGGCAGAATCGCTTATTTTTGATTTACTTCAATTCTTTAGATTCGGGCGAATCGATTCAGTTCAGATTCGATGCCGATTTTTAGATGCGGGTGAACAAATCGCATCGCGCATGATCCACGATTCGGGTTGAATAGATTCCTCCAATTTTACTGTTTTAGTGGCAGAATTGCTGTAAAATTTTGTATAAGAGCCTTTTTTTTTTTTTTTAATAGGTTCAGTGTTGAATGGCGGGTTGATTTCTAGACTGCTCCGGTCAAGGGGGGGGGGGGGGGGGGAGAGATTTTAGAGTTCCGTAAGGGGGATGCACATTTGTGATTTGTCCATTAAAAAGCATAAAATCTCAAAACTGTCGGGAGGGACATTCCAATGTTCCCCCGGGTCACCCCCTGAATTCAATACTAGGTTAAATCGTTATACTTTTGTTTAGAAGCCTAGTTATTTGGGTTACAAGTTTATTATGTTGTATTTTTCAAGTTCGTCCCTTCTAATCCTTCCCCCCCCCCCTTCCTCCCCAATCTTAATTTACAGGGCCGTTCAAAATATGCATGCTATTTTAAAAATGCCCAATTCTCGTTCTATTTTATTATAAATCCACATTTTGAAACCTTGACCAAAGATACATTTGAGGTCACCCCTCCCACCGTTTGAGACTTAACTGTCCCCCGGGGGGCATATTTATTGTTTATTCCAAACCATCTCGTGTAACATTGTTGGAAAGCTTTTAATGTCCTCTTTTATTTTCTGTCCCCCCTCCCACTAGTTACACGCTCTTGGCACTTTTTAGCTCACAAGCTATCAAAGCCTGAGATCTAATGTGCCCGTCGGTTCTGTATGTATGTATGTACGTACGTAACGCGATAACTCTTGATAGAAATATCCGATTTGCTTCAATTTTTTTTCTATGTTCATTCTGCTAAGGCGCTTCCCTGATTAGTTTTGGGGGCTCATTGGTTAAGTATAAAGGGGAAACGGGGGGGTAATCCACCCCTTAGCTTAGATAAATGGGTTTTTCATGCAGAATTATCAGATTTTCTTCAAATTTTTTGTATACCGGTTAATTTTGATAATGAGTTTCTCTGATTATATTTGAAGGTTCATTGTTATGGTCTAAAGGGGGGGAGGGGGGACGAGGGGATAATACCCTCTCTAATTTAGATAGATGGGTTTTGCTATCCGATTTACTTCCAATTTGGTATACCAGTTTATTCTGATAAGGCGCTTCCCTAATTAGATTTGGAAGCTGATTGGTTAAATATGAAGGGGGGAACAGGGGGCTAATACCCCTTAATTTAGATAAATGCATTTTGCTATCCGATTTGCTTCAAATTTGGTATACCGATTTATTTCGATAAGGCGCTTCCCTGATGACATTTGGAGGGTCATTGGTTAAGTATAAAGAAAGGAAACGGGGAGGGGCAATCCCCGTTTTTTATTTAGTTTTATTTTTCGCCTTAGTTTTATTTTTCGAGGGGCGTTATTCTTTGAAATAAGAGCATAATATACAGTTAGTGTGAATACCCTGTGAGCTCAATGCCATCAGTTTAACTGGGCACTTTTCTTTTTAGCTCACAGGCTATCCAAGCCTGAGAGCTAATGTGCCCGCAGTTTCTGTATGTATGTACATACGTAACGCGATAACTCTCGATAGAAATATCCGATTTGCTTCAATTTTTTTTTTCTAGGTTCATTCTCATAAGGCGCATCCCTGATTAGTTTTGGGGGTTCATTGGTTAAGCATAAAGGACGGGGGTATAGGGACTATCCCCCCCACTTAGATAAATGGGTTTTTCATGCAGAATTATCAGATTTGCTACAATTTTGGTATACCGGCTAATTCTGATAAGACGCTTCCCTGATTAAATTTGGAGGTTCATTGTTTAAATATAAAGGGAGCAACAGGGGCTAACCCCCCTTAATTTAGATAGATGGGTTTTTCTATCTGATTTGCTTCAAATTTGGTAACCAGTTTATTCTGATAAAGCGCTTCCCTGATGAGATTTGGAGGCTTATTGTTTAAGTATAGAGATGTGACGGGGGGGGGGGGGATTCCCCCTTAATTTATTTTTCGAAAGGCATTCTTTGAAGTAAGAGTATAAAATACACTTAGCATGAATAGACTGTGATCTCAATGCCATCAGTTTAACTCGATACTTTTCTTTTTTATTTATTATTGTTTCAGTGAGTGCACTCTGCATGTCAGCGAATGAGTCAATAACTGTTTATAGTTTTTAGATTACTGCTGGAAAAAAAAAAGAAACATATAATCAAGGAATATACTTTTATTTATTTGTTAACCAGAGAAAAAAATGGGTCTAGGATGAGAACATTTGTTTTTTCTTAACAGCTGAAAATTTGGTAAACATTAAAAAGAAAGATATTTATAAACTGTAAATGAGATAAGGAGATATATATTTTAAAAAGTAAAAGAAATTTTAGTTAAATATATTATTAAAAGGAGAATTTTGATTATTAATTGGGGGATAATTAGTATGTGATAATTGGTTAATTACATTCATCACAGCTATTTTAAAAGAAGATTTGCAATATTTGCATTTCCCCCACGCTTATAGGAGACCCTAAAAAGACTGAAAAACCATTTAACTTTTAAAATAAATTTAGAGCCTTCAAAATTTCGCTCATCTGCGCATTTTTAAGAAGTTTATACACGTTTTAGGGAGTTTATAGGAAGTAAGTCCCCATCTGTTTGGTTGAAGGAAATAAGAGTAGAAAGTACATCTTTTCCGGATGAAAAAAAAAATCATTTCTTTCTTTTTTTCTTTTATATGACTGAGATCTTTTTTAAAGATAAATTTAAATATAATATAAATTATTATCAAAATTACATCTTAAAAATAATAATTTTAAAAGTTAAAAAACCTTATTATTTGACTCAAAGGTCTGTAGTAGCTTACTTCTGGGCCGCTAACATTGTCTAGGGCCCCCATAAATGGAGGTGATTGGTGAGAGAGTCGTTACGGCCCTGTTGATTCCCTACGTTTTGGAATTACTATTTTTCAGCTTATCTGTGTGAATCAGTGAACATCGAAATATCGATTCTAGAATATGGGAATCGATTCTTATTGCGATCGATTCTGTTTTATACGATGTCGATTTTAATCGATTCTCAAATTTTCCAGAATCGCCCATCACTAAGTCAAACTTACCGCGCTTCTGGTGTAAGTCATGATTTCCCAAAGGAGTACACGTTCTTTTCCATTCGCTATTGTTATTAAGCGATATGGGTTAGGAGGCATAGTGGTTTATGTTATCAGTTCGGGTTTCAGTTGTTGATATAGAAGTTTTCTAATGAATTTGGCGCCAGTTTGTTTTTGATTTTCAATGTTTCTCTTATTTTAGCCCTCCTAAGCTGTCCCATATCTCTTAATGTTAAAATGCTATTGTTAAAACAAAACTGCACTGCAAATTATGTGTTTTCAAGATTTTAAGTGTCGCCTCAGGAAAGAGGATTTTTTAAAATTATTTTACCCCACTCATGTAACATATTAAAATAAGGGTAATCTCATAACCTTTCTAAATCTACCTTTCTTTTGTCAATCCACCGAATTTTAGACCCCTGCGCTTAAAATGCTCTAAAGGAATATACTTAAAGGCGGTTTTTTCCGTACTCTGGTACGGTATCTTCCACTCATAGGGAAATTATAAGACTAACATCAAATTGTGTCTAAAATCGAATAAAAAATATGGACATATGTTTCTTAATTTTAACTCCTTTCTTCGCTTCAAGAGGGAGCTTTAACATTTTGTTTCTTCAAACCTTTAGTATACTGTTTGTCCAAAAATTATAAAATTCACAAAATAAAGTCTTTTCACTCTTCCCTATCTTCTCGTATCAATTTTATTTTTACTACCACCAGGGGACACCGCCCAGTGAGACATTTTACTTTTAGCCTCAGGCTATTGGTATTTTTCATCTGTTTTTCATAATATTTTGTCTCATTGTTTTTCTTCATTGTAGATACTATTCTCCAAGTTCTTGATCCATTCTGACTACTTGGGCACTCATTCTGGACCAGCTGTGGCCCATCGGGCCCCTCTTCATTTGTCTGGCTCTAATCACACGCTTCACTTGTTCTTTTTTTTTTTCTTATTCAATGGTTTGGTTTTTTTACCATTCCCAACTTCTCCTAGTCCTCTCTTACATGAAGTTGTTGGTTTCATCCTTGGTCTGCCCTACTGTCAATTTGGGGCTTAATGCCCCTGCGGTGGGGGGGGGGGAGCGTTCCTTCTACTTTTTCCAGACCTATCATCTAATACCACGTTGGCAAGGATTGGAAGATTAAAATTATCCAAAATACCAAAAATGAAGTCCACTGAAGTTTTATTTTAGTTATAGAATTCCCTATTAGCGGATATATTTGTCTGTTTATCTTTCTATTTTTTGATAATACTCCTTTGTTTTCGATAAACGGAGAAATTCAACAGCATTAGACACACTTTAGATATTTAGGGAACTTTAACTTGTACCAAACCTTCTGCCTTTATCGAAAAGAAGAAAATGCTAATCGATTCTAGCTAATGCGCCTAAAATAAAAAAGAAGCTAGCAAATGTGTCAGAAACTAGCTACTTTGGATTTCGATACAGATTTGGAGAGTCATATTGGAATCGCTAGGCACTGGAAAACAATTTCCGTGTTAGACAGGTTTCCTCTTAGCAGTTATATTTGTCTGGTTATTCTTATGTTTCTTGATAAACGGAGAAATTCCACAGCATTAGACACACTTTAGACATTTAGGGAACTTTAATTTGTATCAAATCTTTTGCCTTTATCGAAAAGAGGGAAATGCTAATCGATTCTAGCTAATGCGTTTAAAATAAAAAATGAGTTTTTAAATGTGTCATAAAGTAGCTACTTTGGATTTCGATACAGACTTAAAGAGTCATGTTGGAATCGCTAGGTACTGGAAAACAGTTTCCGTGTTAGACAGGTTCCCTCTTGGCAGGTATCTTTATCTTACTATCCTTACGTTTTTCGAAAGAAACTTTTGTTTTCGATCAATGGGGAAATTCCACAGCATTTGACATTTAGGGGAACTTTAAACTGTATCAAACTTTTTGGAGTTATCTAAAAAGTAGGAGGGTTATTTGATTCAAAGGCGCCATAGTTACGCGATTTGGACATTGCAGTTTCATAAAGAAGAAAGGGGAATTTATTCCAATGCAAACAAAATCATTTTAAAATACTGAAATTCAAATGAGATAGCTTTATAAATTTCTTCCATAAGATTAGCATTAGCGAGCAGGTGTTTTCACTTGACTGAAGTAACCCCTTCAGTATAAATCAGGAGCAAATAATTGCGATAGCAGAATTATCGGGCAAACCCTATCACTACTATGAAATTTTCGGCCAGAATAATAGCTAAATTTTCCAACAATTGTTTTTAGCTTCTCTCGTTATAATCGATTGTAAAACATCTCGATTGTAGATTCTAGGAATTAATCGATGGCTGTATCGATTGTGATTTTTTACGATGACGATTTTTCTCGATTGTCGAATTTTCGAGAATCGCCCATCACTACCGTATACCCTCCACTACATCTCTGGTCTGGAGAACATTTCTTTAGCTTGATCTGGCTCGCCGTTGGTCACGTGACACGCGGCATGGGGAGAAGGAATGAGATTATGTTTGAGAATAAAAAGTAGAGGTAGATGCCAGCATGTGTGCTTGGCGGGTTTTTGAGAAACCGAAAGATCGTTCGTTATAAAAATGTTTTCAGGTGCTACGGCCACGAAAAGCAAGAAATTTAATAGTATAGTGAAGAAGGATTATCTGTGTAAGAATAATATGAAGGTATGTTGTGCACCCATGTGAAATTTATAATTAGTTGTACATAGTTTGTGTCTTCATTCGTGTTATCATCGTTTATGTCTTCGTCCTGTACTGTGTTAATAAACAATTATTCAATTAAAATCAAGGAGTATTATTTGTGAAAAAGGTAGCCTGGATGTACGAAAGTCGTAAAGTCGTCACAGAGACTTTAAAAAATTTTATTCCCATTGAAAAAATCTAGAGCCCGAAACTATTTGTTACACCTGGATTTTTAAATAAAACACCAGTAATTCTATTTTAAGTCAGACTGTAACTCGAACCGAATCCGAGAAAAAATTTTCTTTGATCCGCAACTTAAACCGAGACCGGACAATTTTATTTATTTATTTTTTTTTTTTTTTGGTCAACCCACAGCCTGACTCGAACCCGAAACTATAAAAGAAAATTGATTCACAATTTAAAGTACGGAGAAACAGTCATATCTTTAGCATCAATTTTATCTTTTATGTTGAAAATGAACATGTAAAAAGTCATTCATATTCAAATATATAGTTTTTCATATGAAACAATGTTCTGGGTATTCTTTTGAAAAGCCGGGTCAACCTGAACCCGGCCCTCAAGAATCAAAATTCAACCCTAAAACGGTCCGAATTCAAAATAATTAGAGTTAAGTCTACACCAAACGAACCCTAACAAAAATCACGCGACAAGCATAGCTTATGAAACACTTTCCAATTTCAACACATATAGTACGCTGTAACGAAAGTTCTCCGTTTAATAAAGCGAAAGGTAATCTCTATAAATGAACAATTTGAAAAACGCGTAACACATTTGAAAACACAGTTTCAGAAATTACCATCTATAGTTGGAAAATTATTCTAATTCTTTTGTGCAGCGATGTATATGAACTATAGATTTGTATATTAACTACATAATATGCCAAAATTTAGTTAGTTCAGTTTGGAAACGCATACCACAGTTGGAAATTCCCGTTAAACAATTCCCGTCATTAAGTGGAAATATACTCAAGCTTTATTGTGAAGCCTGTATATGACCAATATCAGGGACGGCGAACCTATGGCACGGGTGCCAAAAGTGGCACGCTACAGATTATTTTTGGAACGACATAGATTCAGTTTCTACGTCAAAATATAGTAGAATTTCACAAAATGCAATAATGCAATTATAGATTATTGCACAAATGCAATAATCGATATCTTGTCTATGTTTATCTGAATTCGGTTAGCTCGGTTGATTGTCATTGTCATATAGATTGAAGAAACTTAAATATATCTCAATATATCCCAATCAAACTCAATATTGGCTCCCAAAATTTTAAGAATAAGAGAGAATTAGGAGATTTTCGCAAAAGAAAGGTTAAAAGACATTATAAGCAAAGATACCGTTGGTAAAATTATTGGACACTAAAAGCTATGGATTCTGGCGCTTGCTATTTTGACATTTTTTTCTGTGAGACATTCTTTTCGAAATTAAATTATGTGAAAAATTCAAGTAACAAAAAAATCTTATCAAAGGAGTTCAATTCAACTTGCATTCTCTTAAAAATAACTAAGAACAAAACTGATATAAATTATTTGGCATGTAAAAGGAGACAACAGAAATAATATTTTAAAAATAAATTTTTTAAGTATAATATCCAATATTAATACTTTTTTTTTATGCTAAAAACAAAATTTTAAGTAATTTTGATTCATTATTATTTGATCGATTATTTTTTTATTGTTGGCAGGTCAAGTCTTTTTTATTATTGGCACGGTCACGGAAAATATATTTTCGGAAAAAATTGGCACACGGATGGGAAAAGGTTCGCCGTCCCTGATCTATAGAATTTACACACACCAAATAATATGCAAAAAATTAGTTCTTAAAAATGCATACCACAATAGAAAACGCGCTTCCAGCAATTATTGCTCATACACAGTGCTGTAACAGAATTATTTTGCGTGTCCCTATAAATGTGTGGCAGCCGCAGAAAGGCAAGGGAGAAAATTCTTCGTTCGGAATGGCAGCTGGCCAGAGCCGTTGTCATAGCAGCGCAGACGAAAATGTTTTACATTGCGTTTTTGTGTGTTCGAATACGAAGAGTGTCAGAATCGACGTTTATCAATGTTCTACGAATAAAGGTAGTAAAGTGTTTTTAAGTGAGTGATTATATTATACGAGAGACGCCACCACAATGGTGACCATGGACTGTTCTTATATAGAGCATCAGCCTTCCTAGATGAGTTGGAATGTTATCCGATCATCTTCATCTTTCAAAGAATACATCGTTCTACAGCGGCTCGATGGAAAGCAGATAAGTTCTTCTGAGTCATTTTCCTGATATTTTTTCTGTTATTTTATTAGAAAAATTTAACTCGCGAATTTATTTTGGTTTGATTGTACTATTTTATATATTTATTACCATAAATCATGTCTAGTGTCGATGCTGTTCAAATTCCATTATATAACAGATCAGATCCTGCGCTATGGTTTGTGATGTGCGAAAGCACATTTGCTTTAGCTACCCCCAAAGCAATATCAGAATCTGTTACAAAATATAATTATATAGTTTCGCATCTTCCACCCGATGTTGCATCAATCATTCGTGATATTTTAATGCAACCAGATGCTACTGACCCTTATGGTGTCTTAAAAAAGGAATTAATTGCGCGCTCAGGTGAATCATCCCAGCAAGAGATACGACAGCTCTTGTCTGGAGAAGAACTAGGAAATCGGAAACCTTCAGATTTATTACGTAGTATGAAACGTCGCGCGGAATCCCTAAATGTTCCAGACAATTTAATGTTAGAATTGTTTTTGCAACGATTACCAAATTCTGTTCAGACAATTTTAGCGGCTGTTTCTGAATTACCCCTTGATAAAGCAGCGGAAATTTCAGATCGTATTTCAGAAGTTACCCCTTCCCCAGCTTCTGCAATTGCCGTGTCCTGCTCGAATGAACAGGCGATAGAGGGTAAATTATTGAAAGAAATCGAAAAATTAAATAAGCGCATCGATCAGCTTGCTGTTTCACGTGGTCGGTCCCCATACCGCAGAAACTGGAGTAAACCTCGAGGGCGAAGTAATAGTGATAATCGGGATTCAAGTATCTGTTGGTATCATAGACGATTTGAAAAAAAATGTAGGGAAGAAAATTGCATAAAGCCGTGTTCTTGGGCGGGAAACGAAACCAGCAAAGAGTAGAGGCGACTTATTCTTTGCCTCAACAGTCACGTCGCCTGTTCATTAGAGACCGGACTACAAATGTTTCTTTTCTGGTCGACACCGGTTCGGACGTGTCAATCCTTCCTGCCAACAATGTACGAAAACGGAATCCACCCGTACAAACGCTTTTGGCTGCTAATTCTTCCCCTATAAATGTTTATGGTCAACAAACCCTTTCTCTAGATTTTAAGTTAAGACGAAAATTTAATTGGACTTTTCTAGTGGCAAATGTTAGTACACCAATTTTGGGAGCAGATTTTCTCCATAATTTCGAATTGGTTCCAGATCTCCGCCACAAATGTCTAAGAGATTTAAAAACAAAATTTGAAACAACAGGTCACATGAAATGTGCATTAATTCATTCAGTAAAAACAATCAATATTGATAATATATATAATGAACTTCTTAAACAATTCCCATCTATTACAAAATTACCAGATCCCAATCAGCCTGTCAAACACAACACAATGCATTTTATTTCAACAAAAGGACCTCCAGTTGTGGCAAAACCCCGCAGGTTGGCTCCGGATCGCCTGAAAATTGCTAAAACAGAATTTCAAAATATGATACAACTCGGACATTTAAGACCTTCACGTAGCAACTATGCATCACCTTTGCACATGGTTCCAAAAAAGGGAACTTTGGAATGGAGACCTGTAGGTGATTATCGTGCCTTGAATGCGCAAACCAAAAAAGACAGATACCCGATACTATGTATAGCTGATTTTACTGCTAATTTACGTGACACTAAAATTTTTAGTCGACTTGACCTCATCAAAGCATATCATCAAATACCAATCAATCCTGATGATATTCCCAAAACAGCGATATGCACACCTTTTGGATTGTTCGAAAGCACACGCATGCAATTTGGCTTATGCAATGCGTCTGCAACATTTCAGAGATTCATAGATGAGGTAATACGTGATTTACCAGGCGTCTATGCTTTCGTCGATGATATACTCATAGCCTCTAAAAATGCCGAGGAGCATTATCATCATTTAAAAGCACTATTTTCCAAATTAGCAGAATATGGTTTGTGCATAAATGTATCCAAGTGCACATTTGGTAAACCTACCATTGATTTCTTAGGATTTCGAATATCTGAACATGGTATTCAACCACTTCCAGATAAAGTTAAATGCATAATCGATTTTCCGCAGCCCACAACCTTATCTCAACTTCGAAGATTTTTGGGTATGTTTAATTTTTATAGGTCTTTCATATATCAAGCTGCACACATACTTGCGCCTTTAGTGAAATTGTTAGAAGGCCATACAAACAAAAAGAAATCTCGTTCCCGTGTTCCTAAAACAGAACCCCTTAATTGGAACGAAGATGCTGAAAAAGCTTTCGTAGCTGCCAAAAATGCAATATCTCAGGCTGCTCTTTTACGGCACCCTATTCCAGGCGCTCAGTTGAGTATATGGGTTGACGCCTCAGATGTCGCGATCGGCGGCACCCTTATGCAGTTTTATCAGGAACGTTATGAACCTTTAGCATTTTTTTCCATGAAATTAAACAACAGTCAGCGGAATTGGTCAACATATGACCGGGAATTATTTTCTATTTATTCGGCAATAAAAAAATTTCGGCACATGCTAGAGGGGAGAATTTTTCAAATTTATACTGATCAAAAACCGCTAATTTATGCATTTAAGCAAAATCCCCATAAATGTTCGCCGCGGCAATCACGCCATTTAGATTACATTTCCCAATATTCCACTGACATTAGACATGTACCAGGTTCCGAAAACATTGTTGCAGATTGCCTCTCAAGAATTGAAATTGATTCTATTTCAAAATCTCCGAACTTAAATTTTGAGGAATTCGCAAAAGCTCAGGAAAATGATTCAGAGCTACAGAACCTGCATAATAGTACATTGCTCAAATTGGAATTGAAACCTTGCCTCATTTCTGATTGTAGCCTACTATGTGATACTTCAACAGGTACGCCTCGACCCTTAGTTCCTAGTTTCTTTCGTCGGCTGATATATGAACATTTGCACAACCTAGCCCATCCAGGCATAGCAGCTACCACAAAACTAATTTGTTCCAGATACGTATGGCCAAATATGAAACGAGACATCAAAAACTGGGTTCGTGGCTGTGAGAAGTGTCAAACATCAAAAATACAGAGGCACACCAAAGCACCTCTTGGCACGTTCTCTCTTCCTGATGCACGTTTTTCCCAAATACATATAGATATCGTAGGTCCCTTGCCTCCATCTGACGGTTTCAGCTATCTTTTAACGATGATTGACCGATTTAGCAGATGGCCAGAAGCCGTACTTATATCTGATACACAAGCTAAAACAATTTGTAGTGCCATATTAAAGCATTGGATATCAAGATTTGGTTGCCCTTCGCTCATAACCACGGATCAAGGCCCACAAATGCGATCAGCAATATTTGATGAATTTACGAAAATGATGGGAACACAGAAGATCCGCACAACGGCATATCATCCGATATCGAATGGCATTATCGAAAGATTTCATCGACATTTAAAGTCATCCATCAAAGCTCACGAAACCAGTAGGTGGACTGAAATATTACCGATAGTTTTACTAGGCATTCGCACAGCAGTGAAGGAAGATATACAAGCTTCTTGCGCTGAGCTTGTCTACGGTACTACGTTGAGATTGCCCTGTGATATGCTGGATGAATACAAGATCCGACCTTTCAACGATAACTTCGTCACGCAACTACGAAACACCATGCGGCAGTTAAGTCCAGTTGCTACATCATCTCACTGCCAAGAGAAGTTCTATATACACCCTTCCTTGACATCTTGTTCACATATCTTTCTAAGAGTGGATCATGTACAACCTCCATTGTGTCAACCATATACTGGTCCTCACAAAGTCCTAAGTAGAACTGGGAAAACTATAACAATCGAGCTTAATGGTCGTAAGTCTACGGTATCAATAGATCGAGTGAAGCCAGCTCATTTGATTTCTACTTCAGACTTGTCCACGAAAACTGTTCCAGAGAACTCTAAATTAAAACTCTCTCTTAAAGCGGACAGTAACCCTGACCAAACAAAAACTGTCACACGTTCGGGCAGACATGTCCATTTTCCTAAAAAACTGGCATCTTATATTACTTACTGAAATTGTTGATAAATTGTTCATTTTGCATACTACACATTATGCCTATATTTTGTTATATATTGCAATTTTATTTCATGTAAATATCCTTGTAATTTTTCTCCACAAGCGTGGATTCTGACACAGATAGTCAAAAAAAAAATAGTATACACTTGTATATCGTTTCTTCGGTACCCTACGTCACTGGGGGGATACTCTGTGGCAGCCGCAGAAAGGCAAGGGAGAAAATTCTTCGTTCGGAATGGCAGCTGGCCAGAGCCGTTGTCATAGCAGCGCAGACGAAAATGTTTTACATTGCGTTTTTGTGTGTTCGAATACGAAGAGTGTCAGAATCGACGTTTATCAATGTTCTACGAATAAAGGTTGTAAAGTGTTTTTAAGTGAGTGATTATATTATACGAGAGACGCCACCACAAATGAATGATAAATGCTACGCACACCCTATTCTATAGTAAGAATCTTGTAGTGCACCTGCATGATATTGTGACGTTTTATCTGAGCTCACTCAGAGACCAGATGGCCATAGCGTAATAAACATTTTTAATTGGGACCTCCACATGCCTATCTATAAAATGCACATGTCAATGTTTCACAAAATCCAGATGGAACGTGTAAACAGATTTAATGATGTAAATATCTTGAGAAGTGCTGCGTAGCATTCTGAATTTGTAAGAACTGAAGCTTTTGACTAAGATGACTCAATATACCACGTGGGGTGGCTAGGAGATAGACTGATCTCTCGAAAAAGGCCCCGTGGATGATATGCTGCTGTGACACGACCGAAGGCAGTTATCGGTTCTGCTGGAGGAGCGATGCGCTCCTAAAGGATCAAATTTTTTTATGTTAAGACTGTGTGTGTTTGCTGATGTGTGTGTCCGTGTTTCGTCAATAAAAAACTGTAAAAAATGAATTCAAAGTTCTTTTTATTTTAGTTAAGAGAAATTCCTTAAGATAGATTTTATTGGCGTTACAGCTGGTGTCAGAATTCGGGATTCGAGTTGTTCGAAAAAAGTTTGGGCACACACGCACACAAAAAAACTTAGCTAGCTTTTAGTGTAAGCCTGCTGCATTTTTACCCACGGAATGATCAGTGAAGACTGTTCTTTCAAGAAGTAGAGAAGTCGCTGTCCTGACCAGAAAAAAGGAAATATAGGAAAGTCCCCGTGTGTTTGGAAGAGAAAATTAGTTCGGTTTTTCGCCCCGGTCAGCTGTAGGAAGAGGAAGACGACGGAAGATTGTGGAGAAGACTGCTGCTTGCATCGTCCAGAAGAGAAGGGTGTTGCTTCCCCCCCCCCCCGTGCTGAAGGAAGGAAGAGAGACTCATCAGCTGGTTGGTGAGAAAAGGGTTATGTTTTGACCTATTTTCGTGAGAAAAGACCTCGTGTTTTCCTGTAGTGCAGTGCGGTTCTGTGAATTGTTTTCCCGGTGGATATATTTCATTAAGTGGTCCTTAGGGTCAGAAAGACAGTGATTTGTGTGTTCGGTGGGCCACCCGGCTGAAGGAATCAGTGAAAGATCTGGATTACCGTCGTTAGTGTCTGAAAGCTTCAAGTGGGGTAAGTCACAATTTTGAATTTGGAGTTAATGTATAGTGATTTTTTTTGTTTAATTAAATTTAAAATTGTTGATCTTTTGAAAATTCTAAAACTTTGATAACAAAATTTGAAGGTGGATCTAGACATGGGAGTGAGTCAGCATTCTACATATGTTATTGTAATAAATGTTTGATTATATTGTATGTAAAACAGTATATATTTTTTTGTTTGTTTGTTGTATTGAAGTAGAGTAGTACCTTAGTAGAGAAATGTGGGTTGAAAAAAGGGAGTAGATATGGCTTTCCTGGGGAAAGGAAAAAAGAAAATTTGAAAAATTAGTTGATGAACCAGGACGGGAAACGAAACCCGGATTCAGTTAAAGCATTTAGTGCTGGAATCTGAGGATTATGAAGAAGAATACGTTCAGGTTCTTTATGAGACTATACTAGAGACAGCTAAGGAAGAATTAGAAAAGCAAGAAAGTGAGCGCGCCCGGTTACAGTCTATCGAACGTGAGGACATGTTGCGCCAACAGCAATGGGATCGCGATGAGGCCATTCGTAAACAGAAATTGGAGCAAGAAAGGGAATTAAAAGAACAGGAATTAAAAAATAAATTGGAACTAGAAAAACTAAGAATAGAGAAGGGAATTCCCCCGGCCCTGGAAAATGCAAATAGTATACCTTCGCGTTCCTCGGAACAGAATTTAAAAAAATTAATCCCAGATTTTAACCCTGAAAAAACAGACATTAGCCTGTATTTGGTTTTGTTTGAACGCCAAGCTAAACGGGTTAGAATACCGAAAGAAAATTGGGTTTCTCATTTAATTGGGCTCCTACCAGTGGATATCATTTCAATTATTGCTAGACAACCCGAGACAGATTCAGAGGATTATGATAACATTAAAAGTATCTTGTTAAAAAATTTTAAATTAAACCCGGAGAGTTTTCGACAAAAATTTATGAGCCATCAAAAATCGCAATCTTTAAATTGGCAAGATTTCGGTTTCGAAATCCGAAATTACTTAAACGAATGGTTAGCGGGCTTATCTATAACTTCCTTTGATGAATTAAAAGACCTTTTGGTCGCCGATCAAATTAAACGGCGTGCAAAGTTTGAAATGCGTGAACATTTTATTGGCAAATGGCCACTGCTTAAGACGGAAACCGAGGTAGTTGAATTATTGGATGGTTATGAGAGTGTCAGAGCGTCGTTTAAGAAAAATCGGTACGCAGAGGATGGAAATACGCGTCCGAAATCGGATGAAAAACAGGCGGAAGCGAAGAATGAAACTCCCCTCCCTAGTGCGTCAACCCAACGCGGTACCATGAGTCGGGAGAAGGCATTCGAAAAAAGACTGGAGCGTAGATGTTTCCATTGCAACTCAAGGAACCATTTACGGAATTTCTGTCCAGAATTGAATAAAAATTCAGGATCTAGGAATTTGGGTGAAGATGTTGAAACGGGAGCGAAAGCTAAAGTAAGCTATGTAGGAGTGGAGAAATTAAATTCTAGATGTGTCTGGGATAAACAACTGAAGGCCGTAGCCAAACGTAAATTACCACTCATTGATATAAATATTTTGGGCAGAAAAGTAAAAGAAATAAATGATTCGGGTACGGAATTATCCATTTTTCGAAGCGAATTAATTCCAGAGAAGTATAAAACGGGTGAACAGATCGAGTTAGTTCCGGCCATCGGAAAAATTCGCAGAGCAGATCTGGCGAAGGTTTCCGTTTCTTTGTGGAACGGGAACCAGGAAAATTCACCCAGGATTTTTAAAACGGCAGCACTGGTGCCAGAATTAAATTGTGAAGCTTTGCTGACACCTTGTATTTATAGGCGGTTGGTTAAATTGAGAAAGTCGGATCGCAAGTACGCGAGGTGGAGTAATTCAAATACCAGGGTGCAAGAAAAAAATACAGTTGAGGATGCAGGATTATGCAAAATTAAAACGGGGATGAGTTTTAAAGGCAGTGAGAAATTTGAACCCGAAGTGATAAATAAGATGGGAGAAAATCGCGGGGAGGTAAAAAAAAATAAACGCTAATTCCGAATTAACAGGTTTGGAAGAAATTGTTCAAAAAAGTGTAAGTGATATTCCCATTGTACAGAGGAATACATTAGAGTTTATTCCCGATGTAATTGGTGAAGGAAAACAAATTTTAAAATCTCCTGTACGGGATACATCGAGTAGCAGATTACTCAAAAACACCCTGGAGATCTCTAATTTGGTTAAAGAGAAGGATTTTTCTGGCGTTGTTACGGAAAAACTCTCGGCTAGAGGGAAATCGAAGGAATGGGTTCCGATCGTGGAAGTAGGTGAAATCTTCCCGTACGCAAAGGAAAGACGAAAAGAGAAATCCAGAATCTGTTTTCAGTTTTTCGGAAAACAATTTTGCTTATCAGAGCTGTAAGAAATAAACAGAGATCAGAGATGTTTTGTTTTATTTTGTTTTGCTAAGAGTGAATTGCATATTGTGTTATTTAGTTTTATAGTGTGTGAATATGTGTTTATGTGAAAAGTGATTTTTTTATATACACAAAGTTAAATAAATTATTCATTGTATGAAACTTATTAAGTAAAAGTGAAAGGATTTGATATATTAACCAGAAGAGTTAAGTGGAGTTAAAGTGTTTTTATGAAAGACTATTGAGTCAGTATTAAGGAGTAAGAGAATTTAAAGATATAACTATTCTTGGATGTCTTAGACATTTAATTATAAATGTTTTTTTTATTTTGGCTTGATAAAAGGAAAAAATTTAATTTGAGAAAGTTAATAAGTTGAAATTTAGAAATTGTAATTTGAATTAGAACTTGTAATTTGAGTTAGAAATTGTATATTGTACAAAATCGTTAGAATATACATTTTGGTTCTTAATGTTAATATTGTTAATATTATTCTTTTAAATTACTTTAAACTGAGAAAAAAAAACCTATTGTTTTCAAACAAGAAAAAGTTAAGAAGAACCTTATGATAGAAGTACTTGAAATTTTGGTTTACTGATTTATGTTAAAAAAGGCTTTAAATCAGTTAGTGAGGGGCTGAATTGCTATAGGTCTGTGTAGAATACAGAAATTATATGTTATTAAGAATAGTTTGAACGTTTGTTTTATTATTGTGTTAAAATTATTTTAAGTAACTTATCGGGTATAAATAGTTTAAAAGTGTTTGTTTATTAGTGTCTTGGAATTCTTTCTTAAGAAATTATCCATATATATAAAGAAAACATATATATATTATTATTGTTGGTTACCATGTGAACGTGAGAGAGCGAACTCTTATTGGAAGTACCTGTGATGTTTAAGATTTTTGTTCTATTCTGATGATGTTAAAGGAAGATTCTTAATGAAGGTACTGGTTTGTTATAAAATTGTTGGAGTGCATATTATTAATCTTAGTATTATTCTATAACTGTGTGCAATTGCATTGTGTTTATTGTATTTATTGTGTTATTGTGTGTTATGCTGAATCCCTTCCATGGTAACGGAGTACCTTCTGATAAATGTTTTGATTTTGAAATTTTAAATTTGGAGTAGATAGCATTGTTAGGGATAGCATTAACTCCGAATTTCACTGTGATTGTGCTCCCTAGTGGGAAAAATTTTCCCTTAAAGGAAAATTTATATGGGACATGGAGCGGCTGTGACGTTTTATCTGACCTCACTCAGAGACCAGATGGCCATAGAGTAATAAACATTTTTAATTGGGACCTCCAGATGCCTATCTATAAAATTCACATGTCAATGTTTCACAAAATCCAGATGGAACATGTAAACAGATTTAATGATGTAAATATCTTGAGAAGTGCTGCGCCGCATTCTGAATTTGTAAGAACTGAAACTTTTGACTAAGATGACTCAATATACCACGTGGGGTGGCTAGGAGATAGACTGATCTCTCGAAAAAGGCCCCGTGGATGAGATGCTGCTGTGACACGACCGAAGGCAGTTATCAGTTCTGCTGGAGGAGCGATGCGCTCCTAAAGGATCAAATTTTTTTATGTTAAGACTGCGTGTGTTTGCTGATGTGTGTGTCCGTGTTTCGTCAATAAAAAACTGTAAAAAATGAACTCAAAGTTCTTTTTATTTTAGTTAAGAGAATTTCCTTAAGTTAGATTTTATTGGCGTTACAATATATATCAATTTGAATATGTTTGAAAAGTTTAACATCATTAAAATACACTGTGGACAATTTTTCTCCCTACTCCATAATGCAACGGAATTCTTTTCTCTTGTAGTAAATCTAATATATAAAAATGAAAATTTTTCTCTCTGTCTGTAATGTTACACAAATCAACAGTTTGGAAGCCAGAATTGTGAAATGTTATGTACATGTGTATTAAAACTCTGCCGAGGCAACTAAAGCAATCCGGAATCCAAATAATTTATAGTTAACTTTTAATTAATAAAAAAAACACCAATTTAACAGCAATTTTCTATCAAATTTAAACATTTTTCGTTATAGTAGCTGCCAACAATTAAAAATTCACAATAAAATCTTTTTTTTTTAATGTTCAATCCGTAATCGCGCGAGTTCTTTAACCAATGTGAGATATACATATTACTTACGTCACGCTGCATACTAAAAAGCTGTAGCATGTATTACGATAATTCTTTTACTTCAGATGCAAATAATTAGAGATTATTTAATTGCGCTTAATTATTACATTTAAAAAAAATAACGGCCAACATTATAACTTGAACTATAAATGCTGCATACTTGGTTTTCCTATCGTTTTCATTTCTGCAATTTCCTTTTCATCTTAAATCTCATCCAAATCTCATCATCATTAAAAACTTTTTTTTTGAGAAATAGGTTGTTCGGATAAATGGAAGTTCGGTTAAAAAAATTTTTTCGAGAAAAATAGGCTGTTGGGATAATTGGAAGTTCGGTTAATTGGAGTTCGGATAATCAGCGCTCTACTGTAGTTAAAAATAAAAAGTTAAAAAATAGAGTCAACCCGATTACACCTGAACCACGATTCGGTTCATCTGCAAGAAAATCGAATTACACAATCAGATGCAGGACTAGCCCTTTCACCGTCCGAGGGTTTTCCTGTATTTTTATAAGAATGCTTGTAAATTCCAGGATATGTATACATATTAATCGCAGTTTGATGCTATAATATCCTTAATATCACTTCTTTCTACATAGGGTTCAAACTAAAATTATGTTTAAAGTATTTTTGTCTACAGCCATTTTAACATGATTTCTAGAAACGGAAAAATCCGGGCCAGCCGGTTAAAGGGCTAGTATGAAGCAAAACTTTTTGTAAAAAGTTATTGCGGCACAGAATGGGTTAAGCAAACAGAAACAGAAACGGGCAGCATAAAGAGGATTTTTTTCTTTGGCATTTCCTCAACCAGTTATAAAGAGAAAACGTGCTAATTGAATATTGTGTAAATCGAGGACTAAATATACAAAAATCGAAAAAAGTCGAAATAGTTCTTTTTCATTTAGATTTCCGTTTCTCAGCATGCATATGTAGGATAACGGTTGCCAGGGCAGTGACCCATTTAATGGAAATGGCTACACTCCCACTTACTTCAAGGACTTCGTCGAACCAACGCATTGATGCAAATAGAACATGCATAAAAATTTGTGGAAAGCACATCAAATTATCAGTTAGTGAATAAATTTTTCAAAAGAGTTTATAAAGCAGTCATTACAAATTGTATAAGTGTTATGCTGAAAAACATTAAAAATTGAAAATACAGGGTATCCCCTCGTATCGCTGATCAATGGCTACTTCCTAAACCGTTAGTTTTAGAAGTACGCCAAAAATGTTTAAAATTTTGTTCTCTAATTTATCTCCCCTGTACCCTTTGAACTTTTTTTTTTTAACCATTTGAAAAAATGGTTATTGTTCTCGTCAGGGTAGGAAATCAGAAGCATATATATAGGTTTTTATTGGTTTAATCCGCATTTTATTCGTTTTCTGATTGGTCTATACAGTAATCCGTATTTCCCTTTACTTTTAACAGAGATGGATACCTTCTGTTGCCACTATGACAAAAAAGTAATAAAAACTACAAAAAAATTAATAACTCAGAAACAAATTGAGATACAGCTTTCAAACATATTGCATTTAAAAGTACATTTTTTTTTCTCTATTCGACGGTGTAAAAAGTAATATTGTCGGATGTTTAGAAGTTTAAAAATGAAATTTCATTTAAAATTGGTAGTCAGATTTCTTGAAAATCTGAGGTGGAAAAGCCTTTTCCCGAGCAGCCAATGAAATGCTTGGATAATATGTAAGTTTCAGGTGGATAATAACTAATGAAAATGAAAGAAAATGAATAACAATTTCTGCCAAAGAGTTAATTTTAATTTGTAAGATTTTCACGTGCAAAAGAAAAATGGAATAAGCCAATTAAAAATTAAAAAAAAAAGATAAATAGGACAGGAATGAATACATATAAATATTTCACACCAAATACGAGTCGCAGGCGATTTTTGTCGCTTGGAATTTTTACGTGTAATAACACTATTAATGTTTAATTCATGGCGTACGTAATGTATGATCAACCTCGTGCGATTTTTTATGTCTTAAATTTTAGTCTTTGAAAAAATCATTTTCCAAATAATCGTTGTAATTTGTTAAATTGCTTTTTTTTTTTTTTTTTTTTTTTTTTTTTTTTTACTAAAGCATTTTCTCTTACCTCGTATGTATATTATTAGAAGTTGATACTAGATAAACTCACTTTTGCTGAGGGGGGGGGGGATATCTTTGTTGGTAAAATTAAAAAATTTAAAATTAAAATTTATCGATTTTAAAATCTTTTCTTCTCTTTCAATTTACAATAATGAGCTTTGATTTTTAATTATTATTATTATTGTTACGTTTATAGAAGTATACGCTATAACTTAGGATCGATTTTGCAATTAATTAGTTTTTGAGCAAAAAAATAAATAAATAAAGGACATATACAGTGGAACTTCCCTTTAACGAAGTTTTCTACTTAACGACATTGTCTGCTGAACCTTGACTTTGGACACCATTAACATGCAAATTAATCTCCATATTACGAAAAACATATTCTGTATAACGAAGTTCGTTTCACTTTCGTGCGTGTACAGCATTCAAAGGGAGAGGTTGCTGTTGCGATGAATGCATGAATTTATTTCCGCGGATTGTATGTAAATGAAGTGCGGATGGGGAAACCCCCACACTTTAAATTAGAGATATGGCCAGATGTACAAGTGGAGTACATTGGGATGTCTCACAAAAACCCATACTTGTGAGCTCCAATCCCCAAGAATTTGACTGCAACCAGATTCAGCAAAGTAAAGATGAAAAATTTATTGAAGAAATGTTGACATAATATACTGATGGGGTGGGCCGCTTAGAAGAAAGACGGTCTTCCCACAGACAAAGTATCAGGGCGAAATGAAATCCTTTACATATCGAATGCACGCCACATTCACTGAAATACCAAGACAATATGAGAGTTACTCAAACGTCAAATTATCCGTTGCATATAAAAACAATGGGAGAAAATTTAAATTATTGGCGAATAAAATGATAAAGACAAAATTGTGAAAATTACTTGAAGCAACCCTACCAAAACATTAACAATACGTAAAATTTATTTATATTATAGATGTCAAATATAATTTTATGATTAAATTTATTGCCTGAGTTATTCCCCCTTGTTAATAAAAATGATAGATTTCATTTAATAAACAGACGTAAGGAAATTACCCACATAAATCACGAAAAATAAAATAAATTAGTATTAAATTAATATCGAACTGTCAAGAGTGCAATTATCGTAAATCTCCCATATAGTTTGTTGACTTGCAGATATAAAATAGCGAAATCAAAATGATAATGAATCATTTCGTTTAAAAAGACATGCTTATTATTTAATGTTTTACTTCCGCATGAAATAGACGAGAAATAAGCCTGAAATTACTTTTTTTAACAAATCCATTTATGACTGACTGAATACATGGAAAGAAAAAGAAAACATTAATTTAAAAAGAATAACAGGACAATATATGATGATTGCGTCCTCATATGAAGTTACAGTAGAACCTCGATTATCCGAAGTAATTGGGACCGACCCTCTTTCGGAAAATCGAAATTTTCGGATAATCGAGAATGCTTCAATTTTAAGATTAAGGAGAAATGTATGCAATATTTCGTATTGTGGTAACAAATGCTTAAGGCTGTTCTCAAATTCAAAGGGTCAACTTTCTGACATAAGTTTTATTTCCTTTTTGTCCGGAAACTCCTGAAACTAGAAGGTGTTGTTATTCAGAAACTATGTCGTCGAACTGTTTTGTTCGTTTTCTTGTAAACGCAATAGATCTTTCAGAAAATACTGTCGAAGTTGGCATTTTGAACAGAATTTCCGACCGGAAGAAGAAAATCCAGTCAATAAGGGGAGGAAAATGCCGTGTCACGTGATCAAAATTGCTTATAACTCAATAGCATATTTATTGATTGAAAAATGGAACAGTTCGATTCCAAATCGCTTCCATGGTCAGGCTTTCCAATTTTATATCTTTCCGTTAAAAAATGAATTCGTAAATGTGTCAAAACGTTTTGCGCTTGTTGAGCCGAGCAGTTGAGAACAAGCCTTAATAAAAATAAAGAAATAGCAAAATAGAAACAAGAATAAATTACCTGAATTTTAATTTTGAAATTAAGTACCTTTTACATATATCACAAGGGTTTGAAAAAATGTATTGTTTATCGCAGTTTCGATTGCCTTTGCTTTGAAGCCCTATCACGGAGTTTTTTAATATTATTATTTCACCAGTATCACAGTCTTTCAGTTGCTCCATTCATGCCAAATCTTTTGCAAAACATTCAAAATCTTCCGAATTGCTAATTTGTTCGTTTTCTTCCTTCCACTCCGCAGCTTACGGGAAGCTCAATTTAAATTCAAAGGAATTCTAAGAAAGGGGATCGAAGATATTTATAATGTACTCTTAGTTTGGAAAGGACCGCTTGCACACAAGGAATATGGCAGTTTAAAAAAAATAATAATAATAAAATAAAACTTTCAAAATGGATTCTGCACAGAAGGAATGTGAAAGTAAAAAAACAGTCAAAGATAGATTTCGGTTAATCGAGAGTTTCGGTTAAAAGAGTTTCGGATAAAAGAGGTTCTACTGTATTTATTTATTTAATCATTTCCATTCTTTTTTATGCTAAATAAAACAAATTTTTCGCACTAAGATAAACACTTGCTACCTCTACTCTCTCACACATACACTCTGATCTGACTGTGTATGTTTGGATGGGGGGGGAGCCTTCGATATAATAAGAAGACAATTCCAGTTTCATGAAAATATTACAGAAGAATTTGTGAATTCGCGAAATTTTTAATGAACGGTGTATTTTTTTATAAGAAAGCTGTACAAAGTAATATTACAGACTCTTTTAAAGTTAAGGATCTGCAATACTGAGAAAAAAAAGAAAAGGTACGCTACACTTCATTTTTTTGTTTATCTCTCTTTATTATGGGTTTCTTTAGACATTACTCTAACTAAATTTTTATTATATGGCTACATTACATTAAAAAAATACTGCCCGAATTAAAATACATTTCCATTTTACGTATATTTTTCATTTTATGGGCATTTTATTACATAAATTTCACGAATTTAATTTGATTTCTATTTAACGAATTTTCATCATAACAAAGTGTTTAGGTGTAACGATGAAACTTCTTTAAATGGAAGTTTCACTGTATCTATGGAAAAATTGCAGGAGATTACACAAATTCTATTACATTTGAAATTTTTATATTTTTTCTTCTCGTTATATTGCGAAATCCATCGCTAATTTTATCAAATAGATCATACTGAATATAAAATAATAATAGTAATAATAATAATAATAATAATAAAGACATTTGAAAGATGATTGTTGAAGTTTTAGCATTTTAAATACAGAAAGTTTTCAAAAAACGGCTAACTGCGAAAAATTAATTTAAAGGTTTTATGCTTATAGAAAGTTATTAAAAAAATGTTTTATTTTCCTTAATATTAAATGAATATCTTGGCTGCTTATGTATCTCTAACAACAAATGTTACAGCTGTATTGGCGAACATTTTATGTTGTAAATATTTAGTGAGCGCGGCAATTAAAGAACTGTCAAAATAATAAGTCGTATTTTTACTACACTTCAAAATTCCCTCAAATATACTAGAGATACCAAAGTTTATTTTTAGCAAAAAATTAAAAAAACGATATTTTTGTCATTTTTCAAGATTTGAAGGGTAAGTAAAAATAAAGTACAAAATGGGATTTTATTTAAATTTTCATACGGTCTTGCAACTTGTATATATATAAAACAGTCTCTATGCACTAACAAGCAAATCAAAGTATATGTTATTTTTGTCTCTGGCTCACATAAAAGGATTATATAAGCGAACCAACTGCCCAAGCCTTCAAAAATATATTATCAAAATTACGTGCTTTAAAATTATAACGAACATAACATATTACAAATTTAAAGGATGCATTATCGTTGGTTAAGGAAAATAAATAAATAATCATCAAGAAGAAAGTATTGGATTCATAAAAATTTTCTAATTCTCGTTTTCGACTGATTTACATGTTTTAGGAGTCAGAGATTCCAAAAATCATGTTTTTACAGAATGTCTGTGTGTGACTCTGTCTGTATGTATGTATGCGACACAAATTTTGTGGGCGATCTATCCCAAGAACTAGAGCACGGAATTTAATAAAAAATTATATTCAGTTATTTCCTGATATAAATTGATGCTGATTAGTTTTTGGTGTAGATCGCTCAACAGGTGGCGCTGCTATGCTGCATTTTCCACAATTACCACAATAGCTCTATCTCAAGAACTAATGCACGAATTTCTATCAAACTTCAGATTAGGTTAATCCTTGACATGAATAGATGTTTTTTCATTTTGGTGTGAATCGCCCAACAGGTGGTGCTGCTATGCCGCATTTTTCATGATTTCCGCAATAGCTCTATCTCAAGAATGAATGCACGGATTTTCATCAGACTTCAAATTCAGTTAGTGCTTGATATGAATTGGTAATATTTACGCTTTTGCGTAAATATCCCGACAGGTGGCGCTGCTAAGCTCCATTTTCCCCGATTTTCGCAAGAGTTTTATCACAACAAATAATGCAGGGATTTTAATCAAACTTCAGATTCAGTTACCAAGTTGACTTAAGTTGTTACTTATTAGGTTTGGGTATATATCGCCCAACAGGTGGCGCTACTGTGCAGAATTTTTTACGATTTCCGCCATAGCTCTACTCAAAAACTATTTTTCTAAAAGATTTTCACGAAACTTCAGATTCAGTTAGAAGTTGACATAAGTTGTTGCTGATTAGATTTTGGTGTAAATCATCTAACCGTCGGCGCTATGCTATGCTGCCTTTTTCAGGAAGTATTAACATGTATGAGATAGAAGAAAGTTTTGGGATTGACAGTTGATCCGACTAGTTTTTTTTTTTTTTTTTTTTTTTTTTTTTTTTAATTTTGTGTCGCTAGCTAGCGGTTAGAGATTAAAATTGACCACTTTTAATCCTGATATATAATCTCTCTTTGGTGTAAAACAATGTAATAAAACGTATCAGCTTTTAAACTGCATTTATTAAATAACTGGCATTTATTAAATAATTACATTAATTAACTTATTTTCTCTTTACATGGTAAAAGAAGGTTTTGTTTTATAATTGTAGTATTTTCACATTAGAATTACCTATTACTATAGTCATGTGTGTTACATTGTACAAAATTTGGACCTTTTCCATAGAATGCATAAAACGCTCTATATATTTGACTTTTAGGGGTGTCGCGAACTTTATAAAAACTTTAACCCCTTGAAGGGCGGTAGGATGTATTTTATCCCATTTAATTTTAATGAAGATCTGTACCAGAATTTTTTTTATGAAATTTTATTTTTTTTAACTTCGCTGAAAAAAATGCTGTAAAATTTTTTTTTTTAATTTTAAGTAAAATTTTTGAAAAATACTGGTATGAATTTAACATTAGATAAACACAATATACTTGTCCCTGAAAGGGTTAAAATGGGTCGCATAACAATAAAGTTTAGAAACTTCTGGTCTAGAGATGCAAATTCTAAACCCCCTCCCCTCCCATAACTCAGCAATATCTCCCTTTTCCCTTTGTAGCTGAAAAAAGACTTAGGAAAAATGTCCGAATTCAACAACTGTTATGTCATCTATCTAGTTCTTCATTTTAGAATCTGCCTTTGATATAAACATCCCCAAGGTATGTACTCGAAAATGGCAGTTTCATTTCTATAGAATGCAAGACTGACAAAAGTATGAATTAAAATGCCATGTAGCAGACATGACCTGTTTACATCGAAAGCCAGATGTTACTGTTCAACCGTCATATTGACCTTCGTTCACTGTCTTTATACAAGCTTCTTCGCACGATTATTTGTGAAGTGACTCAACACAAAATAATGAGGTTTTCCAGAAAATGTGAAAAACTTGGGAAATAACTCAAACTTTTTCATATCTAGAATCGAATGTTTTTTATGTACTTCAATGTTACATTCGATAATTTGAAGAGTTATGAACAGTACGGTTAGGGTTGTATTACATCATAGTAAGTGAAAAATTATAAAGTATATTTGATTTAGTCTGTAATTTTTAAAGGCATTTAAACTTTTTTCTAATAATAAAAAGATGGAGTATGTTTGTGATTTCCTTATAATGATACAGTCACCACTGTTTACAGTGATCCCTGGTTATAAGAATCGAACGTTTATGAGAATCAAAAGTTGAAATTACTAAAGTGATTCTTATAAGCAAAAATTGCGGATACAAATTTCGGTTACAAGAATCAGCCTTTTATTAGAATCAAAATTGCAATAACAAACGAAATTCTTATAAGCAGAAGTTACTGTATTTAAAAAAAAAAAAACACGTTTTCTTAGTTGTGTCACTTTAATTATAAGTGCACGATATCTATTTATAATATTACAACATTTTTTGTACCAACAACTTCTTCTACATATAACCTAACAGCAGAGCCAGTCGATGTGACGCCACTGTGTTATAATCGACACAAGTGGTCACAGTCACAACGTTGATCAAAAGGTAGCATATGCATTTCATCACATTATGACTCTCAGACGATATCTTCAATTCCTGACTCCACTTGACGTTACCGTGACCGATTATTGAGTCATTTGTGTTTCTTATCGCAAAACAGGACATTAACTTTAAATAAACATTCATACAATTCCACGTCACGTGACAGAAATATGGGTTATAACCAGTGGTGGGATTCAGCCGGTTCGCACCGGTTCGGTAGAACCGGTTGTTAATTTATGTTGAGTTCGGCGAACCGGTTGTTAAAATGATACTGCAAATGCGAAAATCGCATTTACATTAATTTGCTTTCTTTAAATGTTTATCTGCACAACAATAACTTTGTGATAAGTCCTGATTAATTTCATTTAATAAAATAACATTTCATTTGGAACAATAATACATTTTTTCTTCACCAATCCTGTAAGAGAAAATTCAACTAAAAAAACGAAATTTTGATAATTTTGGTAACTAAATTGACAGCCCTAGACTAAATCTAGTTACATAGCAAGGTTTAAAAATTACACTAACTACTTATCTATACTAATAAAAGAAAGTTTTGCTTTGTCTGTGTGTGTGCGATGGCTAGCAAAATCTACGGCACGTACGAGACTGAAAAATTTTGTGAGGCTTGCTCAAAATGTCTCCTGATGCACCTGAGACACAGAATTTTAAAATTCTAATAACTAGTTGAGTTATTCATTAAAAATCGCAACTCACTCTCATTAAAAACCCAACTCGATCCTTGCGAGAACTAAAAAAAAACTCTGGCGCGAGCACAGAAGCCTTTTTTACGCATCAGTTGAAAATGAAGAACGAAAAGAAGAAATTTCGAAGGTATTTTGTCATTATTTATTAGCTTACATCGGCCAAACCGCTTAGTAAAGTTCAAAATGAAAGGCATATTCTTAAAGATCTACGTCTCAAATGCAGCAATCAATTAAAAAATATATCGCAGTTAACCGCTTGAAAAACAATTTTCAAAAGGGGTCGTTTTCCGAAAACATTTTCTCCCTTATTGCAACGCCCCTCCAGGGCGCAATTTTCGAGGTACCGACAAACCAAAAATATGTTCTTAAAGGGAAACCTTCTTCTAATTGATGGTGCAATTGGTTTAAAATAATTATGAATTTTAACCCTTTCAAATGCACCAGTAAACGCAGGTTACTTCGTGCCTCACGAAGACGATATTTTTCCTACGCTAAAATTAACTAAACGTCCGTATTTTAACACAATCTTTTTAGACCATCTCAATAGATCAAATTTACATCACCTACAAAAATTTTGAAACGTTCGAACGGGTAGAAATATTTCTTACAAAATAAAATGTGGGAAATTTTCGACGAAATCAGTAAAAATCTGAGTGTTTCGTCGAGGTTCCGCTCCTTCAGGGCGAAATTTTAGAGGTGCTGCCAAACCAATACGTTCATAAATCTGAAACCACCTTCTTATTGATGGGACAATCGGTTTTAAAAACTAGGATTTTTAACCCTTACAAGTACACCGGCAAATGCAGGTCATTTCGCACCTCACGGAGACGATATTTTTGTACGCTAAAAGTAATTAAACGACCGCATTTGAACACAATCTTTTAAGAGTATCTCAAATTGAGATGGTATTGAGATTCTCAATGGATCAGATTTACATCATCTACAAAAAGTTTTAAACATTCGGACGGGTAGAAATATTTTTTACAAAAAATAATGTGTGAAATTTCGACGAAATCAGTGAAAACCTGAGTGTTTCGTCGCGGTTTCGGTCGCTTTTGGTGCGCATAGACTCCACAAATCAAATTGCGCAGAAAGTTAAGTACAAAATAGCATATACTTTCAATTCAATATTTTTTCATTTAAAAACATAAATTCAGATAAAATAGATTTAAAGATATAAAATATACAAATTTCAGGTTAATTTAAGGGTTATTCATTAAGGCTCGAGGTTCTGGCAACGCTGTTATTCGAATAAACGGTACTTACGGAATGTTCCCTGTTATCGCTGATCTATAGCTAATACTTAAATTGTCAGATTTAGATATATACTTCCAACAGCACATTTTTTAATGTTTTTCTTTATATCTTAGAAGTTATTTAAATGAAAGTAGTTATTTTCGTAAATGTAACAAATACAAAATTTTGGTAATTTCCTCGAGTCCTATAAGTTATATTAAAAAAAAAATATTTTTCCAGCTGTAACAAATGAAAAGACATTGTATGATCTAAACTTGCCGAATCATGATACTTTATATTTTACGAATTTGCAGCGTTGTCTGGCCTGTTTTTTTTATTTTAAGAAATGGAAAAATTTCTTAAAATTTCTAAATGTCATAACTCGAGAAGTTTTGGTCGTGCAAAAATTTGTCTTACTTGCTATAGCATGGATAATATTTTTCTAAATATGTTATATACAACTTTAGGTCAAGAACATGGCTTAATTCTTAAACTTGCATTTCTGCTATTTTTGTATTATATTGTTTTCAATATAATATAAAATTTATTCAGTATAATACATAATTTTATCTTAATTTGCGCTGGAGCCCACCGGAGCTTAGCTCCGGTATTTCTCTGTTTTAAGTAAATATTTAAATATTGGTCGGAATTCATAGGAGCTCATAAATACAGGGCTCCGGAGCCCAGTGCACAATATGGTTGTTAGCATTGCAGAATATTAGGACTCCGGTACTTTTTTTTGTTAGTAATTAAGCCCTGATTGCTTTGATGCGTTTTCTGATAGAAATTATGATCAAGGTTTCATGATTGCCGAATATTTAATAACATCCTTTTTTAGGGAAACATGTTTCAGGATTTTTTTCACTGTACCAAAGGATCAAAATTTTTTTTAACAATGTTCTTATAATATTGGAAAGTGTTTCATAATCTATCTGTGATGCTTCATTTTTCTTTCATTTTTGTACATCAAAAATCATTCTGGCAGCGGTTGTTAAATTATTTGAATCCCACCACTTGTTATAACAAGAGTTGCATTTGAGTCACGCTGTTTTTACATTTGGGTCATTGTGATATTTGGGTAGGGCATATAATCTCGTTATAAGTCAAATTTATAAATTACTTGCATTTAATCTGTGGTCGGAGTATGCCATTTCAAACAAATGGTAAAAATGGATGCGTTTATGTTGCCTAATGATCAGCTGTGAAAACAATAGAGAGACAGAATATTAAAATCGTTTCAGAAGATTGCATATCAATATGAGCAGTAGGCACCTAACGTCAGAAAAAAGCTTATAAAGAATACTCTCTCGCGTGCACACGTGCACAACGTGAGGCCTGTTCAAACAGTTTTAAAGACGCAGTTTATATGATAATTTATTTTATCGAAAAAGACTTATGCAGTTCAAACGCGCAAGCGATTAGATAAGCAAGCCGTTGCACGCTGTGCGTTGTTTTGGCATTTAAATACATCCTATATCCTTCTTCCAATTTTTGCCTAATTTTTAAAATGTAATTTCTCTAGTGTTGCCGTACTAGAAAATTTATGTTTTAAAAATTAAAAATTTCGTAAACTAATGTAATTTAACCCTTAAGTGCATAGTGATGCATAGCTACATCACTTTTTATTTAATTCTTAGCAACCAGTATATTTATATAGAAACATTAATCCTCTAAGAAATTACAAATAAAAGAAGTTTTTAATTTCTTATTTTTATATCTTAAGTAGTTATAAACTACAGTTAAAATTTTCCCAGTGGCTCACAAAACATAAGGTACTTCAATTCTTAGTCTGGGTGTTAAGCTGTCATCAGCTAGGAAACCCCTCAATGCTTCTCAACTGTTCAGCACCTGTTCAGGAAAGTTAAAAATCTATCTTAAAATTTCTGGTGTCTAATCTTTAATATAAGAGTAAAAATCATAATTCTAAAAAAATAATTTATGCATTTAAGTGTTGAGTTTTACAAAATCAAAAAATAAGGTCTACAGTTCAATCAAGGGATTTTTATTAACAGAATCTAGATTAATTTAAATTATAAAAGAAAATTATTCAGAATTCATGGTAGTCAAAACGGACAGTAGTAATTAAAACTTCTGTTATTGTTGCTTCTAAAAAAATAATTTACTCATTTAAGGGATAAGTTTTACGAAATAAAAAAAATATATAAAATAAGTTATTTAGATTCATATTTATTAAAATATTCGCTAATTTGCAATATTTTAGTTTTTACTTGTATTGCAGATGGGCAACATAAGAAAAGGTTGACGTATTATACAAAAAATGTATCTTTATATTTTTTTCATTATTTTTCCTGTGTTATAAACATTTCAGAGAATCATATATAATTATTTCGAAACAAAATAAAAAATCATGCGTTTAGTGTAGTAAAAGTTTAAGTCAGTGGGACTTATCCCACCGTTTCCAGGTCCACAGTTCAATCAAGTTTTTGATTAACAGAATCTAGATTAATTTAAATTAAAAAAAAATTATTTAGAATTAAGAGTAGTCAAAACGGACAGTAGTAACTAAAACTTCTGTTATTGTTGCTGTTATTTATTAGTAACTGTAATGAATGAACTATTCCCGGATTATATTGATCATTGGTCTTTCCTATAGCGGGAAATCTAAAATTTGTACATCTAATAATAAATTTGTTAAATGTCTATAAAAATAGAATAAAAACATAAACATTTTATTCTTATTTATTATTTAGTAAATAATTCTATAATAGCAAGAAAATTATAGCTTCCTACAACTTAATACTATTTGAAAAATAAATAATTGAACATAGGTTAATTTTTAAAGGTTCTTCAAAAGTTAGTCGGTACAAGAGGATGGATTGCAATAAGACCCTGTTGAACTCACAGTATCGAATATATATTTTTTATAATCTATTTTTCACAGTTGTAACACATTAATAGCGAAAAAACTATTTTGCACAAAATGTAGTTCCAACAAGAAATTTTTCATTACTGGGAAGAACTAGACACTGCATAAAATCTCACGACAAAATTTTATATTCCTCTCAGACATCTGTTTATACTTAAAATACGGCATAATTATTATGATTATAATTCTCTGGCTAAAGTTTTTGCAGCTGACAAAAAAAAAGTTAACCTAAAATTAAAAATTTAGAACAAAGCGTTGTGATTATTTATGTGGAATCTCTATATTATGATGTCCAATAATTAATGACTTCCCTACAGCAATTAACATTAAAATCTTTAAGAAGTAGAATAGGCAAAATCAATTAACACATCATGCTAGAAGAAAAAAGAGAACAATTTTAAACTAATAATTAACAAAGTTTACTAACACAATTATACACACAAAAATACGCATCATAATGAACGAAATGCATTACATCTATATACGCTAGATCTCATTTAGGCAATTAATTTACATAATCATTCTGTTTTAAATCATTTCTCAAATTCATATTATTTTTTGCTTTCATAATTAAGCATTTCTCTTTTACTTCAATTATATCTCAGTTACTTAAAATATAATAATGTACAAATGTTTGAGACCTTACCCTTTGAAACGTAGGTACCAGTTACCGTACATCTTAAGTGAATTAAAATTGTACCTTGAACAATGAAAAATAAAAAATACCTTGAAGATTGTTGAGGGCTTGTATAACATCCTCGACATCTCGGTAGATTCCGTCATCATCAGGTGTGGTCAACTGCTCTTTTCAGGGGAGTGGGGTTGCTCTTTTTATTCGTAAATCCCTTTTGGTTTTATTCTAGGGCCCTTGAGGCCGAAGATTCAACTTTAGCTTTCACTTCAATGGTTCCAAAAAAGGGAACTTTGGAATGGAGACCTGTAGGTGATTATCGTGCCTTGAATGCGCAAACCAAAAAAGACAGATACCCGATACCATGTATAGCTGATTTTACTGCTAATTTACGTGACACTAAAATTTTTAGTCGACTTGACCTCATCAAAGCATATCATCAAATACCAATCAATCCTGATGATATTCCCAAAACAGCGATATGCACACCTTTTGGATTGTTCGAAAGCACACGCATGCAATTTGGCTTATGCAATGCGTCTGCAACATTTCAGAGATTCATAGATGAGGTAATACGTGATTTACCAGGCGTCTATGCTTTCGTCGATGATATACTCATAGCCTCTAAAAATGCCGAGGAGCATTATCATCATTTAAAAGCACTATTTTCCAAATTAGCAGAATATGGTTTGTGCATAAATGTATCCAAGTGCACATTTGGTAAACCTACCATTGATTTCTTAGGATTTCGAATATCTGAACATGGTATTCAACCACTTCCAGATAAAGTTAAATGCATAATCGATTTTCCGCAGCCCACAACCTTATCTCAACTTCGAAGATTTTTGGGTATGTTTAATTTTTATAGGTCTTTCATATATCAAGCTGCACACATACTTGCGCCTTTAGTGAAATTGTTAGAAGGCCATACAAACAAAAAGAAATCTCGTTCCCGTGTTCCTAAAACAGAACCCCTTAATTGGAACGAAGATGCTGAAAAAGCTTTCGTAGCTGCCAAAAATGCAATATCTCAGGCTGCTCTTTTACGGCACCCTATTCCAGGCGCTCAGTTGAGTATATGGGTTGACGCCTCAGATGTCGCGATCGGCGGCACCCTTATGCAGTTTTATCAGGAACGTTATGAACCTTTAGCATTTTTTTCCATGAAATTAAACAACAGTCAGCGGAATTGGTCAACATATGACCGGGAATTATTTTCTATTTATTCGGCAATAAAAAAATTTCGGCACATGCTAGAGGGGAGAATTTTTCAAATTTATACTGATCAAAAACCGCTAATTTATGCATTTAAGCAAAATCCCCATAAATGTTCGCCGCGGCAATCACGCCATTTAGATTACATTTCCCAATATTCCACTGACATTAGACATGTACCAGGTTCCGAAAACATTGTTGCAGATTGCCTCTCAAGAATTGAAATTGATTCTATTTCAAAATCTCCGAACTTAAATTTTGAGGAATTCGCAAAAGCTCAGGAAAATGATTCAGAGCTACAGAACCTGCATAATAGTACATTGCTCAAATTGGAATTGAAACCTTGCCTCATTTCTGATTGTAGCCTACTATGTGATACTTCAACAGGTACGCCTCGACCCTTAGTTCCTAGTTTCTTTCGTCGGCTGATATATGAACATTTGCACAACCTAGCCCATCCAGGCATAGCAGCTACCACAAAACTAATTTGTTCCAGATACGTATGGCCAAATATGAAACGAGACATCAAAAACTGGGTTCGTGGCTGTGAGAAGTGTCAAACATCAAAAATACAGAGGCACACCAAAGCACCTCTTGGCACGTTCTCTCTTCCTGATGCACGTTTTTCCCAAATACATATAGATATCGTAGGTCCCTTGCCTCCATCTGACGGTTTCAGCTATCTTTTAACGATGATTGACCGATTTAGCAGATGGCCAGAAGCCGTACTTATATCTGATACACAAGCTAAAACAA
This sequence comes from Maratus speciosus, assembly GCA_963932465.1. Taxonomy (NCBI): domain Eukaryota; kingdom Metazoa; phylum Arthropoda; class Arachnida; order Araneae; family Salticidae; genus Maratus; species Maratus speciosus. The sequence continues at coordinate 283,687,934 of OZ010792.1, forward strand.
TTTGTAGTGCCATATTAAAGCATTGGATATCAAGATTTGGTTGCCCTTCGCTCATAACCACGGATCAAGGCCCACAAATGCGATCAGCAATATTTGATGAATTTACGAAAATGATGGGAACACAGAAGATCCGCACAACGGCATATCATCCGATATCGAATGGCATTATCGAAAGATTTCATCGACATTTAAAGTCATCCATCAAAGCTCACGAAACCAGTAGGTGGACTGAAATATTACCGATAGTTTTACTAGGCATTCGCACAGCAGTGAAGGAAGATATACAAGCTTCTTGCGCTGAGCTTGTCTACGGTACTACGTTGAGATTGCCCTGTGATATGCTGGATGAATACAAGATCCGACCTTTCAACGATAACTTCGTCACGCAACTACGAAACACCATGCGGCAGTTAAGTCCAGTTGCTACATCATCTCACTGCCAAGAGAAGTTCTATATACACCCTTCCTTGACATCTTGTTCACATATCTTTCTAAGAGTGGATCATGTACAACCTCCATTGTGTCAACCATATACTGGTCCTCACAAAGTCCTAAGTAGAACTGGGAAAACTATAACAATCGAGCTTAATGGTCGTAAGTCTACGGTATCAATAGATCGAGTGAAGCCAGCTCATTTGATTTCTACTTCAGACTTGTCCACGAAAACTGTTCCAGAGAACTCTAAATTAAAACTCTCTCTTAAAGCGGACAGTAACCCTGACCAAACAAAAACTGTCACACGTTCGGGCAGACATGTCCATTTTCCTAAAAAACTGGCATCTTATATTACTTACTGAAATTGTTGATAAATTGTTCATTTTGCATACTACACATTATGCCTATATTTTGTTATATATTGCAATTTTATTTCATGTAAATATCCTTGTAATTTTTCTCCACAAGCGTGGATTCTGACACAGATAGTCAAAAAAAAAAATAGTATACACTTGTATATCGTTTCTTCGGTACCCTACGTCACTGGGGGGATACTCTGTGGCAGCCGCAGAAAGGCAAGGGAGAAAATTCTTCGTTCGGAATGGCAGCTGGCCAGAGCCGTTGTCATAGCAGCGCAGACGAAAATGTTTTACATTGCGTTTTTGTGTGTTCGAATACGAAGAGTGTCAGAATCGACGTTTATCAATGTTCTACGAATAAAGGTTGTAAAGTGTTTTTAAGTGAGTGATTATATTATACGAGAGACGCCACCACAAATGAATGATAAATGCTACGCACACCCTATTCTATAGTAAGAATCTTGTAGTGCACCTGCATGATATTGTGACGTTTTATCTGAGCTCACTCAGAGACCAGATGGCCATAGCGTAATAAACATTTTTAATTGGGACCTCCACATGCCTATCTATAAAATGCACATGTCAATGTTTCACAAAATCCAGATGGAACGTGTAAACAGATTTAATGATGTAAATATCTTGAGAAGTGCTGCGTAGCATTCTGAATTTGTAAGAACTGAAGCTTTTGACTAAGATGACTCAATATACCACGTGGGGTGGCTAGGAGATAGACTGATCTCTCGAAAAAGGCCCCGTGGATGAGATGCTGCTGTGACACGACCGAAGGCAGTTATCGGTTCTGCTGGAGGAGCGATGCGCTCCTAAAGGATCAAATTTTTTTATGTTAAGACTGTGTGTGTTTGCTGATGTGTGTGTCCGTGTTTCGTCAATAAAAAACTGTAAAAAATGAATTCAAAGTTCTTTTTATTTTAGTTAAGAGAAATTCCTTAAGATAGATTTTATTGGCGTTACAGCTGGTGTCAGAATTCGGGATTCGAGTTGTTCGAAAAAAGTTTGGGCACACACGCACACAAAAAAACTTAGCTAGCTTTTAGTGTAAGCCTGCTGCATTTTTACCCACGGAATGATCAGTGAAGACTGTTCTTTCAAGAAGTAGAGAAGTCGCTGTCCTGACCAGAAAAAAGGAAATATAGGAAAGTCCCCGTGTGTTTGGAAGAGAAAATTAGTTCGGTTTTTCGCCCCGGTCAGCTGTAGGAAGAGGAAGACGACGGAAGATTGTGGAGAAGACTGCTGCTTGCATCGTCCAGAAGAGAAGGGTGTTGCTTCCCCCCCCCCCCGTGCTGAAGGAAGGAAGAGAGACTCATCAGCTGGTTGGTGAGAAAAGGGTTATGTTTTGACCTATTTTCGTGAGAAAAGACCTCGTGTTTTCCTGTAGTGCAGTGCGGTTCTGTGAATTGTTTTCCCGGTGGATATATTTCATTAAGTGGTCCTTAGGGTCAGAAAGACAGTGATTTGTGTGTTCGGTGGGCCACCCGGCTGAAGGAATCAGTGAAAGATCTGGATTACCGTCGTTAGTGTCTGAAAGCTTCAAGTGGGGTAAGTCACAATTTTGAATTTGGAGTTAATGTATAGTGATTTTTTTTGTTTAATTAAATTTAAAATTGTTGATCTTTTGAAAATTCTAAAACTTTGATAACAAAATTTGAAGGTGGATCTAGACATGGGAGTGAGTCAGCATTCTACATATGTTATTGTAATAAATGTTTGATTATATTGTATGTAAAACAGTATATATTTTTTTGTTTGTTTGTTGTATTGAAGTAGAGTAGTACCTTAGTAGAGAAATGTGGGTTGAAAAAAGGGAGTAGATATGGCTTTCCTGGGGAAAGGAAAAAAGAAAATTTGAAAAATTAGTTGATGAACCAGGACGGGAAACGAAACCCGGATTCAGTTAAAGCATTTAGTGCTGGAATCTGAGGATTATGAAGAAGAATACGTTCAGGTTCTTTATGAGACTATACTAGAGACAGCTAAGGAAGAATTAGAAAAGCAAGAAAGTGAGCGCGCCCGGTTACAGTCTATCGAACGTGAGGACATGTTGCGCCAACAGCAATGGGATCGCGATGAGGCCATTCGTAAACAGAAATTGGAGCAAGAAAGGGAATTAAAAGAACAGGAATTAAAAAATAAATTGGAACTAGAAAAACTAAGAATAGAGAAGGGAATTCCCCCGGCCCTGGAAAATGCAAATAGTATACCTTCGCGTTCCTCGGAACAGAATTTAAAAAAATTAATCCCAGATTTTAACCCTGAAAAAACAGACATTAGCCTGTATTTGGTTTTGTTTGAACGCCAAGCTAAACGGGTTAGAATACCGAAAGAAAATTGGGTTTCTCATTTAATTGGGCTCCTACCAGTGGATATCATTTCAATTATTGCTAGACAACCCGAGCCAGATTCAGAGGATTATGATAACATTAAAAGTATCTTGTTAAAAAATTTTAAATTAAACCCGGAGAGTTTTCGACAAAAATTTATGAGCCATCAAAAATCGCAATCTTTAAATTGGCAAGATTTCGGTTTCGAAATCCGAAATTACTTAAACGAATGGTTAGCGGGCTTATCTATAACTTCCTTTGATGAATTAAAAGACCTTTTGGTCGCCGATCAAATTAAACGGCGTGCAAAGTTTGAAATGCGTGAACATTTTATTGGCAAATGGCCACTGCTTAAGACGGAAACCGAGGTAGTTGAATTATTGGATGGTTATGAGAGTGTCAGAGCGTCGTTTAAGAAAAATCGGTACGCAGAGGATGGAAATACGCGTCCGAAATCGGATGAAAAACAGGCGGAAGCGAAGAATGAAACTCCCCTCCCTAGTGCGTCAACCCAACGCGGTACCATGAGTCGGGAGAAGGCATTCGAAAAAAGACTGGAGCGTAGATGTTTCCATTGCAACTCAAGGAACCATTTACGGAATTTCTGTCCAGAATTGAATAAAAATTCAGGATCTAGGAATTTGGGTGAAGATGTTGAAACGGGAGCGAAAGCTAAAGTAAGCTATGTAGGAGTGGAGAAATTAAATTCTAGATGTGTCTGGGATAAACAACTGAAGGCCGTAGCCAAACGTAAATTACCACTCATTGATATAAATATTTTGGGCAGAAAAGTAAAAGAAATAAATGATTCGGGTACGGAATTATCCATTTTTCGAAGCGAATTAATTCCAGAGAAGTATAAAACGGGTGAACAGATCGAGTTAGTTCCGGCCATCGGAAAAATTCGCAGAGCAGATCTGGCGAAGGTTTCCGTTTCTTTGTGGAACGGGAACCAGGAAAATTCACCCAGGATTTTTAAAACGGCAGCACTGGTGCCAGAATTAAATTGTGAAGCTTTGCTGACACCTTGTATTTATAGGCGGTTGGTTAAATTGAGAAAGTCGGATCGCAAGTACGCGAGGTGGAGTAATTCAAATACCAGGGTGCAAGAAAAAAATACAGTTGAGGATGCAGGATTATGCAAAATTAAAACGGGGATGAGTTTTAAAGGCAGTGAGAAATTTGAACCCGAAGTGATAAATAAGATGGGAGAAAATCGCGGGGAGGTAAAAAAAAATAAACGCTAATTCCGAATTAACAGGTTTGGAAGAAATTGTTCAAAAAAGTGTAAGTGATATTCCCATTGTACAGAGGAATACATTAGAGTTTATTCCCGATGTAATTGGTGAAGGAAAACAAATTTTAAAATCTCCTGTACGGGATACATCGAGTAGCAGATTACTCAAAAACACCCTGGAGATCTCTAATTTGGTTAAAGAGAAGGATTTTTCTGGCGTTGTTACGGAAAAACTCTCGGCTAGAGGGAAATCGAAGGAATGGGTTCCGATCGTGGAAGTAGGTGAAATCTTCCCGTACGCAAAGGAAAGACGAAAAGAGAAATCCAGAATCTGTTTTCAGTTTTTCGGAAAACAATTTTGCTTATCAGAGCTGTAAGAAATAAACAGAGATCAGAGATGTTTTGTTTTATTTTGTTTTGCTAAGAGTGAATTGCATATTGTGTTATTTAGTTTTATAGTGTGTGAATATGTGTTTATGTGAAAAGTGATTTTTTTATATACACAAAGTTAAATAAATTATTCATTGTATGAAACTTATTAAGTAAAAGTGAAAGGATTTGATATATTAACCAGAAGAGTTAAGTGGAGTTAAAGTGTTTTTATGAAAGACTATTGAGTCAGTATTAAGGAGTAAGAGAATTTAAAGATATAACTATTCTTGGATGTCTTAGACATTTAATTATAAATGTTTTTTTTATTTTGGCTTGATAAAAGGAAAAAATTTAATTTGAGAAAGTTAATAAGTTGAAATTTAGAAATTGTAATTTGAATTAGAACTTGTAATTTGAGTTAGAAATTGTATATTGTACAAAATCGTTAGAATATACATTTTGGTTCTTAATGTTAATATTGTTAATATTATTCTTTTAAATTACTTTAAACTGAGAAAAAAAAACCTATTGTTTTCAAACAAGAAAAAGTTAAGAAGAACCTTATGATAGAAGTACTTGAAATTTTGGTTTACTGATTTATGTTAAAAAAGGCTTTAAATCAGTTAGTGAGGGGCTGAATTGCTATAGGTCTGTGTAGAATACAGAAATTATATGTTATTAAGAATAGTTTGAACGTTTGTTTTATTATTGTGTTAAAATTATTTTAAGTAACTTATCGGGTATAAATAGTTTAAAAGTGTTTGTTTATTAGTGTCTTGGAATTCTTTCTTAAGAAATTATCCATATATATAAAGAAAACATATATATATTATTATTGTTGGTTACCATGTGAACGTGAGAGAGCGAACTCTTATTGGAAGTACCTGTGATGTTTAAGATTTTTGTTCTATTCTGATGATGTTAAAGGAAGATTCTTAATGAAGGTACTGGTTTGTTATAAAATTGTTGGAGTGCATATTATTAATCTTAGTATTATTCTATAACTGTGTGCAATTGCATTGTGTTTATTGTATTTATTGTGTTATTGTGTGTTATGCTGAATCCCTTCCATGGTAACGGAGTACCTTCTGATAAATGTTTTGATTTTGAAATTTTAAATTTGGAGTAGATAGCATTGTTAGGGATAGCATTAACTCCGAATTTCACTGTGATTGTGCTCCCTAGTGGGAAAAATTTTCCCTTAAAGGAAAATTTATATGGGACATGGAGCGGCTGTGACGTTTTATCTGACCTCACTCAGAGACCAGATGGCCATAGAGTAATAAACATTTTTAATTGGGACCTCCAGATGCCTATCTATAAAATTCACATGTCAATGTTTCACAAAATCCAGATGGAACATGTAAACAGATTTAATGATGTAAATATCTTGAGAAGTGCTGCGCCGCATTCTGAATTTGTAAGAACTGAAACTTTTGACTAAGATGACTCAATATACCACGTGGGGTGGCTAGGAGATAGACTGATCTCTCGAAAAAGGCCCCGTGGATGAGATGCTGCTGTGACACGACCGAAGGCAGTTATCAGTTCTGCTGGAGGAGCGATGCGCTCCTAAAGGATCAAATTTTTTTATGTTAAGACTGCGTGTGTTTGCTGATGTGTGTGTCCGTGTTTCGTCAATAAAAAACTGTAAAAAATGAACTCAAAGTTCTTTTTATTTTAGTTAAGAGAATTTCCTTAAGTTAGATTTTATTGGCGTTACAATATATATCAATTTGAATATGTTTGAAAAGTTTAACATCATTAAAATACACTGTGGACAATTTTTCTCCCTACTCCATAATGCAACGGAATTCTTTTCTCTTGTAGTAAATCTAATATATAAAAATGAAAATTTTTCTCTCTGTCTGTAATGTTACACAAATCAACAGTTTGGAAGCCAGAATTGTGAAATGTTATGTACATGTGTATTAAAACTCTGCCGAGGCAACTAAAGCAATCCGGAATCCAAATAATTTATAGTTAACTTTTAATTAATAAAAAAAACACCAATTTAACAGCAATTTTCTATCAAATTTAAACATTTTTCGTTATAGTAGCTGCCAACAGTTAAAAATTCACAATAAAATCTTTTTTTTTTAATGTTCAATCCGTAATCGCGCGAGTTCTTTAACCAATGTGAGATATACATATTACTTACGTCACGCTGCATACTAAAAAGCTGTAGCATGTATTACGATAATTCTTTTACTTCAGATGCAAATAATTAGAGATTATTTAATTGCGCTTAATTATTACATTTAAAAAAAATAACGGCCAACATTATAACTTGAACTATAAATGCTGCATACTTGGTTTTCCTATCGTTTTCATTTCTGCAATTTCCTTTTCATCTTAAATCTCATCCAAATCTCATCATCATTAAAAACTTTTTTTTTGAGAAATAGGTTGTTCGGATAAATGGAAGTTCGGTTAAAAAAATTTTTTCGAGAAAAATAGGCTGTTGGGATAATTGGAAGTTCGGTTAATTGGAGTTCGGATAATCAGCGCTCTACTGTAGTTAAAAATAAAAAGTTAAAAAATAGAGTCAACCCGATTACACCTGAACCACGATTCGGTTCATCTGCAAGAAAATCGAATTACACAATCAGATGCAGGACTAGCCCTTTCACCGTCCGAGGGTTTTCCTGTATTTTTATAAGAATGCTTGTAAATTCCAGGATATGTATACATATTAATCGCAGTTTGATGCTATAATATCCTTAATATCACTTCTTTCTACATAGGGTTCAAACTAAAATTATGTTTAAAGTATTTTTGTCTACAGCCATTTTAACATGATTTCTAGAAACGGAAAAATCCGGGCCAGCCGGTTAAAGGGCTAGTATGAAGCAAAACTTTTTGTAAAAAGTTATTGCGGCACAGAATGGGTTAAGCAAACAGAAACAGAAACGGGCAGCATAAAGAGGATTTTTTTCTTTGGCATTTCCTCAACCAGTTATAAAGAGAAAACGTGCTAATTGAATATTGTGTAAATCGAGGACTAAATATACAAAAATCGAAAAAAGTCGAAATAGTTCTTTTTCATTTAGATTTCCGTTTCTCAGCATGCATATGTAGGATAACGGTTGCCAGGGCAGTGACCCATTTAATGGAAATGGCTACACTCCCACTTACTTCAAGGACTTCGTCGAACCAACGCATTGATGCAAATAGAACATGCATAAAAATTTGTGGAAAGCACATCAAATTATCAGTTAGTGAATAAATTTTTCAAAAGAGTTTATAAAGCAGTCATTACAAATTGTATAAGTGTTATGCTGAAAAACATTAAAAATTGAAAATACAGGGTATCCCCTCGTATCGCTGATCAATGGCTACTTCCTAAACCGTTAGTTTTAGAAGTACGCCAAAAATGTTTAAAATTTTGTTCTCTAATTTATCTCCCCTGTACCCTTTGAACTTTTTTTTTTTAACCATTTGAAAAAATGGTTATTGTTCTCGTCAGGGTAGGAAATCAGAAGCATATATATAGGTTTTTATTGGTTTAATCCGCATTTTATTCGTTTTCTGATTGGTCTATACAGTAATCCGTATTTCCCTTTACTTTTAACAGAGATGGATACCTTCTGTTGCCACTATGACAAAAAAGTAATAAAAACTACAAAAAAATTAATAACTCAGAAACAAATTGAGATACAGCTTTCAAACATATTGCATTTAAAAGTACATTTTTTTTTCTCTATTCGACGGTGTAAAAAGTAATATTGTCGGATGTTTAGAAGTTTAAAAATGAAATTTCATTTAAAATTGGTAGTCAGATTTCTTGAAAATCTGAGGTGGAAAAGCCTTTTCCCGAGCAGCCAATGAAATGCTTGGATAATATGTAAGTTTCAGGTGGATAATAACTAATGAAAATGAAAGAAAATGAATAACAATTTCTGCCAAAGAGTTAATTTTAATTTGTAAGATTTTCACGTGCAAAAGAAAAATGGAATAAGCCAATTAAAAATTAAAAAAAAAAGATAAATAGGACAGGAATGAATACATATAAATATTTCACACCAAATACGAGTCGCAGGCGATTTTTGTCGCTTGGAATTTTTACGTGTAATAACACTATTAATGTTTAATTCATGGCGTACGTAATGTATGATCAACCTCGTGCGATTTTTTATGTCTTAAATTTTAGTCTTTGAAAAAATCATTTTCCAAATAATCGTTGTAATTTGTTAAATTGCTTTTTTTTTTTTTTTTTTTTTTTTTTTTTTTACTAAAGCATTTTCTCTTACCTCGTATGTATATTATTAGAAGTTGATACTAGATAAACTCACTTTTGCTGAGGGGGGGGGGGGGGGATATCTTTGTTGGTAAAATTAAAAAATTTAAAATTAAAATTTATCGATTTTAAAATCTTTTCTTCTCTTTCAATTTACAATAATGAGCTTTGATTTTTAATTATTATTATTATTGTTACGTTTATAGAAGTATACGCTATAACTTAGGATCGATTTTGCAATTAATTAGTTTTTGAGCAAAAAAATAAATAAATAAAGGACATATACAGTGGAACTTCCCTTTAACGAAGTTTTCTACTTAACGACATTGTCTGCTGAACCTTGACTTTGGACACCATTAACATGCAAATTAATCTCCATATTACGAAAAACATATTCTGTATAACGAAGTTCGTTTCACTTTCGTGCGTGTACAGCATTCAAAGGGAGAGGTTGCTGTTGCGATGAATGCATGAATTTATTTCCGCGGATTGTATGTAAATGAAGTGCGGATGGGGAAACCCCCACACTTTAAATTAGAGATATGGCCAGATGTACAAGTGGAGTACATTGGGATGTCTCACAAAAACCCATACTTGTGAGCTCCAATCCCCAAGAATTTGACTGCAACCAGATTCAGCAAAGTAAAGATGAAAAATTTATTGAAGAAATGTTGACATAATATACTGATGGGGTGGGCCGCTTAGAAGAAAGACGGTCTTCCCACAGACAAAGTATCAGGGCGAAATGAAATCCTTTACATATCGAATGCACGCCACATTCACTGAAATACCAAGACAATATGAGAGTTACTCAAACGTCAAATTATCCGTTGCATATAAAAACAATGGGAGAAAATTTAAATTATTGGCGAATAAAATGATAAAGACAAAATTGTGAAAATTACTTGAAGCAACCCTACCAAAACATTAACAATACGTAAAATTTATTTATATTATAGATGTCAAATATAATTTTATGATTAAATTTATTGCCTGAGTTATTCCCCCTTGTTAATAAAAATGATAGATTTCATTTAATAAACAGACGTAAGGAAATTACCCACATAAATCACGAAAAATAAAATAAATTAGTATTAAATTAATATCGAACTGTCAAGAGTGCAATTATCGTAAATCTCCCATATAGTTTGTTGACTTGCAGATATAAAATAGCGAAATCAAAATGATAATGAATCATTTCGTTTAAAAAGACATGCTTATTATTTAATGTTTTACTTCCGCATGAAATAGACGAGAAATAAGCCTGAAATTACTTTTTTTAACAAATCCATTTATGACTGACTGAATACATGGAAAGAAAAAGAAAACATTAATTTAAAAAGAATAACAGGACAATATATGATGATTGCGTCCTCATATGAAGTTACAGTAGAACCTCGATTATCCGAAGTAATTGGGACCGACCCTCTTTCGGAAAATCGAAATTTTCGGATAATCGAGAATGCTTCAATTTTAAGATTAAGGAGAAATGTATGCAATATTTCGTATTGTGGTAACAAATGCTTAAGGCTGTTCTCAAATTCAAAGGGTCAACTTTCTGACATAAGTTTTATTTCCTTTTTGTCCGGAAACTCCTGAAACTAGAAGGTGTTGTTATTCAGAAACTATGTCGTCGAACTGTTTTGTTCGTTTTCTTGTAAACGCAATAGATCTTTCAGAAAATACTGTCGAAGTTGGCATTTTGAACAGAATTTCCGACCGGAAGAAGAAAATCCAGTCAATAAGGGGAGGAAAATGCCGTGTCACGTGATCAAAATTGCTTATAACTCAATAGCATATTTATTGATTGAAAAATGGAACAGTTCGATTCCAAATCGCTTCCATGGTCAGGCTTTCCAATTTTATATCTTTCCGTTAAAAAATGAATTCGTAAATGTGTCAAAACGTTTTGCGCTTGTTGAGCCGAGCAGTTGAGAACAAGCCTTAATAAAAATAAAGAAATAGCAAAATAGAAACAAGAATAAATTACCTGAATTTTAATTTTGAAATTAAGTACCTTTTACATATATCACAAGGGTTTGAAAAAATGTATTGTTTATCGCAGTTTCGATTGCCTTTGCTTTGAAGCCCTATCACGGAGTTTTTTAATATTATTATTTCACCAGTATCACAGTCTTTCAGTTGCTCCATTCATGCCAAATCTTTTGCAAAACATTCAAAATCTTCCGAATTGCTAATTTGTTCGTTTTCTTCCTTCCACTCCGCAGCTTACGGGAAGCTCAATTTAAATTCAAAGGAATTCTAAGAAAGGGGATCGAAGATATTTATAATGTACTCTTAGTTTGGAAAGGACCGCTTGCACACAAGGAATATGGCAGTTTAAAAAAAATAATAATAATAAAATAAAACTTTCAAAATGGATTCTGCACAGAAGGAATGTGAAAGTAAAAAAACAGTCAAAGATAGATTTCGGTTAATCGAGAGTTTCGGTTAAAAGAGTTTCGGATAAAAGAGGTTCTACTGTATTTATTTATTTAATCATTTCCATTCTTTTTTATGCTAAATAAAACAAATTTTTCGCACTAAGATAAACACTTGCTACCTCTACTCTCTCACACATACACTCTGATCTGACTGTGTATGTTTGGATGGGGGGGGAGCCTTCGATATAATAAGAAGACAATTCCAGTTTCATGAAAATATTACAGAAGAATTTGTGAATTCGCGAAATTTTTAATGAACGGTGTATTTTTTTATAAGAAAGCTGTACAAAGTAATATTACAGACTCTTTTAAAGTTAAGGATCTGCAATACTGAGAAAAAAAAGAAAAGGTACGCTACACTTCATTTTTTTGTTTATCTCTCTTTATTATGGGTTTCTTTAGACATTACTCTAACTAAATTTTTATTATATGGCTACATTACATTAAAAAAATACTGCCCGAATTAAAATACATTTCCATTTTACGTATATTTTTCATTTTATGGGCATTTTATTACATAAATTTCACGAATTTAATTTGATTTCTATTTAACGAATTTTCATCATAACAAAGTGTTTAGGTGTAACGATGAAACTTCTTTAAATGGAAGTTTCACTGTATCTATGGAAAAATTGCAGGAGATTACACAAATTCTATTACATTTGAAATTTTTATATTTTTTCTTCTCGTTATATTGCGAAATCCATCGCTAATTTTATCAAATAGATCATACTGAATATAAAATAATAATAGTAATAATAATAATAATAATAATAAAGACATTTGAAAGATGATTGTTGAAGTTTTAGCATTTTAAATACAGAAAGTTTTCAAAAAACGGCTAACTGCGAAAAATTAATTTAAAGGTTTTATGCTTATAGAAAGTTATTAAAAAAATGTTTTATTTTCCTTAATATTAAATGAATATCTTGGCTGCTTATGTATCTCTAACAACAAATGTTACAGCTGTATTGGCGAACATTTTATGTTGTAAATATTTAGTGAGCGCGGCAATTAAAGAACTGTCAAAATAATAAGTCGTATTTTTACTACACTTCAAAATTCCCTCAAATATACTAGAGATACCAAAGTTTATTTTTAGCAAAAAATTAAAAAAACGATATTTTTGTCATTTTTCAAGATTTGAAGGGTAAGTAAAAATAAAGTACAAAATGGGATTTTATTTAAATTTTCATACGGTCTTGCAACTTGTATATATATAAAACAGTCTCTATGCACTAACAAGCAAATCAAAGTATATGTTATTTTTGTCTCTGGCTCACATAAAAGGATTATATAAGCGAACCAACTGCCCAAGCCTTCAAAAATATATTATCAAAATTACGTGCTTTAAAATTATAACGAACATAACATATTACAAATTTAAAGGATGCATTATCGTTGGTTAAGGAAAATAAATAAATAATCATCAAGAAGAAAGTATTGGATTCATAAAAATTTTCTAATTCTCGTTTTCGACTGATTTACATGTTTTAGGAGTCAGAGATTCCAAAAATCATGTTTTTACAGAATGTCTGTGTGTGACTCTGTCTGTATGTATGTATGCGACACAAATTTTGTGGGCGATCTATCCCAAGAACTAGAGCACGGAATTTAATAAAAAATTATATTCAGTTATTTCCTGATATAAATTGATGCTGATTAGTTTTTGGTGTAGATCGCTCAACAGGTGGCGCTGCTATGCTGCATTTTCCACAATTACCACAATAGCTCTATCTCAAGAACTAATGCACGAATTTCTATCAAACTTCAGATTAGGTTAATCCTTGACATGAATAGATGTTTTTTCATTTTGGTGTGAATCGCCCAACAGGTGGTGCTGCTATGCCGCATTTTTCATGATTTCCGCAATAGCTCTATCTCAAGAATGAATGCACGGATTTTCATCAGACTTCAAATTCAGTTAGTGCTTGATATGAATTGGTAATATTTACGCTTTTGCGTAAATATCCCGACAGGTGGCGCTGCTAAGCTCCATTTTCCCCGATTTTCGCAAGAGTTTTATCACAACAAATAATGCAGGGATTTTAATCAAACTTCAGATTCAGTTACCAAGTTGACTTAAGTTGTTACTTATTAGGTTTGGGTATATATCGCCCAACAGGTGGCGCTACTGTGCAGAATTTTTTACGATTTCCGCCATAGCTCTACTCAAAAACTATTTTTCTAAAAGATTTTCACGAAACTTCAGATTCAGTTAGAAGTTGACATAAGTTGTTGCTGATTAGATTTTGGTGTAAATCATCTAACCGTCGGCGCTATGCTATGCTGCCTTTTTCAGGAAGTATTAACATGTATGAGATAGAAGAAAGTTTTGGGATTGACAGTTGATCCGACTAGTTTTTTTTTTTTTTTTTTTTTTTTTTTTTTTTTAATTTTGTGTCGCTAGCTAGCGGTTAGAGATTAAAATTGACCACTTTTAATCCTGATATATAATCTCTCTTTGGTGTAAAACAATGTAATAAAACGTATCAGCTTTTAAACTGCATTTATTAAATAACTGGCATTTATTAAATAATTACATTAATTAACTTATTTTCTCTTTACATGGTAAAAGAAGGTTTTGTTTTATAATTGTAGTATTTTCACATTAGAATTACCTATTACTATAGTCATGTGTGTTACATTGTACAAAATTTGGACCTTTTCCATAGAATGCATAAAACGCTCTATATATTTGACTTTTAGGGGTGTCGCGAACTTTATAAAAACTTTAACCCCTTGAAGGGCGGTAGGATGTATTTTATCCCATTTAATTTTAATGAAGATCTGTACCAGAATTTTTTTTATGAAATTTTATTTTTTTTAACTTCGCTGAAAAAAATGCTGTAAAATTTTTTTTTTTAATTTTAAGTAAAATTTTTGAAAAATACTGGTATGAATTTAACATTAGATAAACACAATATACTTGTCCCTGAAAGGGTTAAAATGGGTCGCATAACAATAAAGTTTAGAAACTTCTGGTCTAGAGATGCAAATTCTAAACCCCCTCCCCTCCCATAACTCAGCAATATCTCCCTTTTCCCTTTGTAGCTGAAAAAAGACTTAGGAAAAATGTCCGAATTCAACAACTGTTATGTCATCTATCTAGTTCTTCATTTTAGAATCTGCCTTTGATATAAACATCCCCAAGGTATGTACTCGAAAATGGCAGTTTCATTTCTATAGAATGCAAGACTGACAAAAGTATGAATTAAAATGCCATGTAGCAGACATGACCTGTTTACATCGAAAGCCAGATGTTACTGTTCAACCGTCATATTGACCTTCGTTCACTGTCTTTATACAAGCTTCTTCGCACGATTATTTGTGAAGTGACTCAACACAAAATAATGAGGTTTTCCAGAAAATGTGAAAAACTTGGGAAATAACTCAAACTTTTTCATATCTAGAATCGAATGTTTTTTATGTACTTCAATGTTACATTCGATAATTTGAAGAGTTATGAACAGTACGGTTAGGGTTGTATTACATCATAGTAAGTGAAAAATTATAAAGTATATTTGATTTAGTCTGTAATTTTTAAAGGCATTTAAACTTTTTTCTAATAATAAAAAGATGGAGTATGTTTGTGATTTCCTTATAATGATACAGTCACCACTGTTTACAGTGATCCCTGGTTATAAGAATCGAACGTTTATGAGAATCAAAAGTTGAAATTACTAACGTGATTCTTATAAGCAAAAATTGCGGATACAAATTTCGGTTACAAGAATCAGCCTTTTATTAGAATCAAAATTGCAATAACAAACGAAATTCTTATAAGCAGAAGTTACTGTATTTAAAAAAAAAAAAACACGTTTTCTTAGTTGTGTCACTTTAATTATAAGTGCACGATATCTATTTATAATATTACAACATTTTTTGTACCAACAACTTCTTCTACATATAACCTAACAGCAGAGCCAGTCGATGTGACGCCACTGTGTTATAATCGACACAAGTGGTCACAGTCACAACGTTGATCAAAAGGTAGCATATGCATTTCATCACATTATGACTCTCAGACGATATCTTCAATTCCTGACTCCACTTGACGTTACCGTGACCGATTATTGAGTCATTTGTGTTTCTTATCGCAAAACAGGACATTAACTTTAAATAAACATTCATACAATTCCACGTCACGTGACAGAAATATGGGTTATAACCAGTGGTGGGATTCAGCCGGTTCGCACCGGTTCGGTAGAACCGGTTGTTAATTTATGTTGAGTTCGGCGAACCGGTTGTTAAAATGATACTGCAAATGCGAAAATCGCATTTACATTAATTTGCTTTCTTTAAATGTTTATCTGCACAACAATAACTTTGTGATAAGTCCTGATTAATTTCATTTAATAAAATAACATTTCATTTGGAACAATAATACATTTTTTCTTCACCAATCCTGTAAGAGAAAATTCAACTAAAAAAACGAAATTTTGATAATTTTGGTAACTAAATTGACAGCCCTAGACTAAATCTAGTTACATAGCAAGGTTTAAAAATTACACTAACTACTTATCTATACTAATAAAAGAAAGTTTTGCTTTGTCTGTGTGTGTGCGATGGCTAGCAAAATCTACGGCACGTACGAGACTGAAAAATTTTGTGAGGCTTGCTCAAAATGTCTCCTGATGCACCTGAGACACAGAATTTTAAAATTCTAATAACTAGTTGAGTTATTCATTAAAAATCGCAACTCACTCTCATTAAAAACCCAACTCGATCCTTGCGAGAACTAAAAAAAAACTCTG
This sequence comes from Maratus speciosus, assembly GCA_963932465.1. Classification (NCBI taxonomy): domain Eukaryota; kingdom Metazoa; phylum Arthropoda; class Arachnida; order Araneae; family Salticidae; genus Maratus; species Maratus speciosus. Next base: position 283,704,117 of record OZ010792.1, read on the forward strand.
GCGCGAGCACAGAAGCCTTTTTTACGCATCAGTTGAAAATGAAGAACGAAAAGAAGAAATTTCGAAGGTATTTTGTCATTATTTATTAGCTTACATCGGCCAAACCGCTTAGTAAAGTTCAAAATGAAAGGCATATTCTTAAAGATCTACGTCTCAAATGCAGCAATCAATTAAAAAATATATCGCAGTTAACCGCTTGAAAAACAATTTTCAAAAGGGGTCGTTTTCCGAAAACATTTTCTCCCTTATTGCAACGCCCCTCCAGGGCGCAATTTTCGAGGTACCGACAAACCAAAAATATGTTCTTAAAGGGAAACCTTCTTCTAATTGATGGTGCAATTGGTTTAAAATAATTATGAATTTTAACCCTTTCAAATGCACCAGTAAACGCAGGTTACTTCGTGCCTCACGAAGACGATATTTTTCCTACGCTAAAATTAACTAAACGTCCGTATTTTAACACAATCTTTTTAGACCATCTCAATAGATCAAATTTACATCACCTACAAAAATTTTGAAACGTTCGAACGGGTAGAAATATTTCTTACAAAATAAAATGTGGGAAATTTTCGACGAAATCAGTAAAAATCTGAGTGTTTCGTCGAGGTTCCGCTCCTTCAGGGCGAAATTTTAGAGGTGCTGCCAAACCAATACGTTCATAAATCTGAAACCACCTTCTTATTGATGGGACAATCGGTTTTAAAAACTAGGAATTTTAACCCTTACAAGTACACCGGCAAATGCAGGTCATTTCGCACCTCACGGAGACGATATTTTTGTACGCTAAAAGTAATTAAACGACCGCATTTGAACACAATCTTTTAAGAGTATCTCAAATTGAGATGGTATTGAGATTCTCAATGGATCAGATTTACATCATCTACAAAAAGTTTTAAACATTCGGACGGGTAGAAATATTTTTTACAAAAAATAATGTGTGAAATTTCGACGAAATCAGTGAAAACCTGAGTGTTTCGTCGCGGTTTCGGTCGCTTTTGGTGCGCATAGACTCCACAAATCAAATTGCGCAGAAAGTTAAGTACAAAATAGCATATACTTTCAATTCAATATTTTTTCATTTAAAAACATAAATTCAGATAAAATAGATTTAAAGATATAAAATATACAAATTTCAGGTTAATTTAAGGGTTATTCATTAAGGCTCGAGGTTCTGGCAACGCTGTTATTCGAATAAACGGTACTTACGGAATGTTCCCTGTTATCGCTGATCTATAGCTAATACTTAAATTGTCAGATTTAGATATATACTTCCAACAGCACATTTTTTAATGTTTTTCTTTATATCTTAGAAGTTATTTAAATGAAAGTAGTTATTTTCGTAAATGTAACAAATACAAAATTTTGGTAATTTCCTCGAGTCCTATAAGTTATATTAAAAAAAAAATATTTTTCCAGCTGTAACAAATGAAAAGACATTGTATGATCTAAACTTGCCGAATCATGATACTTTATATTTTACGAATTTGCAGCGTTGTCTGGCCTGTTTTTTTTATTTTAAGAAATGGAAAAATTTCTTAAAATTTCTAAATGTCATAACTCGAGAAGTTTTGGTCGTGCAAAAATTTGTCTTACTTGCTATAGCATGGATAATATTTTTCTAAATATGTTATATACAACTTTAGGTCAAGAACATGGCTTAATTCTTAAACTTGCATTTCTGCTATTTTTGTATTATATTGTTTTCAATATAATATAAAATTTATTCAGTATAATACATAATTTTATCTTAATTTGCGCTGGAGCCCACCGGAGCTTAGCTCCGGTATTTCTCTGTTTTAAGTAAATATTTAAATATTGGTCGGAATTCATAGGAGCTCATAAATACAGGGCTCCGGAGCCCAGTGCACAATATGGTTGTTAGCATTGCAGAATATTAGGACTCCGGTACTTTTTTTTGTTAGTAATTAAGCCCTGATTGCTTTGATGCGTTTTCTGATAGAAATTATGATCAAGGTTTCATGATTGCCGAATATTTAATAACATCCTTTTTTAGGGAAACATGTTTCAGGATTTTTTTCACTGTACCAAAGGATCAAAATTTTTTTTAACAATGTTCTTATAATATTGGAAAGTGTTTCATAATCTATCTGTGATGCTTCATTTTTCTTTCATTTTTGTACATCAAAAATCATTCTGGCAGCGGTTGTTAAATTATTTGAATCCCACCACTTGTTATAACAAGAGTTGCATTTGAGTCACGCTGTTTTTACATTTGGGTCATTGTGATATTTGGGTAGGGCATATAATCTCGTTATAAGTCAAATTTATAAATTACTTGCATTTAATCTGTGGTCGGAGTATGCCATTTCAAACAAATGGTAAAAATGGATGCGTTTATGTTGCCTAATGATCAGCTGTGAAAACAATAGAGAGACAGAATATTAAAATCGTTTCAGAAGATTGCATATCAATATGAGCAGTAGGCACCTAACGTCAGAAAAAAGCTTATAAAGAATACTCTCTCGCGTGCACACGTGCACAACGTGAGGCCTGTTCAAACAGTTTTAAAGACGCAGTTTATATGATAATTTATTTTATCGAAAAAGACTTATGCAGTTCAAACGCGCAAGCGATTAGATAAGCAAGCCGTTGCACGCTGTGCGTTGTTTTGGCATTTAAATACATCCTATATCCTTCTTCCAATTTTTGCCTAATTTTTAAAATGTAATTTCTCTAGTGTTGCCGTACTAGAAAATTTATGTTTTAAAAATTAAAAATTTCGTAAACTAATGTAATTTAACCCTTAAGTGCATAGTGATGCATAGCTACATCACTTTTTATTTAATTCTTAGCAACCAGTATATTTATATAGAAACATTAATCCTCTAAGAAATTACAAATAAAAGAAGTTTTTAATTTCTTATTTTTATATCTTAAGTAGTTATAAACTACAGTTAAAATTTTCCCAGTGGCTCACAAAACATAAGGTACTTCAATTCTTAGTCTGGGTGTTAAGCTGTCATCAGCTAGGAAACCCCTCAATGCTTCTCAACTGTTCAGCACCTGTTCAGGAAAGTTAAAAATCTATCTTAAAATTTCTGGTGTCTAATCTTTAATATAAGAGTAAAAATCATAATTCTAAAAAAATAATTTATGCATTTAAGTGTTGAGTTTTACAAAATCAAAAAATAAGGTCTACAGTTCAATCAAGGGATTTTTATTAACAGAATCTAGATTAATTTAAATTATAAAAGAAAATTATTCAGAATTCATGGTAGTCAAAACGGACAGTAGTAATTAAAACTTCTGTTATTGTTGCTTCTAAAAAAATAATTTACTCATTTAAGGGATAAGTTTTACGAAATAAAAAAAATATATAAAATAAGTTATTTAGATTCATATTTATTAAAATATTCGCTAATTTGCAATATTTTAGTTTTTACTTGTATTGCAGATGGGCAACATAAGAAAAGGTTGACGTATTATACAAAAAATGTATCTTTATATTTTTTTCATTATTTTTCCTGTGTTATAAACATTTCAGAGAATCATATATAATTATTTCGAAACAAAATAAAAAATCATGCGTTTAGTGTAGTAAAAGTTTAAGTCAGTGGGACTTATCCCACCGTTTCCAGGTCCACAGTTCAATCAAGTTTTTGATTAACAGAATCTAGATTAATTTAAATTAAAAAAAAATTATTTAGAATTAAGAGTAGTCAAAACGGACAGTAGTAACTAAAACTTCTGTTATTGTTGCTGTTATTTATTAGTAACTGTAATGAATGAACTATTCCCGGATTATATTGATCATTGGTCTTTCCTATAGCGGGAAATCTAAAATTTGTACATCTAATAATAAATTTGTTAAATGTCTATAAAAATAGAATAAAAACATAAACATTTTATTCTTATTTATTATTTAGTAAATAATTCTATAATAGCAAGAAAATTATAGCTTCCTACAACTTAATACTATTTGAAAAATAAATAATTGAACATAGGTTAATTTTTAAAGGTTCTTCAAAAGTTAGTCGGTACAAGAGGATGGATTGCAATAAGACCCTGTTGAACTCACAGTATCGAATATATATTTTTTATAATCTATTTTTCACAGTTGTAACACATTAATAGCGAAAAAACTATTTTGCACAAAATGTAGTTCCAACAAGAAATTTTTCATTACTGGGAAGAACTAGACACTGCATAAAATCTCACGACAAAATTTTATATTCCTCTCAGACATCTGTTTATACTTAAAATACGGCATAATTATTATGATTATAATTCTCTGGCTAAAGTTTTTGCAGCTGACAAAAAAAAAGTTAACCTAAAATTAAAAATTTAGAACAAAGCGTTGTGATTATTTATGTGGAATCTCTATATTATGATGTCCAATAATTAATGACTTCCCTACAGCAATTAACATTAAAATCTTTAAGAAGTAGAATAGGCAAAATCAATTAACACATCATGCTAGAAGAAAAAAGAGAACAATTTTAAACTAATAATTAACAAAGTTTACTAACACAATTATACACACAAAAATACGCATCATAATGAACGAAATGCATTACATCTATATACGCTAGATCTCATTTAGGCAATTAATTTACATAATCATTCTGTTTTAAATCATTTCTCAAATTCATATTATTTTTTGCTTTCATAATTAAGCATTTCTCTTTTACTTCAATTATATCTCAGTTACTTAAAATATAATAATGTACAAATGTTTGAGACCTTACCCTTTGAAACGTAGGTACCAGTTACCGTACATCTTAAGTGAATTAAAATTGTACCTTGAACAATGAAAAATAAAAAATACCTTGAAGATTGTTGAGGGCTTGTATAACATCCTCGACATCTCGGTAGATTCCGTCATCATCAGGTGTGGTCAACTGCTCTTTTCAGGGGAGTGGGGTTGCTCTTTTTATTCGTAAATCCCTTTTGGTTTTATTCTAGGGCCCTTGAGGCCGAAGATTCAACTTTAGCTTTCACTTCAATTGTATCTCAGTTACTTAAAATATAATAATGTTCAAATGTTCGAGATGTTTTACCCTTTGCAACGTGAGTATCATCCAGTGTTGATTTCAGGAAGTCCCCCCCCCCGGACCAATGATATGTCTCCCTCGGAAGATTTAAGATTTTGTGTTTTCAATGATAAAAAAGCGCAATTTCCCCCCCGGATCTCTACAATGTACCTCCCCCCGGAGCCACACAAATCCCTCATGGAGAAAAGTGTCTGAATTCAACACTGTCATCAGTTACTGTACATCTTAAATGAATTCAAATAGTACCTTGAACAGTGAGAAATAGAAATACCTTGAAGTTTTTGAGGGCTTGTATAACATCCTCGATATCTCTGTAGATTCCGTCATCATCAGTTGTAGTCAGCTGCTCTCTTCGCAGGGGAGGGGGTGCTCTTTTTATTCATAAATCCTTTTTGGTTTTATTCTAGGGCCCTTGAGGCCAAAGCTTCGTTTACTGTTTTCCTTTAACAATTAATATTGACAAAACTATCAATAATTATGCATAAATAGTCTGCACAGCACATATATCCGTGCAACAGCTTCGATATTCAGAGAGTTTAGAAACACCGAAAACTGTACATAGACAACACTACTGATTGTGTGTTACAAGGCTAGAAAAAATACTACTGATCTCGATGAGAAAATCTAAGAATTCATCTCGAAAAGCGAGTCCTGAAAAAGCTCTGATAGAGAAAAAAAGCTGTCCTGAAGCAGAGATGTATATCATTTTTAAAAACTTCATTTTGAGCACGAAAAAATATTCCCCTTCACTAAATGGCAATTCAATACATGCCCTGCAGTGGGAACTCCGCACACATATGCTTTGATTTTGTCAAGGCTGCAAACACCCAAGAATAGGGTACCTTTCTCTGTATCATATATTTAAGTCTATAAAACTTTCAATTCTATTGTAAGTTTCGGGCTGATGTTGATAGCGGGAAAAAATCATTTTCTAAACGAAATGAATCTCTATAGGAAAACTTAAAAAATTTTAAACATACATTACTCATCAATTATAATAAAAATTAACACATATGTACTACACATGCTTCTTAACAATTTGTACAAAAAATAACACATCTATCTATATTTTATGCAGAGATATGCTTAATTGAAAATTCGATTACGCCGATTTTTCGTCAGTCGCAAGGATGATGGGAGAGAACTGGGAAAAGATGTATTAATCTCAACAGAAGTGTACTGTACCGTCAGTTAAATAAATAACTGAAAAAAAAGTAATTTACTGAAACTTCAATTATTTTTTAAGCATTTTATAAATTTAAAGAAAATTAAAATACTCCATGCGTTCGAATTTTCAAAATATTTCCTCAATTTCTTAGGGTTTCATTCATCTGACGAAACCCTATTCGTCTCACTCCTCTGTCTATCTGTCACAGGCTCGTTCTCAGAAACTATATATATAGTCCAGGCAATAGAGACCGTATAGGGACTCTACCTAGCAAAATTAATGGAAGTTCTGGAAATAGGCTTACTTTATGTTTTTGGGTCGCTGAATCTGAATTTGTAACTTCCCACCAAAATTTCCCCCGGCAACCCCCCCCCCCCCTCAAATTTTAGTAAAATGCGCCCCCCAAAAAAGGTTTTTATTAAAAAAATCAATTTTTTTATTGTTTTAGAGACAAAGTATCTAGAAATTCAGAAAGTAGATAAAATTTGCAACAAATTAGATATATGAGATTATGACTTAGGATGATGGGGAAGGGGGATCTGCCTCGAAACATGCGCCGAGGTGCTGCGTGGATTAAGTTGCGCAATTCCACGTAACCACTAACACATTTGCATTCGCCCTCCCATCTCCCCTCCGAACTTTCTCTATAAGGTTTACTTTAAGTTTTTTGGGTCGCTGAATCCGAATTTTTAGATTACCCCCAAAATTCCCCTCCCCCCCAGAAACCCCCCTAAAATAGTTGTTTTTAACTTAAATTTCTTATTGTTTTTTGTTTTAGGGGAAAAGCATTACAAAATTCAGAAACTAGACAAAATTTGCAACAAATAAGATATATGACATTATGACGTAGGATAAACGGGGAGAGAGGGGGCTGCCTCAGAACATTCCCCGCGCGCTTTTCTCAAAAACCAAATTTTTCCAAAAAATCAATTTTGGGGGGCGTTGACGGGTGACATTTTGATGGGAAGTTACAAATTCGGATTCAGCGACCCAAAAAAACATAAAGTGAGTCGAAATCCAGAACTAATATTAATTTTTTCAGGTAAAATCACCTATTTCCTGGACTTCATAACTTAGTGCACGTAGCGCCGCAGTGCATGTTCAGAGGCAGCCCTTTCCCTCCCCCATCCTACGTCATAATGTTATATATCCTATTTGTTGCACATTTTATCTAGTTTCTGAATTTCGTAATGCTTTTCCCCTAAAACAGTAAGAAATTTAAGCTAAAAACAACTATTTTGGGAGGGTTTCGGGGGTCTAAATTTTGGGGGTAAGTTAAAAATTCAGATTCAGCGACCCAAAAAACTTAAAGTAAACCTTCTAGAGAAAGTTCGGAGGGGAGATGGGAGGGCGAATGAAAACGTGTGAGTGGTTAAATGGAATTGCGCAACTCAGTCCACGCAGCACTGCGGCGCATGTTCCAAGGCAGATCTCCCCTTCCCCTTCATCCTAAGTCATAATGTCATATATCTTATTTGTTGCAAATTTTGTCTACTTTCTAAATTTCTAGATACGTTTTCCCTAAAACAATAAAAAAATTGATTTTTTTTAATAAAAACCTTTTTTTGCGGGGGGGGGGGGGCATTTTACCAAAATTTGGGGTGGGGGAGGTTGCCGAGGGAAATTTTGGTGGGAAGTTACAAATTCGGATTCAGTGACCCAAAAAACATAAAGTAAGCCTATTTCCAGAACTTCCATTAATTTTGCCAGGTAAAATCCCCTATTGCCTGGACTAATGTTGGAGATTTGAAATTCTGCGTACTTGTAGCTGAACACCTCACATCAAACGTCAAAACATAAAATTTTGAAAAAGTCTTACATTTAACCCTCTGGGCTCTAACATGTATATCTTAAGAATTTTTCTTTTCTAACTGAGCACCTAATTAAGTTAGAGACTTGAAATTTGCCATACTTATAGCTGAACACTTGCGATCACACGCAAAATCATAAAATTTTCAAAAAGTCTCATACACCCCTCTGACTCTACCTTGTGTATTTTAAGTAATTTTCCTAATTAAGTTGGAGACTTGAAATTCTGCATACTTATAGCTGAACACTTGCGATCACACGCAAAATCATAAAATTTTCAAAAAGTCATATTATTTACCCCTCCGGGCTCTAATTTGGGTATTTTAAGCAATTTTTCTAACCGACTCCTATTTTCAACCGAGGGCATTTTTCTAACTTTTGCCGACACCCCTCATGAGATATATCATTGAAGAGCCCTTTGACCACTCTTTCATATTATGCACCATAGCCTTACATATTTTAGTTCCACTTTTTACCGCCAGGGAATGCCTTCCTTTCTCGGTTGCTATGGGCCCAATCCCTTCGACTAATATATCAACGGATAGGTTGTAAAATGGAGTTTCGTTCCGATACAGGTTTGTTTAGAATAGAGTGCGCTCCCTGGTTGCGAAATGTTGAACTAACAGATTTTGAAAAAGGGTAAAGTGTTTTGAAAGGAATATTAAACGAAACTCTCTATGCGATCTGTGATCACACTTACTCACTTATTTCTCATTTTATGACTTGAATGATCTTCGTTCAAAAAAAATAAAATAAATGTGCATCCACTCTTTTTTTTTCTTTTGGTAATTTGACTGACAGTTGTTTAATATAATAATTAAAAAAAAAGAAATTGCATTTTTACTATAAATTCACACGTTAAGAGACTTTGTTATCTTTTGAGGACATTATAAAACTAACATTCTAAAACAAATGCACGGATTTGTTGTAGAGATTTATTGTGTAGATTTGTTGTAGATTTGTCAAGATTGTTCTTTAGACGTTTTTGGGATTTTTAACACATTTTAAAACGCATGATGTAGTTTTTAAAGATGTCGACTCCTTTCTGCCAAATTATTGTATATGCAGTTAAATAATTTTTCTCATAAATGACAAAATGTTTACACATTATTATTTATTTGAAATCTTAATAAAGCAACACTCTAAATCGAATGCGAGGATTTGTTACAGTATATATTAAGATTGTTCTTTAAACGTCTAGAGGATTTTCAACAAAAATTAAAATGCATGATGATGCATTTTAAAGATGTCGAGCCCTTCCCGCCAAATTATCGTAAGTGATAAAATAATTTTTATCGTAAATGTTAAAATGTTTATATTGAAAGTTGCATTTAAAAAATAATCTTATTTACTGTTGATCTTAATTAGCGTTTTAATTTGGTTTCCTTTATGATTTCTTATCCACACAAAATACAACTTTAAAATTTGCATTATATTTAGTTTAAAATAACATCATTTGCATACAAGAAAACAATCTCATTTTGTCAAAAAATGTTGCTTACAATATTTATGTGCGAAGGGCTCGATGTAAAAAATTTGTTTTGATAAAAATGTATTTTGAAATACATTATGTTATTTTCATTACTTATTTTTAAAAAGCGTGAAAGCACACTCTCTGCCAAATATATGGCAATATACTGATTTTAAAAAAAGTCATATTTCTAGTCAGTTTTCGCTCATTTCGTACCTGAAAGGGGTAAAAAAACACATGTGTTTTTGTAATTTGTTTTTCGAATTAAAGAAAAGAAATATCAATTCGATAAGGAGACGGTTGCACAGCATTTATTTTTCTTTTAAATGGCAAAAAAAAAAAAAAAAAAAAAAAAAAATATATATATATATATATATGAAAATGTTATTAATTATTCATTTGAAATTGACGTCCATAAAAAGCTGGCAATGTATGATGTACTGAATTTCCTCTTGCTCTAAATTTTTTCACCTAAGTAAGTAATCTGAAACAGATCGACGTAAAAATTAACAACAGTGTATTCTCTGGAACTAACACAGACATTCAAGCTAACGATTCATTCATTACTTACGTCATGTAACTTTCAAGTATTGTTTTTATTCCTCCCTTTCCCTAAGTCACAGATTGTCACAAGTGATATAGTCTTAATATAGTAGCTCTTCCTCTGTTGTGGCGTCACATTTTTTACTTTCTTCTATCTTCAATAGAAGAAAGTATTGTAATCGAAATTTTTTTCGACTTCCGGTTTTCGACGGATTTGCATGTTTTAGGGGTCAGAGATTCCAAAAAACATGTTTATAGAAAATGTCTGTCTGTCTGTGTGTCCGTCTGTCCGTCTGTCCGTCCGTCCGTCTGTCCGTCTGTCCGTCTGTCTGTCGCCATTGTACCATCAAAAAGTGTATGAATTTATGTATAGAATTAAACCAAAATTTTATTATAAGTTTTTGGCTATGGCAAGCAGGTCCTCCCGGAATTTGGAAAAAATTCGCCGGTAGGGGGCGCTGATATAACAATTTTTGTGCGATTTTGAATATTGTACCATCCAAAAGTGTATGGAGTTATGCATAGAATTGAACCAAATTTTTTGTTTAGGTTTTTGGATATGACAAGCAGGTCCTCCCTGAATTTGGAAAAAATTCGCCTGTAGGGGGCGCTGTAAATGCGTTTTTTGTGCGATTTTGAATATTGTACCATCGAAAAATGTCTGAAGTTATGCATAGAATTGAACCAAATTTTTAGTTTAAGTTTTTGGCTATGGCAAGCAGGTCCTCTCTGAATTTGGAAAAAATTCACCGGTAGGGGGCGCTGTAATAGCAATTTTTGTGCAATTTTGAATATTGTACCGTCCAAAAGTGTATGAAGTTATGCATATAATTAAACCAAATTTTTATTTTAAGATTTTGGCTATGGCAAGCAGGTCCTCCCTGAATTTGGAAAAAATTCGCCGGTAGGGGGCGCTGTAATAGCGATTTTTGTGCGATTTTGAATATTGTACCGTCCAAAAGTGTATGAAGTTATGCATAGAATTAAACCAAATTTTTATTTTAAGTTTTTGGATATGGCAAGCAGGTCCTCCATGAATTTGCAAAACATTCGCCGTTAGGGGCCGCTGTAATAGCGATTTTTGTCCGATTTTGAATATTGCACCATCGAAAAGTGTGTGAAGTTATGCATAGAATTGAACCAAAAAAAATTTTAAGTTCTTGGCTATGGCAAGGAGGTCCTCCCTTAATTTGTAAAAAAATCGCTGGTAGAGGACGCTGTAATAGCGATTTTTGTACAATTTTTGTGCCATTTTGAATATCGTGCCGCCGAAAAGTGTATGAAGTTATGCATAGAATTGAACCAAATTTTATGTGTTTATTTTTGGTCATGTCACGAAGGTCCTCCCTGAATTTGGAAAAATTCTGCCGGAAGGGGGCACTATAATTGCGATGTCTGTACCATTTTCATTATTCTACCATCGAAAAGTGTATGAAGTTATCCATATAATATACTAATCCTTTATTTTGTGCAAATTTGAACCAAATTTTTTGTGCATGTTTCTGGCTATGGCAAACAAGTCCTCTCTGAACTTGAAAAAATTCCGAAAGAAGGGGACGCTATAATTCCGATCTCTGTGCTATTTTCATTATTGTACCATCGAACAGCGTATAAAATTGTGCATACAATTGAACCAAAATGTTTGTGCTTGTTTTTGGCTTTGGCCAACAGGTTCTCCTTGAATTTGGAAATATTGCGCGGTAAAGGGGCTCCGTGCTAGCGATTTTTGTATACTTTTCTTGATTTTTCGTAGTTCTATTGTGCATCGGCGGGAACTCGCTTCCTGCTATGCCGGCTATTCGCAAACAGCTGATAACGACAGAATGAGGAAAAATTAATAATTTTAACAAATATCATGATATAGATTAACTCGTTTTTAGTCCGTTTAATTGACTTGACCAGAAATTTAAGATGAAAATCAAAGTTGGTATAGTATTGAACTAATAATATTGAAGTATTAACATGTGTAACTAGGTTTTGAAATATTAAGATTTATAAGATAGAAGAAAGTTTTGGGATTGGCACATCCAACTAGTTTAAACTTACATAAAAAGCTGACAACGCATGCTGTCTTTCTCTGAATTTCTTCACCGAAGTAGTCATCTGAAACTGATCGATGTAAAAATTAACAATAAATTCTCTGGAGCTAACACAAAAATTCAAGCTAACGAGTCATTCATTACTTAACGTCATGTAACTTTCATGTATTGTTTTTACTCTGCCCTTCCCCTATGTCACAGGTTGTCACAACTGATATAGTCTTAAGCTATTATAGCTCTTCCTCTGTTGTTACGTCACATTTTTTGAAACTTACATAAAAAGCTGACAACGCATGCTGTCTTTCTCTGAATTTCTTCACCGAAGTAGTTATCTGAAACTGATCGATGTAAAAATTAACAATAAATTCTCTGGAGCTAACACAAACCTTCAAGCTAACGAGTCATTCATTACTTAACGTCATGTAACTTTCCTGTATTGTTTTTACGCCTCCCTTCTCCTATGCCACAGGTTGTCACAACTGATATACCCTAGGGCTAATATGGCTCTTCCTCTGTTGTTACGTCACATTTTTTTGCAGCTGCCAACACTGGAAATAATTTTGATCAAAAGGACGTAGCAATTATTATTATTTTATTATTTTTAATTTTTTTGGCGAATATACAACAAATTATACTGAACGTTAAAGTATTCTGATATTTTCGTAATCTGTAATACATGAATCAAATCGAATCTATGGGTCTTCATTACATTATTGCGTATCATGTATCGCAAGCATGTGATGCACTCCGTAATTTTTTTTAGCCTCCGGTACGGTATGCTATTTCTTTCTCCCAGCTTATTTTGTGTCCAAAAAATAACGTTACCTTACAGAAGCTAGCCGTAAAACAAAGCATTACGATTAAATACTCTTTAGCAATTTTTTTAACTTCTAAGCATCGCACATTTTCAATTTTTATACCGTCGTATTAGAAAAAAAAAGTTCTTTTAAATGCATTTTGTTTAAAAACTGTATCTCCATTTATTTTTGAAATATAATTTTTTTTTTTTTTTTTTTTTTTTTTTTTTTTTGTAGTTTTTGCAACCAATTTCTTAATATTGGCAACGGAAGTACTCCATTTCTGTAGAAAGTAAAGGAAAAATAGTTTTAAATAGTAATTATATATTTTTGTTGCCATTTTCTCGTAACAACCGAAAGAAAATGTAATTAAAATACGTGCTATTTTGAAAAAAAATATAAACGAATGATTTCTGTTAAAACAATGGAGCTATTATAAACTATATTTAATTGTAAGTATCTATGAATCATTAGATAGCCGTTTTTTTTTTTTTTCGATTTTCTTGAATAACGGAATCTTTTTGCTGCATTTGTGCATTATTTCGCGATAGTGATGTGCTATGCGTGCTTTACTGTAGATGTTTAAGAGTAGATCGTAAATGTGGGATTCTTAAGCGGATGCGAATGACGTCATTTTACATAAAATAAAACGTGTGCTTTAAGTCTTAAAATTGAAATATGTTTTGTACTGCAGTAGAGTCCCGCTTAACCGAGTTATTTTCTTCTGGTGGACTGGTGGCTTCTATTATTATGAAACAGCCATTATAAATGAAATGTTATGTGAAGATGAAAGAGCAAGCAGCCTTAAAAAAAAATTATGCCTATGATGATGCAATCATCATATATTGTCCTTTTATTCTTTTTAAATTAATGTTTTCTTTTTCTTTCCATGGATTCAGTCAGTCATAAATGGATTTGTTAAAAAAAAATAATTTCAGGCTTATTTCTCGTCTATTTCATGCGGAAGTAAAACATTAAATAATAAACATGTCTTTTTAACGAAATGATTCATTATCATTTTGATTTCGCTATTTTATATCTGCAAGTCAACAAACTATATGGGAGATTTACGATAATTGCACTCTTGACAGTTCGATATTAATTTAATACTAATCTATTTTATTTTTCGTGATTTATGTGGGTAATTTCCTTACGTCTGTTTATTAAAAGAAAGCTATCATTTTCATTAACAAGGGGAATAACTCAGGCAATAAATTTAATCATAAAATTATATTTGACATCTATAATATAAATAAATTTTACGTATAATTTGGCGTTTGCGTAACTCTCATATTGGCTTGGTATTTCAGTAAATGTGGCGTGCATTCGATATGTAAATGTAATTCATTCGGCCTGATACTTTGTCTGTGGGAATACCGGCTTTTCTAAGCGGCCCACCCCATCAGTATATTTTGTCAACATTTCTTCAATAAAATTTTCATCTTTACTTTGCTGAATCTGTTTGCAGTCATGGGGATTAGAGTTCACAAAAATGGGTTTTTGTGAGACATCCCAATGTACTACACTTGTATGTCTGGCCATATCTCTAATTTTAAGTGTGGGGGGTTTCTCCCTGTCACAATGCCCATTTTTTTTTTCTTCATTCTGACCAGAAAATCAGAGTTCTAACTTTTTACGGCTGCTCTTTCATCTTCACCTAACACTTCATTTATAATGGCTGTTTCATAATAATAGAAGCCATCAGTCCATCAGAAGAAAATGAAGTAATGGAAATGCCGGGGGCGACAGTAAATTCTGAAAAAGCAGAATTCCTGTTCTCTAGTTTATTTTTTTTTTTTTTGAGTCGTATAAGGAAGCAGTGTTTCTCATCTACCCTGCTGTTTATTTAACAACATATCTTTTACCAGGATTTTTGTGTAGAAATTATAGTTTTAATTAATCACGGAATGTTATGCTAATAATTTATTTAATATATTTTTTCATACTAAGCCCTATTACAGTGATGCTCTCTATGCGGTACTCTCTTCGATTTCAATACCTGCAGTCCTGCAAATTGGGCACATAAATAAATAAATGCATTATTCACCTTTGCGCCGAAGAACAATGCTTTCATTTTACCAATACGGATGGCATTACAGAACAGTCATGTGGTAAACTGAAACTATAATGATGCTCTGTGATCACAGCTTTAACGCGGAGTGATTAAATTGATTTGATGTACAGTACAGACATGCGACACTCGCAAACTATAATTAAACCAGCCAATGACAGAGTTCTTTACAAATTTCTCTTTTGCATTTCAATATTTTAAAACGTTTATTTATTTATTTATTTTGCTTAGGATACCCGAGGTCGATGTCCAACCTTGCATTTTTGTACTCTTTCGATAAAATTAATAAAATAGGCCACGCATTTTACTGAAAAGTAAGGGATAGGAAGAAAAGTAGACCGCAAGGCAAATTGAAATCTGACACACTTTGAGGGAAGACAAGACTGAGTGCAATCCTATGGAAAATATGTCAGCTTTAAGACCCGTTTCCTCAGTAAATACCCGACCAATTTTGCTGAAATTTGAAATCCTTATTCACTGGATTATGCTCAAGGTTTATGGCGGACAGTTTTTTCCTGCGGCTAAAACTTTTTATTTTAAAGCAATGTCAGTTTTTCAGAAATTTTCCATTTTTCAGAAAAAGGAATTTCTGAAAGTGATTGAAGTTTTTTAAAACTGTCTGCCATATATGATCTTATATTTATGCTTTACCACCGAAAAAAAATTATCAAAATCGCTCGAGTACTTTATGAGGTAATGGGAATTTTGCCTGAAAAGTACGATTTTTCAGGGGAGACAAAAAGATTAGACACTTCTAATTTGTGTGAAGTTCTTGCACAGTTTTATCAAACACATGAATTAAAGTGTATCTAAACACTTGGATAAAATTTAGTTTCATATAATAAATGGGGTAATGTTTTAACCCTTATCGGCTCTATGTCACTTCCCACGTAACTTCCGAACCAGCATCTCATACACGAATTTTATTCGGTTAGTACCACTTTTTTTATAAGAAAGAGGACTTTTAGTTGTACTTTGACAGCATGCGTATGCTACAAAATTTATCTTAAAAGTATAGTGGTGTAAATAGAATTAAAAAATAGAAATGAGTATAAAATGTTAGCGTAAAATTAATGTGTATGGGCGTGGCGTCGGAGTCGGTGTATTCCCTTGAATTTTTACGATTCTTTCTAATGGTCAGGAAAAAAAAAAAAAAAAAAAACGGGCATAACAATGGACTCAGGAAGGTTCAAAGAACTTTTTAAGCCAATAAAACAAAAATCAATTTTTTCAACACAATTCACTCATGTCTCCCCTTAATGGTTGAATATCCATAAAATATCGTATAGTCACCATGGCCGTCTCAGAATGTAAAATTTACAATGGAGGGGAAGCTTTAACATTTTATGTCCCAAATTATGAATTCGTGAAAATTTCATATTCTAAAGCACTTTTCGTGACTCTTTTAAACTATGTTTGAAGATTTAGACAATAATTTAATAAATTTTAGCAGGATTTTGCTAATTAAAGTTAATTAATTAAATCTGAATTTATAGGGATTTTGTGCAATGTTTATAACTCCTCTCAATTCTTTTAATTAAAAATTTTTTTAGTACTTTATAGAATTGGGAAATGTACAAATATAATGCTCTTACATTAGAAATATAGAAATATTTCCGAACTGAAACCTATCACCCACAATCTTTCAGCATCAAGAAAGCTGAACGTATGAAAATGAAAAAGAAATCTTTTTTCATTAGACATTTCATTAGATAGATTCAAAAGATATTTTTGTTTTGTAAAACCAATGATGCTTTTGGAATAAGATAAAGTAAAGTATTTATAACTCATTCTAAACTGTATTACCACTAATCGATGTATTAACCCCTTGAGGGGCGGTGGGATATATTTTATCCCACCTAATTTTAATGAAGATTTCCACCGGAAATTTTAATTAAATTTTACTTTTACAACGTTGATGGAAAAAAGCTGTAAAACTGCTTTTCCTTATTTTGAAATAAAATTTTTCTAATTTTCCGGTGTAATTTCAACATTACAGGAAGGCAATTAGCTGTCGCTCAAAGGGTTAATGAATTTTATAACAAGTTATTTTCACCGCTTCACTCTCAGGTTTAATTTCGCTGGTGAAGGACTTATACAAGGCCGTGCGATGTAAAATGTTTGTGTCATAAATCATTTCATAACTTCCGTGATATAATAATAATGAGTTTAAGGTCATTAAAGGATTTACAACATTACCATGATACGTAAAAAATAATATATAAAACTTGCACATTATGTACATACACTGATATACATACATGCAGTATATACATAAAACTCAGGAATTCATTTTAAAGATTTATGATATTGATCAAAATGACTTCTACTGCACAGTCCTGGAAAATCTTCACAACTAGAACACATTAACCGAGTACCTTTCCTAACATGTTTAGTTGTACAAATACGGCATCACTTTTGGGGGCGATTCTTTCGATCTGTGCTTGGAATCTGAACAAGTTTATGGAGAGTTTTAGTTTCGTCTCCTTTACTACTACGAGCAGATAACATTTCTTTATAACTGTCACTGTACTCTATAAGTATTTCTGTGGAACATTTTATAATAAAATCTTTGAACCTAACATATTCACCACCAGCATTTCTATGAATGGCAAAAGAGCATTCAAAAGCATTCTAGAAGCCTGAAATGACTGGTCTGTGATTGCTGAAATGAGAGGACACGTACGTCCTGGGAGCGAAGAAGTTAACGGTACTTTAAAGTACCGTCGGGGCATAAAGGGTTAATATATAAAAAATGGTAAACAGGTCAATTACTAAATTTAAAATCGTAAATCTTTACTTAATGTATAGGTTGTAGGACGTATCTAAACTGGTGGACAGAAGTGATAATGTATCTCAAGACAAATAATTTTTTTTTATAGGAAAACAAAGTCACAGTTCACTTATTCAATTAAAATTAAGGGATGTTTCACACCAAAACTAACTCTTATTTTCATTCATAACTTTAACAATAATAAAGATATTTTAGCGAAATCTTCAACAGAATGTTTTCTGTGAAATGTCATGAAAATAACGGAAGCGCTGGAACTGCCCTTTAATCCGGTCAGCGACACCGTATAAATACTGTCATCTGCCCACTGAAGTTGGAAGCATCTTACTCAGATTTATTTCGATGTGGGTGATGGTTATTTCTAGCACTTCTTGTGATTTCCTCACATTTCATTGAAAATAAAGTATGCTTCTTGAATATTTCTCTATTACAATTATGAACGAAAATCTGTATTCGGATTGGCGTGAAACACCCTGTATTTCTGACTCTGAGTGAATAAGTGGATAGTGACCCTGGTTTCCCAACTGAAAATTGTTTGTCTTGACATGTATTACACTGGACAATAATAGTTCTTTTACAGAACTGAAATCAGTGGATTCTAGATCAGTTTTTTGCGCTCATTCCGAATATGCTTTCTGTTTTTCTCTAGGTGGTCCAGTTTTTGATAAATTTGCATACTTAAGGTTATGCAAATTTAATGTGCTATTTTATGCAAATTTCAAATACAATAATTGTCAGGTTGAATTACCTTTTCTAGATAATGGCTACTGGATATTTGCTTCAGATAAATTTTACTATCTGAATATTTTTAACATTTATCTCTCAGTTATTAAGCCTAATTTGCATATTTTTCAATTGCGTAATGTTCACATTACTATAAGCTTTAAAATAGTTGCCACAGAATCGACGTAATGTTTTTCTAGACTAGATTTTTATGCTGATTTCAAATCTGCAATCTGTTTCCTTATATCACGTCTAGTTTTTGAGTGAAATGAATTTCGACTTTTGTACGGTATTGACACCAGTTTGATATAAGATGCTTTTTAGAGGTGTGTACCTCATTGTCAAAGGGTCAACAGTGTCAGATTCCTATTAGGAATATAAACAACAATTTATATAACCGAAAAAAATGGAAAAAGTAGTAGAATCTATCCTAACTAGTTGAAGTACACCACAAAGTAGCATAAAAAGCGATTTCTGACTATAATAACAAGCTTTCAAATAGACAAAAGAATGTCGTAAATCTTCTACTTACCATTTCTGTCAGAGGTAAGTTCTCGCTTGCTTCTGATGTTCGTTCTGCCGGATTTTGATTTAACCTAATTCTACTAACAACTGACTCAACTAAAATAAGACATCACTCGGTTAATCTTCAATACTTATATACAAATATATTACAAAATATATACAGGATTATAGGACTTTAACATTTAAAAAGCTTTAACTTCAATGGAATCATCACGGAGGCGCAACTCCGTTCACAAAAACAAGAATTATTCTAAAGTTTTTCAGTTCGGTTCAGTTCATTTAGACGTAAAAGTTTTTAAATTCAGGTGTCACTGTTACTGCAAAGGGATACAGGGGGAGCTGTCCGCGACATACTCCCCCCGTTGAGTTTTGCCAGGTCAAACTCAACCACAGTCGTGGACAAGTTTAGGAGGTCCAACCGTTCTGGTGTTCGTATCACGCGTCCAAATTTAGACATTCTAGGAGAATCCTTTTCAACAGAACCAGGAGAATCTTTAAGGTGAGCAGACTCGATGGTTTTCGGAGAAAAGTCATTTGCCTGGAAATTCGCTTCCATCGGATACAACTTTTGTACTGGTCGAAGCAACTCACCAAACTTAGTTCGTAACTTTGCCAATCGTACTATGCCGTCTTTACCTGGAAACAACTGAATGACTTTTCCTAGAGGCCGATTCATTCTCTTTTCTTTTGTATTAATTATAACAATATCTCCAACTGAGAGTTCAGGATACCTGTTTGACTTTTTACGATAATTTTTCAGCTGTCCCAAATATTCTAATCGGAAACGTTTTCTCAAATCTTCACGAATTTTCATCCGATATTCATATCTTCTTTGAAGATAACTTGCATCTATATTGTCCAGATCAGGAACACCACCTTCTTTAATTTCACGAAGAAACATGGCAGGGGTTAAGGGTTCTAATTCAAGATCTTCAGATATGTATGTTAACGGTCTGGAGTTTACAACATTTTCACAATCGCAAAGAATAGTATTAATTTCTTCATATTTCAATGATGCATTTCCTAAAACTTTTCTGAGAATATTCTTCATAAATCCTATCATACGTTCCCAGAATCCTCCCCACCAAGGAGATGCAGGCGGAATAAATTTCCAAGTAATTCGTTCTACGGTATGTTCCTTAATCACTCTTTCCCAATCTATTTTCTTCAATAAACAATTTGAACCAACGAAATTGCTTCCTGTCTGAATTGTCTCCTGTTCCTGAATTGTCTGTATAGACAATCTGAGGTCTTCCACGTCGTGATATGAATCGTCGAAATGCAAGCAAGAAACTGTCAGTGGATAATGAAGTGACAAGTTCGAGGTGAATAGCTCGATATACGGCGCAGGTGAATAAGACAATCCAAGATTTTGACCCATTCTTCAAAAACAAAGGTCCAGCCAGATCGACACCTATGACTTGAAATACAGAACAGTCTTTAATTCTATCTTCCGGCAATGGTATTTCAACATCGTGGGGTTTGGCATCAAACTTCTTACATCTTACACAATTCTTCAGAACTTTCCGGATCGTTTTACGACTTTTTAAGATCCAGTATTTCTCTCTTAAGACTGCCATTAATGTTTGAACTCCACAATGTAGTGATTGATTATGTTTCTCAATTATTAGTTTCGTAACGACTGGGTGGTCAGATGGCAAAATTATAGGTAATCTGAAATCCTCCGAGTCTTCTCTCATGATTATTCTGGATTTGAGTCTTATGAGTCTATATGGATCAACGAAGGGTTTTAAATGACGTAAGCGTTCATCCTTCTCTGATTTGAAGCAACCTTTTTGCACAATTTTCCATACAATGACTTCAGCTCGTTTAATTTCTTCAATTTTTAAATTCCCAAATTCTCGTTCCTTTTTGTTAGTTTCACAGTTGTCAATAAATCTCTTCATCCAAGCAGTGATTCTAATTATCTTCTTGAACTGTGAAACTCGAGAAAAATATGGAAATTCTTCATCTAGAGAAATCAAAGAAGATATAACTGTCGTCTTCTTTTCTTTATCAACCTCATCCTTTTTCGGAGTTATATCAAAGGCTGGCCAAAAATCTGGCTCAAGTTTTAGCCACGTCGGACCTTCATGCCATTTCTTAATTTTAAGTGTTTCTACGGAACATCCTCTTGAAATAATATCAGCGAGATTTAAATTCCCAGGAACAAACTTCCAGTTTTCCGGATTACTATGTGCCCTAATTTCTTTGACCCTATTCATCACGAATACACCCCAATTTTCTGTATTTTTAATCCAATACAAGGTATTCATCGAATCCGTCCAGTAGAATATAGAAATATTTTCCAATTTTAAATCTTGCTTAACCGTTTTCATTAGTCTCACTCCAATAGCGCAAGCTAACAATTCAAGTCTACAAATTGTTGTAGGTTTCAGGGGTGCTACTCTTGCACGAGCTTGTACAAGTTGGCACGATACTTCATCAGTGTTTTTACATCTTAAATAAATGCATGTGGCATATGCCTTTTGGGAGGCATCACAGAAGACATGATAAGACAAATCTGTATTTGAATTAGGATTAAGCATCATATACCGGGGAATTTTCAACTCTGCCAAATGACACAAATCTTTTTCCCATTTAAGAAATTTTTTACTTATATCTTCGGGAAGAGCTTCGTCCCATGTAACTTTTAGCTCCCAACACTTTTGTAGTAAGAGTTTCGGAGTCAGTGTCACACCACATGTAAAACCTATTGGATCATAAATTTTATGTGCTTCTGATAAGATCACTCTTTTTGAAATGCATTGGTTATCGGATTCATTTATTCCTTTAATGTCGCAACTTAATGTATCTTCTTCTAAATCCCAAATGAGGCCAAGAATAGAAACCGTTTTCCTTTTATTTGAATTTTCGGACACTGAAATTTCCGAAAAAGTGTCATTACCTGTAATTTCGTTCTTCGTTGGCAAATTATAAGCCCAATCTTGCAACTCAAATTTAGCATTCGCTAAAATTTCAACAGAATCACTTTTAAGTTTTCGCAGTTCTTTTTCATTATTTACACTTGTAATTAAATTGTCAACATACCAAGCTTCAGAAATTTTTTCTGCCGTTGATGTAAGATGCTCAGGTACGTCATTTAGTAACTTAGTTAAACTAGCACTCAATAAGAAGGGACTACTGGAAATTCCGAAAACGACTCTCCTATGTCTATACATCTTAAAATGTTCCGGATTACCTTGTTCCCACCATAAGAATCTCAAAAAATCTCTATCATTCGGATTAAGTCCTATTTGAAGAAAAGCTTTTTTGATATCAGAACTTACACCGATGCATTTTTCTCGAAATCTGTTGATAATTGCAGGAATAGTTTCTAGCAAATTAGGCCCCTTTTCTACACAATCATTTATTGACGGAAAACCCTTAATTTTCGCTGACCCATCAAATACTGGTCTTATTTTTGTTGTTGTGGAATTCATTCTAATAACGGCACGATGGGGTAAATAATGGCAGGAATTATTATATTCATTTTCAGGTACAATTTCTATAATTTTTTCTTCCTCCCAAGATTTGAAAACCGCTTCATAATCTTCTAAGAAACCCTTGTCTTTCAAATTTTTTACTGTATTTTTTAATCTTCTCTCAGCGATCTCTAGATTATTAGGGAGTGGGGGATGGCCCTCTATCCAAGGTAAACAGACTTCAAATCTGCCTTCGTTATCCCTTTTAACCGTTGAAAGAAAATGTTGCAGTGTTTGTTCTTGCAACTCTTTTTTAGTTTCATTTTCGGATGGATCTAAAATTCCTAGAGTATCAAGATTCCACAATTCAGAAATTTTATAATCTGATACGTGCATCGAAAATGTAAATGAGTTGTCAGTTTTATTTTCTATTTCCAAAGGAACTTTCCCCATAACTGTCCAGCCTAAGTAAGTTTCGACACATACTAAACCACATTTTAATTTTCTTATCTTACCGGTGAGTAATTTTCCTGCAATATCCGCTCCAATAAGAATATGAATTTCAGTTGGGGATGATTCAAACAACAATTTTTCCTTCATACGGCTAGTGTCATTCAAATATATTCTATGTTCTATAAGCTCATGTAATATGGGTTTTATTTCTATTTGTGGTACATCGGAACAAATTTTAGTTTGATCAAAGGCCTTAAAATTACATTTATAATCACCCTTTACATTACTAAGATTCACAATAAATTGTTTATGGATTTCAGAAACCTCCGTTCCACCAAATAGACTATGAATAATGTTGCTCTCACTTATAATTTTGTATTGCATCATTTCAGCAACAAACTTCGAAATATACGACTTTTGTGATCCAGTATCAATTAAGCACCTAACAAACTTATTTTCACTATTTCCGCAGATTTTTACAATTAAAGTTTGTAACAAAACTTTCTGTGTGAATGTTTTATTTGTTAAAGTGACATTTCTATCGTCAATTTGTTTTTTCTCATCTACTTTATTACTCTTGTCACAAATTAAAGAATTATGTTTTTCACTGCAAAACTCACATCTTATTTTTGAAAAGCAATCTTTTGCTAAATGATTTCCCTTTTTCATACAGAGATAACACATTCCGTTTTTTCTCAAACGTGCTCGTTTTTCTGCTACGGACTTAGAACAAGCTGCAGAATTGTGATTAACTGATTCAGCGGAATCTCCGCAAAAAATACAATGATTTATCGAAACCTTCAATGAAGCAGCAGTAGGAACTGTAAACTTATTTATTTTTCTCTCCCTCTGCACTTGCCGTGGATTTTGAACGATAACCCTATCTTGTATTTGAATCGCAGTTTCTCTGCATTCTATTTCTGCCCGTAGAAATTCAAGCAGTTCGTTGACTTCAAAAAGATTATCCTGAGTTTTCCGTTTACGTTGAAATTCCAAATTTAACTCATTGGGAATTAATTTAAGCAAAATTGGCGTTAGTAACGTACCATATGTTCCGGAAGTTACTTCAAGTGAATTTAAACTTCTTATTTGAGTCTCAATGTTATCATACAGCTTTCGCAATGCAAAAGTATTATTTACATTTTTAACTGTTTCTAAATTCAATAATTTTCCCATATGAGCATTTATAATCAGGTCTTTACAACCAAAACGCTTTTTGAGTAGTTCAATTGCTGCTATATAATTTTCACTCGATAGCGAAAACCCACTAATTGCACTAGAAGCAGCTCCAGTAAGGAAGGAATGCAAATAATTAAATTTATCAATGTCAGTTAAGCTATCATTTTGATGTATCGCATTATCATATTGGTTCCAAAAAGATAACCAATAAGCAGGATCTCCATTAAATTTATTAATACTCAATTTCGGTAATTTAATTTTAGAATGAGAGCAAGAAGTCAAATTCTCTGTTGAAATACTTTCATTAACCGAATTTGTTTTCTTAATAGAACGTTCAGGTTCAACTTTTATTTTTAAAGCATACGTTAATTTCGATTTCATAGAAATTATTTTTTCAGCATAACCTTCGGCAGTTTCAAATTCAGTTTCTAATTCGCCGTCATCATCCATTAAATTTTGGATCTGCTCATCTAAAGTTATTAAATTATTATACTTTGAGTTTAACTGATCAATATGTTCCGTAAGAACAGGAACTTCCTGTACTGATTCTGCAAGATACTGCTCACAAGTATTAATTAATTTCGTAGTCGCCGTTCTAGAAACAGCACGTTTCTTCTTTAGTTTTTCAATATCAGACATGTTTAATCCGTAATTTTAAATATAATTAATTTTACAACAACTTAATATAAGAACAATAACTTTCAAGATATATTCAATAACTTTCAAAATAATCCTGTTTTCAAAATACGCTATCAATCAATATTATTAATAATATTATCTTCAACAGAATTAAGCATTCAAGACTTTTATTTATTTTATACTCAATTCTTCATTATATTCAAGGTCAAAACAAATCATCAACAATATTCTTTTCAATAGAACTAAATATTCAAAACTTTCGTTTCGTCTATAAATAATTTTTCATTCAATTAAGATCAAATCAAAAACGGCGTCGCTGTTCCTGGGCGCCATAAAAATATAATAACAAGCTTTCAAATAGACAAAAGAATGTCGTAAATCTTCTACTTATCATTTCTGTCAGAGGTAAGTTCTCGCTTGCTTCCGATGTTCGTTCTGCCGGATTTTGATTTAACCTAATTCTACTAACAACTGACTCAACTAAAATAAGACATCACTCGGTTAATCTTCAATACTTATATACAAATATATTACAAAATATATACAGGATTATAGGACTTTAACATTTAAAAAGCTTTAACTTCAATCGAATCATCACGGAGGCGCAACTCCGTTCACAAAAACAAGAATTATTCTAAAGTTTTTCAGTTCGGTTCAGTTCATTTAGACGTAAAAGTTTTTAAATTCAGGTGTCACTGTTACTGCAAAGGGATACAGGGGGAGCTGTCCGCGACACTGACTTTTATGACCAAAAAATAAAATTTCACTTTTTCAAAAACTAGACTTGGTAGAAGAAAACAGATATCATATTTGAAATCAGCGCAAGAAACTGGTTTAGAAACATATTAGATTATTAGTATACTCGTGTGGTAGAAATATTTCGACATCAAGAAACATTATTAGAAAAACATGAAAAATATGCATATTAGGCGCAATATATGTCTGTATAATCTGAGAAACAACGTTTTTGTAAAGTAAAATAGACAGTAACCTTAACATCAAACAAAAAAGCCAGTCTGATAATGTTTTATGCCATAAATTTGCATATAATTGCGCAAAATTTGCATAAATATGCAAAATCAAATCAAAAATATGCAAATATCTCAAAAACAAGACCTGCTAGAGTAAATCTAAAACTAGATTCGGAATCAGCACAAAAAACAGCATAAGAAACAACTGATTTCGGTTTTGTGCAAAAGTTAAAATTTGTTGACCAGTTTTATCACTTCATGCAATTCTGGTTATCAATTCAGAAACCCTTTTATTTACTTTGCATAGCTATGTTTTATTTAATGTAACTGAAGAATTCACAATATTGATATTAAGAAACGAAACGATTACAGAACTTTTATCTACACACTTAGAAATATAATAACAGATGTTAAGAGTCCACACAGCCTACATTCGATAATGTCAGATTAAGCAGTTTCAAGTACTATTTATCTTATCTGTTTTCCGTGATCTGTTTAAATAAGTTGTTTTTCCCAGATTTCAGAGAAAGGATGACAGCAGGAGGAAAAACACTTTCTTTGAATTTCAATAGTAACTATTCAAAGTATAACATATAAAAACAAAGCCTATTAAATATTTAGATTAATTCAGAATAAAAGTTGTAATTATTTTAATCAAGATACAAAATCATGATGAACATGTAAATAAAAATACAACAGATTTTGCTGTTTTTGGCTCTAGATTTTCAAAACAGACAAAGGACCGCGCACAAATTGCATGGAAATGTGCCCCCTTCCAGACTGTAGCTGTAAAAAAAACAAGGGGTATGCAGTTAGGCAAAGGGCACACGCTAGGATGTCTAGAGAGTATATATTATAGCTTTACTTGATAAACACGGGGTATGAGTTTCTTTAAAAGATGTAGAAGATATGGGGCATTCTCACAATCTTTTGACTTTTAAGTCCCTGAATAATAATTTTTTTTAGTACATATTCTTGTGGGGTTCTTTTTATTTCATATACTGGGGAACATCCCATTACATGACTGCATAACAATTAACGAGATAAATAAGTTTTGAACAATGTTAGGGGTCTAAATATCTAGGAAACTCCTATACCGTCCCGTATTCCTGATGCTGATTTTTGCTTTTGGAGCTGTCTGTATAAAATTGTTTCAATAAAAGTAATTCGATATAATTTTTTCCGAAACTGGGACTATTGTTTTATATAAATATGTAGCAAAAGTTAACCTGCACACATTTTTACGGTTGTTATTATTTTTTTTAACTCTGTCCCTGGTTTTTAGATTCCTTACCGTCCCTATTCTAAAATTATACAGAAAATCACTTCAGATGCAGCTACATAATTTTTTTCAAGTTTTTTCTTATGCAGAAGTATGCTAGAGAAAGAATGTCTAAAATTCTTTGACAAGAAATTTACTGCAGAATTTAAATATCAATTTCAAGCATTGTGGCTTTATTGGTAGTCTTACCGTCCCCAAGATTTATTCCTGCACTTTTCGAGGTAAATAAATAATAAAAAAAAATTAATCCAATGTAAATAACTCTTTCTGAAAATCAATGAACATTGTGGCTATCCTTAGTCTTAACATGATTTGCCTAAAAATATGTGGTAATTTTCATTACCGTCCCATCCTTACCAACTTTTTTTTTCCCCTTACCATCCCTTTTTTCCTATACCTTCCCCTTTTTTTACCTTACCGTCCCTTCTTTAACACCCCTTTAAGACAATGTTATACCAAAATTTTTTACTAAAAATACTACATTGTTATTATTTCTTATTTCAATGTCCTGTGGTTACTATGCAAATTCACTATAAGTAAAAATTTAGAAGAAAATAAAAAGTTTTAGTGGTAAAATGGTAAGGAAAATTAAACTCGCAAGTTTAACTTAAACCTCAGTTAAATAAAAAAAAAAATCGCTGTTGACCATTTTTAGGGTTTCGTTCATCTGACGAAACCCTATTCGTCTCACTCCTCTGTCTGTCTGTCTGTCTAAAAAGTCTTACATTTACCCTCTGGGCTCCATTGTGTATTTTAAGATTTTTTTTCTAACTGAGCCCCTAATTAAGTTGAAGACTTGAAATTTTGGATATTTATAGCTGAACACATCATATCAAACGACAAATCATAAAATTTTGAAAAAGTCTCATATTACCCTTATGGGCTCTAACTTGTGTATTTTAAGCAATTTTTCTAACTCAGCCCCTAATTAAGTTGGAGATGTGAAATTTTGCATACTTATAGCCGAACACTTGCGATCACACGAAAAATCATAAAATTTTCAAAAAGTCTTATATTATTTACTCTAACTTCTGTATTTTTAGCAGTTTTATAACCTCCACCCTTTTCACCCGGATTGCACTTTTCTAACTTTTGCCGACACTCCTTTGACCACTCTTTCATATTATGCACCATAGCCGTACATACTTTAGTTCCAATTTTTACCACCAGGGGGCGCCTACCTATCTCGGGTGCTATGGGCCCGATCCCCTCGACTCATATATCTACGGATAGTTTGTAAATCAAGGTTTCATTCGGATAGAGGTTTGTATAGAATAGAGTGCGCCCCCTAGTTGCGAAATGTGGAACTAACAGATTTTACAAAAGGATAAAGTGTTTTGAAAGTAATATTAAACGAAACCCTCTGCGCGATCTGTGATCACACTTACTTAATTGTTTCTTTATTTTGAATCATTAAGGCAATTCGTCTGTCAGATTAAAATGTTATTTTAGCAAGTTTAATTCACCAGATTTTCATTCCTGAAAGTCAAAAAAATGTGAGAATGCCCCATATATGGCGTATCGCGTATACCACCGTATACTCTCCAGTACAGCCCTAGTGAAATTAGCTGAAATTTTGATGTATTATAGTTCATGCGACGCTGACCTAATGTTTTAATGGGCAAAGGTCTGAAAAATGCCTTGTTTTTATGATATGGCCGTAGGAAGATCTTTATTCATATAACACAACTGCCAACCTTAAGTTTTTTTTCACGTCAAATAAACGTAATTTGAACGAGAAATTTTTTTTCGCGAAACGAGGTCATTATACAGAATAACAGATGTAGATCACATAATTGGATTATGTAAGTTAAACCATTAATTACTAAGTCATTTAGCTTTTATTTATTACACTCTTAATTCTTTTAATTCCCCCTTATCATAAATCAATCTCTCATTTAATATAGCTTTCATTGTCATTCTTAAAATTACAGCCGTAATAAACATATCGCCCTATAATTTATTTCATTTTTTAATATAACATTTCTTCTTTCACTGAAATGCTTAATTATTGTACATCTGTTATTAAAAAATTTTAGCCGTTACATATTAAATATTAAACCAAAAAATAAAACAGATTGCGCCATCGTTACGTTATATAAATCTTATCAATTTTCACTTTAATAAAATAAAGTATTTCATTAAAATAATAATAATAAAATAATAATAAATCTAAAAGCAAATAAAAAAGTAAAATAATAATAAAATAAAGTATTTCATTTTCTAATCATATATTTTCATTTACACTTTAATATTATTTACATCTGTCATAAAACTTCACTTATCCATTACTTTAATAAATCATATTTTGTATCACTAAACAAATGCAGTATCTGTTTCTAAATAAATATTAGATCTACTTTTCATGCAACCATTTGATAAAAAAAGATAATCATTTCTAAAAAGAGGTCCGATCATTTTTCAATAAATATCTAATTTTATCTTGTCAGGTTTAAGATAAAAGTTATTAAAGAGGAACTATTAAAAAGTTATTATAATAATTTACTCTTTGTTTATCAAATAAATACGTTGTAATTATTAATAGGTTTTCCCCAAGTGTACCTTTTTTGTATTATTTTGTTAACGTGTTGGTGAATGATGGTTTTCTCGCCAAAACATTAAAATTGTCCAATTTAGCTCCTGTCTGCTACGGCATATATTCTTATTCCGAAATAAAGAATAATGGAATTTAACTAACAGCTCTTCAAATTTATATCTCCAAAAACCTGCATTCTTTTTTTTTTTTTTTTTGAAATTTCTCTACATATGGTTTTGTCTTTTGATCACCAGCAATTTTAACCCTCCGTCTACCAGACGGGTCCATTGGACCCGACAGGTACATACAAAATATTCATTCAAACCAGAAATTTCTTTAAAATAAACTAAGTATATAAACCAGACAAAAATAAGGTAAATAAATAAGTTAAATAGTTTTAAATAAAAATTCTGGTGTAGAACGTTTTATTAAAACTTGAATAAAATTCCCGGTAGATCTAGGGTTAATCAATTAAAATTGTTTTTTAATTAAAATATACCTTTGCATTAGCGAACTGTACGACACATGGAGCCGTGGCCTCGTACTCATGCGCACCACATTACTCTGTTATAGTAACGACTTGGAACCCGTCGAAATTCGACGAACTAAAATGTTTAGAAAGAAACTGTTAGACCAAATTTATGATAAACCTACAAAAATAATTACAATAAAACATTCATCTTACATTGGTTGTCTAACTCTTAAAATCAATAATATTTTTATTTAAAATTACCAAAATGTTATTTCCAAAAACTTCAACTGCTTAAATTATTGAAAAATTAAACTGTATTAGAATACGTAATCAAGATGAATAATTATGATGAAGTTATCGATTGAGGCTCTTATGTTTGTTTTTACAGGATGAAAAATCAGTAAAAAGGATTTTGCTTTGTCACATCATAAAATTTCCCCCCCATAAAATCTAAACTGTATGTTATTTTCACATTCTCAAAATTTACATACGCACCACTCAAGTTCACAATTTAAAAGTATTTTAACGCGCAATTATTAATTAATGTATTTCCAAACTTAAAGTCACGTTTGTCCGTTACAACTTTGCATGTGAACACATTCTCACAAACTTTAAGTTCTAATCTCAGTACCCGCGAATAAAAAAATTCAGAAATTTACCTTTAGTTGTCACAGTATTGGCCATTTATTATTTGTTTTATCAAAGAAAATGATCGTTTTGTTTTAAACATGACATCATTTTTACTCACTGAATTATTTTGCTTAGTGTCTCAAACTCAGTATCAGCGTAATGAAAAATATTGAAATGTAACTGATTTATGAAGAAGAATACGTGTTTTTTTTTTTATGGCTGACGTCATTTTCTGTTCAAAAATTATAAAAAAGTTACTTTTATTTGTAATGTGAAAATGGCATCAATAAGGATATAATCAATAAAAAAAACCATGACTATTTTCCCTTTACTTTTAATGAAAATGGTGTAATTCAGCTGCCACAATTACAAAATTGGTACTAAAAACTATAAAAAAAATTAATATCTCAAAAATAAATTGAGATAGAGCTTTCAAACAAATTGCATTTAAAAGTAGATTTTTTCCCCTATATTACGGTGTAAAAATTGAAACTGTGCGATGTTTAGAAGTTTAAAAATTTGCAGTAGCGAAAATTGCAAAACCGAAATTTCATTTCAAATTTCAGAGTGTTGCCATTCGCAGAATGACGTATGCGTTACGCACAGATATGTTTGTCCTTTATAATATAGATAGCAATGTTGATCTTAAATGTCTGACCGTAGCCGAAGTTCAGAACAACAATTATACACTGGAAAAAGTTACGGTGAACCCATGAAGAGCAAAACAGAAACTCTGGAGAACAGGAATTTTGCTTTTTCAGAATTTAGTGTCGGCCCCGATAAAAAAAAATATATATATACATATATAAATATAGATAGTAAAAGTTTCAGTTTTAAGAATTAAAGTACACGCTTTTATTTTATATAAAGTGACGTCATTTGCATTCGCTGAAGAATTAGACTTTCACTGTCCACCAGTCTTAAACAGCATCTATGAAAAAGTATGCATATGGCATCACTATCGCGGAATAATACACAAACCCAGCAAAAAGTGTTGTCGTCATTTAAGAAACTTGACAAAAAGAAATCGGTTAGCAAATGATTCATAAGTCTTCATTTGTTTGCGTAACATTAATATGGATACTGAAAATTAAGTAGTTTATAATAGCCCATGTTTTATCAGAAATCATTCATTTATATTTTTTTTCAAAGTTCGGAAAATGTTATTTAACACGGATTAATAAAATTGCATTGTTTCAGCATTTTAATACAATTAAGAAAATGCGTAGAAAAAAAGTCATATACTTTAAAACTTTTATAGTAGACGATATTCTTGACATAGCACGTATTTTAATTACAATTTTTTTCACAGTTTTGTTTTGTTGTTGTTATTTTGTTGAGAAAATGGCAACAAAAAGATATAGTAATCTACTATTTTCCTGACTATTTTCCATTTACTTTCTACCTCTTTACTCTATGCTTTCTACAGAAATTCAAAACTTCAGTTGCCAAAATTACAGAAATAGCTTTAAAAACAGCAAAATAAATATACTATATACTTATACATGCTTTTATAATTTTATATACTACCTCTGTCCCAAATTAGTTGCTACGTTTAGGTCGAAAATTTTGTCCCAAATTAGTTGCTACATTTCAAGTGGGTGGAGTCACAAATAACTTCCGATGCAGTTTAGTAGATCGACACAAGTAAATTATATTACAATGAATGATAACATGAATGTGAAGTAATGGGGCGATAATTGTAATTATGAATAATAATTTAAAAAATATCCTAAAGATGGAAATTAATAATAAAGAGCGTAACGCTGCATTGCAGTTTTTACTGCAATATTTGAAAAATGATAAACTAAGCCGTGGTGCTATAAATGCTGCAGCGATTAAATTTAATGTTCATCGTAGTACAATATCCTGTTTGTGGAAGCAGTAAAGTCGTCAAAAATAAATGATGATGAAGTTTAAATTTGAAGTTCGCAAAAATTTTTTAAATGCGGATGAAAAAAAAAGAGATTTTTCTCAGCAATTGAGTAAAATCAAAGATGTCCTAATAAAACGAAAACAATCACTGCGGATTTTATCGTGTACTGTTAGTATTCTTAATTCAACATTACACATACACAGGATTCTCACGGAAGGAAAAGTTTTGCAATTTATTTCATCCATCAATAAGCCAAGTCTAACAGAAAAAAATAATCTCGACAAAATTCTATTTGTTTACAGCATGTTCGAACTAATGGATGCTTTTCGGAAATGTTGGATCGTATTCATATTGATGAAAACTGGTTTTATATTACGAAAACCAGTAATTCATTTTACAGCACCCTAGATGAAACTGAACGTTTGAGACATAGTAAAAGCAAAAGGTTTATTACCAAAGTAATGTTTATGGCAGTGGTGGCAAGACCTAGATGGGAATGGGACTCGAATAGAAACGAAATGTTTGATGGAAAAATTGGAATATGGCCTTTTGATTATTTAGAAAATACAAAAAATCGGGCAAAAGGAACTGCTGTGTCAAAAGTTGTAGAAATTGTTAACAAAGAAGAAACCCGAAAAATGATTATATAAAAATTTCTAAGTAGTGAAAAATCGAGTCCTATATACATACAACAGGACAATGCTAAGCCTCATTTGGCAGTGGATGTTCCTAGTATCATACAATAATGTTTAAAGGATGGAATTTGCAAGTACAGTGTCAACCTCCAAATAGTCCTGATTTAAATGCACTTGCACTTGGTATTTTAACGCATTAAATATACTATATACTTATACATGCTTTTATAATTTTATATACTACCTCTGTCCCAAATTAGTTGCTACGTTTAGGTCGAAAATTTTGTCCCAAATTAGTTGCTACATTTCAAGTGGGTGGAGTCACAAATAACTTCCGATGCAGTTTAGTAGATCGACACAAGTAAATTATATTACAATGAATGATAACATGAATGTGAAGTAATGGGGCGATAATTGTAATTATGAATAATAATTTAAAAAATATCCTAAAGATGGAAATTAATAATAAAGAGCGTAACGCTGTATTGCAGTTTTTACTGCAATATTTGAAAAATGATAAACTAAGCCGTGGTGCTATAAATGCTGCAGCGATTAAATTTAATGTTCATCGTAGTACAATATCCTGTTTGTGGAAGCAGTAAAGTCGTCAAAAATAAATGATGATGAAGTTTAAATTTGAAGTTCGCAAAAATTTTTTAAATGCGGATGAAAAAAAAAAGAGATTTTTCTCAGCAATTGAGTAAAATCAAAGATGTCCTAATAAAACGAAAACAATCACTGCGGATTTTATCGTGTACTGTTAGTATTCTTAATTCAACATTACACATACACAGGATTCTCACGGAAGGAAAAGTTTTGCAATTTATTTCATCCATCAATAAGCCAAGTCTAACAGAAAAAAATAATCTCGACAAAATTCTATTTGTTTACAGCATGTTCGAACTAATGGATGCTTTTCGGAAATGTTGGATCGTATTCATATTGATGAAAACTGGTTTTATATTACGAAAACCAGTAATTCATTTTACAGCACCCTAGATGAAACTGAACGTTTGAGACATAGTAAAAGCAAAAGGTTTATTACCAAAGTAATGTTTATGGCAGTGGTGGCAAGACCTAGATGGGAATGGGACTCGAATAGAAACGAAATGTTTGATGGAAAAATTGGAATATGGCCTTTTGATTATTTAGAAAATACAAAAAATCGGGCAAAAGGAACTGCTGTGTCAAAAGTTGTAGAAATTGTTAACAAAGAAGAAACCCGAAAAATGATTATATAAAAATTTCTAAGTAGTGAAAAATCGAGTCCTATATACATACAACAGGACAATGCTAAGCCTCATTTGGCAGTGGATGTTCCTAGTATCATACAATAATGTTTAAAGGATGGAATTTGCAAGTACAGTGTCAACCTCCAAATAGTCCTGATTTAAATGCACTTGCACTTGGTATTTTAACGCAATGCAGTCATTGCAACATCAGATGCTCACAAAGAATATTGACAACTTAATTGATGCTGTTGAAGTCGCTTTTGAAAATATAGAAGTAGAAAACTTGACAATGTATTTTTAACTTTACAAACATGTATGGAAAACATTATGATGTCAGGCGGAGGCAACTCGTACAAAGTAACCCATCGCAATAAAGAAAAACTTAGTCGTCAAAATCTTCTTCCGCGAAACCTGGCAGGTAATACTGAAGTTTTATTACGTGCTAGAAATTCCTTAAATATCAGTTTAAATTGTTTTATTTTCGATTAAAATTATCACAACTTGGTATTTACATTCTCATTTTCTGCTTTCCACAAATGTATCACTTATTTTGCGGCTAATTTTTCGAAGTAAATTTACGGGGTTTGCACGCCATTAAACCACGCCCCATTTTGTAAGGACACTACCACCAGTATACTATAAAGATCATTTTCTTCCTAATGAATTCACGATTCATTAGCTAGAAGATAGTTTTATGCGATTACTGGTGGAAGAATACTTACAAAATGGGGCGTGGCGTTAGAGTGTGCGAACCCTGTATTTTTTAAACTAATTTGGTACTGTTTTAAGGAGAGACGGATGGTAAGTAAATGTTGTTCATTGACAGCATAGCACCCTTAAATCTCTAAAAAATGTTTTAAAAAAATCATAAAAAGTGGCTGATATAAGTCTTGTAGATTGCTAGATAAAATTGACAAATTTAATCATTTAAAACGTGTTTGTACGTATGCATTGCAAAAGGTCTTCAAATCTTCTAAAAAAAGAAAAAGTCGAATACACATAATTAATATTTAATTATCAGTTTAAAACAAAATTTGAACAGTAAATAAATAAATATTCCCCTCCATTCTTTCGCGTTACTAAGAATAAATTAAAACTAGTTGGATGTGCCAATCCCAAAACTTTCTTCTAACTCACACTTCTTAATATTTCAAAAAGTAGTTACAGATGTTAATACTTCAATATTATTAGTTCAATGCTACACCAACTTTGACTTTCACCTTTTTCAGTCAATTAATCGGAGAAAAACGAGTTAATCTCGATCATGATATTTATTAAAATCAATGGTTTTTCGTTATTCTTTTGTGTATCAGCTGTTTGCGAATAGCAGAACGCGAGTTCCCGTCGCTGCAGGAGTCGCCGATGGACAAAAGAACTACCAAAAATCGAGAAAGTTAAACAAAAAATCGCTATTACAGCGTCCCTTTCCGGCGCAATATTTCCAAATTTAATGAGAACCTGCTTGACACAGCCAAAACCATATACAAAAAATGTGGTTCAATTCTATGCACAGTAGCGTAGCTACATATTCAGCGCCCTGGAGCAAGCAAAGTTTGTGCGCCCTCTTGTCTCTCAAAAAAGTTCTGCGTAATTTTGTTTGGAAGTTACATATATATATATATATATGTGTGTGTGTGTGTGTGTGTGTGTGTGTGTTTGTGTGTGTGTGTGTGTGTAACTAGCTGACCCGCCGGACGTTACCCGGGCCCGTTATAATAACGTAAACAAAAATCAAGTTTGTATGATTTTATATATCCATAAGTAATTCAAATGAACATGGTTTTAGGGGTGGCCCACTGGCTTCGGCAGCGTCTAGTGTGTTCCCGACAAACCTCTTTCAGAACGAAACTGTGGCCTGGGTCCCCGCTACCAAAGCCAGTGTATGCCAGGAGTATTCCGTACGCGACGGAGACAATCGAAAATTGAATGAGTAAACCCCGTAGTAATCGAGCCCATAGAACCCCAGATAAGAATGCGAATCCTAGCGGTGGAACTATAATCTTTAAAACAATCCTAAGCTAAGTTGAATAGACCACTTTCCGTTGAAATAGAGCCCATAACAGCCGAGAAAAGAATGCGCCGTTAATTTTCGAAAATGGTGGTAACAGATAAACTTTCACAATGCAGAAAGTAGCTGAATAGTAAGCTAAGCTCAATTATCCATTTACCGTTGAAATCGGACATATTGAACCCGATAAAAGAATGCACCATTAATGTTCGAAAATGTTAGTAAATGAAGTCTAAGACAAATTTTCATAATACAGAGCTGAATCGTAAGTAGCTGAATCATAATCTAGGTTGAATTAACCAATTCCCGTTGAAATCGGCCCCTAGAATTCGAGGAAAGAATCAAAGAATACACCCCGAAGCAGTGAAAGCTTCTTGTTGCCCCCACCCCCTGTAAATTTAACGAATTACCTTTAACATTAGCGTGATATTTAATTTACGGAGGAAATCCCTTCCTTCTAAAGTTAACCCCTTACCTTTAACAGTAGCGCGAATTTTAATTCACGGCTGTAGTGAGTAAACGCAAGTTGATGCCGTAAAAGAAGATTAGTATTCGAAAAAGGTGGTAGCTGGAGTAAAAGGTATTTTTTAGTGGTTTCTAAAGTAGCCAGAGGACCCTAGAACTATGCTAAAGAAAACTGCAAAGCTATTGGATAATTTTTAATGAAACTGCACCAAGGACCCTAAGAAGGCGATTAATATTCAAAATTGGTGGTAGCTGAAGTGTGAGTAATTTTTTTGTTACTCATGTAGTAGCTGGAGGCCCTAAGAAATAGTTAGGGAAAAAATCCTAGTGAATCGGACCATTTTTATAGGGGACCAAAAGGAGCTTATTGATAATTGGGAGCAAGGCCTAAGATGAAAACACGATAAAAGGTCCTAGTACTTAGCGTTTTAGATTTTCAATTAGTCGAAATTAAGTATAGGGTATAAGTATTAATCATTAGAAAAAAATTTCAAAGAAATGCTTAAAAAAAGAGCTCTAGAATCCCAATAAAAATATGAAGATGTTGGCTCGGGGAGAGAAGTCCAAGACTCAATTTTGAAGTTATGCAATGAGATTGTAACAGAATTGGTGGATGAAAACTGCATGGCGCACAAAAAGTTACCTTGGGGGGCCAGTGTCTGAACTGAAATGTAGAAACGAAAAAAAAGGCCAAATGGAAAAAGAGCCCCCAAAACGAAGGACGGATTAAAAAGGGAGATTTATTAACAATTTAGGGCACAAAAACTTCAAGTGGCCTTGTACCAAGCCGCAGGGGGTCCAGGGTCTCAACTGGAATGCAGCTGTGCAAGGGCCCCAAAAAGGTGATTAATTTTTTTATTTGGTGGTAGCTGAAGTCTAACATTTTTATGTTGTTCGCGTAGAAGCTGGATTTCCTATCATGTTATTACAAAAAAAAGTTAGTAAATCAGACCATTTTTAAGGGAGATATAATAGAAGGACCAAAAGGGGCCAACTGATAGTTGAGAGGATGGAAACATGTTAAAAGGTTCTAGTACTTAGCGCTTTAGATCTCAATAAGTCGAAATTAAGCATAGGGTATTTATTATTCATTCGAATAAAATCTTAAAGAAAAAAAATGGGAGAAATTCTTAAAAAAGGCACTAAGTGCCCAATAAAAATATGAGGGTGCTGGCCCAGGGAGAGGAGTCCAAGTCTCAATTTTAAAGTTATGCATTGAGAGGTTGACAATATTAGGGTGTGAAAAATGCATGGCGCAGAAAAATTTCAAGGGGTCCAGTGTCTTAAATGGAATGTAGAAACGGAGAATAATTAAATGGGAAAAGGGCCCCCCCAAAATGAAGAAGATCGGATATAAATGGGGCAAGTTCTGAGTAATTTAGGGCATACAAACTGAAAGGTGCTAAGGAGGCGCAAGTCATAAAAAAATTAAAAATCTGAGCTCCAGGTGTATCAGGACCTGTCTTTGGGCAACCCTCATCCAAATTTTCAGACTTCTACGTGCAATATATTTCACTAGCCACCACACACAGAGCGAAACTTGCTTTTATTAGTATAGACTAGCTGACATACCCGGTGTTGAACGGGTCCGTGATAATATTCTTAAATGAACCTGAAATTTTTATGATTTTATTTCTTAAAGCTGTTCTTAAATCCAAAGGGGCAATTTTATGACATGCATTTTAATTAATTTTTACTCGAGAACTGGCATGTGTTGTTATTCAGAAACTTTGTAATCGAAAGACGTTTTCCTGATGTTTTGTAAACACAATAGATCTTACTGAAAACATTGTCAAAGATAGCGTTTTCAACGGAATTTCCCGACAAAAGCAGAAAAAACAGTCAACGAATGCAAAAAAAAGTCTTGTCATATATCTTTAACACGATTTTGTCTGAAATACGAGCTCGATGACTGCGTGAAAAATCGGTTTAAAAAATTTAAAAAAAAAAACAGTCCTGTTCTAACGTATATACAAAATAGCTGACCGCCGTTCTGATTATCACATTTATAGACAATATTGAAACAGTCCCGTTTTCATATTAAAATGCAATTTTTATCAAAAACGAATGTTTGAATTACATTTTCTTCGCCGAAAATATTCTTTATAAATACTTTTGCACATCAAGCGCAAAAATCAATATAGTACACATATATATAGGGGAAATTACAAATACAGCATTGTACGAATACACGAAGCCTACACATTTCAAACAAATACTTGATAAATGATTTTACAAAAAACTAAATAAAATAAAATACGTATATATATATATTTAAAGAGAGGCCGCGCTGTTTGGTACCAGACAGGCTGAGAATTCTTGGGGCAGACCATGTCGCTATTGGTCACAAAGAAAATTACAGAATATATGCATTAGGTTTTAAAAGATTTAAATGGTCCTCTGAGGCCAAGAAACTTTCAAGAAAAAAAATCAATTCTTCTGCGTTGCAAAGAGAAATAAAAATCATCAATAAAAAATGATTCAAAAAAGTGATTTAAAAAAAATTAAATGATTTAAGACTTTTCATATGTAATGCGTATAGCAAATTTTAAAACTATTAGCTTCACCTAAGGGAGCGAGCAGCTTTACCTGGTTTAGGGCGCACAGACCTGCAGGTCGGTTCCCCGGCGGGCCAGTCTGCCTTATTTAATCCTAAAATTATGCGATTAAATAAGGTTTAATGCGGAAAAATACTGTTACCAAAAAGTGGTGTAATTTTGCACAGGCTATAATCAGGCCCTGAGGAACACTGAATTGGGTACTTAGCTTTTTCTCTCTTTTTTAAGCTTATCGATTCTGCATTTGACATTTGCAATATTTTCAAAATCTCAAAACAATACTCACAAAATTTAAGTTGCTGCTTCCCCTTACCCCCCCTCCCCCCCCTGCCGTCTAAATTTTGTGGCCGTGAGCTGATGTGGAATATGTTTAAATCCAGCTCTTATTATTGTTTTGTAATCTGTATTAATGCATGTTTAGTTTCCACAAAACAAACAAAAAACAAAAAACAAACTTCAAAATTTTAATTTTTTTTGGATTTCGTCTGTAAAATGGTCAATAATTTTCTTCAACTTGCCAAGCTATTTTTTTCCAAATCGTAAAATAATTATCGTAAATTACTACTGTTACATCGTACATATAGGTTTCTCAGCGGTGAATACTTTGGCTACCATTACTTTCGCACAGTAATCATCATGATAAATTTCTAAAACATTTTTAGTAGAAATGTACCAGAAAGATTATTTTTTGGAAATAGTGGTAGCCAGTAAAGTGACCGATGAGAGACCTGTTAAATAAGTTTTGATTACTTTAAGATCTTAAAATCTTCAACGGTCGTCTCCAGAAAAGTTAGAGAAAATAATCAGGCATGCTGAAACGCTGTTGGAGAAGTTACTTGAGGCTGCAATATGGTATGAATTAAAATTAAAACTTCCTGAATAAAGTCATTTTTTTCAACTGTGTATGAAAACATATTTTAAATCGAAATAGTTGAGGTTTAACACAAGGTAAAATATCATAGGAATACGCTGATTGTAACAAGATTCATCTATAATGTCTGATTAATAATGAAAAAAAAAATACAAATATTTTAAGAAATCTTTAATTTGCTTTTTTCAATTTTGCGCCCTTAGGATTCGTGCGCCTGGAGCAGTCTGCTCCAACTGCTCCACGGTAGCTACGCCCCTGTCTATGCATAACTTCATACACTTTTCGATGGTACAATGGCGACACACAGACAGACAGACATTCTGTATAAATATGTTTTTTGGTATCTCTGATCCTTAAAACCATCTAAGTGTTTGGGGTGTAATATTCCGTTCACTAAGCTCCAGGTTTCACAGCAATACAGGCAATATTTAAGATAATATAATTCTATAGATTTAATTAATTTTAAATACATTGAAGAATGATTAATACTCTCAAGGATTACATTCATATTTGTAATTGAGTTTTTCTTTATAATGTTGAAAGAATCATATTTTCTTAGCATTTAAAACAAAATGCAAATAAAACAACATTACAATTTTACCCTTTTGCAAGATGCTCGGAGAGTTAAAACGTGTAAATCCGTCGAAAACCTGAATTCGAAAAAAATTTCGATTATAATACTTTCTTCTATTGAAGATAGCAAAAAAAAAAAAAAATTAAAGCTTTAAAATAAATGTATTACTTATGGCATTGGCAAAAGTCATCCTTTAACCATGCAAAAAACATTATCTTTTTGCAGATTATGAAATCAACAATGATTTCTTCAAAACAACGCAACTGCACATCAATGTACAGATGGCCTTCTCCTCAGGTATTGCATAGCTTACTGAAATATCCATGTAGAATTGTTTTGTCATCAGCTACATATTTTTCCTGGAAATAGAAGCGCTCAGAAAATTCATATCATCATGACGAATGATTTTTATTTTATTTTCCAAGGATTACTAAATTACTAATAATTTATAATGATAGTGGAAAATTATTTCAAGCAAATGAAATGGTAAAAGTCTTAATTTTGAAAATGTACTTATAAAAAAAATTAAAGGGACTAAAATGCACAATTTAATTATACCACCGCAGAAGTTATTAAGTCATATCTCTAATTGAGTAATTGCATTTTAGTAGAGCTATTAAAATTCAAGTAATTAAGTCAACATTTAATTTGAGATTAGTTGAGATTTCTTTTCTGGATTGAATTGTTCAAACTGTCAACGACAGCAGTATTGTGGTCATAAAAAAAACCCAGAGGGTATACGCTATAGGTAGAGGGTATATGTTAAAGTCATGAACGTCATGCCTAGAGTATACACTATAGCTTTATTTGAGAAACAGAGGCTATACGGAAATTCTTTTAAAAAAAAAAGGCAGAACGTATACGGTGTATAACTGCGTATACCCCCCCACTACACCCCTGAATGACAGTTCATGAATTATATATATATATAATTTGCCGCTTCTAAATTGGAGATTCGGTTCCTTTATTCTTCGAGTTTGTTAGTTTTTAGGGTTCCGTACTTAAAAAGTAAAAACGGAACCATTATAAGATCACTCCTGTGTCTGTCTGTCTGTCTGTCTATCACAGCCCTTTTACTCGTAAACTATGCAACGTGGACAATTCAAATTGGGGGAAATAATAAAGGGTATTGACCCACATATTTACAGATTAATAAATATTCATAAATATATTTAGGGAAAATGTTGAGGGGCTAATTAAGTTACTTGAAAAAAAAAATCCTATCTTTGTATATCGTATGAGGTATCGTGTGAAAGCTTTCGTAACGCTAAAATCAAAAATATATTTCATTTAATTTTAGGTATTATATTTTCAAAGTTATGGTGGAAAATGTAGTACAAAAATATGTCCCCCCCCAATCTAATTCCGAATCTATTGAAACTAAAATTATGAAAAAATTAGAGGTAGTAGACATTAATTTAAACCTTGCAGGAAAATTATAGCGATTACCCTAGGTTGCATAGTTTTTGAGAAAATCGCATTTTTCCGTTACACTCAAATTTCGATTTACAGGCTTCAGAAAAAGTGTTGGAGGTACCTATCGTAGCAGAAGTATAAAAGCATTGTTGATCATGAATTTTGGAAAAAATCGTCGGTAATTAGCCGAGATATTAACCCTTAAAGACACGCACGGTTTGGACATACATAATGACAGGAACGGCGTACTCTATGCTCCATCGGCTTTTAAAGCCTAGGTAACAAATTTTTAGGACATATTTATGTAATGCAATTCCCAGTAGGAGTATAAAAGCAATAAACGTCAAATTGTTAAAAACAGACTATTTTAATGAGAATGAATCACATAAATACTATGGGATTCGCGACTAGTTTCCATTGAGTGGCTCTCTCAATACACCTACTATGTCTTTAAAGGTTAACTAAAGACCTATATGAAATAACAAATATACAGAATAGCTATATTTGCTATTATTTAGGTTCCATATATCTTTGAACTTTCATGGTATATCCATTTAAACTTTTCTAGTATACAGGGTGCAAAGGAAGGTCCCTTTAACCTGAAAATACTTGTGAACGGAGAGAGCTACAGCTATGCAAGTGTGGGAATGAT
This sequence comes from Maratus speciosus, assembly GCA_963932465.1. Classification (NCBI taxonomy): domain Eukaryota; kingdom Metazoa; phylum Arthropoda; class Arachnida; order Araneae; family Salticidae; genus Maratus; species Maratus speciosus. Next base: position 283,746,943 of record OZ010792.1, read on the forward strand.
ATAGTAAAGCGACTACGCCCGATTTAATGAAAACGACAGCAGCGTCCCCTAGTGGTGATATGGAAGATAGCCACTGCAAATCGAAAACGAAAAGAGATAGTGCAAAATTTCCAGTTAGAAAGTTTTAGAACATCACTTAATTAATAGAATACGACATTTGGTTTACATGGATAAGATTTCGTCTGTTTACCCAAAAATGTCCGAAATCAATGCACTCCATTTTGTGTAAACGTTTGAATAGAATAGTCAGAAGTATGAAGAAGTACTCACATTTATGCTATAAATACGTACTTATCTCAATACATTTTGATAACATCACACACACAAAAAAAAAGACAAACTGTCTCACAATGATCAAAAGTTAATATTCAGTATGTTCAAAAAGTTCGCCATTGCTCACGATACTCGTTTGTATTCATGAGAGTAATTCTGCATGCACATTTCTCAGCATGGAACGTCTATTGCAAGCCTCTTTAATACGACGACATAGATTTAACCCTTTCAAGGGCGGTAGCTAGGCGGTCTAGCCACCTAATTTTAATTCCACAACTGACAAACGGCACCAAGAATATTTTAATAAAATATTTCTTTTGTAATAAAAGTGTAAATTAGCGGGTTTTTGTTTTCTGAGAAATTAGTTTGAATATTCTGGTGTTAGTCAATTATTTCACCAGTTTACGAACAAAATTCTTCTGGCCCTGAAAGGGTTATTCTAAAATTTTAAATGCATTGGAAATTAAATCTTTATAGGCATTACAGCACAATACAACGTCACAATCTGCAATTGTGCACTACTACATTTCCGGAATGTGAATAGGCAAACTAGAATCGTCGCTCATCGATTTTGGACATTTTTGGGTATACAGGCGACCCATTTATCTTATCCGTGTGAACCAAATGTCGTTTCGTACTAATTAATTGATGCTCTAAAACTTGCTATTGGAAAATTTGCTCTACCTCTTTTCGTTTTCGATTTGCAGTGGCTTTCTTCCAAATTTCGCCACTAGGGGTGCTGCTTCGTTTGCATTAGGTCGGGCGTAGTCGTTTTACTGTACCGTTACCTCACTTGTATAGCTGTAGCTCTCTCCGTTCGCAAGTATTTTCAGGCTAAAAGGACTTTCCATTGCACCCTATATACTATACAGCTATACCCAACCCTATATTGTATAGTTTTTACAAAGTCTTAGTACTCTTTTAGCAACGGTATTTTTTTAATAATACACTTACTAATTCATATATTATTGTACGGAACCCTCTGTACGCGAGTAATACTCGCACTTGACCGTTTATTTAATTTCATGTCAGATATTCTATACATAAACTAAATATACGAAATCTTAAAACTGGAGATTTGATCAGATTTTGTTCAAATAACTTGTTCGTTGTCATTTTATTTTCAAAAGTATGAATATGATATTTACATATCATATTATTTATACAGTCATTACATTACATATTATTTATAGTCATTAACACATGTTCTTCTTTTTTTTCTTTCAATTAGTGCATTTATCAAAATTGTACACATATTTTCTAACGTATTCTAATTATTGATTAATTTATTTTGTATTTATTATCTTGTGATTTAATAGTTATATCATATACACAAAGTTTTAATATATATATATTTACAAATTTGTTCATATATTTGTGATTTCAAGTTTAATATATATATACACTGGTCATCAAAATGAAAGGATAATGAGAAACAATATGCTCACTAAGTTAATGTTGCAACCAATGCCCAATGCTGCAGTTATTTATGTTAAGTAAATACTGTTTAACTCAAAATTGCACTTCCGCGCATATGTTAGCGTCGGAAATATGCAAATTAGATGATTGACAACGTGTTGCGCAATGGAAGTATGTTGGAATTTTGGTCTGTAGTGGTGTTTAAAGTGAATGTTGTGTCTGAGTGTGATAAGTATTCATTAGTTATGGCTCAAAGGCACCATTTAAGTCATGGTTAAAAGTGGCGAATAATTGGTAGAATCGAAGAAGGTCAAACACAAATGGAGATCGCCCAAGATTTGAATATCCCTCAAAGTGTCATATCAAGAGCTTCGAGCCGCTTTTTAAGCACTGGATACGTTGATAGACAGCCTGAGCAAAGAAGACCAAAAGCAACAACTGCATCCGAAGACCGTTTTTTGTCATTGTGGCTCGAATAACCCGCGAAGTGACCACAAGAGATTTAGTTTCAGACTTTCCGACTGACACAGGAACTTGAATTAGCCGTTCTAATGCTGCGCGAAGGCTTAACGAAGATGGACTGTATGCGAGAAAACAGAAAACCAACAGTTTGTGTCCCACTTACTCCAGCTTCCACAGGGGCCCGTTTAAACTGTTGCTGTCGTCATGTCCAATGGAGCCAAGAAGACTGGGCTCGAACGGGATATTTCACGGACAAGGGAAGGGCAAGTTACGTCTTTCCACATCTCTCCAGATCAAAACACATCTAGAATCAGTGTTCAGACTATACATGGACTAGTCAGTAAACAATACTTAAGCCCAGTCTTCTTACCTCCATTGAACGTGACGAGGCCAACAGTTTAAACGGGCCCCTTTGGAAGCTGGAGTGAGTGGGACATAAACTGTTGGTTTTCTCTCATACAATCCACCTTTATTGAGCCTTCGTGCAGCAGTAGAACGGCTAATTCGAGTTCCTGTGGCAGCCTGAATGTCTCAAACCAAATCTCCTGTAGTCGCTTTTTTCAAGCCACAATGACAAAAAACGGTCTTCGGATGCAGTTGTTGCTTTTGGTCTCCCTTGACCAGGCTGTCTATCAACGGATCCAGTGTTTAAAACGCGGCCCGAAGCTCATGATATGACACTTTGAGGGATATACAAATCTTGAGCTACCTCCATTTGTGTTTGACCTTCCCCGATTCTACCAATTATTCTCCACTTTTGAACGTAACTTAAATGATGCCTTTGAACCATAACTAATGAATACTGATTACATTCAGACATCACATTCACTTTAAAGAACACTACAGACCAGAATTCCAACTTTCGTCCATTGCGCACCACGTTGTCAATCATCTAATTTGCATATTTCCGACGCTAACGTATGCGCGGAATTGTAATTTTGAGTTCAACAGTATTTAGTTAACATAAATAATTGAAGCATTGGGCATTGGTTGCAATATTAACTTAATGAGCACATTTTTTCTCATTATCCTTTAATTTTGATGACCAGTGTATATAATACCAAAAACACATACTATATATCTAATCCCAAAACTCCTATAAATATCAATATAAGTATAATACATAAATATAGCCTATAAATATATATATATGTATGATCATTAAAAAATTATAAATTACCATCAAACATAAAAAGTAAATAAATAAATAAAATGAGCAGAAAAAGAAAAATGGATATTTGTAGAACTTACATAGAATCTGCAGACCCCAAATGCCTAAAGTTCCACAAATAAAGTGTGTGGTTTCATCTTCATATTAGCCATAAAAAAGCTAAATAATATGAAATACAGTATACCCGCTAAAGTCCCTTGCCACTCTCTTAACTTCGGAATGGCCGCTGCTATATTCATAAACGTGGTGTCTAGGTATAGTAAAGTAGCCGTGCGCTATTGAATGAAACCGCCTATGGCTTCGCATTGGTGGAAAACTGCGGAGTTAGCATTCCTATCTCGAAAGACGGAAAAAGATAGGAAAAGAAAGTTATTTACAAAGTTGTAGAGCATCATCAATTTAGTACAAAAAGACACGTTGTGGACATTAATGCGAAGAATAGAACGGTTAAAACGCGTGTTTGTTTTTTCGTGATTTCCTACACTGTGGCGTCACGAAACTTGAACGGAAGGAGAAATTATTGCTATATTTCGGACAAATGTGCATCCAAATGTGCATTGCAGCTGACGGTGAAAAGTTTCAACATTTCAAATAAAGGTATATTGTTATAACTAGTTGCTTTTTCCTTTCTAAGATTGTTTTTTCACGTCACAGTGTAGGAAATCACGAGAAAACAAGTGCGTGCTTCAACCGTTCTATTCTTCGCATTAATGTCCACAAGGTGTCTTTTCGTATTAATTCGATGATGCTCTACAACTCTGTTAATCAGTTTTTACCTTATCTCTTTCTGTTTTCGAGATAGGAATTCTAACTCCGCAGTTTTCCACCAGGTGGCGGCGTAGACGGTTTCATTCAATAGCGCATGCCTACTATACTATACTTCGACACCACTTTCATGAATATAGCAGCAGCGGTTCCGAAGTTAAAAGTGCGGCAAGGGACTTTAGTGGACATACTGTATATACTGATAAGGATGAGAGATATTGTTTTACTCGCCCAAATACGAGCAAATCTAAAAGTTAATATCTAATTTTACACATCTATGAAGGAAGTATTTAAAGTCAGGCTCCAGTAGGGGGTATACGGTGGTATGCGCCCATATACATTCTGGATTGTTTAAAGAAAATTCTTATAATGCTTGTTTCTCGCACAAAGCTGGCGCAGAGGTCGTCAACCGGTGGTCCGTGAGCCATATCAGTGGTTCGCGAGAAACTTATTGTGGTCCGCAGGAAAAAATGAAAAATATTTGGATTTTTATGTTGTATGAATAATAATAATAATAAAAATAATCTAAACAATTCTTATATTTATGAAATTTTACGTTATTAGTTTTGAAAATTTAAATTATAGCAGATATTGATAATTATGATGTTTTGTTGTTATTCATTCGCAAAACAAGTAAATTTTGATTTAAAAAATTCAAAGGACAAACTAAAAATTCTCAAATATATATATATTTTTTTTATTTTTTTAAGGAAAGGAAGAAATTAATTTTCCAGCAGCAAAATTATCTGAAATTTTTAGCACTCTCATTCGATGATGAATGGGTAGTCAATAATTTGAAGATATTTTTCGCTGCTAAATGAATTAAATATATAATAGTAAAATAGACGTTTTTCAAAAGAAAAAAAAGTCAAACGTATTAGGCTGAATAAGATCTGCAATTTTACAGGAATATGTGAGAGAACAGGGAGACAATAAGAAAGTTCAACCATTGTTCAACAGCACTTAGAATCTCTCGCAAAATCTGGCGATGTGGGAAAATAGAATCATTTTCCGAAAGCACTGGTGGTGTGAGTTGTTGATGGGTGAGCATTGGCCAGTTTTGGTTATGTTGCTGTAGGGTACAAGGAGGGCGTTTGAAGGGATAGTGACCTGAAAAGCCATTCTTATGTAAGGCCTGCAAACTTTGCACAGTCATCCCCCGACCGAGCTGGCATCAAACCTTCCAGTATCGGCCCAAGCCCCTTTTTTGGCCAGGCTTGCATTTTGTTACAGTTAAACAACATTTAAAAATTTTTGTTATGATTAAATGTTCATTTACGATTTTCTTATAATTAAATACGAAGGTTAGTTGAGAAAAAAAGATTATTCTCCCAGCAGAGTTTTTTTTTTTTTTTTTTTTTTTTTTTTGTCATGAGTAATGATGGAAATAAAAATCTTAATCGATAATGAATGAACATGGATGACGAAGGGTTCTGAACTTCATAAACAGTGGTGTAGTCGTAAAAAAAAACAGAGGGCATACGTTCTAAACAGAGGGTATACGCTCAAGGCAGAGGGTATACCCTAGTGTATATATACTATAGCTTTCTTGAGAAACAGGGGGTATACGGGGTTCCTTAAAAAAAAACCAGAGGGTATACGGCGTATACTCCCGTATACCCTCCACTACATCCCTGTTCATAAAAGTGTGTCGTTCAGGTGTTATTGCCAGTCGATTGGTAACGCTTTGCCCATTCGGACGAAAGCTCCGACCTGGCTTCTAAGGTCTTCCACCTCTTTCCAGCATTGAAAAATTGCTTTCAAGAGAAGTCAATTTTGCACCATCGAAGAAGTCAAGACAGTGAGAGTGTCATATGCAGGACGCGCATATTTTAAAGAGGGTTTTTTTAAACATTTCTAAGCGTTGTGACGAGTACGTCAATTTCCTTGGTGGTTAAGTCAAAAAATAAAATAAGTCTACCACTATCCGGTGGAAAATTATTTGTGTGGAATGAAAACACCACCCTTAGTAGCATAGGAAAATTTAATTTCCGACTAAGTATATATATATATATTTACATTAAATAGATTCATTTGATATTAATGAAATGAAAGTTCTCTGATCATTATTGTACATATGTATTTATATATTTTTTAAAATCATATTAGTGATCCGCAGGATTTAACATTATGAATTTGGAGGTCTGTGAGGTCCGAAAGGTTAGCGACCGCTAAATGGCATTGCAAAAGATAAGTATATATTTTACTTTGAGACGAATATTATCTTTTGAAGATTGCGAAATTAGCAGAATGATTTCTACAAAAGAGCGTAAGTTAGACAGGTAACTTTTTACTGATAACCGTCTTAGATATTGCATATCTAATTAAAATATCCAAGAGGATTTGCTTTTTCAGCAGCTATTTGTTGTCTCTGTATATAGAGGCTATGAAGAAATGAAACTCATTATGTGGAATTATTTTCACTTATTTTCCAAGGTTTGCTAAAAAAAAATATTTTATAATAATAGTGGAGAATTCTTTCAAGGAAATGCGATGTTACAAGTCTTAGTTTTCAAAATGCGCAAATATGTAGAGGAATAAAATGCTAGCAATATTTAATCTTTGCTATCATAAAATTTGCGTGATGTTCGTTTTTTATCCTCAAAAATTAATTATCTATTTCTCAATATAAAAAACATAGGGGGCATTCCACGTCAAATCAGGCAGTAAAATATCAATATGTAACCCACCATCACAGATTTTAATGAAACTGCGTGTGTTTGTTCTTACTATTAAGATATGATCACCAGTAAATTTTTTTGCTCCTTGGGGAAATAGTTTCTGAGAAAAAAATTGTCAAAATTTTGAAAAACTGCCGTCAGTTGGCATTCTTGATAGCTCAGTTTTCAAATGTAGCAAGTCATATATATAATCATATTTCAATATCTACTCTACAAATCATCTTCAAATAATTTATGCACAATATTTAGGGTACGCAGCTTATGGAAAAAATATATTGTTACGCTTATAACATTTTAAGTGTGTCTAAAAAAATATTTAAACTTTGAAGTCGTGAATTTTTTATGAAAAATAATGCATTAACAAAAAAAGCATTATCAACAAAAGGCGGTATTTTTATTAAATTTATTTTTTATGGGAGATATACTTAAAGGTGTTCTTTACCTGATTCTGAAATAAAAATAGTGGGATTTTGGGTGTTTTTGGTAGTATTTCCTATTTAAAAATATTTTGAGGTGCATTTCATATCAAATCAAGCAGAGTCATTCCATGTCAGTTCTCCTAAGCCATTTAATCACTGTCACAAATTTCAATGAAATTGGGTTTGTTTATAGCTTATTTTAAGACGTAATCACCTTTAATTTTCTTGATCCTAAGTAAAATATTTTTTAAGATAAAAAATATCAAAATTTTGAAAAATTGTTTTAAATTTTTTTAATGACAGTTCGATATTCAAAGACTGCATTAAAAAAAAAAAAAAAAAAAAAAAAAAAAAAAAAAAAAAAGTCATTTCAATATAAAATCACTAAATAGGTTTCAAATAATGTATATGTGACAAATAATGTAGGCTGATTATTATTTCTTGTTTTTTTTATCATGTTTAAACACTAAGAGTGTCTTTTATCTTATGAATTTTTAAAATCAAGAATTTTGTCAAAAATAATGTGTTAATCAAAAATTTATTATTAAATTTTAAAATTATTTTATTATTATTATTAAAATTTATTATTATTACGTAAAAATAGCAAAATTTTGGAAAAATGCCACGAGTTGCCATTAATGATTGTTCAATTTTCAAAGGCCTCATTTCATATATAAAATCATATTTCAATAACTAATAAAGAAATCTTCGAATAATTTAAGCAAGGTAAATAAAGTATGTAGATTATGAAAAAATATTGCTGTAATGTTAAAAAATATTTAAATGTGTCTAAAAAATTGTATAATCTTTGAAATCAAAAATATTTTACAAAAAATAATGAAATTATTAAAAAAACTTTATCAATCAGAGGCGGAGTTTCTATGACTAATTTTTTAATTTTAAATTGTACATAATACTACATTATAACTGGATCTGAAATAAAAATAGTGGGATTTTGGTTGGTTTTAGTAGTATTTAAATCATATTTAAAATTATCAATATTTTCAAATGTAAAACCTATCCAATGTATCATCCCTGGAAATATTTTTATTTATACATTTATTTTATTTTCAAATTATCTTTTATGTTCGTTTCTTAAGGAAAAAATATACAATATTGTTTTTTAGTAAAACTTCTAGGGCGAAGAGCAATTATCCCTTTCCAAAAAAGAGAAAAATCACTAGATCCTCACCGCCCAATAGAAATTTTCAAAATGACAGTCCTAATCTTTAAACTCATATTTGGCTGTTAATATTGAAAATTTAGCATTGAGCTGCTAATATTTAAAAAATATACCAAATTTCACTCTTTTGAAGAAAATTTTGACGTATTGTGCTTTAAATATATGCAAAAAATGCATAATCCATTATATTTATATCTTTCAAATAACTATATCTAAAAAAATATTTAAAACTTAATGAGTTGCACTTTTGTAACTTTATTCAGTTTCTAATGATATGTACCGTAATTTCGGGTGTATAGCCCGCAGATCAAACAATTCAGTTTCGACCCAGAAATTTTATTCAGTATTTGAAGACCAATATTTACTGTGATCTAAAAAGTTACATTTTATTTTTAAAAATTTCTGGGTCGAAACACGATTGTTTGATCCGCGGGCTATACACCGGAAATTACGGTAATTTGATTTATTTCATCACAATATTGCTGAAAGATGGATTTTCAACATATATATTTGTGTATATATATCCCTGTTCTCAAACAAATTATTTAAAAATTATTCATTTATGTTTAATAAAGCATATATATATATTGTTTATACACTTATAGAAAATACATATAGTAAATTTTATGATATTATGTCAATAATGTCTAAAAGTAAAGAACTTATCTAATAGTATGTAACGAAAAATTTAACATGTGGTGTAATGACAACAAAATTTTATAATTGTTTTACTTAATTTGGATGAATGAAAAAAGCTTACATGTTTATATTTTATTGAAGTACGGGAGAAAATGTCACAAAGACATTCCTACCTCAACAACCACTGAGTATGTCACATTCACACTACAGATGATTTTTTTTTCTTTTTGATCTTTCGGGTTTGATTTCAGATGGTAATGAATTAATTAGTTTTGTTAGAAGTGTCATTGCAGTCAGCATATTAGGCTCACTATTTTTTTTTATATAATTTGTTTTGATTGACTCGATGAACAACAATATTTAAAGGGACCATTTCATGACTTTTCAATTAAAAGCTGATTTATAAATTCATCATGTTGTTTAGTTATTATTATCGTCTTAAGATAATAAGTTGATATTAAAATTTTTAAATGCAGTTTATTTATTATTTGAACAGTTGAAAGTATTTTTCAATAAGAGTGGGCTGTTGATTTTAAGTCGGCTGTTGAGCAATGTAGTGTTGGTAAAGGAACTGGTACTATTTAATTTAATTTTTATTGCTGTAAATAATATTTGTTGTTTTATTATTGTATGCATTATATTTAAGAAAGAGTAGAAATACACGATATCGTAGTCATTTTAGTACATCTTAGCATGAAAAGCTTCAATATTTATCATTAAACATTCACATTTTATGAAAATTTTGTTAAAATTGCTCATATTTTCACTATTTTTATTTTATAACTATTGAAAAGATATTTTTACTTACAATTAAAAAAAGTAATAATAGCCTGCCTTCGGTTAATAATAAATTTTTGATTAACACATTATTTTTCACAAAATTCTTGATTTTAAGAATTCACAAGATTAAACACACTCTTAGCATTTAAACATGACAAACAACAATAAATAATAATCTGCCTACATTATTTGTCACATATACATTATTTGAAACTTATTTAGTGATTTTATATTGAAATGACTTTTTTTATGCAGTCTTTGAATATAGATCTGTCATTAAAAACATTTAAAAAAAATTTTCAAAATTTAGATTTTTTTTTTTTATCTTAAAAAATATTTTACTTGTAATCACGTTTAATTTCCTTTATCCTGTCTTAAAATGAGCTATAAATATACCCAGTTTCATTGAAATTTGTGACAGTGAATTAAATGTCTTAGGCGAACTGACATGGAATGACTCTGCTTGATTTGATTTGAAATACGCCTCAAAATATTTTTAAATATGACATACTACTAAAAACACCCAAAATCCCACTACTTTTATTTCAGAATCAGGTAAAGGACACCTTTAAGTATATCCCCCACAAAAAATAAATTTAATAAAAATACCGCCTTTTGTTAATAATGCTATTTTAGTTAATGCATTATTTTTCATAAAAAAATCACGACTTCAAAGATTAAACATTTTTTTAGACACACTTAAAATGTTATATAAGCGTAACAGTATTTTTTTTCATAAAATACGTACCCTATATATTATGCATAAATTATTTGAAGATGATTTGTGGAATAGATATTGAAATATGATCATATTTATATCATGCTACATTTGAAAATCGAGCAGTCAAGAATGCCAACTGATGGCAGTTTTTCAAAATTTTGACAATTTTTTTCTGAGAAACTATTTGACCAAGGAGTAAAAAAAAATACTGGGAATCATATCTTAATAAAAGGAACAAACACACGCAGTTTCATCAAAATCTGTGATGGTGGGTTACATGCCTGCCTGAACTGACATGGAATGACCCATAGGTAAGATAAATTGGGCTTACCTTATATTTATGTATATCCGTTTATCATCTGGTAATTTTCCTCCGGAAAGGGTAAATGGATCTACATGTTCTTCCTGTATTTCTGATTTAATCCATATATGTGACTGATGGTCTGAACTTCATGTCGTTAAAAAGACGCATATTTTGTGTGACTTGTCAACTTAAGTTTGTGCCGAAACTTATAAATAGAAAAGTAAAATTAAATTTTAATAAGAGCTTTAAGATACACATCTCTCAGTTTGAGAGTTTTAGTTACAAGTGAAAGTAGAGGAAAAATACATGAATAAAATATTATTAGCAATAAAGAACAGGAAATTAATTCCATAAATCAGCATAACAAATAATTTGCATCAATATTTATATTAATGGTATTTTAAAATTAGAGTTAATAAATGTCTTATAGTTCTTGAGTATTGCAAAATGTTTATAATAAAATATCTGTTTACGATTGTGCAATCACTTTTCAATTTCACTTCCTTCTTTCAGATCATAAACACTTTCGATAATTACTTTTGTAAATCACATTTGACACATGAAAAACAATTTACTTCGCTTAATTATTTTAATGTCCTTGTTTGGAGATTATATTTCACAATATCTGTCAACAATTCCCCCCTTAATCTCCTAACGAGGATTGTTCTGTAATTTCAGTTTGTTTCTATTATTTAGAAATTCATTCTTGGGCTCTGGTTTCGTAAGTATGTCCGCCGTCATTGACTTGCTTGGGCAATAACGCAATTCAATAATTTTATCTTCTTTCAGCTGTTTAATCACATTATATTTGATATCAATATGCTTCGATTTATTAGAAAACTTTTCGGATTCTATCATTTTTATGCAAGATTTATTATCTTCATAAATTACTATAGGCAATCTTTGCGGTATATCAAGATCTTCTAATAGTTTTAGCAGCCATATCAATTCTTGTGTTGCGCTCGCCACTGCTACGAACTCTGCCTCTGCAGATGATTGTGCGACACACGTTTGTCGTTTCGTTATCCACTGTATTGGATTCTTTCCTAAAAGGAATAAATTGCCTGTTGTCGATCTTCTTGTTTTTATATCTCCACCCCAATCTGCATCAGTATATACTTCCAGGATGGGTGGTTCTTCTGTGCTAATTACTAAATTTAAGTCTTTTGTTGAATAGAGATATCTTATTAATCTTTTAACACCTTTCCAATCTCTTTCAGAGGGCGTTTCGTTTTTTCTACTCAATATGTTTAACCCTACTAAAATATCGGGCCTACTTATTGTAGCAACATATAACAGCGCACCTATTGCTGGTCGGTACTTAGTGTTGTTTGGCATTTGTGTTTCCTCATTGTCTAATCGTTGAAAGCCTGTTTCCATTGGAGTGCCGTATGGCTTAGAATCTTCTAAATTGATTTTTTTTTTGCAATTTCTATTATTTTTGCTGTTTGATTTAGTTTAAAGCCGTTGTGAGTCTTTTGTATTTTTATCCCGAGGTAATTGGAAATTTGACCTAAATCTTCAAGTGCGTACTTAGATTTTAGTTTATCTATTATCTCATTTATATTTTCATCTTTTCCTGCGATGAGAATATCATCTACGTATACTGCTATATAAACCGTGTTTTCTCCTTCTTTTCTTATAAATAAACAATTGTCAGCATTGCTCTGTTTAAATTTTAATTCCTTTAGTGTTTCACTAATGTTTGAATACCATGCTCTTGCAGCTTGTTTTAGCCCATATAGGGCCTTTTTAAACTTACAAACCTTATTGGGTTCTCTAGTGTTTATATACCCTTTAGGTTGTGATACATAGACATTTTCTTCCAATTCACCATGTAAGAATGCAGTTTTGATGTCAATCTGCCTAATATTGAGATTGTGGTATGCTGCGGCGGTTATGAAGACTCTTAAACTTGTATGGGAAACTACTGCCGCATAAGTGATGGATTTATAACCCTCTCAGATATGAACAGTAAACTACTTTAGAAACATTATACAAGCAATAACTTTCAAGGACATAACACTTTAAAATACTCGAACTAATTTAGTAGCAGTAAACCAATTCATAATCATCTTAGATATCATTAACTGATTTCAAAACAGGAAGCAATTCAAGAATACAAACATTTGAACACATAAATAAATACATTAAGTAATAATAAATCATTCTGCAATAAACAAACTTTCAGATTATTGCTAAATCATCCTACTCAAGATAAACAATGATATTAATATGTGAAATATGTTCGCGAAATTTGTTTTAATATCAACCCACGCATGCTGCAGCTGTCTGACGTCATCAAAAGAACTCTGACTCAAAAAAAAAACTCTTTTTATTATTAAGTTAGTTGCTCTGTTTATCTCAATCAATAGAGATGTAATAAAAAATTGTTGCTGCAAAAAGCAGCATTACGTAAAGTTTAAACCAAAATGTAAACTTAGTTATACCAATATAATTTTCTTAAATCAAAGAAAAGTGTCAAGAGTGGAATCATTTATAAATAATACAAAATATTAATCATCCATTTTTCTTTCCACTTGTCTATACAATATAGGATTCTATGCGATATGGATATACACCCGTGCGAAGCCGAAGCCTGAGGAATTGCTAAGCAACAACATAAAGGTAAGACATTACCTATATTATTATTATATTTAAATATAATTTAATGGCCAGAAACTAAACAAAATATTTATTTATTTATCTAAGTACTAGTGCGCATAACCTGCTGTGCAGAGCAGAGGTGGCTTTTTTGCCAACAATCTGATTATGAGACCGAAAAGGTCTGTATTTAGTAGGTAAATAATATGTGAAAAGAAAAAACTACTGGCCATACATGTGTGCACATTAAAAAGAAATTGAAAATTATTGAAAATATAGTTAGTTGATGATAAAATAAATATTGTGCATTTTTTTGTTAATATATATGAAATGTTAAACAATTGAAAAAAAAAAAAATAAAACTAGATATATAATAAGAAGTTTTATATAGAATAAAATAAAAACAGCAATTCCTCACATAAGTAAAACTTAAATAACTAGAAAAATGGCCGCATCACGGGAGATACAGTTAGTAGAAAAACTAAACGAGAGTAACTACGGAAATTGGAAATTTAAAACTGAAATGTTACTGATTAGAGAAGACTTGTTCAACGTAATTAGCGAAGATACTCCCACGCCAATCACGACCGATTGGGAGAAAAAGGACAAGAAAGCCAGAGCGATAATAAATCTATCAATTGAAGGTTCACAAATCGTCCATGTAAAAGGGCTTACCACAGCCAAAGACACATGGAATGCACTTAAAACGATACACGAACGGGCGAACCTCTCTAGTAAATTATTTTTGTTAAGAAAGCTTTATGGAGCCAAGCTCCAAGAAAAAGGAAACTTAATTAAACATATAACATACATTCTAGAACTAATAGACAAACTCTCAGCGATCGGGGAAACAATTAGCGACTCCCATCTTTCAGCTTTATTGCTGTGTTCGCTACCCCCTAGTTATAATACTTTGATCACTGCACTTGAATCACGAAATGAAGACGAGCTTACACCACAATTTATTAGAAGTAAATTAACAGATGAGTACAATAGAAGGGTCGAAAACACAGACCGGGGTGAAAATTCAACAAAAGCGTTTAAAACGCAGAAAAGATTTCCTAATGATAACTTTAAAAAAGATAAACAGTGCACGTACTGCAAATTGAGAAATCACACGTACAGAGAATGTTGGCATTTGAAAAATCGAAACAATCACCCAAATACACAAAAACAACAACAAACATACAAAAACAAACATTACTCATCATCGTTGTGTTATCAACAATCTGATAACCAGATAGGAAACACCGACCGCGAATCAGTAGACAAGAGAAATTATAGAACGGAAACAAAACCAGATCAAGGCAGCGACGCAGCCTTTCTAATAGACAAAGCAGGAAAACAAACCTGGATTATTGATTCTGGTTCATCTTCACATATCCTAAACAATAAAGATGACTTTACTAAATTAAATGACACCGAAAAAACAACGGTCATAATTGCCAACGGAAAAACTCTAAACTCGCTAGGTACAGGAGAAACTACATTCACGACGCAAACATCCGATGGAGGCATAAATAAAATTACGTTGAAAGAAGTGTTATATGTACCGGAGCTAGAATCTAATTTAATTTCAGTAAGTAAAGCCACAAAGAATGGGTATAAATTATTTTTTGATAAAGATCGATGCACGCTGTCCCGAAATTGGAAAATCTATTTGGAGGCAAAAATGAAAAATAACCTATACGAAGTTGAATTATTAGAAAATGCTGATAGGAATATAGTAAATATGGCACATGAATGCAAAAGTAAAGACTGCCTGGAACTTTGGCACAAACGCCTAGGGCATAGAAATTATAATTCCATAAAGGAAATGGTTAAAGATGATTTAGCCTATGGCATAAAACTAAATAATTGCAATCATGGAACAACATGCGAAACATGCATACAAACAAAAACAAGCGATGCTCCCTATCCCAAAACAGTGTATAGAAACAAAACAGGTAGAGTACTCGATCTAGTGCACACGGACGTATGCACAGCGATAGGAACCCCCACAATAGGCGGTAAAACAATGTTTGTAACTTTCATTGACGACTACTCTAGATTTACTGTAATATACTTATTAAAACATAAAGATGAAGTACAGGATAAACTAATCGACTATATAGCTATGGTTCGAAACCAGTTCGGGATATATCCGAAAGCAATAAGATCGGATAACGGGGGAGAGTACATAAATAGTGGGATAGAGAATTACCTAAGAAAAAGGGGTATTAAACATCAATTAACCGTGCCGTATTGCCCGAGCCAAAATGGCATTGCGGAGAGAAAAAATAGGTCGCTATTAGACATGACTAGAAGCCTACTCAGAGAAGCAGATCTGCCACAAAGATTTTGGGGAGAAGCAATTAACACCGCGAATCCTTTACAGAATCGCTTACCAACAAGATCGACAAATAAAACCCCATTTGAGCTATGGTTTAATCGCAAACCAAATTTACACTATTTGCGAACATTCGGATGCAAAGCTTACGTATACGTGAATAAACAACATCGAGGAAAATTGGACGACAGGGCTCAGGAAGGGATTTTTGTAGGATACGATAACAACTCAAAAGGATATCGCGTATACACTAAAGAAAATAAAATTGTAATTGGCAGAACAGTGAAATTCATAGAAAATAGTAAAATTAACCTAAAAGAAAATAAAGAGACAGAAAACTCATGACGACAAACATTACATTGAAACAGAGATAAACAACACAACCGAAGAACCAACCACGTCCAAACAACCGACCAATGAACCAAGAAGATCCGAAAGATCGAACAGGGGGGTACCACCAGACAGATATGCCTGTTATGTAAAAAATGATGATATGACAGAACCCACTAGTTGGAATGAAATACTGGAAATAAATAACCCCAAAGAAAAGGAAAATTGGCTTAAAGCCACACAAGCGGAAATCAATTCGCTGAGAAAACACAACACATGGGAATTAGTGAATCCTCCACCTAACAAAAAGGTTATAGGTTGCAAATGGATATTCAAAAAGAAATTAGACAGTTACGGAAACACTCAAAAGTACAAAGCACGTTTAGTAGCCAAAGGGTTTAGTCAAAAATATGGGGAAAACTATGACGAGACTTTCGCCCCAGTAGTGTCACAAACAACTGTGAGAACATTTTTGACAGTAGCCGCACATAAGCAGTTGAACGTGCGACACGTAGATATCGACACAGCCTTTCTCTACGGTGAGTTAGAAGACGAAGTCTACATGAAACAACCGGAGGGTTACATTGAGAAAAATTCAGAAAACAAAATCTGTAAATTGAAAAACTCGATCTATGGACTCAAACAGGCAGCCAGAAATTGGAATAAAAAAATCGCACAATCTCTAAAAAATTTAAACTTTCAACAAAGCACCGTGGACTCATGTCTATATACACGAAAAGAAAACAAAACTTCAACTTACGTAATAGTGTATGTAGACGACATTTTGATAGGCGGTGAAAACGAAACGATTGAAGACATAATAAAATCTTTAAAGGAAGAATTTGCATTAAAGGACCTTGGGGAAGTAGCTCACTATTTAGGCATGGAAATAAAGAAATCAGAAAACGGGTATAAACTGAATCAAAGACTAAAAATAGAAGAACTTGCAAGAAAATTTAATTTAGAAAACGCAAAACCTGTAAGCACTCCTATGGATGCCGGTTTTCACAAATTAGAAGACGAAGAAAATTTATTACCCAACAATACGAAATTCAGACAAGCGATAGGATCGTTGTTATATATAGGAACCACTACGCGTCCAGACATATCAGCCGCTGTTAACATACTCAGCAGAAGATGTGAAAATCTGCGCCTAAAAGACTGGAACGGTGTGAAACGCATAATAAGTTACCTGAACACTACAAAATCGTTAAACCTCACCTTAAACATAAGTCACAATCCACAACTCATCGGTTTTTCTGACTCCGACTGGGCGGGGGACACACGAACCAGAAAATCAACTACCGGAAACCTATTCATGTTCGGAAACAGTCCCATTCAGTGGTACACGAAAAGGCAAAATTGCATTGCCTATTCATCGACAGAAGCTGAATTTGTAGCTGCAGCTAGTGCAGGACAGGAAATTGCCTGGCTGAGGAAATTATTAGCAGAACTCGACTTAAAACAAAATTTACCAGTAATACTATATGAAGACAACCAGAGCGTCATGAAGATGGTGGGGAACGAAAAATTTTCAAAACGCACAAAACACATTGATGTGCGTTATCAAGCAATAAAAGAGATGAAAGAAGATGGAATACTGGATCTTCGTTACTGCCCAACACAAGACATGACAGCAGACGCGCTGACCAAACCACTGGCCAAGCCTCAATTCCTGAAACATCGTGAATCCATGCAACTATTACCGGATGCATCTGAGATGGTTAAGGAAGGGTGATGGATTTATAACCCTCTCAGATATGAACAGTAAACTACTTTAGAAACATTATACAAGCAATAACTTTCAAGGACATAACACTTTAAAATACTTGAACTAATTTAGTAGCAGTAAATCAATTCATAATCCTCTTAGATATCATTAACTGATTTCAAAACAGGAAGCAATTCAAGAATACAAACATTTGAACACATAAATAAATACATTAAGTAATAATAAATCATTCTGCAATAAACAAACTTTCAGATTATTGCTAAATCATCCTACTCAAGATAAACAATGATATTAATATGTGAAATATGTTCGCGAAATTTGTTTTAATATCAACCCACGCATGCTGCAGCTGTCTGACGTCATCAAAAGAACTCTGACTCAAAAAAATCTCTTTTTATTATTAAGTTAGTTGCTCTGTTTATCTCAATCAATAGAGATGTAATAAAAAATTGTTGCTGCAAAAAGCAGCATTACGTAAAGTTTAAACCAAAATGTAAACTTAGTTATACCAATATAATTTTCTTAAATCAAAGAAAAGTGTCAAGAGTGGAATCATTTATAAATAATACAAAATATTAATCATCCATTTTTCTTTCCACTTGTCTATACAATATAGGATTCTATGCGATATGGATATACACCCGTGCGAAGCCGAAGCCTGAGGAATTGCTAAGCAACAACATAAAGGTAAGACATTACCTATATTATTATTATATTTAAATATAATTTAATGGCCAGAAACTAAACAAAATATTTATTTATTTATCTAAGTACTAGTGCGCATAACCTGCTGTGCAGAGCAGAGGTGGCTTTTTTGCCAACAATAAGTTGCATCGAAATCTACTCCGTATTTTTCTCTAAATCCTTGTGCGACCAATCTCGCTTTGTAACGCTTGATTTTTCCGAATTCGTCATATTTCGCTTTAAAAGTCCATTTCGATCCAATTACTCTTGCTCCTTGTGGGGGATCAACTAAACACCAGGTTTCATTTTTATTAAGGAAATTCATTTCCTCTTCTGTTGCTTTTATCCAGTTCTGTTTTTCTATAGGATTTTCTGTACTCATCATATCTTCCCAACTGTTAGGTACATATACTGGATCGTGCCGGACTGCATAAGAAAACCTGTCCGGCAGCACACTTCTATTGGTTCTTTCTGATCTTCTCACTTGTGGAATTTGTTGTTGTGACGCGGGTGGTGGACTTAGTTCATTTTGTGTTGGTGTCAGATCTATCTCCACTTCATTCGTGTCTTTCTGTTGTGTTTGTTTATTTGTTTCCGCGATTAATTTTCTTCTATTTAGATTTTCGTTAGTATCTGGATTATTTTTATTTTCTATAAATTTTACGCTTCTGGCCAATATTACTCTTCCGTCACTTGTATAGATTCTGTACGCCTTAGAGCGACTGTCGTATCCGACAAAAGTGCCTTTTTCCGCTCTATTATCTAATTTTCCTCTCTTTAATTTGTGTATGTAGGCGTATGCAGTACAGCCAAAAACTTTGAGATACTTCAAATTTGGTTTCCTATTCATCCATAATTCATAGGATGTGGTGCTTACCGATTTTGAAGGTAGCCGGTTCTGTAAGTGATTCGCGGTACATATGGCTTCCCCCTATAATTTGTGCGGGAGATTTGCTTCATTTAGCATACTTCTAACCATATCTAGTAGCGACCTATTTTTACGCTCTGCGACACCGTTTTGGCTTGGGTTAAAAGGTACGGTAAGCTGATGATGAATCTCATTCTCTTTTAGATATTTTTCTATTTCGTTACCCGTATATTCACCACCGTTGTCCGATCTGATCTCAGTAGACATTTTTCCGAATTTGTTTTTCACCATTGAGACGTATTCTTTCAATTTTTCTGAAGCCTCACTTTTATTTGCCATTAAATAAATTACACAAAATCGTGTATAATCATCGATAAAAGTGACGAAGTATTCCCCCCCCCCCCGATTGTGGGTGTATTTATAGGGCCGCATACATCAGTATGGACTAACTCGAGCCTTTTTGTAGCTCTATATGCACCTGATTTGGGAAATGGGGTCTCGCTGATTTTTGACTTGATGCATTCCTCACATTTAGCATTATGTTTGCAGTTGTTGATTTTAATTCCCTCAACTAAGTTCTTTGATAACATGGACTTTATTGTGTCGTAGCTCCTATGCCCCATTCGCCTATGCCACAAATCTATGCAATTTGCATTTGAGCAGTTGTAGGTGACATTTGCATAGTGTTTGTGATTTTCATTTTTACTAACATGTATTTCGTACAGATTGTTTTTAAGTTTACCTTGAAGTATAACGTCGCCTTCGTGAATTATATCACATTTATCTTTTTCAAATTTGACTTTGCAACCGTTTTTAGTTGCCCTACTCACTGACAGCAGGTTAGTTTCTATGTCAGGAACGTATAGTACGTCACGCAATATAACTTGTTTGTTTTTATTTTCGATATGAATTATTACCTCTCCAGATCCATATGAAATCAGTTTATTACCATTAGCGACTGTGACGTTTGTTTCATTATTATTTGTAATTTTGGTAAAAAAATCCTTTGAATTTACAATGTGACTGGAACTGCCACTGTCCACTATAAAAGTGCCTTTATTTTCGGACTTTTCGGTTAGTAAAGCGACACTGTTGTTTTCATTTACTGCGTCTTTTCTTTCTTCAGGTTCCGCATTTTTATGTAAATTATTTTCTTCATAAACTAGTGATGTTGAATTGTTTTCATTTTTATGGTGTCTGTTATTAGTGTAACTGTTGTTGTTTTTCGTTTTTAGAAACCGACAGTCTTTATTTGGGTGGTTTTTCATTTTACAGTGTGAGCAGTACTTATTGCTGCCTCTTTTCTGTTCTGAATGATTAAATTTACCTTGAGTTTTATAGGCTTTATTGCTGTTTTCGGAATTTTCACTATTATCTACTCTCCGAGTATATTCGTCCGTAAGCTTGCTTTTTATAAATTGTACGGTTAACTCAGCTTCATCTCTGGCCTCCAGGGCAATAACTAGGGTATCGTAGGACGGTGGCAACGAGCATAGCAGTAGTGCTGAAATGTGCGAGTCAGTTATGTTTTCCCCAATGGCTGACAGTTTATCCACTATCTCTAAAATTTTAGTAATGTGGGCTGTCATATTGCCACCTTCAGTTAATTTTGTACTGTACAGTTTTCGTAGCAAGTACAGCTTACTAGAGAGATTAGATCTCTCATGTATTTGTTTAAGTGCGTCCCATGTTTGCCTAGCTGTATTTAAATTTTTGACATGCACTATTTGACTGTCGTCAATGGACAAATTTATTAAAGCCCTAGCTTTTCTGTCTTTCTTGGTCCAAGCATCGTTCAATGGAGTGGGGGCCTCTTGCGTAATAACTTCAATAAGTTCATCCCGAATCAATAGCATTTCGACCTTGAACCGCCAATTTGTATAATTGTTGGCGTTCAATTTTTCAATGGTCGTGCTATCTTTTGTAGAAGAAGCCATAATGTTGCTAAGATTCGATCTATTTTTTTTTTATAAATTACCATATTGGATTACCAGATTTGTATTCTTATAAATTAGTGACGATGTTTTTATTGAGAATTTTTTTTCAATCTCATAATCAATTTGTTAGCAATATTTAATCTTTGCTATCATAAAATTTGCGTGATGTTCGTTTTTATCCTCAAAAATTAATTATTTATTTCTCAATATAAAAAACATAGGTAAGATAAATTGGGCTTACCTTATATTTATGTATATCCGTTTATCATCTGGTAATTTTCCTCCGGAAAGAGTAAATGGATCTACATGTTCTTCCTGTATTTCTGATTTAATCCATATATGTGACTGATGGTCTGAACTTCATGTTGTTAAAAAGACGCATATTTTGTGTGACTTGTCAACTTAAGTTTGTGCCGAAACTTATAAATAGAAAAGTAAAATTAAATTTTAATAAGAGCTTTAAGATACACATCTCTCAGTTTGAGAGTTTTAGTTACAAGTAAAAGTAGAGGAAAAATACATGAATAAAATATTATTAGCATCAAAGAACAGGAAATTAATTACATAAATCAGCATAACAAATAATTTGTATCAATATTTATATTAATGGTATTTTAAAATTAGAGTTAATAAATGTCTTATAGTTCTTGAGTATTGCAAAAAGTTTATAATAAAATATCTGTTTACGATTGGGCAATCACTTTTCAATTTCACTTCCTTCTTTCAGATCATAAACACTTTCGATAATTACTTTTGTAAATCACATTTGATACATGAAAAACAATTTACTTCGCTTAATCATTTTAATGTCCTTGTTTGGAGATTATATTTCACAATATCTGTCAACATAAAATACTCTATTTAGTTGTATCACCGAAGAAATCGTTAAGTCATTTCTAACAAAGCAATATGCGATTTTTGAAACTATTGTGATTCCAGTAGTTAAAGTAATGTTTAATTTGAGATGTGATTTCAGTTCTAAAATGTGTTGTTCAAAATGTCGCTGATTGTATATAAAATATAGGTACTTTTCGAGATTAAATAGTGTTATCGATGAGACATATTTTTTTATTCTCCCAAGTAATTTATAAATTTATATGTGTATAAAGATTATGTATAAGATTTTTTTTTATTCTCCCAAGTAATTTATAAATTTATATGTGTGTAAAGGTTATGTATAAGCACCCTTGACGTACACTTTTAGTTTTGGATCCCGTTCATCAAAATTTGCGACGTGGATTTTATCCACATTTTTATCTATAAGTTACACTCAACAGTATTACATCTACCATTAAGTTGGTGAAAGTCGAAAGTAAGGTAAACATAAGATAATTTGGTTGAATACTTAATAAACTGAAGGTTAAAAAAATAATAATAACAGACTTTATACGAGGGAGTTATACAATTTCGTTGTACTTTTATTTATGTCCACGTATAACTCTTGAACCGAAAGTTCGAATTTTCAATAGCTTTCATGTTCGTGCTAGAGTGAACGTCAATAACATAGAAACAATTACATAGTCCGATCCGTATATTTACGAGAGTTAGAGCATGGACAGATGGACAAACAAACCAAACTCAAAAACACTTTTTCAACATGTTAGAAAGTGTTAAAAAACTGAAAGATTTCCATATTATTGATCCATAGTAAATAACATTTTCTGCACTTGTTTAGAATGTCAGTGAATAATCTGTGATAGAACATGGAGTTTTGAGCATGGACTCTGAACTGAATATACGTATAGAGCATGTGCTCAGATTAAACATTTTTGTCCCAATCATAGCAACCTACACTGCAAAAATTGGCGAATTTGCTTAGACAAGATAGATAAGTAAACAAACATTAGCCTAACAATAACTGCAAACTTTTACACAAAATTCTCTTCATTAATTGAATTTGATAGTCCGTATGTTTCCGTTTTCTTATAAAGTATTCTACTACAACTGAATATATATATATATGTATAATTGCATTTATAGTGCACCTACATGTTTTCTCAGATATATTTGCAAAATTAACGCCCGCGCCAATTCATTTCCTTGAAATAATTTTCATTTTCGTAATAAAACATCTGCGATTTAAGAATGGCTAGAAACGAAAATGAAAATGAAATTTTACAAGATGAGTTTCATTTCTTCGTAGTTTCCATTTCCAGGAAAAACACGTAGCTGCTGACAAAACAATTTCGGTATGGATATTTCAATCAGACATGCAAAACCCAAGAAGGCTAACAATACAAAAGAGTCTAACTTATGTTGTTTTAAAAAAAAAAAATTCTTTTGATTTCGTAATCTGCAAAAGATGCTATTCGTAATTATTATTTAATTTAAATAATAATTATTTCAAGTTAGAATTGATATTAATTATTTTTTTTAATTGATAGTTAAAATCCCCAAATTTTCGTAACAATATAACGTAAAAAACAAGTTCGAAATTGCACGTGACTCGTGGCCGATGAGGTGCATTCGTACTATAACTAGTTTTACAAATATTTTTTTGCACCACACATTGTACTGAATGTATATTTAAGTTCACTTCATCAGTGCATATCAATTTCATTTTGTTCGAAAGTCTGTAATATCATTAAAATGCACTTGAAATAATTTTTTCCCATTGGCCGTAACGTGGCGGAAAACTTTTGATTGTCCCTGTAATTAAACTATACATCCGATTCTCATAAAATTTCAAATGACTCGACAAGCGTTTGCAACAATGATATGTTTAAAATTTCAGACCATTCGGTTGGGTAGTTTTTGCTCAGTTATATGCGCTGCGCATGGACGTACAGACAGACAGACCGAGCGACGACTATAGGTGCTATGTATTTATATAATTACGAACGCACTAAAAAGGGTATGATTTATTTTTGCACAGTTTATTTTTAAAATAGTAAATGAACATTAAAGGATTACATTTGACTTTTTATTCCAACATAGTTCAAAAGTGTTTATGACTTTTTGTCTGGTCGTTTTTCAGTCTAGTCTGTCCGTCTTTCTCCCTGGGCGTGTTCTAACTCTCATAAATACATTCGTATCGCCATATAATTGATGTATGCCATTGATGTTTACTTTGGTATGATCTCCTTCAGAAATCAAAAACAACTGTGTAGCATTTATAGTTCGTTTACAGGACACACGAAATAATTCCGTTTCATTATTGTCTGTGAGGTAAATTCGTTTGCGGTGCATTTTGATGATATTATACTGCTTTAAACATAATGAAATTAATATGCGTCACTGAGGCAGACAGCAACATGGTTTCTAATTTCGTAACTTCCAGTTCATTTACATTGTAAACATATGATTTTTTACTTATAATAAAGAATTTAATAAAATTAATTTTATAAAAGTAGAATAAATTGGTTTTCTGTTTTTTCTCTAAAACTCAAAAGATCTCACGCAATGCAAATGCAGCCAAATGGGTTGCTTTGATTTTCAGATTTTTATGTTAAAACGTCCCACACATTTTGAATTATAAATCTTTTACTATTGCAATTACTTAATCAAAAAACAACGTAATACTGAAATAACATCATTCGACATAAAATATAACAGTTTTATTCAATATAAGGACTTTTTTAATGTAATTAAATACATTTATAGCGCATCTACATGTTTTCACAGATATATTTGCAAATTTAACTCCTGTGTCAATTCATTTCCTTGAAATAATTCTCAGTTTCGTAATAAAATACCTGCGATTTAAGAACGGCTAGAAACGAAAAGGAAAAAGAAATTTGCAACGACGAGTTTCATTTCTTGGTAGTTTCCATTTCCAGGAAAAACACGTAGCAGCTGACAAAACAATTTCGATATGCATATTTCAATCAGACATGCAAAACCCAAGAAGGCTAACAATACAAAAGTGTCTAACTTATGTTGTTTTGAAAAAAAAAAATTCGTTTGGTTCCGTAATCTGCAAAAGATACTGTTCATTGTATAATTCTATTAATTATTATTTAATTTAAATAACAATTTTTTCAAGTTAGAATTGATATTTTTTAATTATTAGTCAAAAATCTCCAAATTTTCAAATTTGTTTAATAACGTAAAGAAATGGGCATGGTTTATTTTTGTTCAGTTTATTTTTAAACTGACAATTGAACATTAAAGAGATTATATTTGACTTTTTAACACTTCCCAGCATAGTTCAAAAGTGTTCATGACTTTTTGTCTTCTAGACGTTTGTTACTCTAGTCTGTCCGTCTGTCTGTCTGGATGTTTTCTAACTATCTACCGTAAATACATTCGTATTGCCATATAATTGATATAGGTCATTGATGTTTACTATAGCATGATTTTTATTGAAAATTAAGTGCGTAGCATTTATGGTTCGTTTACAGGACACACAAAAAAATTCAGTTTTATTATGGTCTATGGGAAAAAATCTTTTGCGGCGAATCTATATATATAAAAGAAAGTCTGGATTTTGTATTAATCAAACCGCAGCCAAAACTACTGAACCTAAAATCTTGAAAATCGGGGTAAAAATACTTCTTATGATATTGAATGCCGCTAAGAAAGGATTTTCCGAAATTCATCCCCTAAGGGGGTTAAAAAAGAGAACGAACTTTTAAAAAATTCCTTAAAAATCAGATTTTATAGTTATTTTTCAACTGATAACATAGTTTGGTGTATTTTCGTATGCTGAATCGAATGGTACTAACTAAATTCTTTTAAGCCCAATAGTTCGAGAGGTATTTCATATTTTTCTAATTTGGCACTATCTTTGGCGCCAAAACCTGAATTTTTCAAGTGATAATTTCTAAAAACTCATGCTTTTCATTCTGTTACAAGCAAGGGAAAAAATTCATATTGAATAATTTTTTATCCAATCCTTTTGGTTAAATAAAAACAACTTCGTCAATTAGAAAAAAAAAATTCAAACGCCTCAAAAACTAAAACTAAAAAAAAAAAAAAAAAAAAAAAAAAAAAACTGTGGTACTTTTTCGTTCTAATTTTCGTCGCGATACCATGCCAAAATGTATGGTATCGCGCCATTTATGTCAACCCTAATCGTGCAAACGATTTTTATTGCAAACCGTGCCACACATTAATATTTGCTAATTATTGAACGTGAATATTTTTATGCATGAATTTTTAATGATGGAATATATTTTATTCCATCACAATCTCGCAAAACTTTTTAATTTGTTATTTTTTGAATAGAAAATATTTAATACTGATACTGATATAGATATAGATGTTACCATTTCGCAGTTATCTGATGATAAGGAAGCTACAATAAAATTATTTCAGAAGTTAGGAATTATACATATAAAAATGTTTAGTTCAAAAAACCATGAATGTCTTCATTGAAATAATGAAATGTTTACTGCAATGTGCGACATACGTATTACGTACGCCAAGCTTCTGTAGTAAAAGACATTTACAATTTCAAGACTGCAGTTTAAATTGACTATATTTTATTACTTGCAAAATATTTATTTATTCTTATATTTTAAGTATTTATTTTGGTACCCGTCGACCAATTTCGCCAAATTATACAAATTGACATAACTTTTATTTTAAATAACGAAAGAACAAATAAATTAGTATAACATTAATAAAAATACATTTAAAACGTCGAAATAAAAATCACCTGATGACGTAAATACGTGTAACTTGCTTAAAGTCAAGTGAATGTGACATTTACGATCAACCATTATTGGCCTTTAATCTTACAATTTGGCGAGAGTAATTTGGTCGACTGGATAACTAACAAGTACCGCATTTAATCCTATAGTTTGGCAATAGATTTTTGGTCGACGGGATAACCAAGTAGTACCATTATTTTTATTGATTTAAAAAAAATGGTAGGTCAAAGTCTGTAATTTTCAAAAGTTATATTTTTTAAATGCTCATTTTTTTTTATCAACATTTTTTTTTTTTTTTCAAATGTATCATTTTATTTTTGCGCCAACTATTACGCTTGGTAACAATGATGTTGGCATAACAGGGAAATACCAAAACAGTTACTGATTTTATTTCAAATGTAAAGAAAAAAGGTTTAATGAGCAATAAATTTTGTAAATATGACTATAACTAAGATTGTACTGAATAGAATTTTGTAGAACGTACACTGTTAAATAGTAAATTTGGTTTATAAATGGTTTAATGTAAAAACCAGCGTTCTAAGTTGCTACGGGCAGGGGCGGCGCCAGAACTTGCCTGACGGGGGGGGCACAGTATCCCCGACAGGGGGGCCGAATTCATAATATATATTAGAGGTCTCCACGAGCCCGGGCCTGTCCCGAACAGTGTTAAATTTAGGCACTTTTCTCCGTGGGGGATTTCTGTAGCTCCGGGGGGGGTGCACTTTTTTGACCATTAAAAACACAAAATCTCAAATCTTTCGGGGGGGGGGGATCTCATTGTTCTGAGGGAGAATGTCCACCCCCCGGGCCATCCCCTGAATTCAACACTGGTCCCTAAGCCCGAGATCGGTAAAAGTTTATTTCATTAAACTCGGGCCAGGCTTAATTTTAATTGAAAACTCGGTACGAGCTCGGGCTAAATTTTAGCTTTTAAAAAGTTGGTCCGGGCCTGAACTTCATTCTCGCGTGTCATATCCGGGTCTTAAATTTTTTCTGTAGATTCGGGCTGTATTCACTGGACTTCAGAATTTTTTTCCGCACGGTAATGTCGTGGTAACTTTTCTCCTCTATTAGTGGAGTAAATGAACAATAAAACATTTCTTTTTTTTCCGTTTTTTAAATAACAGATGGAATACGTTGGTTAATCACGAGAAAAACATAAAATTTTCACGTTTTGGCATATCCTGAAACACGCAGATCTCTAACACTCACAGTGCGATTTAAATTAAAGATGAATTCCAGAGGGACAAAAGATTTTTATTCGAAATATGAATTTCGAAGCCTGTCAAAGAATATTGTAGATAAATACAGGGCTTAATTTCTAACAAAAAAGTACCGGAGCGCTAATATTCTGCAGTACCGGTACAACAACCGTGCTCCCCCCCCCCCCCCCCAATCACTCTAATCTTCATATTTATATTTCGTGCATTATTTGCAAAATTTAAAGCATTTTTTTCTTTAACAAAATAAAAATTTTAAATATATCTATCCGCTTATACTTAGATGTCAACTATTCCACACTTCAATTGTCACGCCTTGTGAATAGTAATCTTTGCCTAATTTTAAAGTTAACAAATTGCAGAATTCTACGATTAAATATAGTAGGGATTATGAATAAGGAGTGTAATCTTTGCCCAATTTTAAAGTTAACAAATTGCAGAATTCTACGATTAAATATAGTAGGGATTATGAATAAGGAGTGTTAAAACAAAAAAGGAATAGTTCGTAGCTATGCATTTTTAAGAAAAAAAGAATGAAATTTAAAGAAATTAATATTTATATACTAAAGAATGGAACAATATTTTTCAATTTCCTATAAAAGGTGCATATCTTAAACTATAATCGATTACTTTCGCATAACAATCTTTTGTGGTGAGTCCCTGAAAATCAGATTAAATAAAAAAAAATTGACACCGTTATCGGAAAGAATCGATGCTTTTATAGAAAAAAGGGGAAACACTGCTCGATTGCTTTCTATCAGAATAACATTGCATGGCAAATATATCTACTTGCAAATGAAAAGAAACAGACAATAAAAAATTATCTTACTGTTACAAAAGAAAATCGAACTGAAAGCAAATTCATTGTTCAGTATCTTGAATAGCGCCGTATTCGTCGCCGACATAAATTTGAAATAGAAAAATACGATTTTTGTTTCCCCTTCATTTTGATGTTTGACCTTTCAGTCCAAGCCCAAAAACTGATATAAAAATTGAGTCAGTTTTATCTCCATCTCCTACGTGTGCGACACGTTACGTCACATAAAGTGTTTTGGTAAAAATAATGCAAAAGCTTGGAGATGGGAAGGAAAGGAAAAACTAATTTAGGCTTCAATTTATTGGAAACGTTATTGCACTGGGCTCCGGAGCCCTGTATTTATGAGCTCCGGTAAATTTCAACCAACATTGAAATATTTACTAAAAACAGAGAAGTACCGGAGCCGGGCTTCGGTGGGCTCCGGCGCAAATTAAGCCCTGGATAAATAAAGTGAAAAAAAGCTTTTAAAGTTATTTTTAAAGCACCTCACTAGTCACCTAATCTTTATAGGCGGACGAATCCGCAAGAGAAAGTTTCCACACTTTCGAGTATTACCCGAAAGGAAAAACTCTGCTTCGTACTCTTCTTCATCTTCCACCCAGCAATGTCCCAATGAGAGATCATTCAATATTACAGATTTTACTTGCACATATATGGCACATACACAGCAGTGTGTGAGCGATAAAGTATGGAACAGTTCTCCGGTTATGAGTCGAACCACTGCGGACCACCCGCCCCTTAAGAAAATGCAAAGGTCTAGAAACAAAGAGTCCCACATCAGGTAAGGCGGTAACCAATTTTTTTCGAGACGCGGTTCGTGTTCAGGCCGGGTTGACCATGTATTTTAATGGCGGGCGTAACTGAAAAAAAAATCAGCAAACAAATCTATATCGAAAACGCATGAAGTGATCAAAAATTAATTTATAAATATTTAAATTTTTTAGTGAAAGTATCATCGTGAAAACTAGCAGTTAAACGTTACACCTAACTAGGGTCCGTCCCGGGTAACAAATAAAATTTGCAATCCTACAAATTTTATTTAAAACCAATCTGCAACCCGAACCGAACCCAATCAAAAATATTCCGTCCACTCGCAACCCGATCGAACCCAAAATAATTCCAAACTCAACCTGAAACCCGGAATCAGAGAAAATTGATCAAAAATATAATGCAATTATAGAAAAATAGTCTGTAATCATATCTCCAATATTAATGTTACCTTTTATGTAGAAAAATAAACATGTAAGAAGTCATTCATATACTGTATGGCCAAAGGTGACCGGTCACTTGCGATTTTTGACGTTTTGTTAAATATCTAGAAAAATACATAAGGAATTAACTTGAAATTGCAGGTGTGTAAACAGTATAATATAGGTCATATATTTCCGCGAATATTTTTTCCCGAAACCACATAGGGGACCGTCAAAAAATTGAAAAAGAACGAAAATCTTTTGGATAACCCTGTAAAAACTAATGGAGCAAAAGCGTTTAAACTCAAGATTATTAATAAGTGGCTTATTAATATACTGTGTTCATTTTTATGAGGATAGCATGTATACTCGTACAGAAATTAAGGTTTTTATAAAAACAGTCCCAAATTTCCCCAAGTTTTTTGCTTATAATTTGCAGAGTTCTTAATATAAAAAAAGTTCTTTTCAGAAAATATGACAAAGAACATTGTACACAATACCCCGCAATCAGAATGAAAAAAAATAATAAAAATTGGATGAAAAATGAACAGGTTTACTAAAAAATGTTTCACTACGCATGCGCGAATGCAATGAAAATATAATGTGCATAATGTGTTAGCTTTAAATGTATAGAGCAATTTTTGTAAAAGTCTCAAAAACATAGTTTGAAAAGTCTGATAATAATCGTTTATAGAATAAGCTCAAAATCCGTTGTTCCCAAAATGAAGCAAAATGATGAGGGATTGTATCCAAATACAGTATTACGTGCAATATTGTGTATGCTAAATTGCCACTAATCAATGGATATATGGATACAACCCCTTATGTTTTTGCTTCATTTTGGGAACAATGGATTTTGAGCCTATTCTATAAACGATTATTATCAGACTTTTCAAACTATGTTTTTGAGACTTTTACAAAAGTTGCTCTATACATTTAGCTAACATATTATGCACATCATATTTTGATTGATTTCGTGCATGCATAGTAAAACATTTTTTAGTAAACCTGCTCATTTTTCATCCAATTTTTATTATTTTTTCATTCTGATTGCGGGGTATTGTGTACAATGTTGTTCGTCATATTTTCTGAAAAGAACTTTTTTTATATTAAGAACTCTGCAAATTATAAGCGAAAAACTTGGCGAAATTTGGGACTGTTTTTATAAAAACCTTAATTTCTCTACGAGTATACATGCTATCCTCATAAAAATGAACACAGTGTATTACAATAAGCCACTTATTAATAATCTTGAGTTAAAACGCTTTTGCTCCATTAGTTTTTACAGGGTTATCCAAAAGATATTCGTTCTTTTTCAATTTTTTGACGGTCCCTTATGGGGTTTCGGGGAAAAATCTTCGCGGAAATATATGACCTATATACTATACTGTTTACACACCTGCAATTTCAGGTTAATTCTTCATGTATTTTTCTAGATATTTAACAAAACGTCAAAAATCGCAAGTGACCGGTCACCTTTGGCCATATAGTGTATTCAAATACGCGTAGTTTTTCATCTGAAATAGATTCCTGCGCAGGTTGTGTTATACCGGACCCAAATATTCAACATAAAGTCAATCCGAAACCTACCAAAAAATTTCCGTTGACCCAAAATCCGACCTGAACCCGACAACAAATTTTCTATTGACCCTAAACCGAAACATTTCAACCCGAACGTCCCGAACCCGACTCGACACAAAAAAGATTTATAACGTAATACAGTTATGAAAAAATAGTCTGCAATCATATCTCTAATATGAATTCTGTCTTTTATGTAGAAAATAAACATTTAAAGCGGTTTTTTTTAAGCGGATTTTTTTAAGAAGCTCCGTATTCCCTCTGTTTCTCAAATAAAGCATTGGCGTATACCCTAGCTATGAACGTTCATGATGTCAGCGTATACCCTCTGCCTATACCGTATACTCTCTGCTTTTTTTTATGATTACAACACTGGCTAACTTGAACTTGGCTCGTAAGTATTGTTGTCAGGTCTAGTATCGCAAAAAAGCGGGACAGGGAGAGTAAATAAGGGGGAGAGGTAGTGATGGGCGATTCTCGAAAATTCGACAATCGAGAAGAATCGTCATCGTAAAAAATCACAATCGATACAGCCATCGATTAATTCCTAGAATCTACAATCGAGATGTTTTACAATCGATTATAACGAGAGAGGTAAAAACAATTGTTGGAAAACTTAGCTATTATTCTGGCCGAAATTTTCGTAGTAGTGATAGGGTTTGCTCGATAATTCTGCTATCGTAATTATTTTCTCCTGATTTAGGCTTAAGGGGTTACTTCAGTCAATTAAAAAGACCTGCTCGCTAATTCTAATCTTATGGAAGAAATTTATAAAGATATCTCATTTGAATTTCAGTATTTTAAAGTGATTTTCTTTGCATTGGAATAAATTCCCTTTCTTCTTTATGAAACTGCAATGTCCAAATCACGTAACTATGGCTCATTTGATGAATCAAATAATCTTTCTACTAAAACACACATACTACAATATATATTAAGACACACATACACACAAAAATAACGCCTGCATTCAACAGTTTAAAAATATGTATATATACCTTTAACCTTTCTACTGTTTAGATAACTCCAAAAAGTTTGATACAGTTTAAAGTTCCCCTAAATCTAAAATACTGTGGAATTTCTCCATTGATCGAAAACAAAAGTTTCTTTCGAAAAACGTAAGGATAGTAAGATAAAGATACCTGCCAAGAGGGAACTGCCTAACACGGAAACTGTTTTCCAGTACCTAGCGATTCCAACATGACTCTTTAAGTCTGTATCGAAATCCAAAGTAGCTACTTTATGACACATTTAAAAACTCATTTTTATTTTAGACGCATTAGCTAGAATCGATTAACATTTCCCTCTTTTCGATAAAGGAAAAAGGTTTGATACAAGTTAAAGTTCCCTGAATGTCTAAAGTGTGTCTAATGCTGTGGAATTTCACCGTTTATCGAGAAGCATAAGGGCAACCAGATAAATATAACTGCTAAGAGGGAACCTGTCTAACACGGAAATTGTTTTCCAGTACCTAGGGATTCCAACATGACTCTTCAAGTCTGTATCAAAATCCAAAGTAGCTAGTTTCTAACACATTTACTAGCTCATTTTTTATTTTAGGCGCATTAGGTAGAATCGATTAGCATTTTCTTCTTTTCGATAAAGGCAGAAGGTTTGATACAAGTGAAAGTTCCGGTTCCCTAAATGTCTAAAGTGAGTCTAATGCTGGTGAATTTCTCCGTTTATCGAAAACAAAGGAGTGTTATCGAAAAATAGAAAGGTAAACAGACAAATATATCCGCTAATAGGGAATTCTATAACTAAAATAAAACTTCAATGGACTTCATTTTTGGTATTTCGGATAATTTTAATCTTCCAATCCTTACCAATGTGGTATTAGATGATGGGCCTGGAAAAGGTAGAAGAACCACCCCCCCCCCCCCCCCGAAGTGGCATTAGGCCCCAAATTGACAATAGGGCAGACCAAGGATGGAAGTTAACTTGATGTAAGAGAGGACTAGGGGAAGTTGAGAATGGTAAAAAAAAAACCGAACCATTGAATAAGAAAAAAATTGAAGAAAAAGAAGAAATGTTAAAAGAACAAGTGAAGCGTGTGATTAGAGCCAGACAAATGAAGAGGGGCCCAATAGGCCACAGCTGGTCCAGAATGAGTGCCCAAATGGTCAGAATGGATCAAGAACTTAGAGAATAGTATCTACAAGGAAGAAAAACAATGAGACAAAATATTATGAAAAACAGATGAAAAATACCAATAGACTGAGGCTAAAAGTAAAATGTTTCACTGGGCGGCGTCCCCTGGTGGTAGTAAAAATAAAATTGATACGAGAAGATAGAGAAGAGTGAAAAGACTTTATTTTGTGAATTTTATAATTTTTGGACAAACAGTATACTAAAGGTTTAAAGAAACAAAACTTTAAAGCGCCCTCTTGGGGCGAAGAAGGGAGTTAAAATTAAGAAACACATGTCCATATTTTTTATTCGATTTTAGACGCAATTTGATGTTAGTCTTATAATTTTCCTATGAGTGAAAGATACCGTACCAGAGTACGAAAAAAACCACCGCTAAGTATATTCCTTTAGAGCATTTTAAGCCCAGGGGTCTAAAATTAACAGTGGATTGACAAAAGAAAGGTAGATTTAGAAAGGTTATGAAATTATCCTTATTTTAATATATTACATGAGTGGGGTAAAATAATTTTGAAAAATCCTCTTCCCTGAGGCGACACTTAAAATCTTGAAAACACATATTTTGCAGTGCAGTTTTGTTTTAACAATAGCATTCTAATATTAAGAGATATGGGACAGCTTAGGAGGGCTAAAATAAGAGAAACATTGAAAATCAAAGACAAACTGGCGCCAAATTCAATAGAAAACTTCTATATCAACAACTGAAACTCGAACTGATAACTTAAACCACTATGCCTCCTAACCCATATCGGTTAATAACAAAAGCGAATGGAAAAAACATGCACTCCTTTGGGAAATCATGACTTACACCAGAAGCGCGGTAAGTTTGACTCTTCTGAAAGCTTCCTTTCTCTCGAAGTGCGAGAGAGAGCTCTCGCACTTCCGAGGTCTATTTTCTGGACGCAAACTGCTCGTTTACCTCGAGGAGACATTCTGCTCGAGGGCAAACCTCTCGCTTACTTCGAGATATCTCACCGTCTCGTTTCTCGCTCTCGGTCTCTGTTCAACATTTCATATGACATTGTCGAGAATGAGAAATCAGTTTTCGTCCTTTCTCCGAAATGTTACTCTCGATGATTGTCATTTCACGCTCAGCCAAGAAGGGCCGAGAAGAGATATCGAGGGGCAAACTGGAGAAAGAAATAGGCATGACAATGAACTGTGAAATGAAGCTTTAATTTTCAATGTTTTTCTTATTTTAGCCCTACCAAGCTGTCACATACTTGGAGCCCTCCGATAAATATTATTTATTAAATATAAAAATTTCAAAGAGGAAGGTGGGTCGGGTGAGTTCCGAGGACGTGAGAGTGGGTGGGGCGCAATTTAAAAAAAATTACCGAACTCTTCCTGTGACATATAATCGAAAAGCCCTTTGACAACTCTTTCATATTATGAACCTTTCTTCCACCGAAGGTGAAATTCGGGGGAGGGTGGGGTGGGGGCGAACAAATTTTTAAAACCGTAGCCGACTTCTATAATAAATTTAAATATCATTTTAGATGTAGGTTTTTTATGCAGTCTTCCAATAAATATTATTTATTGAACATAAAAATTTTAAAGTGGGGGCTGCGTAAATTCCGGGGCGAAAGAGTGGGCCCAAAGGGGGGAGGGAGGGGGAGCAATTTTCAAACTTTTTTGGACCCGTCATGTGATATGTTATCGGAAAGCTCTCGGATGACTCTTTCATATTATGAGACTTTCTTCCTCCCCTCCCCAATTTGGCCCCCACTGCGGGGGGTAGTTTTTTCCGTTTTTATCATTTTAGATCGGATTTTTTTATGGAGCCCTCCGATAAATATTATGTATAATATATGAAATTTCAGGACACTTTTCTAAATTTAGCCAAGACCCTTCATGTAACATATCGTTGGAAAGATTTGTGACTACTTATTGATGTTATGCACTTCCGGGGGCCGTCCAACCACTTTGCCACCCGGGGGACACTTTTCCAAATTTAGCCAAGACCCGTCTTGTGAGATATCATTTTAAAGGTCTGTGACTACTTTTTGATGTTATGCACCTCCGGTGACAGACCCCCCCCACATTGCCCCACCCCGGGGGACATTTTTCCAAATTTAGCCAAGACCCTTCATGTGAGATATCGTTGGAAAGGTCTGTGACTATTCATTGATGTTATGCACCTATGGTGTCCGTCCCCCCGACTTTGCCCCCCCGGGGGGCACTTTTCTAAATTTAGCCAAGACCCCTCATGTGAGATATCGTTGGAAAGGTCTGTGACTACTTATTGATGTTAAGCCCCTCCAGTGACAGCCCCCCCCCACTTTGCCCCCCCGAGGGACATTTTTCCAAATTTAGCCAAGACCCTTCATGTGAGATATCGTTGGAAAGGTCTGTGACTACTTATTGATGTTATGCTCCTCCGGTGTCCGTCCCCCCAACTTTGCCCCCCCGGGAGACACTTTTCCAAATTTAGCCAAGACCCCACATGTGAGATATCGTTGGAAAGGTCCGTGACTACTTATTGATGTTATGGTCCTCCGGTGTCCGTCCCCAACTTCCGGGGAGACACTTTTCCAAATTTAGCCAAGACCCCACATGTGAGATATCGTTGGAAAGGTTTGTGACTACTTATTGATGTTATACACCTCCGGTAATCGCCCCCCCCCAAATTTTCCCCCAGTGGGGACACTTTTCTAAATTTAGCCGAGACCTCTCATGTGACATATTGTTGGAAAGGCCTATGACCACTTACTCATGTTATCCACCTCCCGCACCCCTCCCCCCACTTTGCATCCACGGGAAGGGCATTTTTATAAATTCAGATCCAGACCCCTCATGTGACATATGGATCGAAAGGCCTGAAGACCTGTGACGGCTTATTCATATTATGCAGCTACTTTGCCCCCCCGCTCACTTTGACCCCACCAACAAGAGATCTGGTCCGAGGTTCGTTCGTTTCGAGATTATATTTTTTTTTCAAGATTTTGTAGTGCGTGCACACCACGCCTGCTATACGGTGTCGTATATAGCGGGTAACCTGTTCGTGATTTCATATTACAAGATTACGTATAACTAAGGACCCGATTAAAGGAGTGGCCCACTAGCGGGCGACGTCACCTTGTCTTTATTAACACCGACTCATTCCAGTTCACCCGCAGATGATTCTTGATAAATGTATGACGTATATAATATATGATGTATAAAAGCAATTGGCAAACTGGAGTCATCGAGAAAAAATTTACACAATCGAAAAATATCGAGATGTCCATACAATCGAGACAATCGAGAAAAACATCTCGTTATCACCCATCACTAGGGAGAGGCGCTTGAAAATCGGGACATCCTAAACACTACAATAAAACCTGTTAAAACGGAACCAGTGTAATGGAATAATGCTTTAAATTGAAAATTTTCGCGATGTCGCTAAAACAGTACTATGCAATTATAACGGAATAATGTACTTTCTAAGATCAAAACCTGTCTAAATTGGAAAGTTCTCCCGATTCTTTATCGTTCCATTTTAACAGGTTGCTGTATTAAATAGTTTCCTTTCTTCGTATTGAATGTATGTGAATTGTACTTTATCCATAGAGGAATGGTATGAAATTAATTAGTCAAACTAGAGTTTTTTAAATAATTAACAGTAATTTTATGACAATAATGCTCACTTTATAAATACCGCGTTTTATTTATTTTTTTTTTTTTTCGTTATTTTGCATTTCAGTCGTTTTCGAAAAACTACACTACGTATTTTAGTCGTTGAGCCAGAAGGCAAAATTAGTGATTTTGGTTTCATCTCTGAGGACTTGATGATATATACCTATTTGGATTCACAATGATCCAAGGAGTTCATTTTATGATGATACTATGAAATTTGTGGTAGCTTATAGACGCCATATTGAAAACATGAGCGCCATCTATCGCTCACAGATATATATGATTTTTTTTCCAGTATCGCATAATTAAAGAGATTTCAATGAAAAAATGGAAAGAACAAATATTGTTAAACATAAAACTTTATAAAAATTATATATTTATTAAGATTTTATTTTAATATAATGCTTATCTTTACATTTAACTTTATGTTTATTAACATTTTCAGTGGGATAAACATCTTGTTTCACATTTTAATGCATATTATTTTCATGTGGTAAAACACAGCAATTCAAGAAAAATTTAATACTGATGAAACTATTGTACTTAGTATGTTAAGAATTAACCCTTCGGGACCACGGGTGCATATATGCACCTTCGAAAACGTGTTTACATCGCTTGTTTTTGATACTACTAAAAAAGAAAAGTAAAAATTTCCTTATTTAAGTTATTTTCTTGATTGCTAAGCTAAATTTAATTGTTTGACAATAAGGGGTGCCAAACGAATAATATTCATGTGAAATATGCTGGTCCCAAACGGATTAATAAATACAGAAATCTTAGTCTTCTTCACAGCTATCATCATCATCGGTTGACATTCCTGTGTCCAAATAACTTCCATCGTCATAGAGCAGTTCTGCATTTTGCATATGCTTGTATATCTGAGGTTATTAAAATATATGCATATGATGGTGAGACAGATGTTCTTGAACAAGAACATGACATCAGTTCCAAAATAGCTTCAGGAGCAGGAGAACTGCCATTCCACTGGATCTCTAGATAGCCTTTTCCTTCACTATCTGTTCCAAAAATCCAACTATATTTATCTGGATATGTGAGATCAGGATCAGCCTGTATGCACTTCATCCAAACTACACCGTGGTAATTAGATCGCATTACCTATATGCAGAGTGTTATTTCTGCATGGCAGAAGGCGATGAGATTCCACAGACTCCTTTTTTACAGCAAAAATACATAGAATATAGCGCAATTCATTGGCATCTGAGTATTTGTGCTTTCATAATAGAGATGGCAAACTTACGGCTCAAGCTGTTTCTTTGTTTCCTCTGATAGCGCCTTAAGCGCATTTCGAAATTCAGTGTTCTGAATCACCATTTTACCTTGCTTGCAAAGGCACTTACTTTATCGCATTCGACAGTTAATGCATTACATACCGCTTTACCTAAAAGTCCATGCATCTCACTCAAGTTGTAGTACTTTACTTTACCCTGTCATTGGATCCACATTTTACAAATATTAACCCTTTCTAGTCTTCAAATCGTTTTATAAAGAAAACAGTATGATAACTGCCACATCAGTATCTATAGAGATAATAATAATATTTCTAAATCCAGACGCTAAAGCTATGGTGTGCGCAAAATAAAAGTCGGGTGTAACCTCTTCTTGGAAGAAGGTCAATTTAGTGTATTCTTCAACTAGTTATTTCGTGAATGTATAGCATTTTCTCCGTAGATAACGTACATAATTCGTGTAATCAACTATTTCAGATAATGTTCATTTTGTCATTCTTGAGAAATGAAATGTATAAGTTCTTTCTTGTTCTCCTCATCGGACAGAAACTGCTTCCATTTTTGTACTGGGTGTCCAGGAGTATATGACCTTTTATAGCATTACCAACAGTTCCTATTTTTCGTTCATTTCTTTTTATTGACACCTGCCTGTATGTATCAAATAAAACATCTATTCTTTGAGAGGATGTAAAATCTTGTTAGAAAACAGATTCTTTGCTAGTTGTCCAAATGATTGTAGTTCCTGCGTTCGCTTTGAACAAAGCACATTCCGTCAATGATATTAACAAGACCATCATTTGCATTCTTTCAGCAGTCGCAATTTTGTCATAACATCCATCAGTTTTATTTTTCAGTTTTTCTCATTAAACCATCAAGTGTTGCTAAGGGCTATGGAAGAGGCCCTAGGTAGTAGGAAAAGACAGTTCTCATACCGAAATTTCTTCGCTCTGCAATGATTGTCCTCTAAGCAAACAGATTTCTTTCTGCCTAGGCAACAAACTCTGATTTATTAAATTTTACATTCTGCTTCTTTATAAAGTCAGAAAAAGTCTTTAGCTTCTTTATCTTTGGAGGTTTGAAAAACCCGTCTGGCTTTGAGTCTTCAGACAGATATTCTCTCTTGAAAGTTTGGTAAGCTTCTTCACACATCTTATGAGCTTTGACCATGTCTTCGACAATTTCTAGATTTGTCATTGCTCCAGTTGATTCTATTACCATGTCTAAATTTATCCATTCATTGGTAAACATGTTCTGTAAATATGAGACGTCACGCTCATTTTTCTGGATCCTGCTATAAGGCAGATCTGGATGTAGAACTAATTTTGGTTCTTTCACGAATCATGTTAAGAAATGCTGCCCTGACATCAAAAATATCTTTCGACTGTGGCAGGTCTTTCACTGATCTTCGTTGTACCTTTTGACACCTGAATGTCTTTATTTATTGTCTCTTCATTCGCCCAATTCATTTAATAGCATGGGAAACCAAGAAAATCTTTCAATCACCCTGTTTATCGGCGGCCATTTTCCAATATAGTGTCCATTAGCTACTCTGTTTTTGAATGTATCATGGATAAATGTCA
This sequence comes from Maratus speciosus, assembly GCA_963932465.1. NCBI lineage: Eukaryota > Metazoa > Arthropoda > Arachnida > Araneae > Salticidae > Maratus > Maratus speciosus. The sequence continues at coordinate 283,787,239 of OZ010792.1, forward strand.
TTCTGATGTTGTGTTGAATCCAAAAATGTGTGATTTACCAAGTCCGCTGAAATGAAACCACTCGAACCCCCGACTCGACGACGGCGGTCATTTTCCAATATGGCGCCCATAAGCTACCCTGGTTTCGAAAGTATCATGGATAAATGAGGTGCTGTTGTTGCGGTGAATCCAAAAATATATAGTTTACCAAGTCCGCTTACATGAAACCACACGAGCCCCTGGCTCAACGACTATTTATTGCGTACACTCTCAAGAAAACATTTCGTCAAACATAAAAAGCACAGGCAACAAGTTTCTATTATTTGAAAAAAATTGAGCTTCAGTTCGCGAACTTTTTGTGTTTTGGAGCAAATGAGACATATGTAAAAAACCAGCTTCTAACACAAAAAAGTAACATGCAGCACAGTTACGGAAACACCCCTGTGATTTGACGAAAATGCAACTTCAGGTAATTTTTACGTTAGATTAATGATTTTTTTGTATTTTGGGGGGAAATTGGCAAATCAAAACAGGAATTTTCGTGTTTCAATATTAATAACAATAAAAGCAATTGAAGAAACACCTGCAACGCACGTATTTTTTTTTTTTTTGTATATTGATCGAAACCAGCCAGCGTGGTCCTCTAACTTCTGATAAGATACAGAATTTAAATCTGAGACTAAAACTGAAATGCAAAATTCTCAAGAAAAATGTAAGCTAAAGGAAAACTTTTAAATAGCTTAGAAGGTAACAGTTCATTATTTTTTATCAGCTCAAGCATAAAACAAAATCTTGTTGATGTGTAAAAAAAAAAAAACTTTAAATTTATGCTTATTTTGATACAGCCAAATTTTAGAGGTCTGCACGGGCCGGGCCTATTTTCATTCATGGTACCCGAGCCCAGTAACTACTCTTTCCGGGCCGGGCTCGGGCCCTACTTTTTCCTGAAGGATCGGGCCGGGCCTAACTTCTTTTTCCCGGGACAGGTTTCATTCTTCCTAGGTCTTCATAAGCCGATATTTGAGTCCCGGTCAAGATCTAGCCCATATGAAAATCATTGTCTCAGCATAGCCTGGTCCGTGCAAAAACCAGGCCCTGCCCCAAAAAAAATTAAAAAAGTATATATATTTTTAAATCGACATTCTACAATTAAACATTAAAATTTATTCGTTTTAAAGAATAGTAGATTTCTAGGTAATAATATTAAAGTACAATAAAACGTGTGAAAATGAACCAGCCTATCACGGAATCCTGTCTTACATGGAAAAATTCATTGATCCATGCAAAATTAATATACTAATACATGAGAAAAAAATATAATACATTTACACCTGCTAAGAAGGAAACTTGTTTATAACGCATTTTTTTTCTTTCCGAGACGATTCCGTCTTACTAGATTTTACAGTATAGCATTTTTGAGATTTTAAGTCTTCAATACATAATTTTTTGATTAACGATATTAATAATAGCTGAAACATTTACATACAAATAGAGATTCATTTAAAAAATGTATATCGCAACCTTTTGCGCATCTTTAAAAATGAAGATTATAAACATGAAAAAAAAAAAGCTAAAGTAAGTATTTTTGGTCAGAACTCTTCCTTTTAACAAAATCAAAGTAAAAATACATATTTTGTAGAAATTCTGTCGGGCTGGGTCGGACTCGGGCCGAGATTTTAACTGTTTGCCGGGCCAGGCTCGGGGCGAACTTTTAGCTTATATATCGGGCCAAACTTTTAAAGTTATTAATTAAAATCTCTCAGTCTAATAATACAATCAAGTTTAAATTATCAAGTAAAGTCGGTATTCTGATTTACACGAATTTTTTAAATTCCTAAATAGGAACCTACGACCCTAAACACGAATTGTTAATTACAACCCTGCACGGTTCGAGTTATGCCCGACCCGAAATCGACATGAAATGATGAAATGAAAGCATGAAATGAAAAAAAAATCAATCCATAATTTAAAATAATTCAGGAAAATAGTCTGCAATCATATCTCTAAAATCAATTTTATATTTCGAAAAATGAATGCATATGAATATGTAAATGAATACTCATTCATATACAAGTATTTTTTTTTTCTATAATTTGAAACAATAATCTGGACTTTTCTTTGGAAAAATTTGGCGAACTCGAATTGACTCCCAAGAAAAAAAAAAAAAAAAACTCTAATCTCAGATGACTCGAAAATGGAAACACTAATCAACACGATCCGCAGCAAAATTTTAGAGCCAGTGGTCAACACGTTCGGGTAGAATCAGGTTATCTGACCCGAAGCAACATTTTAGTTGTTGCTATATATACATCTTCCCGCAGTTTACAATGAAGTTATCTATGTATATAATTATTTTCTCATTTACACCTTCTAGAGTCCTGCGCGGGTCGGGTACCCGCACATTTCATTTTAAGTCAACCCGCAACCCGAACCGAACCCGCAAAAATAATTTTCGGTAACCCCAACCCGACCCGAACCGGCAAAAATAATTTCCGGCAACCCGAAACCCGACCCCAGCCCGAGGTATTTCAACCCGCACCCGACCCGAACCCGCAATATTTTAATCCGCAACCCGACCCGAACCTTCAATGTAAGGAAAGCTTATCATGTTTTAATACCATTATGAAAAATAATCTACAATTGTATCTTTAATAGAGGTTTGCATCAGCCCGGTCAACTGGCCGCGCCGGTGCGGCAAAATTTTAAACGGGCCAGGCCGAAGAATGAAGACAGTTTTTCAAAGAGCCGGGCTGATACACAAAATAAACGGGCCGGCATAAAAATTGAACGGCCCTGCCAGGCCGGGCCGATAACTACAATTAAGCGGGTCCACAGCTCCGATATAAATATTTAGACGAAGATGATAAAATTATAAACAGGCCGGGCCGGTCTCGGGCCAAAAAACCGGGACTCACGATAAAAAAAGTCTAGAACCGGTTGCGGGTAACCCGACCCGATGCAGGACTCTAAACGGTATAAAACTAAAAATCTAATCTTTAAATATACCTTAAAATTAGTTGCGGTTTCAAAAGTTCCACATAATGATACACCTTGTTTTACACAATCGACCATCTAATTTCCTTTACTTTATCAGCAGTTATTATTTTGATAATTTTGCCGTCTAATATAGTGCATCGTGTATCATCACATTCATTATTCATTTATTCATTTGATACATTAGACAGGAAGGACCATTTAGCGTTTTGCTGCGCATTGTATTTTTAAAATACGATAAAAATATAATGCAGTTGCAGTTTGTTATTTCAAAGACTAATGAAAGGATGACTAAAGACAAAACAGACAGGCTCACATTTTGCTTTTGTGAAACTTTGATCTGCGATTTATAAAGGCTTTTAACGTGAAAAAATATTTTCCACATTCTTTTTAAAAAATCGGGTCAACCCGAACCCGAAACAATAAAACCCAACCCGCCCCGAACCGCAACAAAAAAACTTAAAGTCAACACGATCCGACCCGAACATTAACGGAAAAATATAGCGCCGACCCCGGGTCGGGTCGGATTTGGTTAAAAGCGGGTAACCCGACCCGATGCTGGACTCTGACACCTTCCATTTCTCTTCTATATATTAAATAGAGATTAATATCCATATATTATTATAAATTGAGATTCTACTGTATATTGAAATTAATGAACAAAGAAGGAATTTTTAGTTTGATACTAAGTTAGCTTACATAATTATACAAAACTCTCTTTTCATTTACTCATTCATTTATTTAAAAAAAAAAAAAAATACTTACCCTACGCTTTTTAATTTTTTAATAAGAAGATCAAAGTGAGCAGATGAATTTCCACGTCCTGTCTCTTCTTGAAATGGTATTTCTTTTAGGCGTCTAAGTTTGCGGTCAATCAAATAAACATTGAACAGGAGTGCACATGAGTTATAGACAAAATGTATAAGTTTTTCGGTAATATCCGGCCGTTGTGACGACAGACTTTAACCGACATGTGGTTAAATTCTTAAATTTTCTGGTCGCAGACTAAGGAAAAAAATTTAATTTAGATTAAACTCTTTAAAAATCAGCGGCAGACTTATCCGTGGGTCAGGTTTTCTACAAACTAACCTAAGATCTTCTTTAAAAAACTAACCTGCACCCGACTTGACAAGACTCGGGTCGTGTGCAGGAAAAGTCGGGTTACCCGACCCGATGCAGAACTCTACACTCAAGTCAAAAAAATTTCCCCGACGACGATTAAATTTGACCCCGACGGGGGGGCCAGGTATGCCCGACGGGGGGGCATATGCCCCCCCCGGTCCCCCCTCTGGCGCCGCCCTTGGCTACGGGAGTTCTAAAATTAGGTGAACTCGATTATGAAAGATTTCAAGTCAACAAATTAAATGCACAGTAAGTTAGATAATATTTCAGGGATTTTTTCAATATTTATCATATCATTCTGTGTTGTTTAGTTACGGAGCTATGCGGAAAAAGTTCTCAGTGGTACAGTAAAGAAAACTGGAAGATATACGCTACAGAGATAGAGTATGCTAGAGAGTATATATGCTATAGTTATGGAAGTTGTGCTGAGTTCCTTAAAAAAATCAGAAGTGATACAGTCAGACTTAGATAAAATGTAAAACTGTCTGCGAACTCAAATAATTTCTTAAAAATTTTCTGTAAAAAAACGCTGCACCCCTCCCGAGTTCTATATCGCTGCTAACTTCAAAAATGAAAAGTTATATGCGAGTGGAGTGCCACTAAGCAACATCACTAAAAGAAAAATATTAATTTACAAACATTATTAAGCAGAATTTTTTTCTGCAGTCTGCAACACAAGTAGAAATTTTATAAACAGCCTGCCGAATTTAAGAACAAACGCCCTCTTTTCAATCCCTCGCATTACGTTACATGCACTCAACCTCCTCACCCCCACCCCTCCAGTTTTCTGAATTAGACTTTATTGAAAAGAGGATAATATTTACTAAGATATTAAAACCATATTCCCCATTCGAATGTAAAAAATTCGCTAAAATTTCGAACCAAATAAACTTTATTTAAAAGCGATCAACATTTAACATTTATTTTTTAACACAAAATATTTTTTTAATCTGTTAAATTAATCTCCAGCACCCTTCTCCGTGCGGCCCTGGCAGGAGAAAAAAAAAGCATTGTATTTGCTGTTCCAGCATAAGTGCCACACTTACAACATTTTAAAGTTTTAAACTCGTATGCGCCGTGGCGCTTCTTCCAAAAAATACTGTACCATGGTACATGGCAAATAATTTCTAGCAAACATTTTTTTCTCCAGTTGAAAAATAGTCTGCAGATCTTCTCAAGAGTCTGTGACGTGCATCGCACCCATTCTTGGCCGGGGTCTTGATAATTTTTTTATAAAGAAATTTGTAAAGAAACCTCATCAAAACTGTCTGCAAACTTTGAAAATTTTCTGTGAACGGCGTTCGCATGTTCGTCTATATTATCTGACTCTGGATACAGTATATACCTACCCCTACCTCCCAGAGAGTTCTATAATCAGGTTAACGCGATTATGAAAGTTATATTTAACTGTCTCAATATATATATATATATATATATATAATGCAAAGAGAAATTTCATTCCGGCCGCTTATATCTTGAGTTCTGCCGAATAGATTTTGACAGGACTTACATTGTTAGTTAGATATTTTTTCAGAAAAGATGTTAGTATAAAACATAACGTTCTACGTTGCTTAGTAAAATAATTATGGGGAAAGTTCTAAATCAGATGAACCCAATTTTGAAAGATTTGCTTTTTTAAAGGTTCCACTGAATGAATTTTTATTGGATTTAAACTGTTAAATAGATCATTTTTAGGGAAGGTTTCGGTATATTTTCCAGTTTAAAAGATTTTGCTAAGTGGATTTCGATGGAACTTATTGGTTAGTTAATTTTTCAGTGAATGTTTTAGTATCAAGCACATACCATTCGCTGTTGCTTGGTTGTTAGGTTGCTTGATTGTAGAATTATAGATGAAAGTTCTAGAATCAGGCGAACCCAATTATTATTAACGATCAGCCTTTTCAATAAGTCCAATTAACAGATTCTGATGAGACTTGCATTGATAATTTTTCATGAACGCTTTTAGTATATTACATGTTGTTCTATTGTTATTTATTAAATCCTACACTAACAGATCAACTAAAGAAATTGGTCCTTAACAGTCTAAATTTTGTATGACTCAATAAAAGATATAATAGCGTAATGACATTCATATTGCTTTCAGCAATTCGGTTGGATACACCAGGTAAATGTCCATATTGCTTTAAAACGCATGATCAAATTCACAGATATATTTTGTTTCATTCAAGATTTCTTTAGAAAAACCGACCAGCGTAGCGGGCGAAGGCAGCTAGTTTGATTATATTACACTGCTTTATACATAATGAAATTAGTATGCGTCACTGAGGTGGACAGCAACATGGTTTCTATTGAGTACAGAAAAAGTAACAATTATAATAGTTTACGAGAACGCACAAAGGGATTCCGTTACATTATGATTAAAGATCAACCGAAAACTCGGTTTCGTTTTCGTTTTCGGCCCAAAATCTGCTTTCGGCGAAAATGCGACTGAAAATTCGGCCAGACCGAAACTCAACCGAAACAATCAGTATTTCACAAATCTCTTTTCTTTCTTCGGAAATTTTCAGCATTACTCATCGATTTGAGCTTTATCGTCTCAAATGAGACTATTTATTGCTACGAACTTAGTTGTTTACGGTTCATTATCAATCATGACTGAATCAAGACGTGAATGCAAATTATAAAGCAAGCAATGCATATATAACTAAACTTTTTCACGTGCTTATTCAGGGATCTATTTAGGAATAATTTCGGATCCTTTAAAGGACATTTCACAAAATTGTTCATCTCAAAACAGGACTCTTCACAAAAATTTTCATCTCAAAACAGGACTCTTCACAAAATTATTTCTTTTAAAAATAGGAATTTTACAAAAAATTTTCATCTCTAAATCCTTTTGCAAATTTAATCACTTAAAAGTAAAATCTGACCTGACACTTTTACGTATAAAGGAAAATATATGTATTTTACATGCATATATCATCTGAAGAATGTATAAACAAGAACCTGAACATAACGATCATTTCAAATTCACAAAATTATGACTAAATTTTTCACAAATGTGAAAAGCAGTTCACAATTTTACAAAAACAGGACCCTGGAGGAAAAGTCTGGACAGACCACTGTTATTAAAAGCTGAAGACATAACCAGGCCCTGACTATCGCAAGGGCACCTGGGGCCCATGCCCTGGGCACGAAATTTCTGAGGGGCACAAAATTTTTCAGAATTCCATCTAAATTTCCATTAAAAAAATCATAATTGTGAAAAATGTGATATTTGATATATTAATACGATGAAATGACAAAAATATATCAATGTATGATTAAAAACACATTTCAATAAATAATAGGCAAAAAAAAATTATTTTTTTTTATACCTAGAACCATTTTTCAATTTACCAGAAAACTCAATTTTTTTTTAAGTTGTCTCTTTTTGAATAAATGACTAATATGTAAAAAAACTAGTATTTGTAAATCAGTCTAAGGGGGCACGAAAAATTGAAAGTGCCCTGGGCACAGAAAGTTGCTAGTCGGGCCCTGGACATAACGGTAATAGAAAATTTACAGTTTGAAACCGCAGAAGTGTTTCGAATGCTCTTTGAGAAAGTTCTAGTATAACAGATGATCATTTACAGATATCATTATAAAGGATAAATCGAGGTGTGTATACATAAAACTAAAATATTTTTTAATTAAATGAAATTGGTATAGTGAGAAAATCCTACTGTGTCGTTGATGAATTAATTTCGTTTTATTTTGTATGAAAATAAAAAGTTTTGGGTCTAAGGCACAGAGAGCCAATTTGGGCCAGACGTATAATTAATTAATAATTATGTACATTTAATGAATACGCATAATTAATTAATAATTATGTATGTATTTATTACTTTAATGCATACAATTTAATTACATTAAAAAAATTTTGGGATATCTTCGTTTCGTCCGAAAATAGGAAGATCACCGAAATTCGGTTTCGGCCTTAAAAACCTGTTTTGGTCAGTCCTTAATTATGATTATATGGGGCAAAGTCGTTTGCAGTGTATTTTAATGGTGTCACATTATTTCAAGGATAATGCAATTGATATTCATTACTGAGGTGCGATAGAACATTATTTTTATAGATGATAGAGTGCGTAGAATTTATCATTTATTTACAGAGACACCCTCAAGAATTTGGTTTCAGTACTAAATTACGTCAAGCCATAAATGCTGCGTGTGCGTGTTCAGCTGCGATATGATTTTGCTAAGTAAACAATTTGGAAAGGCATTTGTAATCTCAATTTCAGGAGTTAGAGTCAGGAAGGAGGGGTAATTATAATCACTTCGTATATTTTCAACATTGTTATTATTATTTTTTTTTACTTTTTTCTATTTGGAAAAGTGGTGTTTTTAGTACATAGGAAGCAACTTTGACTCTTTAAGAACACCTTATAAAAGTTTTAATTGTCATAACTATTTTTTTAATTAAAAGGATGGTTATAATTACTCCACCAAAAACTCACAATCACAAAAGTCTGGGATAATTAAGGCCACTAGTGGTGAAATTATGACCACTATATTTTCTCTTTATATTTGCCTATACACATTTGTTTGGGGTAATTGAGACCACTTTCAACTCCAAAGTGACAAATCCATTTATCAAAAATTTTGATAGACTTAGTTTCAAATTGCTATTCGGATCCCAAAAAGGCTTCAGACTAGTGATAAAGAATATCTAAAATAAAATATGCATTATGAGGTTAATATCTAAGCTTGAAACAAAATTTTACCATGCACAGTTTTCTCCAATATGGCGGTGGTCACAACTACCCCTTGGTCATAATTACCCCTCCTGACCTTACCATAAATAGTTCAAAAAATACTCGAATTCCTTAGTGCACACTGCATATGATCTGTAGGTCTGTATATACTATACTGCATAGCATGCTAAAATTTTACATCAGTTAAGGGGGCAGTTTATCTTTTCAACAATTTTGTTTATTTTAAAAAATATGGCTCAAATTGTGAACTCACTGTATTTCATTGTTGAAATAAAAGTACTTTTTGAAAAAAATATTAACTGGATATTTAATTAAAATTTTAAAAATTTATAAAAATTTTAATTTTTTTAAATCCCTACTATTTTTTAAAAAAATTATATTTTTGCCCAATTTTTTTAAAGATTTTAAAATATGTATTACAAAAGACACATCTAATATTAATAATTATCGACATAAGCATGTTATGTGTGTATGTTATAAGCATATAATGTTTATAAGCAATTTTATTTAATGTATTACACTATGACGCAAAAGTTTAGACAATGAAGAAATTCTTACATACTTTGAAAAATATTTATTCAATTTTCAAATCACTGCTTGAAATTAATGTGCTGTAGTGATGGGCGATTTCGATTTTTTTAATCGATTTAATCGATACTATGGCCAACTCGATTTAATCGATACTATAAATTTTTTAATCGATGTCTCTAAAGGTCATATCATTTTCATTTTCCTTCAAAAATTTAAGGTCAAGTAGTTGGATGTCCAATCCCAAAACTTTCTTCTGTATCATAAATATTAAAACTTCAAAATTCGCTATCACAGTGTCAAATTTAAATAACCTATACCCATCATGAGGATCCAAAAGTATAGGTTCGTTGAAATATGTGTATTTAAAAAATATATATAAGAATCCCATTTTCCTAACAAATCATTGAATTTCGGCCCACACCCTCTTAGATGTGTGCAACGGAAAATCCCAGTTCAAAGGGCATAAAAGCGACACCTGTTGGGTAGTATACACCCAAGCTTAATAAGGATCTATTTATACGACAGTGTAACAGAATATGAAGTTTGATTAAATTCCGTGCATTAGTTTTGAGATATGGCTATCATGAATATCATGAAAAAAGCAGTATAGCAACGCAGCCTATTACATGATTAACACGAAAGACTCGGAAACAACTTACGTCAATGACTAACAGAATATTAAGTTTGATGACATTCCGTTCATTACTTCTTGAGATGTTATCGCAAACATTGTGCAAACCCTGAAAAACAGTGTTGAATTCAGGGGCTGGTACGGGTGGACCCCCCCCCCCAGAACATTGAAATGTCCCCTAGGGAGATTTGAGATTTTATGCTTAATGGACGAAAGTCCATCCCCCCCCCCTTGTAACTCTAGAATGTTCCTCGCCAGAACCATAGAAATCCCCCCCCCCTCCCCCCGGAGAAAAATGTCTGAATTCAACACTGTTGATAAAAGCGCATGGCAGCGCAATTTGTTATATCATTTACACAAAAACCTAATCATGGATAACTTATGGCATTGTCTAACAGAATATTAAGTTTGATGAAATTTCGTTCATTAGTTCTTGAGATATTATCCCTAAAATTGTTTAAATCCTGAAAAACGTGTTGAATTCAGGGGGTGGCCCGGGTGGGTGACATTCCTCCCCCCGCAACAAAGCATAAAATCTCAAACTTTCTGGAGGGCATTTGAGTGTTTCGGGGGGCAGGAGAATGTCACCCACCCGGGCCACCCCCTGAATTCAATACTTTTTTGTACATTAAAAATTGATGAAATTTCGTTCATTAGTTCTTGAGATATTATCCTTAAAATTATTTAAATCCTGAAAAACGTGTTGAATTCAGGGGATGGCCCGGGAGGGTAACATTCCTCCCCCCTCCCCTCCCCGCAACATTCAAATGCCCCCCAGAAAGTTTGAGATTTTATGCTTTTTGTATATTAAAATGTACAAAAGTCCAATCCCCTCCCCCTCTGAACTGCCCCTCCCGGAGAAAAATGTCTGAATTCAACTCTGCTGATAAAATCAGCATAGCAACGCCCCCTGTTGGTCGATTTACACCGAAACCTAATAAGCAGCAATTTATGCCAACGTCTAACTGAATGTGGTTTTATGAAAATCCGTGTATTAGTTCTTGAGATAGATCTATTGCGAAAATCGGGGAAAATGCAGCATAGCAGCGCCACCTGCCGGTAGATTTACATCAAAACCTAATCCTCAACAACTTATGTCAACGTCAAACTGAATCTGAAGTTTGGTGAATATTCGTGCATTAGTTCTTGAGATAGCAATCTTGCAGAAATCATGAAAAATGCAGCATAGCAGCGCCACCTGTTGAGCGATTTTCACCAAAAAGTAATCAGCACCAAATTATATGAAGGTCTAACTGAATCTAAAGTTTCAACAGATTCCATGCATTAGTTCTTGAAATAGACCGCTCACAATTTTTTTGTCAGAGACAAACAAATAGACAGACTGACAGACAAAAAATTTATAAAAATAGTCAAATCGTATTCCAGACAAGAAGTTCTAAAACTATAAATCCTTAGAAACCGGAAGTCGAAAATTTTCACGAAAACAACACTTTATTTTTCTAAAGACAAAAGAAAGCAAGAAAAGATGAACGCATCGATTCTGCCCTTGGATCAGAAACGGCGAATCGATTCAGTTCAGATTCGATGCCGATGTCGATCTTCAGATGCGATCTTCAGAATCGTTATTTTTTTGATTTACTTCAATCCTTTAGATGCAATGTCGAATCGTTATATTTTGATTTACTTCAATTCTTTAGATGCAGTGTCGAATCGTTATATTTTGATTTACTTCAATTCAAATCGCATCGCGGTCGATCCACGATTCGGGTTGAATCAATTCTTCCAATTTTGCTGTTTTAGTGCCAGAATTGCTGTAAAATTTTGTATAAGAGCCTTTTTTTACTTTCTAGGTTAAATCAGGGTTGAATGCAGGTATTTTTCTCAGGGAGGGATTTATGCGACTCCGGTCGGGATTGGGGGCGGGGGGGTGTATTTCAGAGTTCCGTAATGGGGGGGGGTGCACATTTGTCCATTAAAAAGCATAAAATCTCAAAACTTACGGGAGGGACATTTCAATGTCCCGCGAGGGATGTCCTCCCGGGCTACCCCCTGAATTCAACACTAGGTTAAATCGTTATACTTTTGTTTAGAAGCCTAGTTATTCAGGTTACTAGTTTATTATATTGTATTTTTCAAGTTCGTCCCTTCTAATCTCTCCCCCCCCCCTCTCCCCTTTTCCTCGCTAATCTTAATTTACAGGGCCTTTCAAAATTTGCATGCATTTTTTAAAATGTCCAATTCTTGTTCTATTTTATTATAAAGCCACATTTTGAAACCTTGACCAAAGATATTTTTGAGGTCGCCCCTCCGACCGTTTGGGGCTTACCTGCTCCCTCGGGGTGGGGAGGGGGATATTTTTTGTTTCTTCCAAACCATATCGTATAACATATCGTTGGAAAGCTTTTAATGTGATCTTTTATTTTCTGTCTCTAGCCTTCCTTCTTTTTGGTAAGGGTCAATCGTGCTCCAACTTTTGTATTGATATTTTTGACAGTAATTTCAAAGGAATATATATTTATTCTTTCGGATGTACTGTTTTAAAGGCAGAACTGCTGTCAAATTTGGCATAAGAGCCTTTTTCTTTCTAGGTTAAATTGTTAAATTTTTAGTTTAGGAGCCAAGTTATTTGGGTTACTAGTTTATTAAGCTGTACTTTTCCAGTTCGTCACCAATACATTCCCCCCCCCCCCATCCCAATTTTCTTAATTATGGTCCAATTTCAATGGGACCTTTTTTGACATTCTTCCCGAGTCATTTGTTTACCAACTAAACACTGATATTATATCTGCAGCTCTTGGTGAGCACTATTTATGAATGGTAATAACAAATTTCGTCTCTTTTCCATTTTAAACTTATCATTCTTGGTTTAAAGCCACGTGATTCAAGGTTCTCGTTAGTTAAGCGGTATTTCACATGTTTGTCAAAGTGTTTGTGTAAGTTGTATTATAAAAATTCCAGTCGTTTACAACCAAACTTACTGATTTATGATACCTTGAATTTTATGAAATTTCAGAGCTTTCCGAAACTAAAGGATCCCCTGTATGTTATTAATTTTTTTCAAGGGTGTAGGTATGAAAATACGTGCTAAAATGCTTTAAAACCTTGAGAATTTTGTACTGTTTTAAAAGGGGACCACATCTTAGAATGTAAGGGGCGTAAAAATTCGAAACTTGGACAGGGCGATGCAAAAAAAAAAAAAAAAATTCTCCTTTCAGAAATTCGAAAAAATATTATCTTAATTACAAGCTGAGATATTAATTATTATTTCACTAATTAGTTTATTTCTATTAAATGCTTTTTTTTTAAGGCAGTCACGTGATTTTTTATAGCAGCATTAACGTTTTCTACCGTTTAGCGTGCGGTTCTTTGACGGCGGGCTGAGATAATTACTACCTTTTCAATATCAAAAATTTTATAAGTGTTCATACCACTATTTTCGAATAGTAATTTCACAAATATCTTGAATTCTTGCTTAAGACTACCACCCCCTAGATTAATGTATCTTCGGATAGGTTGTATAAAGGAGTTTAGTTTAGATACACTTTTGTTTTGAATAGACTGCGCTCCCTGGTGGTGGAATATAGAACTAACAGACCGCGATTTCATTTAAAGTAGAAAATCTAACAAGGCGATCTGTTCGAAACTTTAAGATAGTTTATAACACATAAGAAAAAGTTTACAAAAGAATGGTGCGAAAATTTCGGGAGGTGGGGGGGGGGAAAGGCCGCTAGAAATTTTTTTAAACCTTAGCGTTCCTTATCGTTTTAGGTGGGGTTTTTTGACGGAGTCCTGAGATAAATGCTACTTATTAAATATAAAAAAGTCAAAAGTTTAGTTACCACTATTTCCGAATAGTAATTTCGGCAAATAGCTTATTTTTTTTATCAAGATTGCCACACTCTTGAGTAATATATCTACTGATAGGTTGTTTAACGGAGTTTCGTTCACAGTTTTGTTAGGAATAGAGTGCGCACCCTGGTGGTGGAATCTGGAACTAACATAACACGATTTTTTTAAAATTAGGAAATCTAACAATGCGATCTGTTTTAAACTTTAAGATTGTTTATAGCACATGATAAAAAATTATAAAAAAGAATGGCGCGTCACATTTCGGGGGGGGGGGATAGAGGGGAGGGGCAGAACAAAATTAGAAAATATAAGAGGGCGATTTGTTTGAAATTTTAAGATAGTTTATAACACATAATAAAAAATTTTTAAATGATGAATGTCAAAAATTGGGGGGGGGGGGAGGTGAGCGCATTTTTCCGACCCGGTGGGCAAAGTGGGGGGGGGGTACACCTGTACGGTGCTGTAGGCAGCGGGAACCCGGTTCGCGGTTCGGTCGCTTCGAGATTTCATTTTAGGGGGAACCCGCTAGTTACTAGCTATAATGTTAAAGATTTCCAAGCAATATACATGTGCGTTTACTATCCTTCTAAGACAGTAAAATTAATTTATTTTTATTTCTTCTGAGAAAACTAAATTTTCACGTCTTGCAGCGACGATTTTTTTTTTTTCTTATATAAAAGAACTTTAATAAACTTTGCTAGTTACATTATTAAACTCAAATTGTAAGAATACTAAATCGGTTCTTATGGCAACGTGAAATGTGAATTATGTCCCTGAAAATTAAAATTTTAATTCAGGCTGGAAGAAAATCACAATGATTTAATTACAGGCACAGTCAAAAGTTTTCCGTTACATTACGGCCATGGGAAAAAATTATTTCAAGTGCATTTTAAGGATGTTACAGACTTTCGAACAGAATGAAATTGATATGCACTTATGAAGTGCACTGTTATAGTACGAGCGCACCACATTTGCCACGTTTGACGCGCAATTTCTAACTTATATTTAACCGAGATCTTTCTTAAAAAATAAATTTAAATAAAATCTAAATTACAATATTAGTAAAATTGCATCTTAAAACTAATAATTTAAAAGTTAAAAACTTTATTATTTGACTCAAAGGTCTGGGCTTACGACTGGGCCCCTGACTTTGTCTACCCTCTAAATGTGAGGTATGGGAGGTGGTCGCTACGGCTCTGCTGATTCGCTAAGTTTTGAAATTAATATTTTTGAGCTTATCTGTGCGAATCTGTGACTATCGAAATATCGATTCTAGAATTTGAGAATCGATTCTTATTGTGATCGATTCAGTTTTATACGATGTCGATTTTAATCGATTCCTGAATTTTCCAGAATCGCCCATCACTAATGTGCTGTACATATAAACAATATTTATAACAAAGAAAAGTGGAATTGTGCATATTGCAATAAATTAAATGGCAACAAAAATAAACTGCTGTCTCAAAAGTTTAGACACAAATTAAATAAAATCGAAATAAACAATTTTTAAAACCTGGTTGCGCATCCATGCTTATGTATTACGTCATATACACGAGATTGCATGGAAGAAACTAAATCTTGCATAGTTTGTGGATCGATATCGTACCATGCATTCTCAATAGATGTCTTAAGTTCCTTTTCAGAAGAGTATTGTCTAGCGTTGCTATAAACTTTGCGACACATGATGCTCCAAAGGTTTTCTATAGGGTTAAGATCTGGGCTACATGCTGGCCAGTCGAGAACTCTTATATTATGGGAATTAAACCAAGATTTTGAATGTTTTGCAGTGTGAATTGAAGCATTGTCTTGCTGAAATTCCCACTGAGGACCCCCTAGAAGCTCAGCAAATGGCAGTAGGTTTTCTTCTAATGTCTGTGTATAATGCTGTGAAGTTTGACGACCACTGGTGAAGGTCAGAGATACTTGTCCATTATAGCAAAAGGCTGCCCAAACCATCACCGAGCCCCCTCCTTGTCTGCGACTAAAAAAACGTTGAGGTTCCTTCCGCAAGTCATGCCAATACGATAAACAACCATCTGGACCATCCAGATTCCACTTTTTTTCATCGCTAAATATGACTGACTGCCATTTCTCTCCATATGACATATGCTTTCGAGCCCACATAAGTCTTTGTAACTCATGATGTGGTTTCAGAGCTGGTTTCTTCTGCATTTTGCTATAAACGATTGTTCCTTTTTCCAAAATTCGTCTACGAATCGTATCCTTTGATACAGAGAGTCCCGATGAGCTTTGAACTCCACGTACGCTCATTTGTTGAGTACTCGCTAGTCTTTGTATCAGGCGATCCTCTCGTACATTTGTCACACGTGGCCTCCCAGACCGACATTTTGCTTTATATTCGGAACCACTCGATAAAACTAGATAAATAGATTTTTTTGACCTATTAATAATAGCAGAAATTTCAGAAACGCTCTTCCCTTCACCTTTCAACTGCCAAATCCTTGAAACCTCATTCACTTGAATTTCTTTAGCTCTCGGCATGTCGACTATGAAGCGCAATCGTTTGCAGAACTTAAGTACTCCAAATTTGTGACATCATCGATTCTAAATTTGCATATGCCAGCGAATATTCAAAGAAATTTAGAATAGTGTCTAAACTTTTGCGACAAGCACATTTGAATTTTTATGAAAAAAATTAGTATTATAGCAAATAAAGCGACTGTCTTTTGTACATAGCATTTTAAATCAGTTTTTGAATATATTTACAGGTTTTTGTAATTCTGACGTCATAATTCTACATTTTAAAGCTGAATGACGTCATTGTCTAAACTTTTGCGTCATAGTGTATATTTAATTAATGATTATTTCAATTTTAATAAAAATTATGCCTTTCTCCTAGCTTATGTAAAAATTTTGTCCTGTTTTGGGAAATTTCACCATTCAAGAAAAAAAAAATCTGTGCCTAATTTAAGCTGTAGTACTTAAATAATTACTGTTGTTCCTATGACTTGTTGAATTTACTTAATAAGTGCTTCTTTTTTTTTATTTCCAAAGTAAAATGTCTGCTTTGTTTTTTTTTTCTGAGTTAAATGAGAAAAAAAAATCTATGACTGAAATATCCCCCTTCCCTCCATTAAATATTGTATATAGCCTTACATACTATCATTGTGAAAGTATTTATAAAAATATTCCACTAAATCGAATGATAGATGTACATTTATGTGACAAATATATGCGATGAGATTGAGAACAACACAATTTCAGATAATGTGTGATATGAACCAATAACCAATACTATACATTACAAGTTTTCTACAGCTATAAAAATAAATAAATCAGTCTGATTTTAAGAGTTCATTTTAGCAAATAAATAAATATTATTAATAAATTTAAATTTAAAATGTACAGCAATTATTTAGGTGCCATAAGCAAAGTTAGAGATTTTTACCTCTTGATAGGTACAGCATACCAAATTAAGTCAAATTTCTTGTATAAGCCATGATAAAGACATCATTTTTATTTCATAAATAAAAATTATGTAAAATGATGTATCCCGAAGCGTAAACTTTTATTAAAAACAGAAACAAATTGGAAATTTCATTTGCCTTTTTGTAGAGAGCCTTTTTTGTAAAATGAAAAAAAAATCAGAAAAATAACCATAACTTTCAATTTTGGTTTAATTGTTTGGCCTTAAAAATTACAAATTAATTTTTTACATATTTTTTATTAGAATCTGCATCTTTTGCTGTACTTACAGTGATATTTTTAAGCAAGTTTGGATTTTAGATCCAGAGAAACAAATTTTTGAAGATGGAGCCACGGTCTAAAAATGCAGACTCAGAAATGTGCGATTAGAGAAAAATCCAAAAATTGGACACCCCCATATCTCACAAACTATGAGGTGTAGAAAGGAATTTTTTTTTTTTATTTGTTCACATCAGGGTAGCGCTAGTATGTACACAAAGTTTTACCCAAATCCCTGTTGGTCGGGTTACAAGGTCTGGTTGAATTAACATGGAATGATAATGATTCCAATCTTGTTTATCGTTGCCAATCACGTTCAAAACAGTAATTTAACATTATTAAATACATAACATTGCTAAAAAGTGTAACTAATATAAAAATAGAATAAAATAAGGTATTTACGGATTATCCATGCAGGAAGATCGATCGCTAAAAATGGCTGTTAATCGCCAATCATGTTTATCATCGTCAATGGTCAA
Source organism: Maratus speciosus (assembly GCA_963932465.1). Lineage (NCBI taxonomy): Eukaryota > Metazoa > Arthropoda > Arachnida > Araneae > Salticidae > Maratus > Maratus speciosus. Next base: position 283,805,211 of record OZ010792.1, read on the forward strand.
TCGCGTTCAAAACAGTAATTTAAAAAGGAAGAACTGCCCCATCCCCCACCATCGCCCCAAAATATGCATTATAGAGGGATATATTTAGTTTTAAAAATGGCACAAACAGCATCAATTAATCATCTGCATTTTAATTTAAATTATGTTTATTTTCTTTCGCGGTGCATTTCATTCAACTCTTCCATAGAAACAAAAATAGCATATCATCACGGCATACATTCAAAAATACTTTCAACACTAATGCTTTACAACATAGTTAAAAAGTATTTATGAATTATGTTAGACTGTCTGCCTGCTGTCTGTCTATCCGCGCTCTAACTCGCGTAAATAAACTCGGGTTTCCATGAAATCGATATATGTTAAATTTATTATAGCTTGTTCGATGTTCAGTATTGAAAATGAACTCTGTAAGCATATTAATTCATGGAAATTATTCCAGAGGGAAACATTCACCTTGGATACAATATTTCAAATGAAAATAAATTTCAGAGTAATTGCTTAATAGGCGCAAAGGCCAACATAGTGAAAAAGATTCCAAGCCGGGACTCGAACCCGGGCCATCAGTATAGCGCACTGACGTTCTACCGACTAAACCACTTGGAACGATACCCAGCAAGGAAAGTTTCTCACTATTATATGTTGGCAAGGCTACAAACGCAGCACAAGATACTTGGAACGATACCCAGCAAGGAAAATTTCTCACTATTATATGTATATTAAGTGGTTTAGTCGGTAGAACGTCAGTGCGCTATACTGATGGCCCGGATTCGAGTCCCGGCTTGGAATCTTTTTCACTATGTTGGCCTTTGCGCCTATTAAGCAATTACTCTGAAATTTATTTTCATTTGAAACTCTGTAAGCATTTTTAGTTCATTTAAACGGACATTCAAAGCATTCAATTACATTATGGTCTGTGGGGAAAATCGTTTGCAGTGCATTTTAATGTTGTTTCACTATTTCAAACATATTGAAAGTGATATAATACTATATTACAAGGGTGCGCTACAAGAGACCTACTATAGAACAAGGTGTGCACATCTTCAGTGGCGCCAACTTACATGGGCCCGAGGGGCGCGAGCCTACCCAATAATTTGATCTCTCCGTCCACCCAATTTCCTTTGATTTAATTAATTACTTATTTATTTATTTATTTATTTATTTAATCGCTGGAATGAAATTTGGTTTTACTGTCGTTCTCAAAATTATTTTGCTTGAAAAATAAAATAAGTACATCATTTAGATTTACAGAGCACTAAAAGCCCCATCCAGTGGGTGTATAATCAAATTTCTCTCAAAAGCAAATTTCCTGCCTATTTTGCCATTTGCTTTGTCTTGAATTGATAAAGCAATTTGGTGACTAAACTGTATATTTTTCTTGGCATTTACTTTTTTACACTTTAAATAATTAGCAATTTATATATTATTTATAATAAACATTAATGTATATATAAGGAATAATTTATAAGAATATAACTTAATAAAATTATTTATTAAATTATAATTAAATTATAAGGATTTTATATTTTGCTTAGAAAAAACATAATTTAACTTTCAATTGTCATCTTTAGTCATTTGCTCCTCCCCCGCTTCTGTCTCACACATGTACTAATGGGGAAAATTGTATGTGTTATTTTACTCAAAAAGTTTTGAACCCACCCAACATTTTCCAAAAGATACTGTTCATCTTTCAGTTACAAGTGTACACAAAATAATTTGGTTACAGGGCTATCTATTAGCGAGTTTTAAGTTGCTGTACGCGCTTTTAAATTAACTAATATTTTGCCTATTACTTGGTGCATATAAATTCTATAGATTATATCTAGGATATACAGGGCAGCATAAAAGTTCTCGGGTATATTTCCTTTTATTGTCGCAAATTTCTGATGAGGAATTTATTATGAGGTGCTATGCGTTTCTTAACATCTTCACGACGAGAGACCTTTGCTTAACCCCTTCGAGACGGGAGCCTTTTACGAAATTTTTAATCTTTTGTCACCGTATTTTAAAAACAGAAATTTGTGTCTTGTTGAATCGAGAAAATGCGCCGATTAAATAAGGCAAATTTTACAGTAAAATTTTACTGGTGAGGAAAAACAAGGATTCTGAGCGCTTCATGTGGCACGTATACGTGTCGCTCGTCCCCAAGGGGTTAATGTTTAATATTTAGCCACCTGTTTTTCAAAACAGAAAATTTTCTGTAATTGAATCGCGAAAGGGCTCTGATTAAATAAGGTAAGCTTTAGAATAAAAAGTAACTGGTGGGAATAATTAAGGATTCTGAGCAACTTAAGTAGCACGTATACCGATCGCTCGCCCCCAAGGGGTTAAGGGGACAGTTTACCTTAAAATTAGTCAAAAATTATATATATATATAATAATAAGTAAAAGTCTGTGTAATTGTGAATATTTTGACATCATACAGTAATTATGTCGCGAGATATTGTAAATTTTTTTAATACACTCAGCGCAATTACCCACACAAATTAAAATTTTAAATGGCTTTTTCTCCATGTTCACATAATCTTCACTTTCATGTATTTAAAATGCTAAGGCTTTTTTTTTTTTTTTTTTTTTTTTTTGTATTTGAGATAGAGATTTAAACTTTTTTGTACATGTTCTTTATTATATATGTAATAAATCTGCGTATGGAATTAGCCTTCAGGTTTTTTTGTTATTTAAAAAAAATAAAGTATATGAAAATGTGTTAGATTTCAACGTTTTACACTATATGAATCAGTAAAAAAAATATATTAAATGTAATATTAAACATAGGCGTAACCAGCCTTTTGAACGGGGGGGGTGCCCAGACTGTTTAGCCAGAATATGTTGGATACAAACAATATCTTATGTAGTAAAACCTGCTAAAACGGAACCTCATTAAACCGGCCAAATTTCCGTTTTAGACAGGTTTTCCTCTTAGAATTCATAATTGTGTGTTATTTCTTTTAAAAGGAGCTCAAACGCGATTTTGTTTGCGTGAGGGGGTGTGAAAAGGTGTTCAAAACATCAAAACTAAATCTAATGGTAAAAAAAAAAGATATGTAAATCTCCTTGCAGCAGTGAAATAAGACAGTGACTAAGTGTGGTCACAAGTGTAAAATTTTTTGGAATCCTAACTTCTTCAAAAGGTTAAAAAACGCCTTTAATCTTGCTGGAAACTTTTATAGGCACAGGGGCATTGCATGAGACATAAACCTAGCATTATCTATCTCAAAGTCTTGTAGATGAAATTTTGCCGGATGATAAATCTCAGATAATACTTGCTGTACACAAGTACATACCCACGAAAGTTTTTCAGAATGTGACTCCATGACTTCTTAGGGATCACCGGTGGAGAACCAAGAAATTTTGGAGGAAAGTGCATATAAATAATTATTATAATATTATAAATAATTACAATATTCATTAATAATTCATGTTTTTTCCTCAGAATGTGTCCAATGTATTAGGTAAAGCAATACACTAAATTTTGTCAAGATGATAAAAATTATATTATCATGATGCGACTATAATAATAAAGATAGGTCAGTGGCGTGGCGTGAAAATTTTCGGTGGTCATCGCAATTATTTAAGTTTGTGGTGAAAAATTATTAACTCTAAAATTCAATGGTTGAATGTTCAAAAAAGAAACTTTAAATCTTACCTTCACTTATACATGAACTCCAAATGTTCTGCTAAAACTGGATCGTAGAGTTTTAAAAGCTTATTAAGAGTTTTAAAATATTGCTTGGTCATCGCCGCATCCAGCGATGACCGGACGCCACGCCACTGAGATAGGTGCTTGTCTGTCTCCGTGTGTGTGTGTACGCGCGAGCGCTGAACTCTGAAAAAACAATGAGGTCCTCACAGTCGCAAGATTTGACAGGAAAGTACCTGTTTGCCTGAAGTCATGCATATCGAAGACAATTTCTGGAATTTTTCAATTAATTTTTTATGCGAATTTTTTCAAATTAGTAAAAAAGAATTCGATTTATATATTTTATCCAGTAAACTTTGTCTTCTTTTCAATAAAGTTTTTTCGAGATTCTTAGAGCGATTTTGAAATTTGTAACAATTTTTTAATGTTATTTTTAGAGGGTTTTTTTCGCGTTCCTAAAAGAAATCCGGTTTAAATATTTTACCCAATTAGTTAATTTCGTTCCCTGCTGCCCTTTAATCTTTTCCGAATTTTTAATGCGATTTATAACGAGGTTTTTTGCACTTTGAGGCGAGTTTTTGACTTTTTTTGAAACATAAAAAACTCTCCGGTAATTTTTGCAACTGCCGTGATTAAATACAAATTGAAAGAATGTCAAATCAGTTCTCATAAGAAAGATGAAAATTTAATTTGGCTCGGAAAAAAAAATCGCGGTAATTCAGGATTCGTTTGTTTCGAGGCGGAAGTGGTCGTAGCTTGGGCGAGAGTACGTTGCCAAATGCAGTCCCTCCTCCCACCCTAATCTAGATTTCTTTAATTCTATGTTCGTTTAAAAAAAAAGCAACATGCGAACTCCAATAGTAATGAAGTTTTCTTTGAGGGGCAGAGTTTGAAATAACGTGCGGGATTGCGGGATTTGTGCACAAAAAAGGAAAGATCCGTATAATAAAAAATGCCGTGTAGTATTTCCGCCTTTAAATTCTTTCACAGATCTGTGATTCTTCAGTGGATATTTAAAAAAAATTAAGTCCGCGATTTTTATTTCTTTTGTTGAACTTCTTAAAATCAATTCGTGACTCGATCCCGGAAAAATTTAAGAATTTCTTCAAACGAGCGTGAAAAACATCGTGAATTTCGATAAAAGAGTGCAGAAGGAAATCGCGAATTTCGTCAAAGATTGCGCAAAAAAATCAAGAATTTCGATAAATGATTGAAGAGAAAATGTAGCAAATTTCCTCAAAAAGTCGCGGAAAAGAGCAAAGGATTTTATTAATTGGTACGGAAAGATATCGAGAATTTTCTCGATCGGTAGCGCAAAACTATCGCGAATTTCGACAAATGATCCCTGTAAAAAAAAAAAAAAAAAATTCAATTTCGTGAGTAGGTCGCAAAAAAAAAAGGAAAAAAAAATCGTCAAAGGATCTCGATGAAAAAGAGAATTTCGTCAAAGGATCGCAGAAAGAAAATGCGAATTTCGTCAAAAGATCACGGAAAGAAAAAGCGAATTTTGTCAGAAGATTGTGTAAAGAAAACACGAATTTTATCGAAGGATCGTGTTAAAGACATCCCAATTTCGTCAAAATATCGCGGTAAAAAATGCGAATTTCATCAAAGGATCGCGGTGAAAAACACGAATTTTGTCAAAGGTTAGTGTTGAAAAGTGCGGATTTCGACAAAAAATCGCGTAGAAAGACGTGAATTTCGTCAAATGACTTTGGGAAAAATTGTAAATATCATGTAATGATCACAGAATAAAGTCGCGAATTTCATAAAAATTTAAAGCATTGGGCTAAAACATTGAAACCGGGTCCTTTTCCTAGTTTCAAAAGAACTCCACGAAATGAGAAGAAACTCCAAAAATCGCGTTAAAATTTTCAGAGGAAACAAATTACTGTATTGACTTGAAAGATTACCATAAAATACAGCCATATTCCTTTTACAAATGTCAAAATATGGTCGCGGAACACGAAATTCAACCAACCAACCAACTTCAGATTAATTTTAATTTCTGTGTTATTATTTCTTATTTTCAAAGGAGGCAGGTTCTGTGCACCCCACCTTTCACCCGGCTAATCGCATTTTATTACAATTACTGTTTCACATCTGCATTCCCTTTCAAAATTTTTTGCTTCATTCTAGACTTTAGACTGCGAAATCAAAGAGACAAATAATTTCTGTTTCTAACCTCGTCAAGAACTCGCGTTAATTTCTCATAAAATTGCAGAAATATGCAATAGAAAGAGCGGTGTTAAAAAAATCTCCCCCCCCCCCCCCCACACACACACACACATAAAAAAAAAATAAAAAAAACGTCAAAGTGGGATTATAAAATCTGCTTTTTGGCTCACTACGACTAATACAGATTCTTGTAAATATTCTAGTTTTAAAAAAAGATAAAGAACATAAAAAAAAAAAAAAAAAAAAGTGGAATTTTTTTTTATCACAGTTCAAAACTTAGGCTATTAGTTATCTGAACTAAACTAATTTGCCAAACTATAAAAAAAAAAAATATATATATATATATATAATTGAACTCTGCTTTCACTTATTTTTTCTTTTGTAGACTTCGATTTTTTAAAATAATTGTGCTTGAGTCTGCGCAAGCGGGGGGGTGCCCGGGCACCCAGGGCACCCCCCCTGGTTACGCCTATGTATTAGATGTTAATTATTATAGACAAGATTCTCTTTTCTCTCAGCAGTTGTCATGACTGTCTTTCAGCATAATCAGTTACTTCAAATTCATCTATTATTTTCGTTTGCAGCACAAGGAAAATTAGATCATACTTCTATTATGAGAAACAGCAGACTAATAATAATTTGATTAACAGATTCGAAAACACCTGATTTACTAAAAAAAATTGTCCTGTGTTTTGTCAGAATGTGTTTATACAAGGCAGGTGTAGAAATATGCATCATCCTGTAGAAATGAACTTAGCTTTGTTAAATATAAGGTATTTAAACTATAAAATCATATTTAACCTGATTAAAATTATCCAAGATAATAAAGTAGAAAGCAAAAAAATAAAGGTTAAATACAAATGAAGTATTTTAATTCATACACACACATAAAAAACATATTGAAAATGTGACTAGTAAAAATTCATTCTTGTATTTTCTTATTCTACACCAACAAAAGATTTCTTTGTTTACAGTTACATTGTAAAAACAAAATTAAGAGATCGTTTAAATTTAAAAAATGCTTATAATACAAGAAAATATATAAATGAATAAATAAATGAAACATAACGATTATGCACAAAATTTAATGGAGGGGGTATATAGCCCGCAGTTATAGGCTTCTCCCCCCCCCCCTTTTTTTTTTTTACTCAGAAGAAAAGAATACAAAGCACAGGAATCTGAAGTTGTACAACAAAATTTCTCTCGGCAAATATGAAAAATCGTGAAAAAAACCACTAAAAATCGCAGATTTTTTTTTTTTGGTTTTGGTTTATAACTTGCAAAGTAAGATTTTTTACGCGAAAGGTGACCCGATATTAAAATATAGACGAGAAAATTACCTATAATTCATGTTCTTATCATTTTTTGTACGATATATGGCTTCCGTAGAGGCGTTGAAAAATCGGCGAAAACCAGTAATTTCGGAAAATTGCAAAAATTAAGTTCTTTTACATCCATTTCGTTCATAACACTAAAAGTAAGCATTTCACTGCAAATATTTGCTAACGTACTCGCTTATTATTAGGTTATATATTATTATGATATAGGTATGCAGTGTGACCTCGAAAATCCGGCATCAAAGTCATCTCCCCCCTCCCTTTTTTTCACTTCCAACTTACTGAAAAGGGAAAAATAGCAATTACAGTCGGCTCTCGTTAATTCGAACTCGTCGGGACCACAAGAAATGTTCGAATTATCCAGAGTTTGAATTATGGAAAGTATGAGAGAACACATGTTTAAAGGGGTACTATTACAAAGGAATTAATGTTGTAGTATTTTTTTTTTTAATTTTGAATGTTATCGTTAGAATGACTTAATATTAAATTAAAAGATATAAATACATAAAATAATTAATAATATTAAAATAATATAAATAAAACATAAAAATTAATAATACACTATAGAACAACGGCATTTAAAATTACATTTTAATTGTACTATAATTTTCTTACCTGAAATTAGATGAACATTTAAGAAATTATTTACACTTATTTATCATCTCTCTATTCTAAAAAAAAGTAACTACCGCTGTCACCGCCGCCGGTTTTGAATTTTTTGTGACCGGAGGTCTTTCTTCGTTAATATTAAGAAAAATAATGCATACAAAAATATGAAAATCGGTAGTATTATACAGAAATGTTTGATAAACACGCTGATGCAGACAGTTTTCAAATCGAAGAATTATTTTAAGAGATATTTAATGCTAAAGTTGGACAAAATCGTTCCACTAAAAAAGTTTTATAGGAGCAAAAACTATTCATGGGAATTTAATATTTTTTAGATCATTTTATACGTTTGAAGTTCTCGGTGTGCAGATTGTATTTCTTTTTTTAATTTGGCTAATTTTTTGAGGTTTTATTTCTATTTTAAATTCAAATTTTCAGCATTTCTAGAGATATTTTTTACAGATTTTAGAAAGTGATATTAATTTAAACTGTTGCCAACTGTATAAACAGCGGAAACAATAATGTTTGCTTCAAAAAAAATATATATATATATATATATATTTATACGTGTAATAAATTAAAAATTTATTTACACGTGACTATTATAAACAGAAAAAAACTTTTGGAATTAGAATTAAATAATTATGTACAAAAAGCAGGAACTTACTAAAACTTACGTCATAAAAACTATAATTACACATGAATTTTAAGAGAGAAAAGAATTTGTAAAATAATAAATTTATTAACATGCGTTAGAAGTCTTAAATGGGAACAATTACGTCATATTTACGTCACATTACAGTTATTACATAAAATGAACACAAAATAATATTGCAAAACGGTTTAAATTTAGAAATTGCGCTAGACATTTCTTTGGCACAGATGTCATATTCGCCCATATTGGCTCGATTTTTTTCCGACGCCGTTTTGGCGAAAACATCAACAGCATAAACAACAATATCCGGGTTACCATATGAAGCAAAATAATGACACTTTGGCGCCGGTTAAGTATACATTGCGTATATTACATTGGCGTCAGAAAAAAATCGCGCCAATATGGGGCGAATATGACATCTGTGCCATTTATTTGATAGTTTGAGAGGATACTTTTCAACTATTTTTGTTAGGAAAGCGCAAATAATATTTCATTTCTAACACAAGTATTTTCACGTGAATATTAAAAAGAGAAAGAATAGTTTGGTCAAAATTACATCAGATTAAAAACGATACATTTAAAATGTCTTATTTAAAAGAACTTTCTTTTCGCTTTGTTAAAAAATACCGGGAGACAAAGATTCTGTTTACTTAATTCCTTTTTTATTAGCTTATTTTGAAATGTTTATCTTATTTTACTTAATCAAAGACGGAAACAGCGATTGACATATGTATTTTTGGTACTACTTAGTTATCCCGTCGACCAAAATTCTATCATTCGCCAAACTATAAGATTAAATGCCAATAATGGTTGATCGTAAATGTCACATTAACTTGACTTTAAGCAAGTTACACGTGTCTGTGTCATCAAGTTATTTTTATTTTGACGTTTTATTTGTATTTTTATTAATGTTGCACTAATTTATTTGTTCTTTCGTTATTTAAAATAAAAATGATGTCAATTTGTATAATTTGGCGAGTGCTTTGGCGATTTATATAATTTGGCGAAATTGGTTGACGGGTTAATCAAGTAGTACCGCAACGGATTTGGCCTTAAAATTCCCCAGTCAAAGAGAAATGAATAGAAATCCGTTTATAGGGAGATCGCCATTGTTTTTTAAATTATAATTCAATCTTCCGAAATCTTTTTAAAGCCGATCAAATTAGCGTACTTTTAGAGTCTGCGGTGTCTGAACGGGGGTTGACGAGCGTAGCTCGTAGGGGGCAGAGCTCCCTAGTTTCTATGAAAAAAATTATCAATTGTTGTTTGCTTAGTCCTATTCATTTTTGACTTTTTAGCCAGTTTTTCTATTTGTATCAAACAGTTAAGTTCTTTGTCTGATGACGGCTGCATCAGGATAAATGTACGCAAACACTCAATTGATTGTACAATTGACTTTTCTGTGGGTAAGGAAAGCACTTGGGACATAGTAGCAGAATCACCAGAATCCGATTCCATCTCCTCATTGCATTTTTCGTGAATTGCTTCAACAATTTCTTCCACAGTTAAGGGTCCAGATACGTCTAAACTATTGTCGGCTGCTACATACTCTGCGAACGTAATATCGCATTGGAACTTTTCAGAAAAGTTTGGAAATTCTATTTCTTCAAAAGGTCTGTCGTTTTCGTCATTTGCTTTATAACCACTCTTTTTAGATGGATGGATAAATCCGGCATGTCGAAAGCATTTTTCTATTGTTTCAGGTTGTACGGCGTCCCACTCCGCATATAAATCGTTGATGGCCGTGAGTAATGTTATGTCGTAGCTTTCTTTAAGGTCAATCGAAAATAAAATTTGTTCTAGAATCCTTTTACGATAATGAGTTTTTAAATTTTGAATTATTCCTTGGTCCATCGGTTGCAGTTGTGCTGTAGTATTAGGGGGTAAATATTCAATCTTTATACAGCTCAGTGTTGGTAGTTTACAATGACTCTGCACATTATCTAGCAGCAATAGAATTTTTCTGTTTTCACGAGAAAATTTTTTATCCAGTTCTTTTAACCAACTAATGCAGATCTCACGCGTCATCCAGGCTTTGGCATTTGCCACATAATCAACAGGCAGTGTTTTAACTCCTTTAAAGCAACGCGGATTAGTTGATTTACCAATAACTAACAATTTTAACTTCTCACTTCCATCCATATTGGCACCTACCATCACAGTTATCCTGTCTTTTCTAAGTTTATCACTTGTGCACGTTTCACCTTTAAATGTTAAAGTCTTATTAGGAAGAAGTTTATAAAACAACCCTGTTTCATCAGCATTAAACACGTCTTTCATTGCATAAGTAGAAATAAGTTCGGGTAGCTTTTCGCAGAATTCATTGCAAGCAGTGAGGTCTACAGCACCACTTTCACCACACACAGTTTTGTGTACGATGTTATTTCGCTGCTTAAAACGTGTCAGCCATCCTTCGCTACAATTGAAATTTTTAATACCCATGAGTAGTGCATGTTCTTTCGCTTTAGCTGCCAATATAGGTCCACTCAAAGGTACATATCTTGCCAATGCATCTTTTGTCCATAACAGTAAAGCTTCCTCTAAATCCTCATGGGCTGCTGTTCTCATACGTTTTCGTCCTTTAGCAAATCTTTCCTTTTCCCATGATTTCAGGATGAATTCTTTATTTTTCAAGTAAGTAGACAGCGTATTCTTTTTTATTCCATATTCTGCAGCAATTTCTGTCTTAGATTGGCCACATCCTAGCTTTTTAATAATCTCCACTTTGGCTTCTAGAGTTAACGATTTATAACTTCCACGTGGAGCCATATTTTAAAGAAATAAGACTTTTTACTTTCTCAAAAAACAGTTTAGCAGTAAGTAAAACCATTGACTGAAAAATTCGATCACCAGAGTGAAAGTAGAATGTAGTGATAAAACAGGTTTCCCCTATCTTTAACAGATGTCCACTCAGTGAATTTCTTGGAATGTCACTGAGTCAAATGCTACAGAAGGGATTAGGAAAAGCACAATGGAAGAAGGGGTGGATGTGTCATTGATGGACAGACAGGGCGCACTAAGAAAGCGGATTTCAAATGCATGGAATTATTATACTAGTTCAGAACAATTCTGAAAACAATGAAAGAAAGAAAGTTATTTCAAGGATCTGAAGTCCGTGAGAAAGTAAGGAAAAATGAAAAAATGGAATTCTAATTAGTTCGAATTAAACGAAGTCAAGAGAAAATGAGTTCGAATAAAGGAAAAATTTTAACGTTATTCTGCCATTGAAAATTTCGGGACTTCATGTTTAGTTCGAATTAAGCGAAGATTCGATTTATCCGATTTCGAATTAACGAGAGCCGACTGTATTTTCGAATTAAAAACTGAGATAAAAAACCATGCATTAGCTGGCAGCGATATCGCTGACGCTGTGCCAAATAGAGCCCTCGATAACACAGGTAGCATCTCAGAGGAACAAAGACGAGGACCTGGCAGAAGATAAGGTCTCACCGAAAAAATTTATGCATTTGATCGAAAAATTAACGTCATCTTCAAAGGAACAAGACTGTATTTCCGAAATTTATACAATTCTCTACAATTTATGTGCAAGTAATTTTTTTTTACCTTGAATAGTTATGAGAAAATCAATAATGAATGCACGCAGTAGTCAGCTGCCTCTTTATTATTAGACGTCTGCACAGATATGCAAAACATTAACGTTAGGTTTCATAGATACAACGTAAAGATAAAAAGTGATTAATGATCGGTTAGTGTTCACAGTATAATAAAATAGGTAGGTATTTTTTTTTTATACAACACTTATTATTAAATGATTATTGACTTGAAATGACACTCATTAGTCAAAACGAACCCTCTTGGCCAAAGGTTGCATGATTGCAGGCATGCCTTCCAAATCTTCTACACCTAAAAAAAATATAATTAAATATAATATTTATTAAAGCACCTGGGCTCGAAAGAGTCGTTTTCGTCCCGAGGGAGATTGCTGCCCCAGCCGTAGGCGAAGGCTGCAAACATCCAAGGGTCGAAGTTTTGGCTCCTGAGCAGCTCTGGTGCACATAGCATTTTAAAAAACGGTGGAACTAATTATAATTAAGTAAGTAATGATTCATGCAACATTTTATCATAACATGATTTTTACACCTTTCTTTTGTTACCCCTCTTTTACAACTCAAGTCATGAATAGGTTACTTTTGGGCTTCAATTGAGGAAACATATTAGCCTATTATACTATGAACCACCGTTTAAAAAAATAATTTATGATTTATTTCTAATTGTTTGAAAATTCATAGAGGTGGATTCATAGAGGTCATGAACAACATTTTAAGTAATATGAAGCCATTCTTCCTGGAGAACAGTCTCTAATTCCAAAAGCGTAGATGGTGGAGGAAATCGAGCGCAGAGTTTTACCCCAAATGTTCTCATACATGTTCAATAATATTCAAATCAGGAGACTGATGGGGTCAAGCAAGATGTCCTACTTCCTCCTCATGCTCTTCAAACCATTTTTGGACGATTTTAGCAGGGTGGATAGATCATTGTCGTCTTGGCAAAGTGGGTATTCTCCTGGAAATAAAATCTGGACAAAAGGATGCACTTGATCCCCCACAATATCGACATAGTGAGCAGCTGTAACCTTCCCATGCTGAGTAACAATCGGCCCAAGGCCACGCCAAGATATCTCACTCCATACCATAAGGGAACCACCTCCATGCTTCACAGTCGGCAAGAGGCAGTCAGGAGAAAATGCTTCTGCGGTCTTTCTCCACATATAAACGCGTCCAGTCGTTGTCTGATATATGGTGAAGATTGATTCATCAGACCAAATGACTTGTTGCCACTGTTGACGAGCCCAGTTTTTGTCTGTTTTACACCATTGGCGTTGCTGAAAACCATGGCGTGATGTCACCAATGGCTTGCGAATTGTAACTTTTCCATTAAATGTTTAAAGCATGAAATTCCATTTTGGACAGTTCTTGCTGAAATGGGATTCTGGAGACGACTATTTATCTTTGACGTTATCTGGGATAAAGATTGGTTGCGCTTTCGGACCGCTATGCAGGTCAATTCTCTTTTATCCAACTCAGAAAGCTTTCTTTTCCTTCCACTGTTGTACTTCGCAGAAGACATTTTACCGCATTTCGCGTACGCTGTCATAACGAACTGACACAGTACTCCTTGCACACCCCAAATAATTGGCTGTTTCCGTCACAGAGCAACTAGCCCACTGTATTCCAACAATCGTTCCTTTTTCGAACTCTGACAGGTCAGTCGTTATTGAGTTTTTCATAGCGTATGGTAATCTCACGCAACATTTATGACTGATGTTGAGCGACTGATACTTTACCTTTCATAACCACTAGGTGGGAGAATTGAGTGCAAAGTGACATGCGCGTTCTGCGTCTTTGAGATGAACCATGCTTTTTTCATGTGTGTTTGTATTATTTTGACACCCATCTGTGTATATATATATATATATATATAAATTAAATAAACATTACCGACCACCAACAAAAAATGTGAAATTATGAACAAAATGACGTTAACAAATACAGTTCCCCCTTACAACACACTTAAAATACGTATAACATAAGTAACGAGATTGGTTAAATTCATTTATTGAATTTTTGCGATGATAACAATGCAAAATTTAATGGAATTTCCTATGAAGAGGTATCAGATAACTATTGAGTAGAAATCAAATTGATAATACACTAAGATTATGCGCAATTGCAGCAGAGATCTAAGCGTGTAATATTTAAAAGATTGCTAAAAACATTTACCTACCGTGGTTATATATTTTAAAAATATATAAGATACCATCTCTATAATAATAGCCTAAGTCATGTGACTGTCATCAATAGTTCCGGGCTGACCGCTTCGCTTTTTATATGCCAGGTGACCATTTTTTACATTTTTTATTTTTCGCGTGGTAAATTAAAACAATGCTTTGATATTGAAATTAAAAGTCATGGTTTTTGGTATTATTTATTATTTTTCTTTTCTTTTTCTTAAAAAAAGGAAAGAAAAAGTGAAAGTCATGAATTTCAAATTAAAATTATGTATTTTAAATAAAATGAGTGAAATTATTATATTTTAGATGAATTTAACGAAATATGAAAAAATGCGATTGGAAAGACAATATTTGATGATTTATCACTTGCGCCTGGCTAGCATAAAAAGGTACTACTTAGTTATACTGTCGACCCATTTCGCCGAATTATATAAATCGCCAAACCACTCGCCAAATTATACAAATTGACATAATTTTTATTTTAAATAGCGATAGAACAAATAAATTAGTATAACATTAATAAAAATACAAATAAAACGTCGAAATAAAAATAACTTGATGACGTAAACACGTGCAACTTGACAAGCGAATATGACATTTGCGATCAACCATTATTGATATTTAATCTTATAGTTTGGCGATATATTTTTGGTCGACGGGATAACCAAGTAGTACCCATAAAAATACGGAGTTCTTGATTTCTCTACTAGAAACTTCTGATTTGGCGAAGTACTGAGAAAGTAAATTAAATTTTGGGTAAAAGTAACATAGTACAATGCTTAGCACACATCTAACGGAGACCAAACTGGTCGCCAAGGGCGGCTAGTTATTAAAAGGAAATAGTTCAAAATGAATTGTTGACATTTAAAATGAAAATATATCATAATATAAAACATCATAAATGATTGATTTACATTCATAATTACGTGCGCAAATGCAGCATAATAATTTGAATGCTAATATATAACCATTAAATGAACATTACCGACCACCAACAAAAGCTGTGAAATTATGAATAAAATGACATTAACAAATACAGCCCCCCCCCCCCCTCCAACACACTTAAAATACATATAACATAAATAACGAGATTGGTTAAATTCATTTAGTGAATCTTTACGAGGACAACAATGCAAGCTTTAATGGAATTTCCTATGAAGAGGTATCAGATTATATATATATATATATATATATATATATATACGGGGCAAAAATAGCCTCGTGTTTTAAATATATAGATGACACGGTTCGCTCCAGAATGGTTATCTACACTTTCTTGCACTTGGATTTTATAAAAGTAGATTAGGTTTAAACACGTTAACAGATTTGAAAATAATGCTTGCGCGAGATGTGATTTTAAACTCAAACTTTATGGCATCACCATATTAATAACCGCATTCCATTAAACTGCCTGATAAAAAAGTTGTTGATTTCAAGCGAATTTATTAATTTCGAAAATTTTCTTTGCGGAAAGAAATTAACCTCCATCAAGTCAAAATGCGTGAATGTATTAGCATACACGTTGGTCAAGCTGGAGTACAAGTTGGTAATGCCTGTTGGGAGCTTTATTGCTTGGAGCATGGAATACAACCGGATGGCCAAATGCCTGGAGATAAGACTGCCGGTGGAGGTGATGATTCTTACAATAGTTTCTTCAACGAAACAGAAACTGGTCAGCATGTTCCCAGAGCTATATATATTGATTTGGAGCCTACAGTAATAGATGAAGTCCGAACAGGAACATATCGTAAACTTTTCCATCCTGAACAACTGATAACTGGCAAAGAAGATGCTGCTAATAACTATGCAAGAGGTTATTACACGATTGGAAAAGAGATAATTGATTTAGTTCTCGACAGAAGCCGTAAAGTAGCAGATCAGTGTACAAACTTGCAAGGATGTCTCATTTTTCACAGTTTTGGTGGCGGGACAGGATCAGGATTTACCTCTTTGCTGATCGAAAGCCTATCTGAATATTATGGTAACAAACCTAAATTTGAGTTTGTAATTTATCCTGCTCCACAACACTCAACTGTCATAGTGGAACCTTATAATTCAATCTTGACGACTCACGCTACATTAGAACATTCTGACTGCGCTTTCATGGTTGATAATGAAGCCATATATGATATTGGCCGAAACAATCTTGATACTAAGAGACCTACATACACAAGTTTGAACAGAATTATCGCTCAAACCGTATCTTCTATTACAGCATCACTTCGTTTCGATGGCGCACAGAATGTAGATCTAACGGCATTTCCAACTAATCTTGTGCCATATCCGCGTATCCATTTTCCTTTGGTTACTTATGCTCCTGTTGTTTCCGCCGAGAAAGCTTCTCATGAACAGCTGACTGTAGCCGAAATCACCAATGCTTGTTTCGAACCAGCAAATCAGATGATCAAATGTAATCCACAACATGGAAAATATATGAACTGTTGTTTGTTATACAGAGGAGATGTAGCCGTTAACGACATCAATGCTGCTATTTCTGCAATCAAGAAAAGTAGATCAGTCCAGTTTGTTGACTGGTGTCCTGCAGGATTTAAAGTAGGCATAAATTATCAACCACCCACAGATGTCCCAGGAGGAGATCTCCCTAAAGTGCAAAGGGCTGTTTGCATGCTTGCTAACACTACAGCTATTTCACAAGCTTGGGCACGATTGAATCACAAATTTGATTTGATGTACGCCAAACGCGCTTTCGTGCATTGGTACGTTGGCGAAGGCATGGAAGAGGATGAGTTTTTAGAGGCCCGAGAAGATTTGACAGCACTTGAAAAAGATTATGAGGAAGTTGGATTGGATTCAATTGAAGCTGTCGAAGAAGAAGGACAGGAAGAGTTTTAAATCGGCATTTTAGGAGTATTAACTCAGCATTTTTTTCTTTTCTAAATGTATGAAAAAGTATAATTATTTTAGACAACTTATACACAACTATTTAAAATTGAAGGGATCTTTTAAGCTTATTTATATTTAGTTGTAATCCAAATTTTCACTTCTAAAGCACTATTTTACATGTATAAAATTCAAGTTAAAGTATAAGGAATAAAGTTAAGTATGTAAATATTTTTTGCTATTCCGTTACAAACAAATCACAGAGCCAAAATAGTTTTTATTACTACGTAATAAATTCAGTTACATTAATTTCGTGACAAGTCACCATGCTATAAGAAAATTTTGATAATTGTTAAATGATCTGAAAATAAGTTTTGATTTCGTATGAAGAATCTTTTACCAATTAACAGATTCCATAATTAAGTAATACCATTTTTTATAACTATCATTATTTATTTGATACTTTTATGTTAGCCGTGGGCAAATGGTAAATCGCCAAATATTGTTCCCATCGCCATTATTCGTATTGCATTCATCTTATTTAAAATATAAACTTTTCACTCGTTTCATTTAAAATTCATAACTTTCATTTACAATACAAATATTACATATTCTGGTACTTGTTAGTTATCCCGTCGACCAATTTCGCCAAATTATATAAATCGCCAAACCACTCGCCAAATTATACAAATTGACATAGTTTTTATTTTAAATAATGAAAAAAGAAATAAATTAGTATAACATTAATAAAAATACGGTACTTGTTAGTTATCCCGTCGACCAATTTCGCCAAATTATATAAATCGCCAAACCACTCGCCCAATTATACAAATTAACATAATTTTTATTTTAAATAACGAAAGAACAAATAAATTAGTAAATCATTAATAAAAATTCAAATAAAACGTCGAATTAATGGTTTTATTGGCCATTACTCGAATTTAATCTTACAATTAATTAATTAATGGCAAACCATTATTGGCATTTAATCTTACAATTTAGCGACAGTAATTTGGTCGACGGGATAACTAACAAGTACCAAAAATACAAATAAAACGTCGAAATAAAAATCGTTTGATGACGTAAACACGTGACGTCAGTGAATGTGACATTTACGATCAACTATTATTGCCATTTAATCTTACAATTTGGCGACAGTAATTTGGTCGACGGGATAACTAACAAGTACCCATATTCTTGAAATATATGCCTATCACTCACTTCATTAAGCAAGGAAAAAAAAAAACATTTTAGCACACATGCCATATACGCACCGGGCTACCTAATTGGCGCCAAACTGGCGTTATTTTGGCAACCCGGCTATTGATGCTTATTAATCAATATCTTTTTGAAAATTATATAAATTGCTTTGTTCTATAGTAATTAAACTTATTTTATTTATTGTTATTTCCTTTAAAATAATAGAAAATAATTAGAAAATATGGTACTTGTTAGTTATCCCGTCGACCAAATTACTGTCGCCAAATTGTAAGATTAAATGCCAATAATGGTTGATTGTAAATGTCACATTCACTTGACTTACACGTGTTTACATCATCAAGTGATTTTTATTTCGATGTTTTATTTGTATTTTTATTAATGTTATACTAATTTACTTGTTCTTTCGTTATTTAAAACAAAAATTATGTTGATTTGTATAATTTGGCGATTTATATAATTTGGCGAATTTGATCGACGGGATAACTAACAAGTACCGAAAAGATATATGTAACTGATATTGGAAAACGAGGTTTTCGTCAAATTGGCGCGAAGAAAAATTTCGCCAAACCCGGTGCGTATATGACATCTGTGCCAAAGAATGTGTTGTTGGCGAGATTTTGACTGGCTAACATAAAAGAACCAATTATTTTTATATATTATTTTCTTAAGGTTTCCAATACTCGTTCCTCGTTTCTGAACTATTTTATATCTAAACCTTTTTTGGAATTTCCTTTTTATTTAATCGCCTTAACGAGATAAAGAAAATGGCCTTGACAAGAGATGGGAAATTTTTACCAGTATGTGAACTAAGCATGCCAACCGGCATAATCCACCATTTGGCTGGTTTCTTTTATTTGCCAAATTGGCGATTTCTAAATCATAATAAACAAATAGTAGAATGTTGGCAGTCTAAATTTTTAAATGCTTACATTTAGAAAAAGTAATGGATTTAGAGATAAAAAGCCACTGAAGAATATACGGGGTGCCTTTATATGAGAGTAGCAACATACCAATGTTGAGACGATTTTGGACAAAAGAATAGTTTAAATGCAGAATTATTAAATTAATAAACAGATGATTATTTAGATATTGTAGATAGTTTAGATAGGGCTCTGCCCTTACGAGGTACACTCGCTAACCCCTACTGAGACACTTCAAACTCTAAAAACACGCCGATTTAATCGGATTTAAAAAGATTGCGGAAGATTAAACTATAATTAAAAAAAATAGTGGCGATCTCCCTCGAAACGGGTTTCCATTCATTCTATTCCAACGGGTTTCGTTGTGGAGATTTGAGGCCGGGTCAGCTACTGTTAAACATGTACAGGCTGTTTTCATATTCGTTTAAATAAGATCAGTTAAACAATTGAAATGCACACAATCTTTTTCTCATGATATTCTTTTAACAACGCTATAAGAAAACTGTTTTAAATCAGACATTTTAATGTATCTTTTAAAATCTGATGTAATTTTCACCAAAGTTTTCTTTCTCTTTTAATATTCACGTGAAAATATTTTTTCTTTTAGAAAGGAAATATTATTTGCGCTGTCTTGGAACTCACAACAGTAGTTAAAAGATTAAACAAAAACATAATTTGAAGAACAAATTAAAAAAACAAAATTTATTTCCTACATTGTTTAAGCTCGAGAAGGGACAGATATTAAGTTATTTCATTCAATTAGTTCTACATTTAATGTTAAATTTTTGTAACAAATTGGTTAAGCCAATTGAAGTTAAAAAAATAAAAATAAAATTCATGCAATATGATACTTAAAACACCCTAAAAAATTAGATTCCGTTCAAATGAAATCGAAATAAATCTTAGACTTCTTCCATTTTTAATTGAAAATATTTGTATTGCAGATTTTGTATTATGTTTATGACAATTGTGCATAAAATGATAAGATGCATGCAAAATAAAAACTTAAAAAAAAGTCTAATATTTATTTCGATTTCATTTGAACGTAATCTAATTTTTTAGGGTGTTTTATGTATCATATTGTATGAATTTTATTTTTATTTTTTAATCTTCAACTGGCTTAACTAATTTGTTGCAAAAATTTAACACTAAATGTAGAACTAATTGAATGAAATAACTTGATAGCTGTCCCTTCTCGAGCTTAAACAATGTAGGAAATAAATTTTGTTTTTTTAATTTGTTCTTCAAATTATGTTTTTGTTTAATATGTCAAGATTTTTAAAAACTACTGCACTCAGACGAACGCATTTCAAAATTAATAGACAGTATCATCATCAGGCTTTGATGTATGCGGTATTGCATCACAATGTGGGATGCAGTTTACCAATGTGTAATTCAAAATGTTTCACCACTGTAGTAATGCAGGTTGCGGTAGTTTGGACAAAAACTTCTAATCTGAACGTAAAAATTCTATAATCAAAACATAAAAAATTAACTTCACTTAAATTTAGATACCTTATTTCACACTCAGGAACGCTATGAATGTAAATGTAAATTGTGTTGAATCCTTACTGCTAATATTTAACAACATTATAGCTGTGATACAGCAAAAAATAAAAAATATAAGTTGTACTTAAATTTTTAAACATTATTCTCTCCCAAGGGGTGATGTAAACACATAAAAAAATTATTACCTAAGTTTAACTTGGGGTATAAATGGGGTACACAATGTATTCTCATCTCGGAAAAAAAAAAATACATTTTAAAATTTAAGTTAATTCGCTATCTGCGTAAAAATAGCTATCCATTAGAAACTTTTTACTAAAATATAAACTTGACCAAAGCAAAAACTTATTCTGAAATTATCCTTTTTATTTCCACTATGACGACATATTCACCTTTTTAATTTTTGAAAAAAAAAAAAAAAAAAAACTATCTCAATTTAATATTTCACGTGAAAATCTTTCAACTAAAAAGAAATAAATTATTATTACGGCTTTTGAAATTTTTGCAACAATGAAGTAAAAATGTTACATTTTCTATGAAAAATGTCCGTTGATTTTCAATGAAAAAAGCGAAAATTGGAATTATTAAGAAAAATACTTGAATAATGCAAAAAACAAATTGGCACATGTTTCTCTCTGGATTATAATTCACCCATATGCAAAAGCATTTTACCATTCGTTTTGACCCTGACGTCAGGCAAACGTTTTTACACTTTAAATTTATAAAATCATTAGAATTAGTAAAGAATAAAAAATGAGTGGCATCAGGGACAAAAAGGTGGGAAGAAAAAATGAAAAAGTTATGATCTCTATAAGCTTTTCCATGTTAAATTAACATTGAGAAGTGACACTGGAAATAAATGTCACTGGTAAATATATTTTTAAATTTAATCTGTTTTGAAATATTATTATTCGGTCATTTTAAATATGACGTGATTTCTCCTATTTACTGCTTTTAAAGCATATTAAATTTAGCATTTTAAAGTTTTCTTTCTCTTTCTAATATTTACGCAAAATACTTTTATTGCTAGAAAGGAAATATTTTTATCTGTGCTGCCTTAGAATTGGCAACGGTAATTTAAAAGATCATCTAGAAATGTGAAATGAATGTCTCGTGAAAATATGTTTTTAGATTTAAGCTGTTTGGCAATATTATTATTTGGTCATTTTAAATATGACGTAATTGTCTCCATTTACGGCTTTTAACGTATATTAATGAATTTATTATTTTAAAATTTTCTTTCTCTTTTAATATTCACATGTAAAGGTTCTGAACAGTTTTTATGACGTAATTTTCAATAGTTTCCTGCTAAGTTTTTTTTTTCTGTTCTGTTAGTTACGTTTTATTAATATGAATAATACTTTATTTGAAGGAGATATTATTCTTTGCGCAGCTTATACATTTGACAACAATTTAAAATAATAACTTTTTCTAAAATACATAAAATTATATCTCGAAATGCTGAAAATTGAATTGAAAATGGAAATAAACCCTCAAAAAATAAGCCAAATTAAAAAAATAAATGCAGTCTCCCCACCGGGAGCTTCTAATCTATATCCTAAGAAAAAATGATTAAATTCCTATGTATAGTTTTTGCTCCTATAAAACTTTTTAATGGAACGATTTTGGCCAACTTTAACATTAAATATCTCTTAAAATAATTCTTGGATTTAAGAATTGCCTGCATGAGTGTGTTTATCGAACATTTCTACATAACTAACAATTTTCATATTTTTGTGTGCAGTAGTTTTCTTAATATTAGCGAAGAAAGACCCTAGGTCACAAAAAAATCATTTATTGCGGCACTGACAGCGTTAGTTACTTTTTTTTTAGAATAGAAAGATACATATCCCTCTATATCCTTCTATACTAGGGGGCTCTGCCCCCTACGAGCTACGTTCATCAACCCCCGTTCAGACGGGAATGTGTCCATTTCACGGGATAATCAATCAAGAAGGGGAAAGGATGCGTCAAGTAGCTCATTAACAACATGGTTACCAGAAATAATAAACAGATAAAGAACTCTGCTTCTAAAATGTTCTCTTTAAATATCGCCATTGAAATTGGAACAAAAAACTTTTGAAGACTAAATTGATCATTTTAAAAATATTATATTAACATTATTTATACATTTTTATTAAAAGGGAATGAAATTGAGATTTATTATTAAGCTTGAATATCGTATCTTGCTTTTTGAAAATAACTACACCCTCAAATCGCTGCTATAACTTCAACTAAAGCATAAATGCTTTTGAGATTTTACACCATTTACATACATCCAATTATTTATCTCACTTTTATTTTTTACTTGAGTTATTCTACCTATAACTTGACAACTTTTAACGTGTTAAGTAAAATAATCTAATTAAAAATAAATTATTCATGTAAAATACTTAATTTTGAAATAGTACATTTTGTACTGATAATTCAATGAAAAACGTACAGCACGAATACACCAATTTAGAAATTGTTACATAATTTATGCCCAGTTTTATAAATATTATTGCTTTTTTTTTTTTGTTGTTTTTTTTTTTTCATTTTACTTGCTCTATCTTGTGTTTTTAATGTGGAATGTGTTTCTCATACCATCTTTACGATTTATTAGGACAATAATAAAAACACTTTCCTTTTGTATTTGATTAAAGAAAATCTTTTATGCCAACCTAGAATAGATTTGTGAAGGCTGAATATCATTGTACCCATGAATCCTTATGCATTGAATCAGTTTTTTCCTTTTTGTAAAAATGTTTTAATTTTTTTTTTTTAAGTCTGTTGTCCAAATAATTTCTAATGTCTTAATACTCAGAGAATTTATCAAGAAAATAAGAAAAATATACTTAAGGGGTTGAATTAAATTATTTAGATTTTTTTCTAATATGTTATAAACAGACGTTTAAACATATTAGACGTTCCAGATATGTTATAAACATTTTATAAACAGACGATTTTGCCCCAAAACATTTCTTTGAGGGAGAGGAGTCAAAGGATGGACAGGACATGAATCTGAAAAGTTGTGATTTCGATTTAAAACTGTTGTGCTAATAAATGGAACATTGACCTATTAACACTGCGCGAAATCAATTTCAATATACTCGTATGATTTCATTAAATATTTTAGACACATACTTTAATGATTAGCGAAAAAAACAAACACAGATTTTAGACTATCCTAGATTAAGGAATTATTTATATTTGAGACCTACAAGATATTTGGTAAAAAATAAAAATTTAATAATAATTAAAAATTAACACTTAGAAAGCGTTAAACTATTTAACCACGCGCTGTTACTTTACCATGTTGTGAAAATTATAAGTTGAAAAGAAAAAACAAACAGCAATAACAACAACAATAACAAAAAGATAAAATAATTTGTTATATTATAAAAATTGGTTAATAATAACTATTGTAAATCATAGTAATGTCTTTGTGATGAGCAATACCGCTTCGAAGTACCAAAAAAAGAAAAAAAAAGTTTACACATTGAGTTGTAATGGAAAGTTGTTTGACACTTATTTGTCGGATTGCATGTTCTTTTGCATTCTGAATGTTTGGATCTCAATAAAAATACTTGTGTAATAACGGAATTTGGTCAGGTAAGCTGCAACTATTCTGTATTACGGCTGTTCTCAAATCGAAACTAAGCTGGGTATTTTTCCCCCCAGAACCGTCCAAATAAAAAAGAAAAGTGCCCAGCTAAACTGATGGCATTGAGCTCACAGACTATTCACACTAATTGTATATTATACTCTTATTTTAAAGAATAATGCCACTCAAAAAAATAAGTGAAGGGGAATTAGCCCCCGTTTCCCCCTTTATACTTAACCAGTGAACCTCCAAATCTAATCAGGGAAGCTCCTTATCATAATAAACCGGTATACCAAATTTGGAGCAAATCGAATAATCTTGCAAAAAAAAACATTTATCGAAATTAAGGGGGTGGACTAAACCCCTTTATCCTTAACCAATGAATCGCCAAAACGAATCAGGGAAGCTCCTTAACATAATAAACCAGTATACCAACTTCGGAGCAAATCGAATCATTCTGCATGAAAAACCCATTTATCTAAATTAAGAGGGGCGGGCAAACCTCCCTTTTCCCCCTTTACCCTTAACCAATGAACCCCAAAACTAATCAGGGAAGTTCCTTAACTTAATAAACCAGTATACCAAATTCGGAGCAAATCGAATCATTCTGCATGAAAAACGCATTTATCTGAATTAAGGGGGGTGGACTAACCCCGTTTTTTCCCCTTTATCCTTAACCAATGAACTCCCAAAACTAATCAGGGAAGTTCCTTAACATAATAAACCGGTATACCAAATTCGGAGCAAATCGAATCATTCTGCATGAAAAACCCATTTATCTGAATTAAGGGGGAGTGGACTAACCCCGTTTTTCCCCCTTTATCCTTAACCAATGAACTCCCAAAACTAATCAGGGAAGTTCCTTAACATAATAAACCGGTATACCAAATTCGGAGCAAATCGAATGATTCTGCATGAAAAACTCATTTATCTGAATTAAGGGGGTGGACTAACCCCCCTTTTCCCCCTTTATCCTTAACCAATGAACCCCCAAAACTAATCAGGGAAGTTCCTTAACATAATAAACCGGTATACCAAATTCGGAGCAAATTGAATGATTCTGCATGAAAAACCCATTTATCTGAATTAAGGGGTTGGACTAACCCCGTTTTTCCCCCTTTACCCTTAACCAATGAACCCCCAAAACTAATCAGGGAAGTTTCTTAACATAATAAACCGCTATACCAAATTCGGTGCAAATCGAATCATTCTGCATGAAAAACACATTTATCTGAATTAAGGGGGTGGACTAACCCCGTTATTCCCTCTTTATCCTTAACCAATGAACTCCCAAAACTAATCAGGGAAGTTCCTTAACATAATAAACCGGTATACCAAATTCGGAGTAAATCGAATCATTCTGCATGAAAAACCCATTTATCTGAATTAAGGGGGGGGGGGTGGACTAACCCCGTTTTCCCCCCTTTATCCTTAACCAATGAACTCCCAAAACTAATCAGGGAAGCGCCTTATCACAGTGAACCTAGGAAAAAATTTTGAAGCAAATCGGATGTTTCTATCAAGAGTTATCGCGTTACGTACATACGTACATACATACATACATACATACATACAGAACGGGCGGGCACATAAGCTCTCAGGCTTTGATAGCCTGTGAGCTAAAAAATGGTATGATTTGATTTACAGGCTCAATTAAAAGCGCTCATTATTTTTTGTGAACTGTTATATTTTACGTGAAGAAGTTATATACAGTAAAATCTGTCTAAGGCGGACTCTGTATAAGACGGAAATTTGTCTACCACGGAAAGGTTTTCAAGTCCCGGCGAATCCATAGAAAATAACATTAATACGAGCTCAGTAAGCGGAATCTCCCTAACACGAAAACGGAAATGTTTTTAAGGTCACGCCGAAAAGAAATTCTTGTATAAAACGGAAAAAATTATATTTAAAAAATGAAAAGCTTCTGACATATGAAACTTTAAGACTCATAGATAGATCAAATAAATATAAATAAATATGAAATATAAATATAAATAAAAAAAAACATATTTTTACTCATTCATTTGCATATAGAGAGATTTTGAATTATGAGATTTTGAATTTTTGCGGATTCAATAAAAAGAAATTATACAGATTGTATTTGTTCGCTCGACAAAATTTCCTTTTTATTTACAATTTTTAGCCCAAATAAATTTGTTTTTTACGGTAGAAAAATTTAAAACATGCATTTTTATTTTTTTCATTACCCTTATAATAAAAAAATATATATTTAGGCCGTTATTCTAACAGTAAATATAAGACTACGAGATTTTTTTTAATAAAGTCATACATTCAAAATTTAAAAAGCAAATTTTTAAAAATTATAATTTCTGTAAATTATTAGGATAATGGAAAAGAAAATAAATTAAAACAGCATAGTTTGTATTTTTGTACTGTATTCGTATGTATCCATTTCGCTGAGAAAAATAGACGTTTATTTGTGTAAAAACTGTAAACAATCCTAAATAAAAGGGAAAGGTCGATCGAACAAATAAAAATGTGCACATTTCTATCTTTTATACTTTTTATTAAATTCATAAAATGCAAATTTTTTTACTTAAAACTCTCTCTCTGTTAAAAAAATAAAAATAAAAAATAATAAATAAATAAATAAATAATAATAAAAAACACGTATCGAACTAACCCTTCTTTTTTAAAAATTGATTAAAATACGCGATAGTTTTTTTTTTCTTTTTTACGGATTTGCATAAGACGGAATATTGTCTACGACGGAAAATTTTCTCGGTCCCGATCGATTCCGCCTTAGACAGATTTTACTGTATTTTACAATTAAAATAATTAAGGCATATTAGTTACTAAAACAAGTGAAAGCAGTACGTATGCATAGCGGAAATTTTTTTTAAACGGAAAATTTCATGGTCTGGGTGAAAGAATATGACTATAAAGAATAATGTACCTATTAAGACGAAAATCTTTTTAAAGCGATCGTTTTGCGAGTTCGCCTTAAAATATTTTACTGTTTAAAACTTTTAAAATTAAAAATATGCCTGAAAAAGGGGAAAAACACATTTGACATAGGCAAAACTTTTTAGTAAGTAACTAGTAAGTAACTAAAAGTAAACTAATAGAAAGACCCAAGAGGTGCTGAAATTTATATGTATCGAAAAAAATGTTGGAAAGTGTGTGATAATGTATAATGTATAAATTTTCGGTTTTTTTTTTCTCATTTGACTTGATACTATTATCATAATACTATTCCAAGCGTGTATTCTGTGTTTGTTTTAATTCAGAAATAAAACTTCTAATATTTTCTAAAACATACACTGCCGAAAAATTGGGATGTTTTATGTATTATAATAGTAATACAGTCATGGAAAAAAAAAAGTAAATACCCCCTACTAACTTCACAACAACTTATTGTAGAAGAAAGTTATTGGTACCAAACGGTTGGAAAAAAAAGTCTACTTTTAAATGATTTTCCTTAGGGGGTCATATTCATCGAACCCAAACTTTGTTTTTTTTTCAATAGCAATACTCAAATTTGACAGCATAAATAGATTCTACTTTCTTCAATTAGCCTAAATCCAAATTTTCATGAAATTCGTACGATTAGTTTCCGAGAAATTTATTATTTAAAAATGAGCATATTTTAGGGAAATTATATCTAAATTGAAGTTCGGTACGGTTGAATCCATATCAACTCAGGCACGGGGGTTACCTTCATAGTCTCAGAAGTTTTTGAATTGAACACATGTTAAAATTTAAGAAAAAGTAAGGTACTTTTATATTTTTGTTTTGTCCAAAAAAATTTCTGGCCCGAGATACAGGCCGCCAAAGATGGCATCCCGAACACCATTTCCCATTCGCAATTTTCGATAAAAATTTTAAAGTGCTCTATCTCTTGAACGGTGCAAGATTTTTTGTTGCGTTTTTTTTTTTATTTTAAAGATAATATTCTTTTGTTTAAAATGATATACCCAATTTTGAAATATGTATTCAACTTTTCTAGTGGCAACCTTTTGAAAAAAAAAATTTTTTTTTTTTTCAAAAATGCCAATCTCAAAAATTTTGATTTTTTTGCTGTTGATCAATACCATTGGGAACTACCTTCACTGTAAAGGAGAACTTCCACTTTTGAGTTTAATAAGTTTTAAAAACATTTAAAAAATTCAGAGAATTTTACAGGAACTGTATATATACAGTTCCAGTAAAAGTCACTGAATTTTTGCTTATTTGTATCATTTTGTAAGGGTAAGCTCACGATATATCCTAAACAAGTTGGAAATTGAAATATCAAATGTGGCAAATGAGGTGCGTTCGTACTATAACTAGTTTTATAAATATTCAGATCTTGGTGCAATAAGTGTTACACTCTTGGGCAAAAAGGCATGAATACAAAATTTATTTTGACTTCTATATATTAAATTCAGTAATACGGAAGTAATATGAATCCATCTTAAAAAGGACTTAATCACCATGGCAACCTAGAATCATTACCTACCATGGTATATCATTGAATCAATTATGTATCATAGGACTTTTAAATAGAATGGAAAAAACTTTTATTAATATCTTTTTAAGTTTCTATTCGATTTTCATAACATTTGAAGTGATACATATTTTATTTTCACTACAGAACATTGCATAGTAAAACAATCTCAATAACATATATCAATTACACAGCAATACAACCATATTAATGCAAGTTAGAGTTGAGACAGACGGGCAGACAAACCGAATCCATAAAGACTTTCAACTATGTTGGAAAGTGTTAAAACACATAAAGAGGTTGGAATTTGACTTTTAAAAATTCATATCAATAGACGGAAGCATACTTTCATACAGCCCTGTATTTTACATACTCTCTTTATCTTTATATACATGCCACTATTTAGCTAATATTTAATTAAGACTAAAACACGCTTAAAACTAGTGAAATCACACTTCCAGAGTTTATCATCCATAGTCGGCCATATATCTAATTCTTTGCGCAGACCTGTATATCACTTTATCTATATTCTAGAAACATATCTTAGTAAGTAAGTAAGCACCCACCCTGGGAACCCGCTTTTGGCTTATGGTTAGGTGTAACCCCCAAGCCCAGGGCAGGGAAAAGTTTTACTACCTGCGGAAACAAGCCCAGAACCCCGGTCTCCGGGAAAGAAGACTTCAGAACGACCCGCCTGACACGCCGAAGAGACCACAAGAGGCAAGTGCCGTGTCCCCGGACCGCCTGTGAAAATTTATTATTATTTAAGATGGCGATTCTTTACCAATCACAATTGGCTACCCTATTGTTTCAGCGCGAGCCTAGAAATATATTACAATTATGATTTATATGTTTTGGAATTTACGTACTATTTGAAAAAATTTTAAGTATTTACATTCATCTTTACATTTGATAAGAAATATTTTTTTCCCTTTTTTTCACCCTTTTAAACAAAAATATTTATACATATTTACAATATTTCTAGTGGTATTTAAGTTCTTAAAAATAAAACAATCTCAAAAACACCCTTCCATACACCACGTGGACCCATGACATGTCCACCACAGGCAATCAGAAGAGGTAATTATTGAATGTATTTATATTGAATAAAAGAATAATGGCTATTGAGAATATCGTAGTTAGCATAAAGTTTTTTAAGTTGTGCCGGGTCATTAATTATTTTTAGGATGTCCTGAAGGATTGTCGTTTCTGTTCTGTGAAATTTAAACTTCATGAATTTGCAGTTGCCGAAAATGTAATGCATCGGGTCTCCTCGACCACCACATTTACAAAGGTCGTCATCTTTTTTGCCGATATTATAAAGGAAAGACGGGAAGCTGCCGCGGCCTGTTAAAAAGTAAATAGATACTTTATCTT
The DNA here is from genome assembly GCA_963932465.1 of Maratus speciosus. Taxonomy (NCBI): domain Eukaryota; kingdom Metazoa; phylum Arthropoda; class Arachnida; order Araneae; family Salticidae; genus Maratus; species Maratus speciosus. The sequence goes on from OZ010792.1 coordinate 283,835,280, forward strand.
TTGAAATTATTTGGTTCTGAACTTTTGGTACCAGCCCGTGCGTATATCTGCCACCCCCTGAGTGATCCCAGTTGTACTGCCACCTGTCCAGTAATTGGGTTCGAATACATTTTATAAGATAGGACCGAGGCAATTTAACTCCTCGATCCACTGGTAGGTCGCAGTACTGGGCGGCATCATTCGCCAGTTCATTAACCGCTATGCCAATGTGGCCTTTTATCCAAGTAATGTAAAAAATTTTATTTTGATTTTGTTTAATTAAATTATGGATGTAATAAATTGAAGGGTTAGTTGGAAATAAATTGTCTAAGGCTTTAATAGTAGATTGACTGTCACTTAATATTTGGAATTTTGTATAAGGGGAGTTAATGGCCCAATTAATTGCCGAAATTATTGCGTGCAGCTCCGCCTGAAAGATTGAATTTTCTGCTCTCAGTTTGACTGTTTTTTCATAAATTTTAATGTTATGATTGTAGGCTACCATTGCATATGCTGTGCCAGAGTCCACCTTAGAACCATCTGTGTAAATCGAAATAAGATTAGTTTTTGTGATAATTTTGTCTGTAACTATTAAGTTATTTAAATGAATTTCCGGATTTATTTCATATTTTAGGATTTTATTTTCTATATCATCTTTACATATTGGTTTGGGTTCTTTAAGTAATAAGTTTTTATTGTGTAAAATATTGTATTTTAGATTTTTATATTCCAGTGTTATTAAGATTGGTGGTATTCCTAATAGGACCTGTAACGTATGTGTTGCAACATTTTTATATGTTTTGGTTATTGACGTGAGACAAGTTCTTTGGATGGATTGGAGAGCGCGTTTATCTTTTATCCTGAGGTCTCCAAACCACACCTCCGAACCATAATCTATAATTTTTTCTAGTACTGTTATGTACCAGGTTCTAAGATAGCCTCTGTCCACCCCCCAAGTAGCCGAGAAGACCCGTTTAATGGATGAGGTTAGCTGTAAAATTTTGTTTTTTATGCTAGTTATGTGCTTGTCCCATTTTAAAGTACTCTGGAATATTATCCCTAAAATTTTTATTTCCTTTAATGGCTTGATGGTATAGTTACCCAATTTAAAGGTTGGTGGACGTTTATCCAAAGTGTTTTTCCCCAACATAATAAAAGTCGTTTTTTCCTTTGAAATCTGTAAATTTAAGTTATTGCAAATATTATAAAAAAGTTTTATTTTTTGGTTGGTTTCGGTCTCTAAGATGAGTCTGCTCCTCGCTTTGACAACCATATTGAAGTCATCGCAAAAAACATACAGGTCTTCGAATTTACTGTAAAAGTTTATTAAGATTATATTTGCTATGATTAGCCACAGAAGCGGCCCAAGGCACGACCCCTGTGGACAGCCTTGATAAGTTGGTCTTTTAATGTTATTTGATAAATAATTTGTTATTAGTTCTCGTTCGGATAAGAAGCTAAGAAGGATACGTTTTAAATATTGGGGAATTGGTAATTCGTTAATTTGTTGACACAAAGTGACCCAATCGATATTGTCAAACGCCCCTACAATGTCGAATGAGATAATGCTGCAGTATTTATATTTTTCAAGATACGTTTTTGCTTTATGTTTTAATTTGTTTAATAGTTGAATTGTGCTTCTGTTCTCACGGAAGCCATACTGGGCCCCGTGAAGAACATTTAATTTTTCTAAGTAGTGATTAATTCTTCGTTTTAGGATCCTCTCATAGATTTTTCCCAGCATGGGAAGGAGACAAATGGGTCTATAGGAGGAAGGTTGGCGTGGATTTTTATTACGTTTTGCGAAGAAGATCACATTTGCTATTTTCCATGATTTAGGAAAGTAGTTAAGAGTAAGACATTTGTTATATAAGTCACGTATTAGATGTTTAAAATTATTGTATATGTTTTTAATAATAAATGCATCAATTTTATCAAATCCAGGGGCTTTTAAATTATTTTGCTCATTAAGTGCTGATTTTATTTCTTTAAAAGATATTAGGGGGGGAGGGGGGGAAAGATCTTCCTTTGCCGCTGGGTCCATGAGAGGTGGATGCGGGTTTTGATGTATTGAGAAATGGTGGTTAAGTAATATGTTGAAAGTGTCTAATTTTGTAGTATATGGGGTTGAACCCTGTAGTGTTGTGTGTATGAAATGATTATTTTTGAGTCTTTTATTCATTGCTATTTTAAAGGCTTGGCCAAATTTGTCTTTTGTTTTAGAGCAGAAACTCTGCCATGATTTAGTTTTTTGTTGTTTTATACGTTTTTTGTATATTGCTCTTTCTCTTTGTAGGAGGGTTCTCCACTTTGGGTCATTTGTTGATTTAAATCTTTTCCGTAATGCTGAGATTTTATTTCGCTGGATCTTCAGCTCTGCCGTCCACCAGTCAAATGTTGGATATAATTTGAAACTTTTTGTTTTTAGTGAGGATTTACAGGTGTCTAGAATTACTTGGTTAAAACCATCAAGCCATTCATCCAGTTCTATTCGAGTTTTAGTATCAGATAAGGATTTCAGTAAATTATTAATTTTCGGTTTCAAGATGTAATTAAATTTTTTAAAATTTGAGTATCTTGTTTTAAATCTTTTAAGATCTACAATAACTGGTTTAAGATTTAATGAGAATCTGATATACCTGTGGTCCGACGTGCTCTCTACTGTGTCATCTACATACCATGAGTCCACGCAGTCCACCAGGTCTTGTGTACAAAGGGTTACATCTGGATTCCCCTTCATGGGACGATTCGGCTGTCCTATAAATGAATGAGGTGCCTCTATATCATTGATCAGAGTTAAGTTATTAGATAATAGTAAGTATGCCAAAATTTTTCCCCGTTCATCTTCTTTCTGATATCCTAAAAGTGACAAGTGGACATTGAGGTCTCCTCCCATTATGATGTGATTCAATGGTTCGAAGAAGTCCAGCCACTTCATATCACCTCTGAAATCACCTTTTGGTCTGGCATACACAGAGCCTATTGTGATCTTGCCGGATTCAGTAGTAAGATTGACGAATACTGCATTATCGTCTTTATATGTCTCTATCACTTCCACGTCCTTTCGAGTTACCACAACTGCCGCTGTTTTATTTTTTGAGATAAATGCTTGCCAATTTGACGGAATTGACCATATGGCTTCGTTAAAGTAGTAAAAGTCCTGTAATAGAAGAACTAGTATTTTATGCTGATTTGCAAATCCCATTAGGGTTGATGTTGCAGAACTTGATCCCTGTAGATTAATTTGAATAAAGGTTAGTTTATTTGGAATATATATTTTCTGTGGTTTTGCAGGGTTATTCAGAATTTCTGTTATTATTTGTTCTTGGTTTACTGTTAAATTTCCATTTTGAGTATTGGAGTTGTTTGAGTTTGTTGAGTTATTAGAATTATTTATTTCTTCATTTATCGGATTGAACTTTCTTGATTAATTTGTATATTTTTATTTCTCTGTGACAGGTAGTACTGTAGTGTTGGACAGTCTGGTGAACTCGATCTATGCGGGAAGTCGCTATTTGTTCCAGCACAGTTTCTGCCTATATCGAATTTATTTTATTTATTTGTGCTAGATTGCTTCGCTGTAGTATTAAATATTGTAAAGTCGGACATACACTAGAACTAGCTGCATGCGGGAAGTCACTCGCACTCCCCATGCAGTTTCTGCATCTGTGTTGTTGTGGTTTATTTCTGTAATAACAATATTTTTGATCATGGCGTCCTGCACAGTATTCACACGTTGGAGATTGTCGGCAATTCTGATCCACGTGTCCGAAAGATTGACAGTTCTTACATCTTAATATAGGTTGGTAAGGTGCAATCCTGACCGATGTAAATCCCATGACGATCTTTCGTTGTCTCAGTAGATGAATCGCAACTGGAGCTTCTGCTTCAAAAATTAGTTGGTATGTTGAAGCTTTTTCTCTTTGTTTTCTATTAATGTAGTTTATTGGAATATCTGAATCATAAAGATTTTTTAGATTGGTTATTATTTCTTGTGGATCCATATATGTCGGGATCCCTAAAAGAATCAGTTTTCGGAGATCCGCAGCCTTATATTCTATATCCACAATGTCTTTTAGGGTTTCTATCTTCTCAATCGTCTCAAGCAGCTTATTCGTGTTTTCATCACTAAACGTTTTAATTATTAGTGTATTTTTGTTTTTGGCAAGTTCACAATATATTTGTTTATATTCAATTGTGTTTCTAGTTTCTCTTGTTAGCATGATTTTTATGTCATTGAGCGACATATTCGTGTTTTTCTGCCGAGTTATCAGGATAGCTGCTTTTGAATACTGTGCATGTACCGTTGGAATTGTTGTCTTCTTAGGTATTGCAGCCACCTCCGAATATAGTGAATTATCTGTATTTGCCTGTATGTTTTCTTCTATATTATTGCATTTTATGATTGGTTGTTGTTCCTCTACTGTTTCTATTTTTTCTCTTATCTTTTTAAGTTCTTCCAAGATGATTCTAGTATAAGGTATCGTTTCTTCTGTATTTTGCTGTTGAATTAAGTTTTCTATTACTTTATTTTTGTTTCTAATTTCTTTTAATTGTTTTTCTATTTCTTCTTTGTATTTTAATTCTTTTTCTGGAACAGATGTCATATTCGCCCCATATTGGCGCGATTTTTTTCGGTTGCCAATTTGGCGAAAACATCAACAGCATAAACAACATAATCCGGGTTACCACATCAAGCCCTTTAGCACAAGTTAAGTACCCGTTGCCTATAGGATATTGGCGACAGAAAAAAATCGCGCCAATATGGGGCGAATATGACATCTGTACCCTTTTTCTAGTAGTTCATTCAATTCTTTATTGCATTTTTCCAATTCATTTGTTAGAGTGGGCTGTTCTTGCAACTTCTTAATCGTTTCTAATTGATCTTTTATGATTTGTTCGTGTTCAAGTATTTTTTGACGTTGATCTAACGTCACCTTATTGACGGTGTTGAGATTCGCCGTTATTCTATTATTTTCTTCTCTTTGTATTTCAAGGTCTTTCACCATTTCACTTGCTTTAAAGATAATTTTGTCTAGGTATTTTTTAGCTTCTTCACAATCACCTCTTCTTCTACTTCTTGTAAGTGATTTATAAATCTCTATCATTTGAGTCATTGTCATCTTCTTTATAGCAAGTTCACCATACCTCGGCGTGGCTACTTCCTCCGGAGGATCTTGAGTCGACATTGAGGAATTTTGTGTGTTGTCTTCTTGTATAGATATTTGAGTTGCTCTTTCTTCTGTAGTTTTTAAGTCATGTCTGCCCGATTTTCCTGTCCCCGTTCTTCTACTCTTCTCCTTTAATTCTCTAATCATCTTTTCCTGCTGTTCCGCTCTTTTTTCCAGATTATTTTTGTTGTCATCTAATTCTCTTATTTTTTGTTTTATTTTGATGAGATATTTTTCTGCCATACTAGACGCTCCTTTAGCATGAGTGCTCTTCGTCTTGCTGTAGCTATCTATCAATTGTTCCAGCGACATTAATTTTGCCATGAGTTCTGAATATGTGGTCAGATTTTTTGGAAGGTCTTTAGTATTTAATCTTGGTGTTGAGTGTATTGATATACTGGAATCAAATGATCCTTCGGTTTCATGCTCCGCAAAATGAAGTTCAGTATAAAAATGCATAACTCATTTAAAAATCACCTTTAAATCACTTTTGTTCATACTCAGTAACTCTTCAGGGGCGCCATTTGAGGGGGGCTGGGGGGGGCCATAGCCCCCCCCCCAAGGAATTTGGTATTTTAGAAAATTTATCTGTCATCGCAGGTCAAACTCAAAAGAATTTTAAAAAATTACTCAAAACCTAAAATAGCTTGTCAAATTTTATTACAATAAAAACACGTATAAATAAACACTTTAGGTAGATAAACTAATAATTATAAAAAAAAAATTTCTAATTTGCCAATTTATCTATTTTTTCCAAGTCTAATTTGCAAATTTCGCATTTTTTTTTCTGCGGTCAATTGACGAATTGATTTTGCGTCGCTCTGCAAGAAAAATAAGCAAATAAATAAATAAAATAGCATGGTCTTCCCTTGAAAATTAAACAAGAGAGAAAACTCATGCGTCAAGAATAGATTATGAAACACTTTCCAACACATCAAGAATGCTTTAGCAAAACTTAGCCTTTCAATAAGGTAAATAATATATCTAATTAAACATTTTAGAAAACATAAGGACTTTTTCCTAGAAATCCGCACAAACTTTGCAATTATGTAAAATAGCAAAAGAAACCGAATCAGGTGAAACTTGCACGTGAAGTGTTGTGCTATCGTATATAAGAGCATGGCCATTAGCCAAGAGATCATTAAATAATCTGTGTTTTCCGAGAATAGAGCCACAAGAGGAGTGTCTATGTATTATTGTGTACAAGTTTTACGAAAGCAATATTCATCAAGGAGCAAGTCCATCGTGAACTATTTATTTTCCGAAAATATCACCAAACGAACTACATACGATGTTCTAGAATGTTACTAGGAGGGACTCTCGGCCAAAAAAGAACTGGGATCGGGTAGGAAGGCCAAAAAAAAAAAAATCTAAGCCAGAGTCAGAGCAGTTGAAAGGACTGTTTGACGAAAACGACCGAGTATTAATCCATCCCAATGCCTTCGAAATACAGTGTTTCACCTAACCACCAACAAAAGACAATCACTAAGAACCTGAACATCAAATATTACAAGAAATGGCCATAACAGAATGAACATAAAAACAAAGAACGTCGTGAAAACGAAGTGTGGTCACTTGTTCAGAAAATTCTCTGATAGAATATTCATCTTCGATGACGGTGACGGCTCATATTTTAAGCTCAAGCGTTCCACGTTTAACTATAACGGTGGCTATTATACATCTGACGTCTCTACGACCCAAGATATCATTAAATTTTCTACTAAGGCAAAATTCCAAGACAAGATCCTCGTATGGATTGCAATGGGTCCGAAAGGTTTGGGTCGTCCGTTCATCCGAAAGTCTGGGTTCGCTGTCAATGGGCAACGACATTTGAACAAGAGCATTCGCCGTCTTCTTATCCCCTACATCTGTAGCAACTACAATGACGGTGATTACTGTATCTGACCAGACTTGGATAGCAGTCATCTCTGCAAAATCGTTCTCAGCCATTTCCGCCAGCAAAATTTCACTTTCATAAAGAAGTCTGACAACCTGGTTAGCGTTCCCCAAATTTGACCAATTGAGCGGTTCTGAAAGTATCTGAAATCAAAAGTGTATGCCAAAGGCTAGAAAGCAGGTAACATCCAGAAATTGATCAATCGAATCAAGTATTGTTTAAAAATTATGAACTTAAATTTTGTTCAATGTCTAGCAAGTACCACCAAAAGTAAAATCGATAATGTCAAACGAAACGGTTTAATTGAAATCCGATAACAGTTTTACAGAGGAATGTGGTTATTGAAGTCACCTTACAGTGCCCATTTGAGTTCTTTATCTCGTTTTTTAATGACTTTCAAGTCAAGAAAAGTTTGTGCAGATTTCTAGGAAACAGTCCTTATACCACATTTAAAAACCATATTTCAATAATTACCGCCCATAACCGTAAAAGTAATCCAGTTCTTTTGTGAGGCTCTGTATATGATCTATAAATTTGTACATATGATACACAGTGTGCTTAAATTATGTTTAGTAAGAAAATGCATAACATAGTAAAAAATTCCCCTTCAGCAGTTTCTACCGATAGAGGGAAACGTACTTAAATTCTTTTGTACAGCCCTGTATATGACATACAGATTTTAATACACACCACATATTAATGCTGAAATTTACAAGCAATGCTTAAGCTACTTAAATTACACTTCCATGAGTAGGCGATCCATAGGCGATTATATATCCAGTTCTTTGCATAGTCCTGTATATGATTTTATTTATATGCAGCAAACATACCTTAGTATATTATAACTAAATGTAGTTGAGCTTGAAAGACAACTTGAAGCTGCATAACTCAAATTAAAAGTAACATCTTTAAGCAATTCCTGCTCTTTCTCAATAATGTTTACGAATTTTTCTGCGTGTCTTACGAATTTAAAAATTGCTCTGTATATGTTCTATAGAATTTATGTACACCATGTAGTATTCAAAAATTTAGTTAAACTAAAAAACCATACCATAAGTGAAAACGGACTTGCAGCAATCATTCCTAATAGCCAAACTTCGCATACAGATTTGTTCCCGAAATCTTTTATGTGTCCCTGTAAATGAATGATAAATGCAATCCCCATCCTATTTTACTGCAAGCATTTTGTTGTTAGCTCCAGTAATATATATCAGTTTCATCAGGTTTGAAATAGTACAACATAATTGAAATACGCTACGAACAGTTTTTACCCGTAGACCATCAAATAATCGAACTCTTTTGCATAACCTTGTAAATGAGTGATGAATGCTTCGCACCCCATATTCTACACAAAGTATGTATTAGCACTAGAGATGAGACGGACTCAACCCGGACCTGACACGGGTTTGATTTTTATACCAGCCTTCGGGCTCGGGCCCATTCTTTCTCAAATTGGCAATTTTATTTATTCTCGTACTCGTGTAGAAACAAAAAATAATTTTTTTACCCCTTAAAAATTAATTATCCCATTGCAAGTCTTTTTAATGCTATTTTGATCAGGAGGAAAGAGAAATAGATTTTCTTTCTTTTTTTTTTTTTTAGTATTTGTCGAACATTATTTTGAAAGAAAACTTGTGATATTTGATGATTTATGTCTGTAGTTTAACGCGAGTAATGACCTATTGATGTTGGCGGTAATCAGAATATGGCGCCATTAGGATACTGTTTAATTGGAATGTTTATTTATTATTACTTTTTTCAGAGATCTAACGCGAAATAAATATTTTCTTTTACGTCAATCAGCATTAGCCTAAGATTTGCAAATTTTTAGTCTCCTATTGTCTGCGATTGTAATCGTTCTTTATATGAAAATAATGTTGGTGATTTTATTCATGCTTCTTCTTGAAGTCTGCTCATTCTGTGGCTCTGTTTTTCATATTCATACAATCACTTTCATACGTAAGTAGATAAAATTGGCATGTGTTGTTATCCCCGATTGAAAGTAATCAAGCAGCGTTTCCTCTTTTTCTATAAAAGCTTCAGATCTTTTCGGTAACGGTGTCAAATTTATAATTTAAACTTATTTTCAAAGCCATGATAAATGCGAAAGATGTACACCTTTTATAGGAAACAGAAAACGCTGTTCGATTCTTCGTCATATAAATCATAATTTCTGCAAATTTCATTAATTTATACATAAAATGCTCTTCGTTATTGTGTCCATCAGGTATACCTACTTGTTGCGGGAGAAAAATTTAAAAATCTTTTTAGGGAAGTATATTTCTATTTGACACTAAACGTCTCTTTTGATAAGATTTAATGTAAATTTCATAAAATTAATTATGTGCTAGAGATTAACAGTTGTTAAAAAATGAGATCTATTACATTTAGAAAAAACAGCTTTTAAATATGCATTTTTGTTAAACCTTTTTTTTCCGTGCATACTTTCGGTATCGGAATCGGGCTCTGATGGCACAAACTTTTTCGAATTCGGATTTAAAATTGTTGGCCCCGGGCTCTGAAAAATGAGCCCGGACTCATCTCTAATTAGCACATCTCAGAAATTTTTATCAATTTCATTATGTTTGTAACGGAGTAACATTATTAAAATACGTCACAAATATTCTTTCTTCATAGACTATAATATAACGGAATACTTGTGAGTTCTCCTGGACGCGAACTGTAAGTGCTAAACATAACATTACATGTAGTAGTAATCTTTTAGTACACCCCAATAATGTGTATAAATGTTATTATGTTTAAATACTGTAATACAACAATATTAAAATATACCGCAAATGATTTTACCCGATAGACCATAATCTAACGGAATACTTTTGAGTCCTCCTGGAAATGAACTGTGAATGATACACACTTCATTTTGAATACCGAACATTCCATTGTAAACATAATAACATATATCAATTACGCGTTAATCCGAGTATATTTACGTGAGTTAGAGCATGACCAGACGGGCAAACAAACCCAAATCACTTTTCAACTGCGTTGGAAAGTGTTACAAATATTTCTTGAAGAATCCCATGCTTATGAAAATGTTAAGAATGGCATGCTATTTCAAACCCTTCCCCTCAAACAAAATCTTGCCTCCTCTCCCCACTCTAAGAAACTTATTAAATGGCTTTTTGTCCTGTCCGTAAAGCCTGCAAAGTCCAAAAAAAAAAAAATCTCCGTTTTAGACAGGTACCCTTCTTAGCAAGAATAATTATATAGTGCTTTCTTCATAGAAACTTAATTTTTTTTTTCCGTTTACGAAACAATTCTTTTTTTGACAGGTTTCGTATTCGCAAGTTTTACAATAAATGTAATATACCTATACTCTTCAGAGGTATACTATAGAAAGGATGTTTTAAATGCCTTTAAAAATACTTGTAAAAAGGGAAACTGTCTATAATAGAATACTGTCTTAAACGGAAAAAATGTTAGTCACTATCTTGAAATTATACCTACTAAGATAAAAAAAACCTCCTTAAAACGGCATTTTTCATAGGTTTTCGTTTTGATGGGAGAGAGTACAGGCTCCCCCCCCCCCCCCGCCGCCGAACCCCACCCCACCCTTGGCTATGCCACTGTTCTCAAAGACAGCCTTGCCCCCCCCAAGAAAATTCTGAAATGGCGCCCCTGTAACTCTTACGATTTCTTCTGTGCACCCCTGTATATGATCTACGGCATTTATACACACAACGCAATTAATATGGAAAAATTTAGTTAAACTTAAAAACTCATATCACAACTAAAAATACACTTCCAGCAATCATCGTTAATATACAGTATTTTGTATACAGAAAAGTATTTGAAATCTTTTGTGTGTCCCTGTAAATACTATACACTTTCTATTACACAGGAAGTAACTTGTAAACCACAGCAACATATATAATTTTATTATATGTGAAAGAGTTTAGCATAATTAAAATACGTCACAAACAATATTCCCCTTATACCATTATCTAATGGAATTCTTTTATGAGGATCTGTAAATGAATCTGGGAGCACGGCAGTGCGTCCGCCAAGTTCGCACAAGCCGTATAAGCTACCTTTTCTTGAACCATTTCGGCATACTTTTCACCCCCTCATAACGTCGTTTTAGGGAGAGATATAGAATTTTTTCTTTTATATACATGCTTGTATGGTCAAACTGAACTAAGATTCCACGATTTCATGTTTCTATATGTAGTAGTTTTCGAAATATTAAATTCCGAAAAAGCGCTTTTTTGTCACTGACTGACTTCGCATCATCAAATAACTAAGGTACTTCTAAAAGTCGTAGAATCATGAAATTTCACAAGTAAGTCGGGTTTGTAGCACAATTAACCAGAAAAATCTGAAAACACAGAATTTCCGCCTCTAAACCCTTCAAACAGGGGGTGTTTATTTGGCCGTAAACAGTTCCTTGTGCCAATGTTGGTCGCCAAAACTCGATTACAGAGTTTTGAAGGGGGTCACGTGATTTCAATCAGAATAACATTTTATATATATGCTTTTCCAAAGATGTTTGTTAAATAGAAAAAAATGAATATACCTAAAAATTTTAATCAGTATAGGTTATGATATATTCACAATATTAAAACAATAGCACATTTAACAAAATATAATCGCAGTTCAGTACTTTTCCGATATAGAAGCCTTGGCGAAATAGAAAAAATTGCCTTGACGAGAAAAGAAATTTAGTAAAAACGCATTTTCTGGCAACCTATTTACTGTTTCATATACACAAGAAATTTTTTCCATATGTATACAATTTATTTGATGTAAGGAACCCGTTTATTTATTTTTATATACAGACAGAAATAATTTGTACATAAAAAAACTATATTTTATACATGTATAAATAAAATGTTTATATGTATACATACATATATGGACAACATAAAAGTTCATCAGGTTTGTTTTCATAGTTGTTTATATCATTTGGCAACATATCTCAGTTTCTGAAGTCCGAATTGCGCCAAGATTTAAAAAAAAATGTCAAGGCCCCTATAGTGGAAAAATATCCTAATTCCATATGAGTGTTTAAAAATCTCCTTTTAATTAAATGAAATGTGTAACAAATAAACTGTCTTTAACGATGTGCGACAGATGCGGCGTCCGAAGTCCGCTGCTAATGTTATTATATTGTATTATTAGCCTACTTACTGTTAATTTATTGTTAATTTTAAATCTTTAAAAGAAAGATTATAGTTATAGATAAGATATGTTAGTCGCCAAAACCCGATTACAGAAAATTAGCCTGGGTTATAAAGGTGTTACATGATTTCAAGCTGAATGAATTTTCATATGCTTTTACAAAAATCTTAATAAGGCAAATCTTTCAATTTATCTGTCCATCTTTCTATCTTTTACTTCCTTAAAAGAAATTTTATTAAAGACCGGGAGGCGTCTGCACAGATCACCACCTCATCGAGTTGACAGCTGAAATTTTAGGATTAGTTAAATATTGATTAGCGTATTGAAATGTAACTGGTCTGCCAAGTCATATCTTTGTGAAAACCACCTACAGACCCGATTTTACGGGTTAACTGGTGGATTTTCCATTGTGTTTTCCTGCACCCATTCCTCCATGTTTCCAAACTTTTGGATGCAGGAAAATACAATAATAAACCTATCAGTTAACCACTAAAATTAGGTCTTCAAGTGGTTTCTACCAAGATATGACTTAACAGACCTGTTGCATTTAAATATGCTAATCTAGTTTTAACTAATCCTAAAATTTCAGCTGTAAACTCGATGAGGTTATGGCGTGTACAGACGCCTCCCGGTCTATTATAAATGTCGGAATTCTAATCTCAATAGCATTCTGGTCAATCTGGCAATTATCCCTACTATTTATGGAACACTATTCCTTTAAGTGCGTTTTAATGATGTTAATGAACTTATGCATATGCATCATACATATTATACATATGCATATAATACGTAATACATTTGCATCATACATATTATAGGTATGTGTATAATACATAATACATATGCATCATTATGACGTCAGAATAAACAAAACATTTTTTGTCGCCAAATTTGAGAATTGACATGATATATTACCAAATTTTGCGAAACTTTGCTAAATGTCGCCAAGCTTGGCGAATATTTGACGCTAATGGCTATTTTTAAATGAGTTAATTATTAATGCGAGCCATCTATTTTTATTTTTCCGCATATCATCTGAATAGTTATATGATATAACGTACTAATATTTCCAAAGTGCTAATAGTTTCGTCACTGCCCAAAGCTTCTGCTATTGTTATTATATTGTACTGTTATTATACTTACTGTGACTATATTGTTAATCTTTACACCGCTAAAACTTCTGTATTATGTAAAGAAAAGTTACGGAAACTATTAAAGCATTGAAACTGCCAGTTCTCCTTATGATTATTATAATTCTATAATATGTAACCTGTTAATCGATATGTACGTTAGAATGAATCTTCTATAATCCGGTTCCTCGCATTTTAGTTTTCAGGTTTCAAATAAAATTAGCTAAAATCTTAAAACCATGGCACATTGACTAATTGTTCAACACGATCAGATGAGAAGAATGATAGATTTTCAAATGGATCATGGCAGTGAGCCGGTAGACCTTCTATTCTTCCGTAATCGAGTCTATTGAAAAGGTTAACGTGAAAAAAAGATATTAGCATCAATATGGTTTAATACAAATGCAGATATTGTCAAAGGATTTCATAAGAACCATTTCACTTGTAGCCAGTCGTATCAGTTAAAATACAACAATTGGCAGTGACCCCAATTAGAAAAGATTACTTAATAGGATTAAAAATTTCCGCATTAGAGAACGAATCGTAACTGCTAAGTAAACATGCATAAGTGAGTTAAGCGATATTTGTCACGAAAGATGAAATACATAACAACACAAAATATATGATGTGCTTCCATGATTATAAAGAGTTCTTGATTTCTCTATCAAAAGCTTCCGACTTGGCAAAAGAATGGGCAAGTAAATTAAATTATGAATAACAGACACATGATGCAATGTTTAGCATGGAATTAATACGGTCAATACTTCTTGCTAGAGGCGGCTAGTACTTTAATATAAAAAGAAATAAAGTATAAATTTGTATAGCTCAATAAAATAAATTTAGTTATTTTTATGTTAGCCGGGCGTAAGTGGCAAATCGCCAAATAATGTTCTCAACTCCATTGTTCATATTGCATTCATTTCATTTAAAGATATATACTTTTCAGTCATCTCATTTAAAATAGATGCATTTCCCTCATTTTATTTAATAGAATATTTAACATAGAAATAAATAAATAAATAAATAAGAAATAATAACGTAAACCAAAATATTTTATTTGAAAATCAAAGCATTGTTTCTAGTTTACACATGTGAAAAATGAAAACTGCTATTGGCGAAAAAACAAAAGGCTAATGAGGATATTTGCTCTCGGCTAGCATAAAAGTAAAGAAATTTAAGTTTTTTCATATTAATATAGTTTAGAATAACAAATTTGAAAAAACATACAAAAAGTAGTGATATCCCAACAAAAAGTTTTCGGTAAAAAAGAAAAAAAGCGCCAAGTTCTCCTTAATGTTTCGGCCAGAAAAAGTAGTGATATCTGAAGTTCGCACAAGTTAAAAGCCAAACATCCCAAATCTTTCATTGAAAATGGCTTCCTGCGACTTGGCCGTTAATGCCTTCGAGAGAGTTTTTCAAATTTTAAAAAATGTACCAATGAGCTACATGCCAACTACATTTTTTGATTATTTTAGGCATTTTGTGGCACAGAGTACAGAAATAAAATACACATTTGAAAAAAGCATTTAAACAACTTCAGTCTATTTAAATGCTTAGAAATTAAAAGTAACAAAATACTTGTATTCAGGAGCCCTAATTGCTAAAACATAATTAGTATCAGTATTTATCAGTTTATAAATCTCTCAGTTTATAACCTCTTAATGTATGCAAACAAACTGTATTAAATGTTCAAACGAAATAAATCTCTTTCGTCAATACACAAGATTTCAATATTATACAATAAAATATAATGTAACATATTGTAAGATTTGAAGTAAGTAAATTTTGTTTTATTTCTTGGGTTTTACGTTAATGACTTTAGCCCGTACAAAATGGCAATTAAACCACAAGTGGACTAAATGATCTGTAATCAAAACTAATGTTTGTTGAAACTGAATGGTAGTTATCAGAAATCTTTTACTTATAATGTCTTTATGTGAATTTGCCTCTTTGCATTCTCATATTACTTTTAATATTTAAATAATTCATAAATGTGTAATTTCTCAATCATTAATTTTGAAATGCTGTAGAAGGCATTAACGGCCAAGTCGCAGGAAGCCATTTTCAATGAAAGATTTGGGATGTTTGGCTTTTAACTTGTGCGAACTTCAGATATCACTACTTTTTCTGGCCGAAACATTAAGGAGAACTTGGCGCTTTTTTTCTTTTTTAGCGAAAACTTTTTGTTGGGATAATTAATATTCTTTGCACCACATATTTTACAGAATGTATATTTTAATACACTTCATTTTAATACATAGTTAAGATATTTTTTTCCATGTTTTGTTTTATTTGTTTTATGCTTCCATTCACCGAACTTTTTAAACACGCCTTGTATACCTTGTCAAAATCAAAAGTGGAAGTTCTCCTTTACAGGGAAGGTAGTACTCAATGGTATTAATCAACAGCAAAAAAATCAAAATTTTTGAGATTGACATTTTTGAAAAAAAAATTTTTTTGAAAAAAAATTTTAATTTTTAAAATCAACAATAAAAGAGAACTTTCTTATATTGTTGTTAAATAATACCGGGAGACAATGGCACTGTTTACTTAATTCTCTTTACATTAGCTTATTTTCCAATTTTTAACTAATTTTTTTAAATTAAAGACAGAAACAGCCACTGTATCTCTTAACAGCACCTGATTTGCTCTTAAAAATCCCCAATCAAAGGAAAACGAATGGAAACCCGTTTACAGAGAGATCGCTACTGTTTTTTTTTTTTTATTATTATTATAATTCAATCTTTCTAAAGCCGATCAAATTAGCGTACTTTTAGAATCTGGGGTGTCTGAACGGGGGGTTGGCGAGCGTAGCTCGTAGGGAGCAGAGCCCCCTAGTTAAATATATGAATGGTTGCGTTATTTTACAGCCGACAAATCCAGCCAACTTGCGTGAATTTGTAGGTAGCTGTTCAGATAATTCCAAGTGATAACACAAGGTGGTTGTTTTGCAGTCGTACTACTAATCCATGCAGTCAATGTGTAAGTGTAACAAGGCAGTAGATTCAATAATCCGATGATTTCTCCATAAGAAACGAAGCCAGTTTGCCGTTCTAAGTCGTTTATTCATCAAACATGAAAACTTAAAGCAAGTCCCACACTATGAAAAAATTCGTAAAGCCGTCAGACTTTGGTATTAATCTCTATGTGATGCTATATGCAGGGGCGCCATTTGAGGGGGCTTGGGGGGGCATCCCCCCCCAAGGAATTTGATGTTTTAGAAAATTTATCTGTCATCGCAGGTCAGACTCAAAAGAATTTAAAAAAATTATTCAAAACCTAAAATAGCTTGTCAAATTTTATTACAATAAAAACACGTATAAGTAAACACTTTAGGTACAGTCGTGGAAAAAAAAAGTAAACACCCCTTACTAACTCCTCAACAAATTATCATAGAAGAAAGTTACTGGTACCGAACGATTGGAAATAAAGTCTACTTTTAAATGATGTATATAAAATTTTCTTAGGGGGTCATCTACATATTAAAACGAATCCTAACTTCATTTTTTTCAAAGGCAATACCCAATTTTAACGAGATATTTCAAATCTTCGGTTCAAACTATGCTTAGACACCAAATTTCAAGTCATTTGAATGATAAGTTTTTGAATTATAAACATTCAAAATTTAGTGCTTCTAATGTTAAATTATATTTTCATATTTTTATTTATATCTCCCGAAATTATGCTCCTAATGTGCTAATTTTTTTTGTGGTAATAATACTAATATACCCAAACATAAATAAGCTGAATTTGTAATTTTTATAATTTTATGATATGAATTATGAATTATGAAATTAATATTCGAAAAAATTATGAATTGCAACCTACAATTTTTTTGATGGATTTATATTTATTAAGTCCTGCTTTATGGAAATTCCAAAAATTTCACATTTTTCTTCCAAGTAGTTTTCAAATTATGCTTAAAAAACGTCAAAATGATGGTTTAAGGGGCCGTCTATGATGGAAGTGAGTAGACATTTTGAAATTTATTCTGCCGTACTGTAATCTAACACGCTTCATTGTCTCCTTGAGTGGCGCTTAAGGTGCCTTGATCAAGGAAGCGGCTCTCTCGGTTAACAATCCAGTACGGAACTTCAATTTGGATACAGCCCTTAAAATACGCTCGTTTTAAAATAATTAATTTCTCGGAAACTTATGGTACGAATTGCATAAAAATTCGTTTTTAGGCTAATTGAAGGGTGTAGAGTTCATTTATGCTGTCAGAATTGGGTACTGCTATTGAAAAAAACAAAGTTATGGTTCGTTTTAATATGTAGGTGGCCCCCTAAGCAAATTTTATATACATCATTTAAAAGTAGGCTTTATTTCCAATCGTTCGGTACCAGTAACTTTCTTCTACGATAATTTGTTGAGGAGTTAGTAGGGGGTGTTTACTTTTTTTTTCCACGACTGTACATAAACTAATAATTATAAAAAAAAAAAATTCTAATTTGCCAATTTATCTATTTTTTCCAAGTCTAATTTGCAAATTTCGCAATTTTTTTCTGCGGTCAATTGACGAATTGATTTTGCGTCGCTCTGCAAAAAAAAAAAAAAAAAAAAAAAAAAAAAAAAAAAATAAGCAAATAAATAAATAAAATAACATGGTCTTCCCTTGAAAATTAAACAAGAGACAAAAATCATGCGTCAAGCATAGATTATGAAACACTTTCCAACACATCAAGAATGCTTTAGCAAAACAGCCTTTCAATAAGGTAAATAATGTATCTAATTAAACATTTTAGAAAACATAAGGACTTTTTCCTAGAAATCCGCACAAACTTTGCGATTATGTAAAATAGCAAAGGAAATCGAATCAGGTGAAACTTGCGCTTGAAGTGTTGTGCTATGGTATATAAGAGCATGGCCATTAGCCAAGAGATCATTAACTAATCTTTGTTTTCCTAGAATAGAGCCACAAGAGGAGTGTCTATGTATTATTGTGTACAAGTTTTACGAAAGCAATATTCATCAAGGAGCAAGTCCATCGTGAACTATTTATTTTCCGAAAATATCACCAAACGAACTACATACGATGTTCTAGAATGTTACTAGGAGGGACTCTCGGCCAAAAAAGAACTGGGATCGGGTAGGAAGGCAAAAAAAAAAAAAAAAAATCTCCAAGCCAGAGTTAGAGCAGTTGAAAGGACTGTTTGACGAAAACGACCGAGTATTAATCCATCCCATGCCTTCGAAATACAGTGTTTCACCTAACCACCAACAAAAGACAATCACTAAGAACATGAACATCAAATATTACCGATAGGGGGAAACGTACTTAAATTCTTTTGTACAGCCCTGTATATGACAAACAGATTTTAATACACGCCGCATATTAATGCTGAAATTTAATTCAAGCAATGCTTAAGCTACTTAAATTACGCTTCCATGAGTTAATATCCATAGGCGATTATATACCCAGTTCTTTGCATAGACCTGTATATGATTTTATTTATAGCAAACTTACCTTAGTATATAGTTGAGCTTGAAAGACAACTTGAAGCTGCATAACTCAAATTAAAAATAACATCTTTAAGCAATTCCCGCTCTTTCTCAATAATGGTTATGAATTTTTCTGTGTGTCTTACAAATTTAAAAATTGCTCTGTATATGTTCTATTGAATTTATGCACACTATGTAGTATTCAAAAATTTAGTTAAACTAAAAAAACATACCATAAGCGAAAACGGACTTGCAGCAATCATTCCTAATAGCTAAACTTCGCACACAGATTTGTTCCCGAAATCTTTTATGTGTCCCTGTAAATAAATGATAAATGCAATCCCCATCCTATTTTACTGCAAGCATTTTGTTGTTAGCTTCGGTAATGTATATCAGTTTCATCATGTTTGAAATAGTGCAACATAAATACGCTGCGAACAGTTTTTACCCGTAGACCATCATATAATCGAACTCTTTTGCATAACCTTGTAAATGAGTGATGAATGCTTCGCACCCCATATTCTACAGAAAGTATGTATTAGCACCAGAGATGAGACGGACTCAACCCGGACCTGACACGGGTTTGATTTATATACCAGCCTTCGGGCTCGGGCCATTCTTTCTCAAATTGGCAATTTTATTTATTCTCGTACTCGTATAGAAACAAAAAATAACCTTTTTACCCCTTAAAAATTAATTATCCCATTGCAAGTCTTTTTAATGCTATTTTGATCAGGAGGAAAGAAAAATAGATTTTTTTTCTTTTTTTTCTTTAGTATTTGTCGAACATTATTTTGAAAGAAAACTTGTGATATTTGATGATTTATGTCTGTAGTTTAACACGAGTAACGACCTGTTGATGTTGGCGGCAATCAGAATATGGCGCCATTAGGATAATGTTTAATTGGAATGTTTATTTATTATTACTTTTTTAAAAGATCTAACACGAAATATATATTTTCTTTTACGCCAATCAGCATTAGGCTAAGATTTGCAAATTTTTAGTCGCCTATTGTCTGCGATTGTAATCGCTCTTTATATGAAAATAATGTTGGTGATTTTATTCATGCTTCTTCTTGAAGTCTCCTCATTCTGTGGCTCTGTTCTTCATATTCATACAATCACTTTCATACGTAAGTAGATAAAATTGGCATGCGTTGTTATTCCCGGTTGAAAGCAATCAAGCAGCGTTTCCTCTTTTTCTATAAAAGCATCGGATCTTTTCGGTAAGGGTGTCAAATTTATAATTTAAACTGATTTTAAAAGCCATGATAAATGCGAAAGATGTACACCTTTTATAGGAAACAGAAAACGCTGTTCGATTCTTCGTCATATAAATCATAATTTCTGCAAATTTCATTAATTTATACATAAAATGCTCTTCGTTATTGTGTCCATAAGAGATACCTACTTGTTGCGGGAGAAAAATTTAAAAATCTTTTTAGGGAAGTATATTTCTATTTGACACTAAACGTCTCTTTTGATAAGATTTAATGTAAATTTCCTAAAAATAATTATGTGCTAGAGATTAACAGTTGTTAAAAAATGAGATCTATTACATTTAGAACAGCTTTTAAATATGTATTTTTGTTAAACCTTTTTTTCCGTGCATACTTTCGGTATCGAAATCGGGCTCTGATGGCACAAACTTTTTCGGATTCGGATTTAAAATTGTTGTCCCCGGGCTCTGAAAAATGAGCCCGAACTCATCTCTAATTAGCACATCTCAGAAATTTTTATCAATTTCATTATGTTTGTAATGGAGTAACATTATTAAAATACGTCACAAATATTCTTTCTTCATAGGCTATAATATAACGGAATACTTGTGAGTTCTCCTGGATGCGAACTGTAAGTGCTAAACACAACATTACATGTAGTAGTCATCTTTTAGTACACCCCAATAATGTATATAAATGTTATTATGTTTAAATACTGTAATACAACAATATTAAAATATACCGTAAATGATTTTACCCGATAGACCATAATCTAACGGAATACTTTTGAGTCCTCCTGTAAATGAACTATGAATGATACACACTTCATTTTGAATACCGAACATTCCATTGTAAACATTAATAACATATATCTATTACGCGTGAACCCGAGTTTATTTACGTTAGTTAGAACATGACCAGACGGGCAGACAAACCCAATTCACTTTTCAACTGCGTTGGAAAGTGTTAAAAATATTTCTTGAAGAATCCCATGCTTATGAAAATGTTAAGAATGGCATGCTATTTCAAACCCTTCCCCTCAAACAAAATCTTGCCTCCTTTCCCCACTCTAAGAAACTTATTAAATGGCTCCCTGTCCTGTCTGTAAAGCCTGCAAAGTCAAAAAAAAATCTCCGTTTTAGACAGGTACCCTTCTTAGCAAGTATAATTATATAGTGCTTTCTTCATAGAAACTTAATTTTTTTTCCGTTTGCGAAACAATTCTTTTTTTGACAGGTTTCGTATTCGCAAGTTTTACAATAAATGTAATATACCTATACTCTACAGAGGTATACTATAGAAAGGATGTTTTAAATGCCTTTAAGAATACTTGTAAAAAGGGAAACTGTCTATAATAGGATACTGTCTTAAACGGAAAAATGTTAATCACTATCTTGAAATTATACCTGCTAAGATAAAAAAAACCGCTTAAAACGGAATTTTTCATAGGTTTTCGTTTTGATGGGAGAGAGTACAGGCTCCCCCCCCCCCGGCGCCGAACCCCACCCCACCCTTGGCTATGCCACTGTCCTCAAAGACAGCTTTGCACCCCCCCCCCAGAAAATTCTGAAATGGCGCCCCTGGCTATATGATCTTGAAAAGCAATTTAGAATACTACAAGACTTGTAGATGCCAGATAACATATTCCGAAGCACTTGAAACAAGACAGAAATCTGAGCTCCGAAGTCATTGGATCTGCTTTTTGTTAGACTCGCGGAGGACGGCAGATATCGACGCAGTACAGAAACGTACCAAACAGCGAAAGGCACACTTCTAGAGATGGGCTGCTAACCTAATGACGCGAAAGGGGAGTGTCTTAAGACGAACGAATCCCGTACCTAGTAGTGTAATATTTTCGAAGTCAAAAGCAGAACGACTATGTCACTTCTATTACTGTATTATTTTTAACCAATATGAATATCTCACTCGCTTAATATTTTGCCAGCCCAAACGTATCATTAAAATGAGTAAAATATATATTTATTTCAAATTATGATTTTCTGGACATCATACTCGGCCCCTTAAACATTTTGGTGCTTTTTACTCATAATTCAAAAACTACTTGGAAGAAAAATTTTAAATTGAGAATTTGCATAAAGCAGTGCATAATAAATAAAAATCTATCAAAAAATTACACGCAATTAATATTTCTTTCGAATATTAATTTCAGATTTAATCATTCATATTATATTTTTTTTAAAATTACAAACTCAATGTGTTTATGTTTGGGTTTTTTAGTATTATAATCAAACAAAAAAATCATCACATTAGGATTTTAATTTCAGGAGATATTAATAAAAATATGAAAGCGTAATTTAACATTAGAAGCTCCAAATTTTGAATATTTATAATTCAAAAACTTATCCAAATTACTTGAAATTTCATTTCTAGGCATAGTTTGAACCGAAGATTTAAAATATATTGTCAAAATTGGGTGTTGCTATTGAGAAAAACAAAGTTTGGTCTAGTTTTGATTTGAAGATGGCTCCCTAAGCAAACTTTATATGCATCATTTAAAAGTACACATTATCTTCAACCGTTTGGTACCTGTACATTTTTTTTTTACTATAATTAGTTGCAGAGTTAGTAGCGCGTGTTTACTTTTAGGTAGATTCCGTAAGAAATACTACCTATTGCAGTCGTTACCATGGTGCGACTTTTGAAAAATTCCTTCATAACTTTTCATTACATGACCCCAGGAACCCAAAACCACCCCCACCTAAAAAGTTTATATATATATATATATTTATATTTATATATATATATATATATATATATATATATGTATGTATGTATGTATGTATGTATGTACTAAATTTTGTCGGCACGATAAAAGTAGCAATTATGAACGGAACGTCTTCAAACTCGCCAACAACTTTAAGATGGCTAATTTCTCGGCGGGGATTGAAAATGAGTAAAATCGGTCCAAGGGAATCGGAATGGGGAAGGTTTAAAATTTTGAAGACCGTCTTAACATGATTCTGATAAAACCAGCTTTTACACAACAATGGCAGGAAAAAATAAATATTTTTCGTTATAGCTGTTGCCAATTATTAAAAAAAAGCAATAAAATTCTCACCACAACAATTGCTTTTCTAATGCAATGTTTTCACGTGAAAAATTAAATTAGATAAACAGTTTGACGCAGGGTTGGCAAGTTTCTGCCAGAGTGGTTAAAACCAGCGGTTATAACCGGTTAAAACCGGCATGGCAGAAACTAGTTTTTGCCAGTAAGTGGCAAAAACTGGCAGAAACTAAGAAATAATACTAATATTCAATGATTCATAATTCACACATGTTTTTGATATGTAAATAATTAAGTTAAAAATTAAAACTAAAATTTATGAGTGGTATTCAAAGCAGCAAAAAGTTTCAAAATGATCATAGAAATATACTTTGTTTATATAATATCAATTTTCTTTCACTTGAAAAACAGAAATTTGCTATACAAATTTAACTATTAATATTATTGTTTTCATTTAAATTTCTATTTAAAAGTAAAAAAAAAAAAAAAAAAAAAAAAAAAGGTACGAAAAATTCTATGATATTTTAACAAATCACCTTTTCAGAGTATTTTTAAATAAATAATACAATGCAATGAGTTAAAGATTATCTACTATATACTAATAGAAATGGTTTTTGTGAAAATATATAAGTAAATAACTGAAGTATAAACATTAACAGAGATAAAAAAAAAAAATTAATGAATTGTACAATTATTTTACAATATTGAAAAAATAAAATTACCACTCAAATATACTATTATTACTTTTTCCATGGAGCATTCCATAGCATAGGCTTAATTTTGCTAATCTTTCTAATTCTAAACCGGGACTGTTTCTTAATTTGTTCTGAATGAAAGAAAAGTTTGAAAATAGACTTTCAAGACCAGCATTACTTGCTGGCAATGTCACTATTGAGGATGCAAAAGTTGCAAAATTTTGAAAAATCCTCATTTTTACCAGTATTTATTTTTAAAGACGGAAGAAATATATTTCTGAGAAAGGAATCTATTTTGCTTCAAAGGATTATTATATATGGCAAAAAATTTGGATTAATATCAAAAAGCAATTTCCTTGCCTTTTCTTTTTGTTCATGTGTCAATTTTGATCCCATATACTTAAGATGAAATAAATAAGCTAGCATAAAAAGCTGGCACTGCATTAAATCTGCTTTGAACCTTGCATTTGTGAATTTCCATGAGATTTTCATCATCAAATAAAATTAATGAAATTTCACAAGCATCTGCAATAGAACAGTCATGTTTTTCAGTTTTATCTAAGTCAATAGCAATAGGTTTTAACATTTGTAACAAGTATTTAACTTCTTTATAAATCATGATATTATTTACAATTAATCAAGTTCTAATACAAATTTATTTATTTTTTAATCAAAACTATCGACAATATTTTATTTGTTATTTATCCTGAGTAAAATGTATTTAAGGAGATTAATACTACTTAAAAAAAATCTCAGATTATGTCACGAAATGTGTTTTCCAGTTGTTACCAGTTTCTGCCGGTTAAAACCGGTTATAACCACTTTCTGCCACTGGCATGGCAGAAACCAGTTTCTGCCGGCAAAAATCCAGCCCTGGTTTGAGGAATTGAAAACAAATTGAATATTACGTCATAAGTTTTCTAGAGCAAGATTTCTGCATGAAAATTCAAAATGAAATAAATAGTTTGACGAATTGAAAACAAATTGAATATTACGTCATAAGTTTTCTAGAGCAAGATTTCTGCATGAAAATTCAAAATGAAATAATAAGTTTGACGAATTAAAAAAAAACCAACAAAATATTGCGTCATATTGAAAATATAATGGACCACAGCAGATGAATATGTAACGTCATTGAGTTTGAAGAAACGTATTAAAACATGATAAAAACCCGAGTATGGAAATATTAACATATTTTAAAACTTTGATGTTCTCTGAATTTGATTTAACTATTTTTAAACCTATTCCATATACATGCGTGTGTGTATATTAGAATTTTCACAAAATGTTTAGCTCCCTAGAGCTCATTCATAGCGAAGGAACTGGGTTTATCTTTAATCTTGATTTAAGTTTTGTTGGTGAATTTAGTACTTAACTTCGAAATCTACCTCCGTAGGCCCGAGCCGGCAGGGATTTTTTTTTTCCACGACTGTACGAATATCTCTAAGTTAAAGAAAGGTAAGAAGTTTTCAATATTACAGCATGTTCTTATTATTTAATTATTATTATTATTTACATTTGTACATGTTTGTTAACATTTCTATGCTATAATAATAAGTTTTAAATTTCCTTTTTTACGTAAATTCACATAAACAACAATAATGCTTTCAGCCAATAACAAAATGAACTGATAACTGAATGTTACACGCAAGAAGTCCGAACACCGAAATTTCATATTTTGTTTTATTATATGTGCCAAAATTTACCCTTTTTTTAAAATGTTTCACACTTTCTGCCAAACTTTTCCTTTTGACATGCTTTATTTCTCCCGGTTTGCAGTCTTTTAACACACACACACATATATATATATATATATATATACATACATACAGTAGCGCTCAAAAGTATTTTGACAAAGATAATAATTAACTTAAAAGCAATAATAAAATACAAAAATCAATCACTTATTTTATTTAACCATATTCAATGTTTTACGGAATTTTAGCAAATGAACTAGAGTCCTGCACGGGTCGGGTTGTACCCAACCCGAACCCGACAAAATGTCTAATGAGAAATAAATGGTAGCCATTATTTTTTAGCCAAAGAAGTGAATAAGGGTTCAGTGTGGCTATCTTTCTTAATTACAAGCCAATAGGCTGTTATCTGTTACTTTCCCCCTTCTCCTGCATCCTCTCCCGTAAGATAGACACCAAGCCGTTCAGACACCGCAGACTCTACAAGTACACTAATTTGACCGGCTTTAAAAAGATTTCGGAAGATTGAATTATAATTTAAAAAACAGTGGCGGACATCTCCCTATAAACGGATTTCTATTCATTTCTCTTTTATTGGGGAATTTTAAGGCCAAATCCGCTGCGGTACTACTTGATTATCCCGTCGACCAATTTCGCTAAATTATATAAATCGCCAAACCACTCGCCAAATTATACAAATTGACATAATTTTTATTCGAAAGAACAAATAATTAGTGCAACATTAATAAAAATACAAATAAAACGTCGAAATAAAAATAACTTGATGACGTAGACACGTGTAACTTGCTTAAAGTCAAGTTAATGTGACATTTACGATCAACCATTATTGACATTTAATCTCATAATTTGGCGAATGATAGATTTATGGTCGACGGGATAACTAAGTAGCACCAAAGATACAATCGCTGTTTTCGTCTTTGATTAAGTAAAATAAGTTAACATTTCAAAATGAGCTAATATAAAAGGAATTAAGTAAACAGAGTCTTTGTCTCCCGGTATTTTTTAACAAAGCGAGAAGAAACTTCTTTTAAATAACACAGTTTAAATTAATCGTTTTTAATCTGACGTAATTTTGACCAAACTATTCTTTCTCTTTTTAATATTCACGTGAAAATATTTTTGTTAGAAATGAAATATTATCTGCGCTTTTCTAACAAAAATAGTTGAAAAATATCCTCTCAAAATATCAAATAAATGTCTAGCTCAATTTCTAAATTTAAACTGTTTTGCAATATTATTTTGTGTTCATTTTATGCAATAATTGTAATGTGACGTAAATATGACGTAATTTCTCCTATTTAAGACTTCTAACGCATGTTAATGAATTTATTATTTTACAATTTCCTTTCTCTCTTAAAATTCACGTTTAAATATAGTTTTTATGAAGTAATTTTCAATAGGTTCCTGCTTTTTATACGTAATTATTTAATTCTAATGTGAAAGTTTTTCTCCTGTTTATAATAATCACGTGCAAATAAATTTTTAATTTGAAGCAAACATTATTGTTTGCGCTTTTTATACAGTTGGCAACAGGTTAAATTAGTACAATTTTCTGAAATGAGTAAAAAATATATCTCGAAATGCTGAAAATTTGAATTTAAAATAGAAATAAAACCTCAAAAAATGAGTCAAATTTAAAAGAGAAATACAGTCTGCACACCGGGAACTTCAAACGTATAAAATGATCTAAAAATGATTAAATTCCTATGAATAGTTTTTGCTCCTGTAAAACTTTTTTAGTGGAACGATTTTGTCCAAATTTAGCATTAAATATCTCTTAAAATAATTCTTCGATTTGAAAACTCTCTGCATCAGCGTGTTTATCAAACATTTCTGTATAATGGTACCGATTTTCATATTTTTGTATGCATTATTTTTCTTAATATTAACGAAGAAAGACCTCCGGTCACAAAAAATTCAAAACCGGCGGCGGCGGTGACAGCGGTAGTTACTTTTTTTTAGAATAGAGAGATATAAAAAAAAGTTTTGATTTGGAAATGGACCAATGAAAATCCGCGTAGATATTCCCGGCAGATTTGCATCCAATTTGAATGCTTAAGCATGGGCTTTCTTCGTTAATATTAAAAAAACTGTTGCATACACAAATATGAAAATCGTAGTATTATAGAAAAATGTTTGATAAACACGCTGATGCAGGTAGTTTTCAAATCGAAGAATTATTTTAAGATATATTTCATGCCAAAGTTGCACAAAATCGTTCCATTAAAAAAGTTTTATAGGAGCATAAACTATACATAGGAATTTAATCATTTTTAGATCATTTTATGCGTCAGAATTTCCCGGTGTGCAGACTGCATTTAATTTTTTAATTTGACTCATTTTTTGAGGTTTTATTTCTATTTTAAATTCAAATTTTCAGCATTTCGAGAGATATTTTTTACATATTTTAGAAAATTGTATTAATTTAAACTGTTGCCAACTGTATAAACAGCGCAAACTATAATGTTTGCTTCAAATTAAAAATTTATTTTACACGTGACTATTATAAACATAAA
This sequence comes from Maratus speciosus, assembly GCA_963932465.1. Taxonomy (NCBI): domain Eukaryota; kingdom Metazoa; phylum Arthropoda; class Arachnida; order Araneae; family Salticidae; genus Maratus; species Maratus speciosus. Next base: position 283,863,212 of record OZ010792.1, read on the forward strand.
ATATAAAAAGCAGGAACACATTGAAAATTACGTCATAAAAACTATATTTACACGTGAATTTTAAATAAGAAAGAATATTGTAAAATAATAAATTCATTAACATGCGTTAGAAGTCTTAAATAGGAGAATTTACGTCACTTTTACGTCACGTTACACTTATTACGTAAAATAAACAAAAAATAACATTGCAAAACAGTTTAAATTTAAAAAATGCGCGAGACATTTATTTGATATTTTAAGATGATCATAATATTTCATTTCTAACAAAAGTATTTTTACGTGAATATTAAAAAGAGAAAGAAAAGTTTGGTGAAAATTACGTCAGATTATAATTGTCAGATTCAAATTATAATTCAATCTTCCGAAATCTCTTTATAGCCGATCAAATTACCCTGCTGTTAGAGTCTGCGGTGTCTGAACGGGTGTTGACGAGCGTAGCTCGTAGGGTGCAGAGCCCCCTAGTATAAAAAAAAGTAACGATTTGGAAATGGACCAATGAAAATCTGCGTAGATCTTCCCGGTAGATCGGCATCCATTTTGAATACTTAATAATGGTCTTTTTTCGTTGATATTAAAGAAACTATTGCATACAAAAATATGAAAATCGGTGGTAATATACAGAAATGTTTGATAAACACGTTGATGCAGAACAGTTTTCAAATCGGATAATTATTTTAAGAGATATTTAATGTTAAAGATGGTCAAAATCGTTCCATTAAAGAAGTTTTATAAGAACAAAAACTATACATAGGAATTTAATGAATTTAATTATTTTTAGATCATTTTATACATTAAAAGTTCCCGATGTGCAGACAGCATTTATTTTTTCAATTTGATTCATTTTTTGAGGATTTATTTCCATTTTAAATTCAAATTTTCAGCATTTCGAGAGATATTTTTCAATAATTTTAGAAAAAGGTATTATTTTAAATTGTTGCCAATTTTTAAAACTGTGCAAAGAATAATATATCCTTCAAATAAAAAAAAAATTTTACACGTGGCTGCTGTAAACAGAAAAAAATCTTTCAAATTAGAATTAAAGGATTATAAGTTAAAAGCAAGAAAATATTGAAAATTACGTCATAAGAACTATATTTACACTTGATTTTTAAAAGACAAAGAAAATATTTAAATATGAAATTGATTATTATGCGTAAAAAGTCGTAAATGGAGGAAATGACATCATATTTAAAATGGCCAATAATAATGCAAAGCAGTTTAAATTTAAAAATGTATTTGCGCGAGACATTTATTTCATATTTTGAGATAATCTTTTCAACTATTGTTGTGCGACTATTATTGTCTAAGACAACGCAAATAATATTTTCTTTCTAACAACAAAAGTATTTTCACGTGAATTTTAATAAGAGAAAGAAAACGTTGGTGAAAATTACGTCAAATTTAAAACGATACATTTAAAATGACTTATAGCCCAGTGGTTAGGAAGTTGAATTCGGAATTAATTAGGGGAAAGCTGGAAATTGTTTTAATCCCTTCTGTTTAGGTCTAAAATGAATATGCTATGTTTTCCCCCTCGTACTAGGTGAGCGTTAGGAAATATGTATAGATTTATAGTAAAAAACATTTTTTTGTGCATACCATAACAATATCTCAAAACACCTAACTCTGTCAAAAACATTGCCAGTACAAATGTTGTACAGCTTAAAATTCTGAGTAAAATGAGTACCTACACTTAATATTTTTGTTGAACATTAACTCACAATTCTACTTTAAAGTTTTAGACCCATGCTCAGGGGGTTGAACTCAGAATTAATTTGGAGAAAACTGAAAATTATTTTAATCCCTTCAGTTTAGGTCTAAAATGAACGTACTATGCTTTCTTCTTCGTATTTGGGTGAATGTTAGAAAATATGTACACATTTATTTTCGAAAAAAACGCTTTTTTTAATTACCTTAACAATATCTCAAAATAGATAACTCTATCAAAAACATTGTCAATATAAATGTTGTAGAGCTTAAAATTCTGAATAAAATGAGTACCATCATTAAGATTTTTTTCAACATTAAGGTCGCAATTCTATTTCAAATTTTTTCAAATGAAGAGCTTGAAGCCCGGAGAGACCAAGTTAACTTATCAATATCTCAAAATTGCGGCCTTAATATTGAACAAAAATATTAAGTGTAGGTAGTCATTTTATTCAGAATTTTAGGCTGTACAAAAGTTGTACTGAGAATGTTATTGATGGAGCTAGTTGTTTTGAGAAATTGGTAAGTTAACTTGATCTCTCCTGGCTCCAGGCTCTTGATTTGAAGAATTTTGAAATAGAAATGCGACCTTAATGTTGAACAAAAATATTAATGATGGTACTTATTTTATTCCGAATTTTAAGCTCTACAGCATTTGTATTGACAATGTTTTTGATAGAGTTGGCTGTTTTTAGATATTGTTAAGGTAATTAAAAAAACGTGTTTTTCGAAAATAAATATGTACATATTTTCTAACATTGACCCAAGTACGAGGAAGAAAACATAGTACGTTCATTTTAGACCTAAACTGAAGGGATTAAAAGAATTTTCAGTTTTCTCTAAATTAATTCTGAGTTCAACTCCCGGAGCAGGGATCTAAAACTTTAAAGTAGAATTGTGACCTTAATGTTCAACAAAAATATTAAGTGTAAGTACGCATTTTACTCAGAATTTTAAGCTCTACAACATTTGCATTGACAATGTTTTTGACAGAGTTAGCTGTTTTGAGATATTGTTATGGTATGCAAAAAAACGTGTTTTTTGACTATACATATTTCCTAACGCTCACCTACTACGAGGGGAAAAGCATGGCATATTCATTCTAGACCTAAACTAAATGGATTATAACCATTCCAGGATATTTCCAGCTGTCCCCTAATTAATTCCGAATTCGGCCTTTTCCCCCTCCCCTACCACTGGGCTATTATTTAAAAGAACTTTCTTATATTGTTGTTAAATAATACCGGGAGACAATGGCACAGTTTACTTAATTCACTTTACATTAGCTTATTTTCCAATTTTTAACTAATTTTTTTAAATTAAAGACAGAAACAGCCACTGTATCTCTTAACAGCACCTGATTTGCTCTTAAAAATCCCCAATCAAAGGAAAACGAATAGAAACCCGTTTACAGAGAGATCGCTACTGTTTTTTTTTTTAATTATAATTCAATCTTTTTAAAGCCGATCAAATTAGCGTACTTTTAGAATCTGGGGTGTCTGAACGGGGGTTGGCGAGCGTAGCTCGTAGGGAGCAGAGCCCCCTATTAAATATATGAATGGTTTCGTTATTTTACAGCCGACAAATCCAGTCAACTTGCGTGAATTTGTAGGTAGCTGTTCAGATAATTCCAAGTGATAACACAAGGTGGTTGTTTTGCAGTCGTACTACTAATCCATGCAGTCATTGCGTAAGTGTAACAAGGCAGTAGATTCAATAATCCGATGATTTCTCCATAAGAAACGAAGCCAGTTTGCCGTTCTAAGTCGTTTATTCATCAAACATGAAAACTTAAAGCAAGTCCCACACTATGAAAAAATTCCTAAAGCCGTCAGGCTTTGGTATTAATCTCTATGTGATGCTATATGATCTTGAAAAGCAATTTAGAATACTACAAGACTTGTAGATGCCAGATAACATATTCCGAAGCACTTGAAACAAGACAGGAATCTGAGCTCCGAAGTCATTGGATCTGCTTTTTGTTAGACTTGCGGAGGACGGCAGATATCGACGGAGTACAGAAACGTACCAACCAGCGAAAGGCACACTTCTAGAGATGGGCTGCTAACCTAATGACGCGAAAGGGGAGTGTCTTAAGACGAACGAATCCCGTACCTAGTAGCGTAATATTTTCGAAGTCAAAAGCCTAACGTCGAAAAGGCGCGGGAAAATGGATTCATGGAATCAAGATTGGAAATAAAAATAACAAAATGGCTTTTAAAACATTCAAAAATAAAAACTAGCTTCTCTCATAATATTATAGATTGAATAGCTGATAAAATTTATGAAGGACTCAAACTTTAGATTAAGATTTTGTATAAGGTAATTATTAATATACGCGTTTGAAAATTAAAGAGAATGTAAATAGGAATAAATAATAGATATTAAGAAACATGGAAATCGTGAATATGCCGGAAAATTAGAATAATTTAAATGAATATCGCGAAGTAAAATTTTTATATAGCATTATCCCCCCCCCCCCCCTAAAATCCGATGAGATGATAGATCCTATGGCCTACAAGTTCATTTAAGGAAAAGCATGAATTCGTATTACAATATAGCTACCTGGTACCCTAGTTATTGTCAAAAATTCTCTGATTTTGTCAAAGCCAAATCAATAATTAATTTTGTGAACGCGAATATGTGGGAAATGGTTTTTTTTTTTAAATATACATCTACAATATAAGTAATTTTGTTCATAAGTTACAAATAATAGCGTACAAAGTGTTTAACATAAATAATGAAAAAGTATGAATATAGAGTAAACAATAATAAAATTTGATTTCTTTAAAATGCGCAAGAAGTTTTCCAACTAATTGTATCAATGTCCTTCAGTCCTTTAGTTGATAGTTGATAATTTATTAATGTGCTCATGCTATTTTATAGCAGTTGTGAATGTCCACAGTAAAAATAGTCATCTTAAATCAAGTTTAATAGTCTTTCAGTTATATTGACATCTCAGTTCCTTGATAAACTAAAAGAATTTTTTGTGTGAATACGAAGGAAAATACGGCCATTTTATCTCTTTAGCAGGAAAATTATTTCAGTCAATATTTAGAAATCTAGTTCTTTATTTAATTGACTTCAAGAATTTATGAAATTCAACATTTTCAGATCTTAATTATTCACTTTTAACCTGTTTGGCTTGAAAAATGTTATCTTTTACTATCAATTAATTTACTATTAACTAGCCGCCTTTGGCGACCAGTTTGGTCTCCCTTAAAATTTATGTTTGGGAATGCATGCTAAGCATTGCATCACGTTACTTTTATTCATAATTTAATTTACTTGGACTCCCTTAAATATAATTAATATGATCCCTTAAGCTAATATTAGTTTTTGTTGCATTAAAATATCTCAATTTGTTGATTTCCTGTAACCAAGTAAACTCTATTGGTTTACAATGGAAGGCTGTGGGGATTTGGCGAAATATTAGAGATATCGCCAAGTTGGCGACAAACTTGGCGGCATTTGGAAACAGAACAGCCCCCTCCCTTATAGGTATGGGGATGCATTAAATGCTGTTCAATAACCAATGAGATGCGTTTCATTCGAGCGTTGCCATTAAACAATTGACAAATAATCGCTATTTCTGTGCCACGTACGATAGCGTAATATATATATATAGATTACAATCTTTTACCACAATTTTCAACAATATTCTTCTTATAATATTTTTATCATGTAATAAATAATAACAGTTGAACAATAACAAATAATGAAATTCAAAATAGTAACGATCAGCTATCTCATCAATAACTTCTCAAGTATCTATATGTATATTATGCTTCCGTAAGTGGCACAGAAATCGCGATTATTTGTTAATTGTTTAATGGCAAATAACAAGAACGAAAAATCATGCGTACAGCATAGATTATGGAACACTTTTCAACACATTCAGACTTCTATAACAATTCACAGTTTATTAAGGTGAAAGATGATGTCTAAACGATCAATTTGGAAAACGCATAATGCATTTGAAATCCCAATTTCTGCTGTTTTAACAAATAGTCGGGAAAATATCCGATTTTTTGTGCAACCCTGTATATGATCTATAGATATGTATGCATACTACATAATATGCTAAAAGTTAGTTCCTTTAAATGCATAGCACTGCTGAAATTTTCCATTCAGCAATTTCCGCCAACGGATGTTGTTAAAAACTTTTGTGCAGCCCTGTATATGATCTATGGATATGTATGCATCCTAACATGATATGCTAAAAGTTAGTTCATTTAAATGCGTAACACAGCTGAAATTTTCCATTCAGCAATTTCCGCCAATAAACTGATGTTGTTAAAAACTTTTGTGCAGCCCTGTATATGATCTATAGATATGTATGCATCCTAAATAATATGCTAAAAGTTAGTTTATTTAAATACATAACACAGCTGAAATTTTCCATTCAGCAAGTTCCGCAAACGGATATTGTTAAAAACTTTTGTGCAGCCCTGTATATGATCTATAGCTATGTATGCATCCTACATAATCTCTCTATTCTAAAAAAAAGTAACTACCGCTGTCACCGCCGCCGCTGCCGCCACCGCCGGTTTTGAATTTTTTGTGACCGGAGGTCTTTCTTCGCTAATATTAAGAAAAATAATGCATACAAAAATATGAAAATCGGTGGCTTTATACAGAAATGTTTGATAAACACGCTGATGCAGACAGTTTTCAAATCGAAGAATTATTTTAAGAGGTATTTAATGCAAAAGTTGGACAAAATCGTTTCACTAAAAAAGTTTTATAGCAGCAAAAACTATACATGGCAGTGTAATCAATTTTAGATCATTTTATGCGTTAGAATTTGCCGGAGTGCAGATTGCATTAATTTTTTTATTTCGACTCATTTTTTGAGGTTTTATTTCTATTTTAAATTCAAATTTTCAGCATTTCTTGAGATATTTTTTACAGACTAGGGGGCTCGGCCCCCTACGAGCTACGCTCGCCAACCCCCGTCCAGACACCGCAAACTCTAAATGCACGCTAATTTGATCGGCTTTAAAAAGATTTCGAAAGATTGAATTATAATTTAAAAAACAGTGGCGATCTCCCTGTAAACGAATTTCTATTCATTTCTCTTTGATTGGGGAATTTTAACGCCAAATCCGCTGCGGTACTACTTGATTATCCTGTCGACCAATTTCGCCAAATTATATAAATCGCCAAACCACTCGCCAAATTATACAAATTGATATAATTTTTATTTTAAATAACGAAAGAACAAATAAATTCGTACAACATTAATAAAAACACAAATAAAACGTCGAAATAAAAATAACTTGATGACGTATACACGTGTAACAACATTTCAAAATAAGCTAATATAAAAGGAATTAAGTAAAGAGAGTCTTTGTCTCCTGGTATTTTTTAACAAAGCGAAAAGAAAGTTCTTTTAAATGAGACATTTTAAATTAATTCTCAAAATATCAAATAAATGTCTAGCGCAATTTCTAAATTTAAACTTTTTTGCAATATTATTTTGTGTTCATTTTATGTAATAACTATAATGTGACGTAAATATGACGTAATTTCTCCTAAGACTTCTAATGCATGTTAATGAATTTATTACTTTACAATATCCTTTCTCTTTTAAAATTCACGTGTATACTTTTTATGACGTAATTTTTAAGTTCCTGCTTTTTATACGTAATTATTTAATTTTAATTTGAAAGTTTTTTTCCTGTTTATAATAGTCACGTGTAAATGAATTTTTAATTTGAAGCAAACATTATTGCTTGCGCTTTTTATACAGTTGGCAACAGTTTACTTTAGTACAATTTTCTGAAATCTGTAAAAAATATCTCTAGAAATGCTGAAAATTTGAATTTAAAATAAAAATAAAACCTGAAAAAATGAGTCAAAATAAAAAAATTAATGCAATCTGCACTCCGACAAATTCTAACGCATAAAATGATCTAAAAATGATTACACTGCCATGTATAGTTTTTGCTGCTATAAAACTTTTTTAGTGGAACGATTTCGTCCAACTTTAGCATTAAATAATTTTTAAAATAATTCTTCGATTTGAAAACTGTCTGCCTCAGCGTGTTTATCAAACATTTCTGTATAAAACCACCGATTTTCATATTTTTGTATGCATTATTTTTGTTAATATTAACGAAGAAAGGCCTCCGGTCACAAAAAAATCAAAACCGGCGGCGGCGGCGGCGGTGACAGCGGTAGTTACTTTTTTTAGAATAGAGAGATTTTAGAAAGTGATATTAATTTAAACTGTTGCCAACTGTATAAACAGCGGAAACAATAATGTTTGCTTCAAAAAATATATATATATATATTTATACGTGTAATAAATTAAAAATTTATTTACACGTGACTATTATAAACAGAAAAAAACATTGGAATTAGAAGTAAATAATTATGTACAAAAAGCAGGAACTTATTAAAAATTACGTCATAAAACTATAATTACACGTGAATTTTAAGAGAGAAAGGAATTTGTAAAATAATAAATTTATTAACATGCATTAGAAGTCTTAAATAGGAGAAATTACGTCATATTTACGTCACATTACAGTTATTACATAAAACGAACACAAAATAATATTGCAAAACGGTTTAAATTTAGAAATTGCGCTAGACATTTATTTGATTTTTGAGCGGATACTTTTCAACTATTTTTCTTAGGAAAGCGCAAATAATATTTCATTTCTAACACAAGCATTTTCACGTGAATATTAAAAAGAGAAAGAATAATTTGGTCAAAATTACGTCAGATTAAAAACGATTAATTTAAAATGTCTCATTTAAAAGAACTTTCTTTTCGCTTTGTTAAAAAATACCGGGAGAGGAAGATACTGTTTACTTAATTCCTTTTATACTAGCTTATTTTGAAATGTTGTTACACGTGTCTACGTCATCAAGTTATTTTTATTTCGACGTTTTATTTGTATTTTTAGTAATGTTGTACTAATTTATTTGTTCTTTCGTTATTTAAAATAAAAATTATGTCAATTTGTATAATTTGGCGAGTGGTTTGGCGATTTATATATTTTGGCGAAATTAGTCGACGGGATAATCAAGTAGTACCGCAGCGGATTTGGCGTTAAAATTTCCCCAATCAAAGAGAAATGAATAGAAATCTGTTTATAGGGAGATCGCCATTGTTTTTTAAACTAGGGGGCTCGGCCCCCTACGAGCTACGCTCTCCAACCCCCGTCCAGACACCGCAGACTCTAAATGCACCCTAATTTGATAGACTTTAAAAAGATTTCGAAAGATTGAATCATAATTTAAAAAACAGTGGCGATCTCCCTATAAACGAATTTCTATTCATTTCTCTTTGATTGGGGAATTTTAACGCCAAATCCGCTGCGGTACTACTTGATTATCCTGTCGACCAATTTCGCCAAATTATATAAATCGCCAAACACTCGCCAAATTATACAAATTGATATAATTTTTATTTTAAATAACGAAAGAACAAATAAATTCGTACAACATTAATAAAAACACAAATAAAACGTCGAAATAAAAATAACTTGATAACGTATACACGTGTAACAACATTTCAAAATAAGCTAATATAAAAGGAATTAAGTAAAGAGAGTCTTTGTCTCCTGGTATTTTTTAACAAAGCGAAAAGGAAGTTCTTTTAAATGAGACATTTTAAATTAATTCTCAAAACATCAAATAAATGTCTAGCGCAATTTCCAAATTTAAACTTTTTTGCAATATTATTTTGTGTTCATTTTATGTAATAACTATAATGTGACGTAAATATGACGTAATTTCTCCTAAGACTTCTAACGCATGTTAATGAATTTATTATTTTACAATATCCTTTCTCTTTTAAAATTCACGTGTATACTTTTTGTGACGTAATTATTAATAAGTTCCTGCTTTTTATACGTAATTATTTAATTCTAATTTGAAAGTTTTTTTTCTGTTTATAATAGTCACGTGTAAATAAATTTTTAATTTAAAGCAAACATTATTGCTTGCGCTTTTTATACAGTTGGCAACAGTTTACTTTAGTACAATTTTCTGAAATCTGTAAAAAATATCTCTCGAAATGCTGAAAATTTGAATTTAAAATAGAAATAAAATCTGAAAAAATGAGTCAAAATAAAAAAAATTAATGCAATCTGCACTCCGGCAAATTCTAACGCATAAAATGATCTAAAAATGATTACACTGCCATGTATAGTTTTTGCTGCTATAAAACTTTTTTAGTGGAACGATTTTGTCCAACTTTAGCATTAAATAACTCTTAAAACAATTCTTCGATTTGAAAACTGTCTGCATCAGCGTGTTTATCAAACATTTCTGTATAAAACCACCGATTTTCATATTTTTGTATGCATTATTTTTGTTAATATTAACGAAGAAAGGCCTCCGGTCACAAAAAAATCAAAACCGGCGGCGGCGGCGGCGGCGGCGGCGGCGGTGACAGCGGTAGTTACTTTTTTTTAGAATAGAGAGATTATAATTCAATCTTTTGAAATCTTTTTAAAGCCGATCACATTAGCGTGCATTTAGAGTCTGCGGTGTCTGGACGGGGGTTGGCGAGCATAGCTCGTAGGGGGCCGAGCCCCTAGTATGTTAAAAATTAGTTCATTTAAATGCATAACACAGCTGAAATTTTCCATTCAGCAATTTCCACCAATAAACTGATGTTGTTAAAAACATTTGTGCAGCCCTGTATATGATCAATAGAATTTATACCAAGTAATATATAAACCAAGTAATCTCTCTCTCTCTATTCTAAAAAAAAAGTAACTACCGCTGTCACCGCCGCCGCCGCCGCCGCCGGTTTTGAATTTTTTGTGACCGGAGGTGTTTCTTCGTTAATATTAAAAAAACTGTTGCATACAAAAATATGAAAATCGGTAGTATTATAGAGAAATGTTTGATAAACACGCTGATGCAGACAGTTTTCAAATCGAAGAATTATTTTAAGAGATATTTAATGCCAAAGTTGGACAAAATCGTTGCATTAAAAAAGTTTTATAGGAGCAAAAACTGTACATAGGAATTTAATCATTTTTAGATCATTTTATGCGTCAGAATTTCCCGGTGTGCAGATTGCAGTTAGTTTTTTAATTTGAATAATTTTTCGAGGTTTTATTTCTATTTTAAATTCAAATTTTCAGCATTTCGAGAGATATTTTTTACAAATTTAGAAAATTGTATTAATTTAAACTGTTGCCAACAGTATAAACATCTCAAACAGTAATGTTTGCTTCAAATTAAAAATTTATTTTACACGTGACTATTATAAACAAAAAATATAAAAAGCAGGAACTCATTGAAAATTACTTCATAAAAACTATAGTTACACGTGAATTTTAAATGAGAAAGAACATTGTAAAATAATAAATTCAGCAACATGCGTTAGAAGTCCTAAATAGGAGAATTTACGTCATATTACACTTATTACGTAAAATGAACAAAAAATAATATTGCAAAACAGTTTTAATTTAAAAATTGCGCGAGACATTTACTTGACATTTTAAGATGATCATAATATTTCATTTCTAACAAAAGTATTTTGACGTGAATATTAAAAAGAGAAAGAAAAGTTTGGTGAAAATTACGTCAGATTATAATTGTCAGATTCAAATTATAATTCAATCTTCCGAAATCTTTTTAAAGGCGATCAAATTAGCGTGCTGTTAGAGTCTGCGGTGTCTGTACGGGGGTTGACGAGCGTAGCTCGTAGGGGGCAGAGCCCCCTAGTATATAAAAATAATAAATAAATTTAAAAACGCATACCACAACTGTAAACACGGTTCCAGCAATTATTGTTTGTAGACTTCAATAGTTCAATTATTGTTCATTTTCTTCTGTAGCCAAATTCTTTTGTGCGTCCCTGTAAATGAACGGCAAATTCTATGCTCACCACGTTCTATAGTCAGAACCTTGTAGTACACTTCAGTGATATATATCAATTTCAATACGTTTAAAATAGTGTAATATCATTAAAATACCCCCTAAACGGTTTTTCCCCATAGACCGTAAAGTAATTGAATTATTTTGAGTATCTCTGTAAATGAACTGTAAATGTTACACATTTAATTTTAAATAATGAACATACCATAGTAAACCCCAATAACATATATGAATTTCATGGCAATCGGGCTATATTTAAGCGAGTTAGAGCACGGACAGACAAACCGAATTCATAAATGCTTTTCAACTATGTTGGAAAGTATTAAGAAAGATTGCTATAAATACAAAAACTTTTCGCGCTCAACCGCTCGCTTGCAGGTGATGCAAAAGCATAAAACATGTCTTTAGTGTATTTGGTAGGCAATCTAAGAAAATATACTAAATGTGAAGAAAAATATGTTACTATTAGAGTTTTCAATTAAAAATGATTTTCACATACGTCACACCGGACAATATATTGAGCATCTTTAATCCGGGTAGTCTTGGTTGGATCTCCATGTAATTATAATGATAATTAAGATGAGCGAAGCGAATCCTCTACTAGGCTACACAAATTGCATTTAGTCGTATCTCTCTATTCTAAAAAAAAGTAACTACCGCTGTCACCGCCGCCGCCGCCGGTTTTGAATTTTTGTGACCGGAGGCCTTTCTTCGTTAATATTAACAAAAATAATGTATACAAAAATATGAAAATCGGTGGTTTTATACAGAAATGTTTGATAAACACGCTGATGCAGACAGTTTTCAAATCGAAGAATTATTTTAAGAGTTATTTAATGCTAAAGTTGGACAAAATCGTTCCACTAAAAAAGTTTTATAGCAGCAATAACTATACATGGCAGTGTAATCATTTTTATATCATTTTACGCGTTAGAATTTGCCGGAGTGCAGATTGCATTAATTTTTTTATTTTGACTCATTTTTTCAGGTTTTATTTCTATTTTAAATTCAAATTTTCAGCATTTCTAGAGATATTTTTTACAGATTTCAGAAAATTGTACTAATTTAAACTGTTGCCAACTGTATAAAAAGCGCAAGCAATAATGTTTGCTTCAAATTAAAAATTTATTTACACGTGACTATTATAAACAGGAAAAAAACTTTCAAATTAGAATTAAATAATTACGTATAAAAAGCAGGAACTTATTAAAAATTACGTCATAAAAAGTATACACGTGAATTTTAAAAGAGAAAGGATATTGTAAAATAATAAGTTCATTAACATGCGTTAGAAGTCTTAGGAGAAATTACGTCATATTTAAGTCACATTATAGTTATTACATAAAATGAACACAAAATAATATTGCAAAAAAGTTTAAATTTAGAAATTGCGGTAGACATTTATTTGATATTTTGAGAATTAATTTAAAATGTCTCATTTAAAAGAACTTTCTTTTCGCTTTGTTAAAAAATACCAGGAGACAAAGACTCTCTTTACTTAATTCCTTTTATATTAGCTTATTTTGAAATGTCGTTACACGTGTATACGTCATCAAGTTATTTTTTCTTCGACGTTTTATTTATGTTTTTATTAATGTTGTACGAATTTATTTGTTCTTTCGTTATTTAAAATAAAAATTATATCAATTTGTATAATTTGGCAAGTGGTTTGGCGATTTATATAATTTGGCGAAATGGGTCGACAGGATAATCAAGTAGTACCGCAGCGGATTTGGCGTTAAAATTCCCCAATCAAAGAGAAATGAATAGAAATTCGTTTATAGGGAGATCACCACTGTTTTTTAAATTACTAGGGGCTCAGCCCCCTACGAGCTACGCTCGCCAACCCGCGTTCAGACACCGCAGACTCTAAAAGCACGCTAATTTGATTGGCTTTAAAAAGATTTCGAAAGATTGAATTATAACTTAAAAAACAGTGGCGATCTCCCTATAAACGGGTTTCTATTCATTTCTCTTTGATTGGGGAATTTGGCCAAATCAGCTACTGTTAAAAGATACAATGGCTGCTTCCGTCTTTGATTAAATAATTTTAGTTAAACATTTCAAAATATAAAATGGAAACAGAGTCTTTGTCTCCTGGTATTTTTTAACAAAGCGAAAAGAAAGTTTTTTTTTAAAATAAGACATTTTAAATATATCGTTTTCTTTCTTGATAACCGATGACCAGGCCCCTACCTGCCGTGTTGCCCCAGCTTAACGGGTTTAGTACTTGGCATCGGGACGAAAGACCGCCTAATCGCCGCAAAGCGGCAATAAACCTGACATCATTGCCTCGATCGTCATCCTATCTGCAGTGCCTACTGCTCGTTTGTGTATGCTTTGTTTTGCCACTTTGTTTGTGTATACTTTGTTTGTGTATACTTTGTTTGTTAAATATATCGTTTATAATCTGACGTAATTTTCACCAAACTTTTCTTTCTCTATTTAATATTCACGTGAAAATACTTTTATTATGAAATGAAATATTTAAGCTGTCCTAATAAAAATAGTTGAAAAATATCAAATAAATGTCTCGCTCAATTTTTTAAATTTAAACTGTTTTGCGATATTATTTTTTGTTCATTTTACGTAATAAGTGTAATGTGACGTAATTTCTCCTATTTAAGACTTCTAACGCATGTTAATGAATTTATTATTTTACAATATTCTTTCTCTTTTAAAATTCACGTGTTAATATAGTTTTTATGGCGTAATTTTCAATGAGTTCCTGTTTTTTTATATTTTATGTTTACAATAGTCACGTGTAAATAAATTTTTAATTTAAAGCAAACATTGTTTGCGCTGTTTATACATTTGCCAACAGTTTAAATTAATACCATATTGTAAATTATGTAAAAAATATCTTTCAAAATGCTGAAATTTTGAATTTAAAATAGAAATAAAACATCAAAAAATGAGTCAAAATAAAAAAATTAATGCAATCTGCACTCTGGCAAATTCTAACGCATAAAATGATCTAAAAATGATTACACTGCCATGTATAGTTTTTGCTGCTATAAAACTTTTTTAATGGAACGATTTTGTCCAACTTTAGCATTAAATATCTCTTAAAATAATTTTTCGATTTGAAAACTGTCTGCATCAGCGTGTTTATCAAACATTTCTGTATAATACCCCCGATTTTCATATTTTTGTATGCAATATTTTTCTTAATATTAACGAAGAAAGACCTCCGGTCACAAAAAATTCAAAACCGGCGGCGGCGGCGGTGACAGCGGTAGTTACTTTTTTTTAGAATAGAGAGATAATTCAATCTTTCGAAATCTTTTTAAAGCCGATCAAATTAGCGTGCATTTAGAGTCTGCGGTGTCTGGACGGGGGTTGGCGAGCGTAATTCGTAGGGGGCCGAGCCCCCTAGTACCTTACAAAATAACTATTCAGTATTTTGACTTGAAATTAAACATAAAAATAAATTATGATCTGTAGATTTGCACAATATAATTTTTTTACAGAATAACCTTAAAAAAATTATTAATTATTAGGTTGAGCTAAAAGTTCTGGGAAATTTTTAATTTAATAATACCAGAATTTGTATCGTATATAGGAGTACTAGTGGTATATCTATGGGAGTTCAGGAATTTCGGCTCCAAAATGCCTGTTGAGCAGTATGATTTGCGTGTGTTGATCCGGCATTATTGGAGAAAAGGTCTAACGATTCTGAAAGCCCACGATAAGCTTAATGAGGGTGAAGGTGCTGGTATGTCGACAAACTTCGTACTTCCAGCAAATCTGGAATCTGGCAGAACGATGGCAGAAAGTCGTTTACTATGATGGTCTCTACTTTTGAAGAATATTCCTTGTTGCTTTTGTTTTTAATTTACGCATAACAACGCAACTTTCACAAATTTCCCAGAGCTTTTTGCTCAACCTTGTAAATTAATTTATTTTATACGTTTTTCCATTACGGACGCACTTTTTTTCAAATAAAAAATGAAACACGTATATTTTCCTTGGAGGAAAGAGATAGATGGAGATGCAGTAAGGAGGAGACGCCAAAAAAGTAACCCTAAAATCCGCTACAGTAGGCCCAAACACAAGTACGTTCTTTCCCGAAAAAAAAAAAAAAAAAAAAAACTTTTAGTAATACAGTTTTTAATTCATAATACAATGGAATGCTGGGTACTTACGTATTAACGCCACCGCAACTTATATATATATATATATACTTATTATTATTATCGCTGCGGTGGCGTTAATACGTAAGTACCGAATGCTGCTTTGGAATGCTTAAAAATAAGCAGATCACTTTCATTTAGAGAAAAAAATGCACGGGTGATGTCAAAGAATTCGGTCCCTGTTCCAGGTGCTTATGTTGTTTGAGCCTAGTGAGAGCATTTAAATATGAGCGATAACGCGCATCATATTGCAAACCGTTTTACGACATACTACATCTCCATCTATCTCTTTCCTCCATCTATATTTTCAGAAGAAAAAAAAATCATGGAGTTAGTAATTATAGACAGAATCATGATTAATTAAATAAATAAAATATTATTTCATTATTCCGCCAAAATATCTCAAAACTGCCTTTTTTAAAAAAATTTAATTAAGGAAAGAAATATTTTTGGACTTGATAGAAATAAAAAATAATCTGTAGATTCTAACAATATTATTTTCTTATCGAAGGATTTAATAAAAAACATTTTTTATTATTTTGTTGAATATATTTTTCCATTATATGGATTTATTTTTGTAAACGATAATGAAACCTGCGTATTTCTTGCAGTAAATAAAAATCAATGAGTCAGTAAAAATAAATAAAGTCATGAATTAATAAGTACGTGAAATATTATTGTTGCATCAAAATTTCTCATTTTTTTAAATTATTTAAATAAGGAAAGGAATATGTCTGCATTTTGCAAAGACGAAATATTTTAAATATTGAAAATAACTGCAGAATTTATACTTCAAACCACAAAAGAATATTAAACTTTCTTATATTAAAAATGTATGTTATTTGAGAGGAAAATATACATTTTAATAGAATACTTTATTAAGATTGATTGCAAATGGTGCATATTTTGGTGCTCATTCCTTTTTATCATATAATAATTTCACGATTTCTTTTATGAATTTTTTAAAATACCTTTTTTTTTACAAAAATTATAGCATATTTTTAATGAATTAAAATTTGTGAAAATTCAATTATTTACGTTCAATTATAAAAGTATTTTTCAGTGTTAAGAATTCAAATACACAATTTATTCTTATTAGGTGAAATCATTTACGCAGACGATACTTAAGCATTTTAAAAGAATTACATTATGATTTTTTTTAAAGTGGCAACAAAAGAATTAAAAACAAATAAAATTAATTGTTAGATTTGTTAAAATGTTATTCGAATTCGAAGGTTGAAAATTGAACCAAATGAAACATATTTACTATTAAGAAGTAATTACTATTAATATTATTTTTAATATGTTTGCCGTTTAAAAACAATTTATGGAATGTATTAGTTCTATTATAATTGTTCCAAAGCAATGTTGGCCGTTTCTGAAATGACAAACGGAGTTGAACTATTTCTTAGCTTATCAATTGGGTCTAAAGTAATGTTACGTTCTAATTTGTGGATCGAAAAAGGTTTAGTAAACGGGGCTTTAGGCTATGTTGCAGATATTATTTATGAAGAATATCACGGGCCACCAGACCAGATGCCGCGAATAATCATGGTTAAATTTGAAAACTACAATCATTCAACTTATGAGAATGGCTGCGTTCCGATTCCACCAATAACTAAATTCTGGAAAAATGGAAATCAAGAAAACAATTTCCTCTGTAGTTAGCTTTTGCAGTTACAATTCATAAATCCCAATGTTTAACATTAGATAAAGCAGTTGTAGATATAGGGGATAAAGAGACATCAGTTGGCTTAACATACGTAGCGTTGTCGAGAGAGAAAACCCTTCAAGGTTTAGCATTCAGTAGAAAATTTCCTTACGAGAGATTCTACAATATCAAAAATTCTCATATGCTAACATACAGAAAAAAAGAAGAAAATAGAATTAAAAGTTTTACAATTAATAATTCTTAGTATCAACGAGAGCAGATTTCAAATGCTTTTGCAGAAAATAGGATTTTGAAGAAGTGACTTTCTTCAAGCTCTCTTCGAATATATTATTCTAAGATTGCTATCAAAGATTATTTGATGTGAATAACAAAGATTGGAAACATACCTATTTCAAACCATTTGAGAAAACACCAGAGGTTATTGGAAAATGTAAAAACATCTTTAAAAGAGCTTTTAGTTCAAAATTTAAAAATATTTTGTAAAATTTTGCTTCGAAAACATTTTTATTTTTACCAGTCTTATATCATAAATATAAAAAATTCCGAGGAAATTCTTAGTTATTTCGCTGAATTTACATTTCTAAAATTAAAATGCGCCAAAACATAAAATAACGTTTTTGCTTAATAAAGATGCAAAAATAATATAAAAAAATATTGTTACTTTCAAATATTTATCTCATTAACCCATTTATGCCTAGCGTCCCATTTTTGGGACGCTTCGAATTTTAATAAATTTTTACATTTTTCTTCTTCTTTACATTAAAATTGTATGAAGTAATTGTCTATAAATGTCTTTATCTATTACCGAGAGATGACAGCATATGATTGATATTTATCTGCTTAAATGTAAAAAGTATGCGAAATGTAAAAAGTAAGTTTATTTGTATTTTTTGTATCAAGGATCCAAAGAAATAAGTTAAATCTTAGCTCCTAGACTTCTTTGAAATACGTATTTTTTTAAATTGCGAAATTATATGTTCAAGTCTATTTTTTATGCATGTTTGTAACGCACAAAATATAGGGCGCAAGGCGCAAATGGGTACATATGTTTATTAGACATTTAGGGGGCAGTTATTTATGTAAAGTCTTTTTCAAGATGATTTTGAAATAAATTGTTTTTTAGCCTCAAGTACGATTATTCTTAATTTATTATTAATAATACTTATAATGGTCTCTGTAAAGAAATAAATATATTTTTTTAATAGTTCATGAAAATACTAAGTATAGTATATAATATACAATTTAAAAGCTTAATTTATATAAATTTAGACAAAACATATCATTATGCATTTTTCCATATATGGATATTCCCATATTTATTACGTTTACATTTTATCAAATAAATACAAAAATATTTTAACGTAATATTTTTCGTGTTTTTCCAGTTCATTTTGCAACATTTTGAAGTGATTTTACCAACAAATTTGAAAAAACAAAAATTCATGCTTAAATAATGCTTCGCGAATCCAAACAAAGCATTGCTTTTGCTAGTAATACTTATTGTTTAAGGATTACTATTGTGTTGAATCGATTAAAATAACTATTAACAAAATATCCTAAAATAATCATGTTCATAGACCGTGCAATATTAGAATATTTTTATTTATTTGTTTTGAAAATGACTCGGGTAGAGTCGAAACATGTAAGCAGTTGAATAAATCTATTTTTACTGTTTTTAAAGTTTTAATTTACGCCTTTTAGCAATTAAAATCAGTGCATGTTTATAATGTTGAAATAAAAATCATTTCAAAGCATCCATCTAACAAAGAATCAAAGAAACTCGTTTACCTTGAAGGTACCAAAGTTATCCTACAAGGAAGTTCGGTTAAAAAAAAATAAAATAAAATAAAAACAAGATAACTGAAACAAGTGCGATGGAAAAGGTTTTAAATACGTAATATTTAGAACCGTCATAAGTCATTCTGTAGCTCTTGGGTCGAATGTCTTGTGTGTGTGGAAGAAAGGGGGTACACATTTCTTAACAGTAATACTATCATATTAATTTTATTTGAAATATTTGCATTCAAATGTGCTTTTTTATTATTATTATTTCCTAGTTCTAGATCAGCTTTCAACATTTTCCAACATAGCTGAAAACTGTTTATCACTTCGTTTCGTCTGTCCGTCAGTCAATGTGTCAATGCTCTAACTTTTGTAAATATAAAATATTAAATTGATGGTCCGTATGTGGATATCCGCAAAGACCCTTCCACTAGTGAAATTAACTCTATTAAGTCTGCCATTAAGTCTTCTTCCATTATTCCTGCTAACTTTAAAAAGTCCCTTATTCCGTCTATTGCGCATTGTGCCAGGTTTTATGCTTTACCTAAGGTCCATAAACCTGACATTCCTTTTAGACCTATTGTCTCTAGTATCGGTACAGCTTCTTATAAGCTTGCCAAATATTTAGTTTCTGTTTTTTCCCCACTTTTGAGCAGTAACTGTTTCACTGTTAAGAATTCTTTTGATTTTGTTAAAAAACTTCATAATTTTAAGCCGCAGGGTCACATGATGGTTTCTTTTGATGTTAAATCATTATTTACAAACGTTCCGGTTGAGGGGGCTTTAGATTGCCTCAAGAAAAGGCTTTGTGAATTCCATTTCTCTTATTTTGAAATCGAGGAACTTATACTTCTCACTCGCGCTTGCTTGTCGCAAAATACTTTTGTTTTCAATAGTAATTTCTTCCGTATGATTGACGGTTTGGCTATGGGTAATCCTCTTAGTCCAATTTTATGCGATATTTATATGCACTATTTTGAGGTCAAGCTTTTTGAAATCTTAAAATTTCCGTTCTATGTTCGTTATGTTGATGATGTTTATGTCCTGATTGAAATGAATTCGGATATTAATCATATTCTCTCTGTTATGAATTCCATTGATCCCTGCATTCAATTTACCTCTGAAATTGAGACCAATAACTGTCTTTCTTTCCTGGATGTCCTTGTTATTCGTTGTGATAATGGCTTTCAGACTACCGTCTTTCGTAAACCTTTTGCTGTCAGTCTCCCACCTCACAGGTATTCTTCTCATCCCCCTAACCAGAAATTCGCTGCTTTCAATACTTTTGTTTTTCGGGCTACTAATATTTGTTCCACTCCTCAGTTACTTAGTGCTGAACTTAATTACCTCAAAGCTATTGCTGTCGATCGTGGTTATTCCTCTAATATTATCGATTCTATTTATAAGAATTTGACGAAATCCGACCATTCTGAAAAGCATTCTAATTCCAACTCTAATACTTCAGTTGTATTACCATTTTTTCCTAAAATCAGTCAGCAAGTTGCTAAAATCCTAAGAAGGTTTGATTTTAAAGTTATTTTTTCTCCTGTTAATAAAATCCCTTTATAAAAATTATGAAGTTTTTTAACAAAATCAAAAGAATTCTTAACAGTGAAACAGTTACTGCCCAAAAGTGGGGAAAAAACAGAAACTAAATATTTGGCAAGCTTATAAGAAGCTGTACCGATACTAGAGACAATAGGTCTAAAAGGAATGTCAGGTTTATGGACCTTAGGTAAATTCCTTTATATTTTTATTAAAAATTTTAGGTCTAATTCCAACTCTAATACTTCAGTTGTATTACCATTTTTTCCTAAAATCAGTCAGCAAGTTGCTAAAATTCTAAGAAGGTTTGATTTTAAAGTTATTTTTTCTCCTGTTAATAAAATCCCCTTTTCAAATCTCAAACACCCCGTTGATCGCCTAGATAATTGGGGCATTTACCAGATCTCTTGTCAGTGTGGTCTTTCTTATATTGGTCAGACTAAACGTGCTCTTAGATTTCGTTTAAAAGAGCATGAAGGTTATGTTAAAAATCAGGAACTCAAACGTTCTTCTATTGCTCAACATTCTTGGTCTTCTCAACATAGGTTCGATTTTTCCTCAGCCATCATTATCCAAAAATGTTCTTCTAACCTTGATCTTGATTTTTGGGAAGCTTACCATATCATTAAAAATTCTCACTCTTTAGTCAATGACTTATCTAGTACTCCAGATTTTCCAAGTATTTGGAAAGCGTTAATTTAATTCCCCTTTTTTGGTTTCTTTTCTCTACTTCTCCGGTAGATGTCGCTACTTGTCCACCCAGTCGTTTCCACTGCTTCTCTCTCATTGGTTGTTTCGGCGCCTTCGCCACCCGCATAGGGTATAAAAGCCAGCGCGTCTCTGTCTATGATTTTGCTCAGCCTTGCTTTTTCTAGCACGCTGTTCCTTTTGCACTGAAGAAGAATCTCGCTAGTAGATTCGAAACAGCTGTTTGCTGCTTTTCATATATTATTTGTGCATTTTAAACGTTGGTTTTTCTGCTTTTTAATATTGTTGCACAAAGGCTTTATTTGCTATTTTTAAATATAAAATATGCTTGGATTCCTATGAAATGGATATACTTATTAAAGTCAGCATAACCCCTATTGAAAATAGAGTGTATAGCATTTATCTTTTACTTATAGTGATACTGGAAAGAATTCGGATAGATTGTGGTCGATGAGTGAGATAATTGTTTGAAGTACATTTTAATGATGTTACACTGCTTCATACATTATGAAATTTATTATGCACTACAAGATGTTTTCTATAACGGGTGCGTAGTATTTATTGCGTTCATTTCCATACAAGGATACTTAAAAGAACTCGATTGCATTAAACGACTGTCTGCAGCAATTGTTGTTTAGAGCTACCTAAAATTAGAGGTCTGCACGGGCCAGGGCTTGGCCCGAGGCCCGTACCCGGCCCGTCGGAATGAAGGCGAATTTCCAAACGGTCCAGGCCGGCAGAATTAAAACAATTTTTTCAACGGGCCGGCCCGGGGCGGCAAAAAAATTAATCGGGCCTGTCGGTCCGATATAAGAATTTAAGCGAAGCAGATAAAATACAAGCCGTTCTCAATGAATATGATTTTCTCGAGAAGTATAAATGTGCGTCACGAGCCGATGCGAGTTTAACAACATCAATACAGAAATGTAACATGTCCATCGTAGAGATCGTACAGTTACAAGATGTCTGATTCCGAGTTTAATTTTTTTCAGAAGACTCGTGCCGGGACGGAACTGGTCTTAATCGATCTCGGGATGTGTAGAACAGTCATTGTGTTTTGTAGTATTAATAGTGATAATGAACTTCTCTTAACAGTATCTTTGGAAATATACCTTAAGGTGGTTCTCATGTTCACTGCTCAACAATGCGAAGCTTTCGACACATTTTCTGACAAAATTTTTAACTGTAAACGCATAAAATTGACAGGCCTGCATATTGAAGGAATTTGGAAATGAATAGCTTTTCCATATTTGATAAATTACTTACAGAGATAACAGAGATTCCTGTCACGTGACTGTACGTTTTTCTCCTTTCCTGTGCTATCGCTTCCGGAAATTCGATTCAAAAGGCTAACTTTGACAGTATTTTCAGAAAGATATATTGCTTTTATCTATGAAAAAAAAACGGCATTTACATAGCTTCTGAATAAGAATACCTGCCAATCTTACGCGTTTCCGAAAAGAAAAGAATTCATAAACGTGTCGAAATGTAGCTCCTTTGGATTTGAGAAAAGCCTTAAAAATGAGAGTAATATTTTCACAAATATACTTTTTATTATACAGCTTCAAAAGTTATCCTGTTTTTAATCCTTTATTCTGAACTACATTAATCTTTTAATGAATCCTTATTTCCATTTTGAAATGTCTGGAGACACGATGACTAAAACACTGCAAGTAATCGTTAATGTTTACTATTGTGTGTTTTCTGTTTTGCGAACATCATAGTAATGTAAAATATACTGTAAAATGTTCCCATAAATATGTATGTAGTGTTTATTAAAAGAATTTTAATTGTATGTTGAGAAAAAACGGATTTTTTTTTTTGTAGAAATTGTGTCGGACTGGGCCGGGACGGGCCGGGCCTGTTTTCACTGATTTTTGTACGGGCCGGGCCGAGAACTGTAAAAATGCAAACGGGCCGGGCCGGGTCCGGGCCTGGAAATTCCGGCCCGTGCAGACCTCTACCTAAAATAATTCGATGCAATTATTTCTTATCGACAGAAGTTGATAAATCGTTAGGGGCAAAGCTCTCCTGACGAAAAATCCTTAGCCCCTTTTTCCCGTAGAGTTTAATTATTTTAAATCACTATAGAAGAATAAATTGGATAATTTTCTTCAAAATCCATAAGAGAAAAGGAAAATTTTATTAATTAAATTTGAAAAACCAAGGAGGAATAATTCCTCTACTCTCTTGTGGCGTCCATGATCCAGTACCACAGAAAGTAATGTGCAAAACATTCATGGATCCTTAGATAAAATGTGAATCAAACTTACAAGCGGAGGAGTGGAGAAAAAAACTATTTATTAAAATGAAAAAACCTGTTATAAATAATAAGATATAATAGTATTAGCTAAATCCAAAATACGGTTTCTTTTTTTTTTTTTTTTTTTTTTTTTTTGTACATGAAAAGTTCTAAAGTGAAATTTGTATTGCTTTAGAAAATGAAAAAGGGAAAGAAAAGCTCATTATTTGATGAACAAGAATATAGTCTCAGCTTCTTAAGTGGTTTACAATTTTTTAAAAAACCGTTTGAAAGGGAATTGAATTGTTTTTGATGGAATGTAAGGAGAAATAGTTTATCTGATTCAGAAGCATTTACACGGTCTGTGTTAGTAATATACAGATGCAGGATATCCCTTGTCTATCCTGGCTTTCTGAGTGAAGTCCTTTTTCAAAATTGCCGGAAAACAGATCTAGTGTCTTTCGGCCTTATTGTACGCGGTTGATAGTTGTACAATAATATTAAAAAAATAATAAGAAGAAGAATTATGACTTAGATAAGAGCAGGGCTTAATTTCTAACAAAAAAAGTACCGGAGTCCTAATATTTTGCTGTACCGGTACAACAACCGTACCGTTCCCTCTCCCCTACCCCTTGTTACTCCAATCTGCATATTTATATTTCGTACATTATGCGCAAAAATTAAAGCATTTTTTTCTTCTTTTAGCAAAATAAAAATTTCAAGTATATCTATCAGCATATATTTAGCTGTCAACTATTCCACATTTTAGTTATCACTCCTTCTGAATAGCAATCTTTGCCTAATTTTGATGTTAATTAATTGCAGAATTCTGCGATTAAATAGGGTAAGGATTATGATACAGAAATAGTGTTAACAGAAAAAAAGGGATAGTTCACAGCTATGCATTTTTAAGAAAAAATGAATGAAATTTACAGAAATTAATATTTATATGCTGAAGAATGGAACAATGTTTTACAATTTCCTATAAAAGGTGCATATCTTAAACTATAATCGATTCCTTCTGCATAACAATATTTTGTGGTGAGTCCCTGAAAATCAGACTAAATTAAAAATTTGACACCGTTATCGGAAAGAATCCACGCTTTTATAGAAAAAAGGGAAACACTGCTCGATTGCTTTCTATCAGAATAACAATACATGACAACTATATCTACTTACAAATGAAAGTGACTTCCTAAATGTGCAGAGCAGAGCCTTAGCATGGGTACCGTTCATGATACAAAATAAACAGAAAAATCACTTGCGTGATTTTTACAGTCGTACCTAATAGAAGACAATAAACGTCAAACAAACAAAACCTCAAGCTGATGCTCGTTGGCTAAAATAGAAAATATTCTCTTCATGTTATATCTAAATAAAATAAAAAAAAACAGCCAATAAGAAAAAATTCCTACTGTCACAAAAGAGGATCGAACTGAAAGCAAATTCAGTCTCTTAAGTGGCGCCGCATCAACATGTCGCCGACATAAATTTGAAATAGAAAAACACGATTTCTGTTTCCCCCTTCATTCTGATGAAAACAGAAGTAAAATGATTTGAAATAGAACCGGCTAGCCCGGATATTTCCGTTTCTAGAAATCATGTTAAAATGGCTGTATAGACAAAAGTATTTTAAACAGATTTTTTTTTTTTTTGAACCATATATAGAAAGAAGTGATATTAAAGATATTATAGCATCAAACTGCGATTAATAAATATATATATCCTTGAATTTACAAGCATTTTTATAAAAATACAGGAAAATCCTCGGACGGTGAAAGGGTTAAAGGACGAAAAGTTTTTTTTTTTTATACCTGAATAAATTAAACATAAACATAATTTGAAGAACAAATTAAAAAAAAATTATTTCCTACATTGTTTAAGCCCGAGAAGGGACAGATATTAAGATATTTCATTCAATTAGTTCTACATTTAATGTTAAATTTTTGTAACAAATTAGT
This sequence comes from Maratus speciosus, assembly GCA_963932465.1. Classification (NCBI taxonomy): domain Eukaryota; kingdom Metazoa; phylum Arthropoda; class Arachnida; order Araneae; family Salticidae; genus Maratus; species Maratus speciosus. The sequence continues at coordinate 283,888,820 of OZ010792.1, forward strand.
TAAGCCAATTGAAGATTAAAAAATAAAAATAAAATTCATACAATATGAGACTTAAAACACCCTAAAAAATTAGATTCCGTTCAAATGAAATAGAAATAAATCTTACACTTCTTCCATTTTTAATTGAAAATTCTTGTATTGCAGATTTCGTATTTTGTTTATGACAATTGTACATAAAATGATAAGATGCATGCAAAATACAAAACTTAAAAAAAAAGTCTGAGATTTATTTCGATTTCATTTGAACGGAATCTAATTTTTTAGGGTGTTTTAAGTCTCATATTGTATGAATTTTATTTTTATTTTTTAATCTTCAATTGGCTTAGCTAATTTGTTACAAAAATTTAACAAATGTAGAACTAATTGAATGAAATATCTTAATATCTGTCCCTTCTCGGGCTTAAACAATGCAGGAAATAATTTTTTTTTTTAATTTGTTCTTCAAATTATGTTTTTGTTTAATATGTCAAGTTTTTTAATAACTACTGCATTCAGACGAACTCATTTCAAAATTAATAGAGGGTATCACCATCAGGCTTTGATGTATGCGGTATTGCATCACAATGTGTGATACAGTTTATCAATGTATAATTCAAAATATTTCACCACTGTAGTAATGCAGGTTGTTGTAGTTTGGACAAAAACTTTTAATTTGAACGTAAAAAATCTATAATCAAAACATAAAAAATTAACTTCACTTAAATTTAGATACCCTATTTCCCACTCAGAACGCTATGAATGCAAAAATAAATTGTGTTGAATCCTTACTGCTAATATTTAACAGTATTATAGCTGTGATACAGTAAAAAATAAAAGTTTTACTTAAATTTTGTTACTTTATTTTCTCCCAAGGGGTGATGTAAACACATCAGAAAATTATTACCTAAGTTTAACTTGGGGTATAAATAGTTCTCATCTCGGAAAAAAATACATTTTAAAATTTAAGTTATGTTAGTTTCTCACTAAGTTCGCTACCTGCGTAAAAATAGCTATCCATTTGAAACTTTTTACTAAAGCATAAACTTGACCAAAGCAAAAACTTATTCTGAAAATATCCCTTTTATTTCCACTATGACGCCATATTCACCTCTTATATCTTAAAAAAAAAAAACTAGTTCAATTTAATATTTCACGTGGAATAAATGTTTCAACTAAAGAGAAATAAATTATTATTACGGCTTTTGAAATTTTTGCAACAATGAAGAAAAAATGTTACATTTTCTATGAAAAATGTCCGTTGATTCTGAATGAAAAAAAAGAAATTTAGAATTATTAAGAAAAATATTTGAATAATGAAAAAAAAAAGGCCCATGTTTCTCTCTGGGTTATAATTCACCCATATGCAAAAGCATTTTACCATTCGTTTTGAAACTGACGTTAGGCAAACGTTTTTACACTTTAAATTTATAATATTATTAGAATTAGTAAAGAATAAAAAATGAGTGGTATCAGGCACAAAAAGGTGGGAAGAAAAAATGAAAAAGTTATGATCTCCACAGGCTTTTCTATGTTAAATTAACAATGAGAAGTGACACTGGAAATAAATAAGTATCGCGCGGTAAATAAGATTTTAAATGTAATACAGATTGAGCTCGAGTCAGTCCAAGACCAAAAACTGATATAAAAATTGAGTCCGTTTTATCTCCATCTCCTGCGTGTGCGACACATTACGTCACATATAAGTGTTTTGGCAAAAAGAATGCAAAAGCTTGGAGATAAGAAAGGGTAATTTAGGCTTAGATTTTTCGGAAGCGCTATTGCACTGGGCTCCGGAGCCCTGTATTTATGAGCTCCGGTGAATTCCGACCAATATTTAAATATTTACTAAAAACAGAGAAGTGCCGGAGCCGGGCTCCGGTGGGCTCCGGCGCAAATTAAGCCCTGGATAAGAGTCAGTGATTAGGTATAAATTACAAATTTGCTATTTGAAACAGATTTTTGGTAACACGAAAAGTTATCATGAGAGGGTTAGGATTAATATTTGTTTCTTTGTAAGAAGTAATTTTTTAAATCAGAAAACTAGTCTTGAAGACAGATGTCCGGGAAGTCCGGGACACATTTTAAAATATTTTTTTTTATTGAGTTAAAATTGTGTAAATTTTTTTTATAGTTAACCATATCATTTGTAAACAAAATCGCATGATAAAACTTTTCATATATTTTTTTTATTTACAATTTAAAATTTATTAAAAAAGTTGGGTATTTTAAAATCGTTATAACTCAAAATATTATTTGTAGAATTTCATTTTTTTTTCTTTTAAATAAACTGAGATATATAAGTTTTAATTTTGATTCAGCATTTTTTAAAAATATTAATTCAAATAAAAATTTAAAATATTTAAAGTAAAAAAAAAAAAAAAAAAAAAAAAAAAAAAGATGTAACTTAAAAAAAAATCATATTTTCAAAAGTAAATATTTTTTTTTCAAATTTGCTGAATTAAAATTAAAGTAAAACAATTGAAAAAGACATGTTCCAAGTTTGAATTATTTATCTTTAACGGTTCTTGATTTATAACAATTTTAATACGAGAAACGTAGAAAAAAACCTATAATGAAGAAAAACGCATTTTTACAAGAAGTCGTTTCCACGACCCCATTGCTTGGAAGCTAGATTTTGAAAACAAACAAACCAAAACAAAAATAATAATAATAATATTTCCTTCTTCAGTTAAGATAGAAACTTGATTTAAACGTCATTTTAAGCAGAAAAAAAGCAGAGAAATCTTTAATGCAAATTTTTTTTTAGAAAATTTGAAGATTTTTGTGTCTTGGACCCTCTTAAAATGTTATTAACTACAGCGTACTTTTGGTTTCGGGGCTCAGACTAAAAAAAAAAAACGAAAGAAAGAAAGAAAGAAAAGAGCCCGGACTCATCTTTAGTGTCTACATGTGTTTAACCTTTCACCGGATAATTTGCTCATTGGGATAGAAAAAAATAAACAATATTTGATATTATTTGAATGCTGTAAACAGAAGAAAAAGAACTGTTTTTAAATAACACATCAATTTTTAAGTGAGAATTTTGTTTCTTTTGGGACAAATTTTCAATTATATCTTTTATGACATTTCACAAAATGCAGTTTATATATTCAATGCAATTTGACAGATATGTCACAAAGCTCTTTTAAGTTAATGAGCAGTGCTGAGGCCACCTTTTAAAAGAAGGCCATGACTTTCTCTTTAAAAAAAGTCCGAATAGTACAGGTTAAAATACCTTTTTTTTTTAAACTACTGGCGACCATTCACCAAAATTTGGGAGGAATATCGTTTTGTCACTAGGAATGAAGATAGTACGAGTCCCCTCCCCCCCACCCCACCCCAAAAAAAGTTGTTTTACCATGTTTTTTTTTTTTTGGGGGGGGGGGGGAAGGGGGCATTTTTAACCCAGGGAGGGGGAATTAAATAATTTTTAAATATGTCAAGTGGGATATTGTTACTTATGTATTTTTTAATTCTGAATCGAATAACATCATCCACAAGTCGATGCGATCATTTTTTACAAAGTTACGGCAAGTTTTATGAATACACGTCTAAAATTACACTTTATGCAGATAAAAAAGGTTTTTTCAGTAACAACTGATGGCCATTCACAAAAAGTTGGGAAGAACATCGTTTTGGCACTAGACATGAAGGTACAATGAGTCCCGAAAAAATAAAGTTGTTTTACCGTGTTTTGGTGGGGGAAAGGGAGCGTTTTAACTCCGGAGGGGGCAGGGTCAGCATTTTAATTAGGTTAAGTGGGTTTCGTTTGTTATGTATTTTATAATTCTGAATCGAATGACACCATCTGCAAGTCGATACGATCATTCATTACAAAGTTATGGTAGGTTTTATGAATGCAAAGTCGAGAATTATACTTTATTATTGAACAAGCCTTGTCACATTTGTTTTACGTTCGAAACATGTTCTTTATATCATATCAAATAATCTCAAACTTATTAAATGTCCTCAAAATAGCAATAATTAAATTAAAATCAGGATCATCTGAGTCTTCTTCAAGTTCATTAAAGTTGTCAAAACCCGTGTATTCATAATTTTGTACTTCATAAAACATTCACGACTTTGTATTAATAAAACCTGCCTAACTTACCATAACCTTTTATGGTACAGTTAATAGTGGACGTAATTAAGACTATTTTACTTATAGACTTACTTTTACTTATATACTTTATTTACTTATATTTATATTTCTGCCTAACTTTGCAACAAATGATCGTATCGACTTGCGAATGGTGTCACTCGATTCAGAATTAAAAAATTCATAATAAATGATACACAACTTGACGTAATTAAAAAAAAGTTGAATTCCACCTCCCCGTCCCGAGTTAAAATGCCCTCCCAAAACACGGTAACACTACTTTATTTTTGAACGGCTCATCGGATCTTCAGTTCTAGTACCAACACGATGTTCTTTCCAAATTTTCTCGAATGGCCATCAGTTGTTACTGTGAAAACCTATTTTACCTGCATAGTATATAATTGTCGACTTTGTATTCATAAAACCCACCATAACTTTGAAAAAAAATGATTGTATCGACTTGCGGATGGTGTCATTCGATTAAGAATTAAAAAATACGTAACAAACGATACCTCACTTGACCTACTTAAAAAAAGTTTATTTTCCCCCCCTCCCTGAGAACCCTTCCCTACTTTTACCCCCCCTTTCCCTCCCGCCAAAAGCAGGTTAAAATAACTTTATATTTTGGGGACTCATCGGATCTTCACTCCTAGTGCCGAAACAAAGTTTTTCCCAAATTTTCGTGAATGGTCATCAGTTGTATTTTACTCAATTTTTGATCCATTTTACCTTTACTGCAATTCAAAAAATATTTGGAGACCTATAATCTGATTGGATGACTATGAGAATTTTTTTTCGCATGCTAATTTATCTTTTTACAGGTAGAAAAATATTTTTTTACTCCCGTAGAGAGTCTCTGTTATAGCTGTCCCTATTAATACACAGCATATATATGCATAATTGTTATGTATATGTTTTTTATTATTTAACTTTCCAATTACATTTTTGTTTTAAAAAGAACAACAAAAATAAGTAATGTACCAATGCCGATGAGGTGATATTAGTATCATTTGATACGTCTAATTACTACTGTTGTGAAGTTAGGTTCGTTTTGTGTAAATCTGTGACACAGGTACAAAAATATAACATTGTTTTGTCCTTATCATATCGGATACAAAGTGCAGTAAAGGGTTAAAACAAACTGTTAAAATATTTTTACAATCTTTTATGCATGTAAATCCGATGACAATGAAATATAACGTTTGAGGTGCATAGCATTTATACTTATTTTACAGGACCACACAAAATATTTCGGATACAATGGCACCTACAAGCAGAAGTTTCAATTCTATTTCAACAAAATGTATATAGGTTATTACGATACACGCATTTTTCCAATTGACAATAAAGTGCGTAGCATTTGTATTTCTTTTACAGGGCCACGGAAAAGAATTCGGATACGTTACTATTTATGGCCAGGAATTTTAATTCAAATTCAACAAAATGTATATAAGTTATTGAGATACACAACAGTTGTTGGGAAATAGTTGAAAATAATGTATGTAGCTTTTATATTTCTTTGACAGAGCTACGCAAAAGAAGTAAAATATATTACGATGGATGGGCGGATAATGCTTAAAGTACTTTTTAATGATATTATTGCGAAATGTTTTCATTTGGTATTTTGGCAGTTTTTTTTTTTTGTTTTTTTGTTTTGTTTCATTGCAAACTACTATTTTGTAGTTAGAAATCTTTTGCAATAGATGTACAAATGTGTTTTCTTTGACAGCTGTATAGTATAAATAAACATGTTTTTTTTAAACCCGCCGATTAATCTTCTCACACGGAATAAACGACAGTGCATTGGTTAAATAAAAAACCTGTTGGTACTAGGAAGAAGTTTTAAATTGAGTTTGTTACGTAACACTCGAGAAGTACAAACATATAAAATAAATAAATAAAGGTTGGAGTTTTTTTTTGTTTGTTTGTTTTTTTATTTACTTTTAACTATCAGTTGTTTCTTTTATAATAATAGAGAATTATATAAGTCACCATCTCAGTTACTTCAAATATAATAAGTAAGGACAATCCAAGCCATAAACTTAATAGGCTTCCTAAGTTGCTGTACAGTTGAGAATTTTGAAACATGGGGCTTTGACGATATGTTATCTGTTCAAAAGTTGAATACAACACTTTTACACTAGCCATTGACACACCAGGATTTAGATATTTTTCTTTACATGTACCACATTTATATGACGGAGAAGGCCATTTAGAAACTGACAGCTTTTTTTCATACTTGTTTATGACACAAGCTGGTGGGCATTTACATTGTAAGCCATTAACAGCTATGTAATTAATAACATGATCTAAACAACAAGCATCATTTGATTTTGACATATTACATTTCTTTTTGTCACTTAAACTAGAGATTGTTGGATCAACGCATGAACAATTAGCTAAATTCTGTTCCTGAATACAGATCTGTACGCATTCCCTTGGATTTCTTCCTGAAACTTCTGGATTATTCTCATAATCAATGCATTTATCAGTATATGGAGCCTTAAGCCTTTCATGAGATATCTGTTTTACCTTGACGAGTGTTTCAAATCCTGGGCTAACATTTATTCCCCCTTCTTCTGGATTAGGATCGTCTTTTGGATCATGAATGACTATTCGGGCTCCAAGACTTGGTGTAATATCAAGATAAGCAGCATAATTCAGATCTAAAGTCACTTCTAATTCTGTGGTTTTACTATTAACTGGTACTTTTAGAATATCAGAATTATTTTTCTTCTTGTTAAACGTAAAGAAGTTACCATATTTTAAACTCTGAAAATAGGCAAAATGATCTTCTTTGCAAAGCTTTCCACCAAAGGAACAAAAGACTATTATCTCTTTCAGCCGATATCCAAACGCTTTCCGATCTTCATATTTTACTGTCGTGTATTTCATTAATAAACTCACCAAATCATCCATATTCTTATCTTTTTTACCGCTAAACTGTTTCGAACACGATGCTGAACTTCGTCTTTCAGAAATAATAGATGGTGGTACAAGCGACTCGACACTAATATCTCCATTCATACATTCATACAACGTTAAATTTTTCATCAAGCATCTTATAAAATAACTATTCATTCTATTCAAGTTACAAACTGTTACTGCTGGAAAATCTAAAGCAAGATTGTTTTCGACATTTAAATCGATCACCACTGGATATTCCAAGTAATTCCGCAAAAATTCTGATATTTGATAAATACTTCCGAAAACACACAGAAGTAGAACTATCATCCACCAGATTTTTCGCAAAGACGATTTAGCATGTACCAACTGAGATACGGGATATAATGATGATTTTTTTAATAACTGCTTACCGATCTTTTTAAAGTTTTTTTTCTCCTGCCTTTTCACCATGTTGGAAGGATGTTGCTTTTGCTTCATTTTAGATTTATTTTTTGCAGTTGTTCATTCTGCACGTTGATTTTCAGAAAGCAACTACAACTGATGATCAAAATATTTTTCTATATTTTTGGTAAATTTGTTAATGACTGTCCTCGAGCAAAAAAATCTACCACCAGTGTCTACTAATTTAATTGTCTAGTACAAGAGATAAAATTCACTTATGACTTATTATTTCAATGTGTTTTCATTGCGCAAAACCGTCAAAAGTCCAATAAATGCATTCTAAATCTTCAGATCTTTTTTTTAAAAAAAATCCAAAAGAATTATTGCTAAAAGTATTTTTTCTTACAAATTTCATATTCTTTCCAGAAAATTTTAATACACAGATCGATTCATCAAACATGAAATGCTAATTCCTTGGTCGGGAACTATGTTTATTTAAGGCACATAATTGCTCACTTAAGATTTTCTATATTAAAATTAAATAATTGGTTTTTAAGTTATTATTTTTGTAGAAGTTGGAGGTGTTTATAAGTACAATATAATGAACTGATGACTGCAAAGTGAAACACGCACTCTTTTCCTATGACGCAATAAATGTCATTCATAATAGGAAGAAAATTAAACGTAAATTTAATAACTCACGTAAATGTGTAAATATTGCGAAAGGTACATTTTCGTAAGTCAGACTAAGCTTTTTTTTTTTTTTTTTTTTTTTTTTTGCTTGTTTAAATTTTTAATCAAACAACTACTTCTTTTATTGATTGCAATTAATTTCTGCATTGAAATTGATAATCGTTTATTGAAATATTCTTATAGAAATTGGAGGTGTTTATAAATACAATATTAATATACTTCCACTGCAGCATTAAACACGCTCTCTTTTCTTATGACACAATAACTAATATATGACATTTATACCAAGACAATGCAATACAAAGCAAATGTCTTTCGTGAGTGCGTAACTGTTACGAAAGGTGCATTTTTGTATAGTTAGACAGAACTTCAATTTTTTTTTTTCTTTTGCTTCAGTTTTTGTTGATCAATTTTTACTACACGGTTTCGCAAGAAACTGCTTGCGATCCCATTTCGCTATGAACACTTACGATTGTATCTTTTCATTAAAATGTCTCACGATAATATACGGGTAAATATCACGAAATGTGAGATTTTGAAAACAAATTTTTTTGAAAATTTAAATCGTTTCAAAGCTTCTAATTCTTTTAAAAATGTTTTTTGAGAAGCTGAATAAAGGAATTTACACGTGAAATTGTTAAAGTTTGAAGAGCTTAAGTTCATTTTTATGTAGTTATAATTATATGTCATTTTCTTGTCATATAAATGTCATATAAATTCTTGCCAGAGGATAATGACAATTTCATTCTAAAACATTTTTCACATTCTTGTTTTTTTTTTATTTTTAGATCTAACATTTTAATTTCGTTTAAAGGAACATGTTTCCTCTACAGTACCTCAAATTCACTGTAATGTTCAGTTTTAATTGTAAATTATTGAAGCACGGAAAATGACATAACAAAAGTCTACTCATTTTTTACAAAGCCTTTAAACACATTATTTTCAAACAAATATATAAAATATCTTGCTGGTAGCAATCATTTTACTACTTCTGACTTGAACTATGTCAAGAACAAGAAGAATTAGTCTGCAGCGCCATCTTTATACCTCATAAAGAACTAAAATGAGCAGGCCAGGAATATGACATTCATTGTCAGTGACAATCATATTTTAATTATGGAAAACTATTTGTAAAATACAGAACTTGTTACCTTCCTCATATATGTATTATATAAGGTATAATTAATAATTAAAAAAACTAGAAAAAGATATTTGTACAGTATAGCAGAAAGCCTTTTACTTTGCACACATCACTGTGTGACACGCCAGGAGAATGACAATTTGAAAGTTTAAGTCTTTTAATTGCTTTATTTTTGGGTTATTATGAATATAATATAATATATTGTAACGCCAATAAAAATCTAACTTAAGGAATTAATCTTAACTAAAATAAAAAGTACTTTGAGTTCATTTTCTACAGTTTTTTTATTGACGACACACGGACACACACATCAGCAAGCACGCATACAGTCCTAACACATAAAAAAAATTGATCCTTTTAGGAGCGAATCGCTCCTCCAGCAGAACCGATACTGACCGCCTTCGGTCGTGTCAAAGCAGCATCTCTCCCACTGGGCCTTTTCCGAGAGTTCAGTCTATCTCCTAGCTAACCCACGTGGTATATTGAGTCATCTTGGTCAAAAAAGTTACAAATGCTACGCAGCACTTCTCCAGATATTTACATCATTAAATCTGTTTACACGTTACATCTGGATTTTGTGAAGCATTGACATGTAAATTTATAGTTAGGCATCTGGAGGTCCCAATTAAAAATGTTTATTACGTTATGGTCATCTGGTCTCTGCGTGAGCTCAGATAAAACGTCACAGGCTCTCCATGCCCCATATAAATTTTCCTTTAAGGGAAATTTTTCACACTGGGGTGCACAATCAAAGTGAAATTCGGAGTTAATGCTAACCCTAACAATGCTATCTACTCCAAAATTAATAAAATTTAAAATTTCAAAATCAAAACATTTATCAGAAAGTACTCCGTTACCATGGAAGGGATTCAGCATAACACACACTAAACACAGTTATATAATAATACTAAGATTAATAATAAGCACTCCAGCAATTTTATAACAAACCAGTACCTTCATTACGAATTGCCTTTAACATCATCAGAATAGATAAAATTTTTAAACATCACAGGTACTTCCAATAAGAGTTCGCTCTCTCGCGTTCACATGTATAAACATCAATAATTTTTATATATGGATAAGTTACTTAAAAAATTTTTAATCTATCTATTATATATATAAAATCCAAACGGAAATTTCGTTCCGAACGCCGAGATTTCGAGTTCTACCGCATGGATTTTTACGGAACTTATACCGTTAGATAGGTAGCGTTCCAGGGAAGGTTTTAAGCTATAACACATCATTCTACCTAGATTAGTTATAGAATTATTATGGAAAATTCTATTATTTTGGACTTAGTTACTTCATATTTCCTTAAATATCTGGGCTCCTATTGGTCGTAGAGCTTAGATCTCGCGCCAAAAGTAGCTCCAAGGCACCCAAGCAAACTTTTTTCCGCGATTAATTTGCCGTCTTCCGATTTCCTCTAACTCTATTAGGGGCCCGCGTATAGCCCCTTTAAAATATTTTTCATAGAAATTTCAGCAATTATCTTAAATTATTGGTTAAGACCGCCACCCTCCCGATTCATGTATCTACGGAAAGGTTGCATAAAGGAGTTCCGTTCAGATACGCTTTCGTTAAGAATAGAGTGCGCTCCCTGGTGGTGGAATGTGGAACTAACATAATGCGATATTGTTAAAATTAGGAAATCTAACAATGCGATCTGTTTTAAACTTTGAGATAGTTCATAACACATAATCTATTATCTATTCTATTATATATATATACTAGGGGGCTCGGCCCCCTACGAGCTACGCTCGCCAACCCCCGTCCAGACACCGCAGACTCTAAATGCACGCTAATTTGATCGGCTCTAAAAAGATTTCGAAAGATTGAATTATAATTTAAAAAACAGTGGCGATCTCCCTATAAACGAATTTCTATTCATTTCTCTTTGATTGGGGAATTTTAACGTCAAATCCGCTGCGGTACTACTATCCTGTCGACCAATTTCGCCAAATTATATAAATCGCCAAACCACTCGCCAAATTATACAAATTGATATAATTTTTATTTTAAATAACGAAAGAACAAATAAATTCGTACAACATTAATAAAAACACAAATAAAACGTCGAAATAAAAATAACTTGATGACGTATACACGTGTAACGACATTTCAAAATAAGCTAATATAAAAGGAATTAAGTAAAGAGAGTCTTTGTCTCCTGGTATTTTTTAACAAATCGAAAAGAAAGTTCTTTTAAATGAGACATTTTAAATTAATTCTCAAAATATCAAATAAATGTCTAGCGCAATTTCTAAATTTAAACTTTTTGCAATATTATTTTGTGTTCATTTTATGTAATAACTATAATGTGACGTAAATATGACGTAATTTCTCCTAAGACTTCTAACGCATGTTAATGAATTTATTATTTTAATAATATCCTTTCTCTATTAAAATTCACGTGTATACTTTTTATGACGTAATTTTTAATAAGTTCCTGCTTTTTATACGTAATTATTTAATTCTAATTTGAAAGTTTTTTTCCTGTTTATAATAGTCACGTGTAAATAAATTTTTAATTTGAAGCAAACATTATTGCTTGCGCTTTTTATACAGTTGGCAACAGTTTAAATTAGTACAATTTTCTGAAATCTGTAAAAAATATCTCTAGAAATGCTGAAAATTTGAATTTAAAATAGAAATAAAACCTGAAAAAATGAGACAAAATAAAAAAATTAATGCAATCTGCACTCCGGCAAATTCTAACGCATAAAATGATCTAAAAATGATTACACTGCTATGTATAGTTTTTGCTGCTATAAAACTTTTTTAGTGGAACGATTTTGTCCAACTTTAGCATTAAATAACTCTTAAAATAATTCTTCGATTTGAAAACTGTCTGCATCAGCGTGTTTATCAAACATTTCTGTATAAAACCACCGATTTTCATATTTTTGTATGCATTATTTTTGTTAATATTAACGAAGAAAGGCCTCCGGTCACAAAAAAATCAAAACCGGCGGCGGCGGTGACAGCGGTAGTTACTTTTTTTTAGAATAGAGAGAAAATCTATTATCTATTCTATTATCTATTATATATATAAAATCCAAACGGAAATTTCGTTCCGAACGCCTAGATTTCGAGTTCTACTGCATGGATTTTTACGGAACCTATACCGTTAGATAGGTATTGTTTCAGGGAAGGTTTTAAGCTATAACACATTATTCTACCTATATTAGTTTTAGAATTATGACGGAAAATTCTGTTATTTTGGGCGATAAGGTTACCATTTTATTTCTTGGCGAAATTCATCGTTGATAAAAAAAAATTGAAACGGCTATTAAATCTCGAAAAATAAAAGAAAAACTGTTACTAATTTTATTTAAATGAAAAAAAAAAAAAGAAGAAAATCCGTTTTAATGAGTGATAATATTAAAAAACGGAAACATTTAATCAAAACCTGAAAGAAATATTTGTAATGCTTAAAAATTAATTTAATAAGAAATATTACACTTGATACGCAATATTTGGCTCTTTATCGCTTGCGTTAGATATGGAAACGAATCTGAAAATTTGATTAGATGAAATTTTAACGACATTTTCTTTCTTTTCTTTTCTTTACTTTTTTATATCTAATTGTCCCATCACGTGACTTGTAGAAGAAACAAGCAGATGTAATTGTGAGTCACATGTGTAATTACTATTTGTTTCTTTACAATTTTTTCTTTTTCTTTTGTCGCCAAACAATGTGATTTTAAGCCAAAAATGCATAAGCGTGACATTAGCTTGAGGATGTTCTCACAAATGGTGTTTTTTTAGGTGAAAGAGATCATTTTTTGAGTACATTTTCATATTCAATTGCAACTTACATAGATATCAGTTAATATTTTAAAAATGGAATCGAATACTTAAATTTCAGTGTGAATTTCTGCCACACATACATATTGTAAAATAATTTCATACTTTTTAAAATGTTTTTCGCCATAATTCCGAAAGCATGTGATATTTATAAACTCGAACTCAGATCAACGAATATTACCCATTTTATTTAAGCAAATATTATCTATTTTCTCAAGTCATATCGCCAATTTCATTTATAGGAAAATTCACAGATTCGAAATCTAGGAAATAAAGATAATTTTTAAGGAAATTTATGTTTTAATACGTTATTACTATGGAAAAATTCAACATTTTGAAAAAAAAAATTACAAGTCTTTTGTAATTCGTCCTTTCTTCTTCGTCTTTCTTCGTACTTTCTCCTCTGTTATGTAATATTTCAAAGGATATTGGACTAATTTTCGATCATCGATTCACCGCAAAATCGCATATCTAATATAGTATATAAAATAAAGTCTGGATTATGGGACTAATTAACGCACAGCGCAAACTACTGAACCTAAAATCTTGAAAATCGTGGTAAAAATACTTCTTATGACATAAACTTCTGCTAAGAAAGGATTTTCTAAAGTCTCATCCCTAATGGTTTTTGCACGGAGAGGGGAAAAGAATCGAATATCAAAATTATGCATCAAATGATAGCATATTTTAATGTAGTTTTGTATGCTGAATCGAATGCTACCAAATAAATTTTTATAAGTCCAACAGTTCATGACACATTTCATATTTTTCTAATTTGGCTGTGTCTTTGGCATCTAAACCTCAAAATATCTATCATTACATCCGTTACTCTAGCAACGGAAAAAATTCAAATCAACCCTTTTGGCTAAAAAATAAAAACGGCTGTATGAGTTTGAAATAAAAATGCAAGCATCTTAATTTAAAAAAAAAATAGTGATTTTATGTAAAATAAAAGGGAAAAAATTACTGAGAATTTAGCGTTATAAAACAAAAATGGAAAAGGTACTACTTAGATATTCCGTCGACCAAAAATCTATCGTCAAACTATAAGATTAAATGCCAATAATGGTTGATCGTAAATATCAAATTCACTTGAATTTAAACAAACTACACGTGTTTACGTCATCAAGTGATTTTAATTTCGACGTTTTATTTGTATTTTTATTAATGTTATACTAATTTATTTGTTATTTCGTTATTTAAAATAAAGATTATGTCAATTTATATAATTTGGCGAATGGTTTGGCGATTTATATAATTTGGCGAAATTGATCGACGGGATAACAAGTAGTACCAATGAAAATATTTAAGTATGAAAGCAATGTTTGTAACGACTTAAAAATTATTTTCATATATATAAACTCGGTTTATGGCGTCAGATGCCGTCATCCGAAGAATCTACAAGAGTCTTTTTCCATTTTTTCCGGTCATAGGTTCCTCAATGAAAGAAATTGGAATTGGAATAATATTGTGCGATTTATAAATTGCTCCTCGATAAGAAGAAAAAATGGGTACATTTATAACAACCGTGCGCACATCTCGCTGATAGCATTTTTAAAATTCCCAGTAGCAGTAGTTACATTTTGCGTATGTAAATTAAAAATATTTTTTTGCTTTTAATTATGGCATTATTTCCTGTTATTGTTTATCTTTGCAGTTTTTTAAATGAAATTAGTATAAGGCATGCATTTTAAATTAAATGAGTGAAAGGTTTGTGTTTTAAATGAAAATAATAAAATAAGAATATGCTATGAAAACAATCTTTATTGATTTATTACCTGCGCCCGGCTGACATAAAAGTATCACAAAAGCCACATATTCACTTTTCTTTGAGTAGTTGCTCATGAGAATTCCAGCTAACCTTCCGTAATCGGATACTTCACATATTGGTGTAGTAGCTTTAATGCTGAAAGCATCGTTTTTGTTTGAAGCGAAAACTTTACTATGAATTCTATTACACAAAATCGCATCATCATCATCATCTACTATATATTTACAACGGAAATTTGTATTTCATTCCGATTGTTTATAATACTTTCGTAGGATATACCACAATTTGTTAGGTAATAATTTTGGAAAGGTTTCAGTGTATACATATTGTTCAAGGGTACTTAGTTATAGAGCAACAGTAAAAGTTCAAAAATTAAGTGAACCTGATTATGAAAGTTTAGCCTTTTTAAAAAAAATCTACTGAACATATTTTGTTATAAGTGGCCCTGTTGCATGACTTTTAGGAATGGTGTTAGTATATACGATTTCATTATATGTTGATTAGTTACAGAGGTATTAATTCCTGTTGTCATAACGGTCTCATTACCCGACCATAAATGCGCTGTTTATAATCAACTAAAACAATTACTTCTTAATTGCTAAATTTTGTCCAACGCTTAAGATAACATTATATCGCAATGGCGTTCGCATCTTTTTCCGTAATGTGCAAGGTCAAGCTGAAGATCCATATTGTTTAAAATACAAGTTCAAATTCACCATTTAGTTTAATCCAAGGTTCATTTGGAAATATTGACCAGCGCAGCGGGCATAGCCTGCTAGTTATATATATAAAATCCAAACGGAAATTTCGTTCCGAACGCCTAGATTTCGAGTTCTACTGCATGGAATTTTACGGAACTTATACCTTTAGATAGGTATTGTTTCAGGAAAGGTTTTAAACTATAACACATCATTCTACCTAGATTAGTTACAGAATTATGACGGAAAGTTCTGTTATTTTGGACGATACGGTTACCATTTTATTTCTTGACGAAATTTATCGTTGATAAAAAAAATTGAAACGGCTATTACACCTCGAAAACTAAAAGAAAAAAACTGTTATTAATTTTATTTAAAAGAAAAAAAAAAGAAGAAAAAAATCCGTTTTAATAAGGAATAATATTAAAAAAACGAAAACATTTAATTTAAACCTGAAAGAAATATTTCTAATGCTTAAAAATTAATTTAATAAGAAAGATTACAATTGATAAGCAATATTTGGCTCTTTATCGCTTCTTTTAGATTATAGAAACGAATCTGAAAATTTGATTAGATGAAATTTCAATGACATTTTTTTTCTTTTTGCTCTTTTCTTTTTATTTTTATCAAATTGTCCCATCACGCTACTTATAGAAGAAACAAGCAGTTGTAATTGTGAGCCACATGTGTAATTACTATTTGTTTCTTTACGATTTTTTCTTTTTCTTTTGTCGCCAAACAATATGATTTTAAGCCAAAAATGCATAAGAGTGACATTAGATTGAGGATGTTCTCACAAATGGTGTTTTTTAAGTGAAACAGATCATTTTTTGAGTACATTTTTATATTCAATTGTAACTTATATAGATATCAGTTAATATTTTAAAAATAGATTCGAATACTTAAATTTCAGCGTGAATTTCTGCCACACATACATATTGTAAAATAATTTCATACTTTTTAAAATGTTTTTCACCGTCATTCCGAAAGCATGTGATATTTATAAACTGGAACTCAGATCAACGAATATTACCCATTTTTTAAAGCAAATATTACCTATTGCTTATTTCATTTTTTCTCAAGTCATATCGCCCATTTCATTTATAGGAAAATTCACAGCTTCGAAATCTAGGAAATAAAGATAATTTTTAAGGAAATTTATGCAATAATACGTTATTACCATCGAAAAATTCAACATTTTGAAAAAAAAAATTACAAGTCTTTTGTAATTTGTCATTTCTTCTTCGTCTTTCTTCGTTCTTTCTCCTCTGTTATGAAATATTTCAAATTATATTGGACTAATTTTCAATCATCGAGTCACCGCAAAATGGCATATCTAATATAGTATATAAAATAAAGTCTGGATTAGGGGACTAATTAATGCACAGCGCAAACTACTGAACCTAAAATCTTGAAAATCGTGGTAAAAATACTTCTTATGACATAGACTTCTGCTAAGAAAGGATTTTCTAAAGTGTCACCCCTAACGGGCTTTGCAAGGGGAGGGAAAAAATTCCTTAAAAATCGGATATTATAATTATGCGTCAAATGATAGCATATTTTAATACAGTTTTGTATGCTGAATCGAATAGTACCAAGTAAATTTTTATAAGTCCAACAGTTCATGACACATTTCATATTTTTCTAATTTGGCGGTGTCTTTGGCGTCTAAAGCTCAAAATATCTATCATTACATCCGATACTCTAGCAACGGAAAAATTCTAATCAACTCTTTTGGCTAAAGAATAAAAACGGCTCTATGAGTTTGAAAAAAGTGATTTTATGTAAAATAAAAGGAAAAAAATTACTGAGAAATTAGCATTATAAAACGAAAATGGAAAAGGTACTACTTAGATATTCCGTCGACCAAAAATCTATCGTCAAACTATAAGATTAAATGCCAATAATGGTTGATCGTAAATCTCAAATTCACTTAACTTTAAACAAGCTACACGTGTTTACGTCATCAAGTGATTTTAATTTCGACGTTTTATTTGTATTTTTATTAATGTTATTCTAATTTATTTGTTGTTTCCTTATTTAACACCTTCGGGACGGGAGCCTTTTACGAAATTTTTAATCTTTTGTCACCGTTTTTTAAAAACAGAAAATTTTGTCTTCTTGAATCGAGTAAATGCGCTGATTAAATAAGGCAAATTTTACAGTAAAATTTTACTGGTGAGGAAAAACAAGGATTTTGAGCGCTTCATGCGGCACGTATACGTGTCGCTCGTCCCCAAAGGTTTAAAATAAAGATTATGTCAATTTGTGTAATTTGGCGAGTGATTTGGCAAAATTGATCGACGGGATAACAAGTAGTACCAATGAAAATATTTGGTACTTCTTAGTTATCCCATCGACCAATTTCGCAAAATTATATAAATCGACAAACCACTCGCCGTATTATACACATTGACATAATTTTTATTTCAAATAACGAAAGAACAAATAAATTAGTAAAACATTAATAAAAATACAAATAAAACGTCGCATTAATGGTTTTATTGGCCATCATTGGCATTTAATCTTACAATTAATTAATTAATGGCAACCATTGTTGGCATTTAATCTTACAATTTGGTGACAGTAATTTGGTCGACGGGATAACTAAGAAGTACCAAATATTTAAATATGAAAGCAATGATTGTAACGACTTAAAAATTATTTTTATATATATAAACTCGGTTTATGCATGGCGTCAGATGCCGCCATCCGAAGAATCTAAAAGAGTCTTTTTCCATTTTTTCCGGTCAAGGGTTCATTCCTCAATGAAAGAAATTGGAATTGGAATAATATTGGGCGGTTTATAAATTGCTCCTCGATAAGAAGAAAAAATGGGTGCATTTATAACAACCGTGCGCATATCTCGCTAATAGCATTTTTAAAATTCCCAGTAGCAGTAGTTACATTTTGCGTATGTAAATTAAAAATAATTCTTTGTTTTTAATTATGGCATTATTTCCTGTTATTGTTTATCTTTTCAGTTTTCTAAATGAAATTAGTGTAAGCCATGCATTTTAAATGAAATGAGTGAAAGGTTTGTGTTTTAAATGAAAATAATAAAATAAGAATATGGTATGAAAACAATCTTTATTGATTTATTACCTGCGCCCGGCTAACATAAAAGTATCACAAAAGCCACATATTTACTTTTCTTTGGGTAGTTGCTCATGGGAATCAAAGTTAACCTTCCGTAATCGGATACTTCACATATTGGTGTATTAGCTATAATGTTGAAAGCATCGTTTATGTTTGAAGCGAAAATTTTACGATGAATTAATTCTATTACACAAAATCGCATCATCAACATCTACTATATATTTACAACGGAAATTTGCATTTCATTCCTATTGTTTATAATACTTTCGTAGGATATACCACAATTAGTTAGGTAATGACTTTGGAAAGGTTTTAGTGTATACATATTGTTCAAGGGTACTTAGTTATAGAGCAACAGTAAAAGTTCAAAAATTAAGTGAACCTGATTATGCAAGTTTAGCCTTTTAAAAAAAATCTACAGAACATATTTTGTTACTAGTGAACCTGTTACATGACTTTTCAGGAATGGTGTTAGTATATAAGATTCCGTTATATGTTGATTAGTTATAGAGTTATTAATTCCTGTTGTCATAACAGTCTCATTACCCTACCAAAAGTGCGCGGTTTATAATCAACTAAAAGAAATATTTCTTCATAGCTAAATTTTGTCCAACGCTTAAGATAACATTATATCGCAATGGCGTTCGCATCGTTTTCAGTAATGAGCAAGGTCCAGCTGAAGGTCCATATTGTTTAAAATACAAGTTCAAATTCACCATTTAGTTTAATCCAATGTTCATTTGGAAATAGTGACCAGCGCAGCGGGCATAGCCTGCTAGTACAATAATAAAACAAACCTCTAAACTATTCTTAATAATATATACTATCTGTATTCTACACAGACATATAGCAATACAATCCTTCACTAAATGATTTAAAACCTTGTCTAACATAAATCAGTAACCCAAAATTTTCAAGTAATTCTATCATAAGGTTCTTCTTAACCTTTACTTGTTCAAAACAATAGGTTTTTTTCTCAATTTAAAGAAATTTAAAAGAATAATATTAACATTTTTTAACATTAAGAACCAAAATGTATATTCTAACTATTCTGTACAAAATACAATTACTAACTCAAAATACAAGTTCTAATTCAAAATACAATTTCTAAATTTCAACTTATTTACTTTCTCAAATTAATTTTTTTTTCTATTTATCAAGCCAAAACAAAAAAAGCAGTTATAATATAATGTCTAAGACATCCAAGAATAGTTATATTTTAAAATTTCTCTTACTTCCGAATACTGACTCGGCAGTCTTTCATAAAAACAATTAACTCTCCTTTTTAATACATTAAATCCTTTCACTTTTACTTTATAAAGTTCATACAATGGACAATTTTTTTAATTTGGTTTATAAAAATAACTTTTCAAATAAACACATATTCACACACTATAAAACGAAATAACACAATATGCAATTCACTCTTGGCAAAACAAAGCAAAACAAAATAAAACTAAACATCCCTAATCTCCAATCTCTATTTACCTCTTACAGCTCTGATAAACAAAATTGTTTCCCGAAAAACTGAAAACAGATTCTGGATTTCTCTTTTCGTTTTTCGTTCCCGCACGAAAAGACTTGTTGACCTAATTCCGCGATCGGAACCCATCTTTTCGCCGCTTGCACTTTCCGCTCTTGAACCGGGAGTGTCGCCAGAACAACGCCAGAAAAATCCTTTTCTTTAACCAAATTAGAGATCTCAAGGGTGTTTTCGGGTAATCTGCGACTCGATTTATCACGTACAGGAAATTTTAAAATTTGTTTTCCTTCACAAATTTCGTCTGGAATAACCTCTAAGTTATTCATCTGTACAGTGGGAATTTCACTTACACTTTTTAGAACAATTTCTTCCAAACCTGTTAATTCGGAATTAGCGTTTATTCTTTTGACCTTCACGCGATTTTCTAACGTCTTATTTATCACTTCGGGTTCATTCTTCTCACTGCCTTTAAAACTCTCTCCAGCTTTAATTTTACATAATCCTGCATCCTCAAATTTACTCTTTTCTTGCACCCGGGTATTTGAATTATTCCGCCTCGCGTACCTGCGATCCGACTTTCTCAATTTAAACAAACGCCTACAAATACAAGGTGTCAGCAAAGCTTCACAATTTAATTCTGGTACCACCGCCGCCGTTATAAAAATCCTGGGTGAATTTTCCTAGTTCCCGTTCCACAAAGAAACTGGAACCTTCGCCAAGTCTGCTCTGCGAATTTTTCCGATGGCCTGAACTAACTCGATCTGTTCACCCGTTTAATACTTCTCTGGAATTAATTCACTTCGGAAAATGGAGAATTCCGTACCCGAATCATTTATTCCCTTAACTTTTCGGCCCAAAATATTTATAGCAATGAGTGGTAATTTACGTTTGCCTACGGCCTTCCGTTGTTTATCCCAGACACATCTAGAATTTAACCTCTCCACTCCTACATAGCTCATTCTAGCTTTCGATCCCGTTTCAACATCTTCACCCAAATTCCTAGATCCTGAATTTTTATTCAATTCTGGACAGAAATTCCGTTAATGGTTCCTTGAGTTGCAATGGAAACATCTACTCTCCAGTCTTTTTTCGAATGCCTTCTCCCGACTCATGGTACCGCGTTGGGTTGACGCACTAGGGAGGGGAGTTTCATTCTTCGTTTTCGCCTGTTTTTCCAACGATTTCGGACGCGTATTTCCATCCTCTGCGTACCAATTTTTCTTAAACGACGCTCTCACACTGTCATAACCATCCAACAACTCAACTATTTCTGCTTCCGTCTTAAGCAGTGGCCATTTGTCAATAAAATGTTCACGCATCTCAAACTTTGCGCGCCTTTTAATTTGATCGGTGACCAAAAGGTCTTTTAATTCATCAAAGGAAGTTATTGATAAGCCAGCTAACCATTCGTTTAAGTAATTTCGGATTTCGAAACCGAAATCTTGCCAATTTAAAGATTGCGATTTTTGATGGCTCATAAATTTTTGTCGAAAACACTCCGGGTTTAATTTAAATTTTTTTTAACAAGATACTTTTAATGTTATCATAATCCTCTGAATCTGTCTCCGGTTGTCTAGCAATAATTGAAATGATATCCACTGGTAGAAGCCCAATTAAATTAGAGACCCAATTTTCTTTCGCTATTCTAACCCTTTTAGCTTGGCGTTCAAACAAAACCAAATACAAGCTAATGTCTGTTTTCACAGGATTAAAGCCGGGATTCTTTTTTTTTAATTCTGTTCTGAGGAACGCGAAGGTATATTATTTGCATTTTCCGGGACCGGGGGAATTCCTTTCTCGATTCTTAGCTTTTCTAGCTTAAATTTATTTTTTAATTCCTGTTCTTTTAATTCTTTTCTTGCTGCAATTTTTCCTTACGAATGGCCTGATCGCGATCCCATGTTTGTTGACGCAACATGTCCTCACGTTCGATGTCTGTAACCGGGCGCGTTCACTTTCTTGCTTTTCTAATTCTTCCTGAGCTGTCGCTAGTATAGTCTCATAAAGAGCCTGAACGTATTATTCTTCATAATCCTCAGATTCCAGCACTAAATGCTTTAATTGAATCCGGGTTTCGTTTCCCGTCCTGGCAAGTTCCAGTTCATCAACTAATTTCTTCAAATTTTCTCTTTTTCCTTTACCCAGGAAAGCCATATCTAACTCCCTTTTTTCAACCCAAATTTCTCTATATAAAAAGTACTACTCTACTTCAATACAACAAACAAAAAAAATATAGGGGAGACTGGGGATGAAAGAGACAAGGGATGAAAGGGACACTCAAAATTTCAGGAAGAAAATAAAATGTACAAAGTTTCAATTTTGCCTCAATCGATGACGATACTTGGTCTGTCTTAATAATAATTATAAGTAACATCAGCAATTGCAGGGTTGTAGGTGATGAAAGCAAAACCTGTTTTTGATATAAAAAAGTAAATTTTGATGTTGCTTTTCTTTTTTTCTCTAACAAAGCAATATTGTGTTTAGCATTATAATATTTATGTTATTTAGCACTGTAAAGTATGCACTTTATGTGAATATCAGTATATTTTGTTAGGTAAAATACTCTCATGCATGAATACATTTTTTATTTCGCTAGGTGGATATGGGGTTGAAAGGTACAGAAACTGACTGTCCCTTTCAACCCCCCAGATTGACCCACAGGCTGTTCCTATCAAGCTTCTTTTAGTCAAGCTCAATAAAAAGAGTTAGCTTCATATTTGCTCCAAGCATCTAATATCAACTATGGTTTGACAACTCTGCATATGAGCATTCAATTGCTTTGAACTCTCCAAATACGTCTCTATCTTGCAAACAAAGAAGCAAGGTGGAATTTTTTGGTTCCAAGATTTTATTCAACGAAATTCATTACTTTCTCTTAAGAAACCTATAGCCAATAGTTTAACAAGAAGTACAAGTTTCAACAAAGCTAATGTTGATATATTTTTTAAAACTTCAGTTAGCTTATAACTTTACACAGCTATAAATTTGCTATAAATTTATAGCTGTATTTTTGCTGCTATATTTTTTTGCTATAAATTTGCTATAAATTTACACAGAACATAATATTTAAATGTGATAAAACAGGCTGTATGACAGAGCACAAACCACATATAGTAGCAAAACGTAGTGAAAAACAATTTTCTTACGCAACATCAGCTGAACGAGGCAATCTTGCCACACTTTTGTATTTTGTTTATACATCAGGTAAATCTGTTTAACCCCCTCACTGACAAGCCCGTTTTAATACTTTCACTAAGCTCCAGGTTTCACTGCAATACAAGCAATATTTAAAATAATATTATTCTATTGATTTAATGTATTTTTAATACATTGAACAACGATTAATACTTCCAAGGATTGCATTCATATTCGTTATTAAGTTTTTTTATAAAATGTTCAAAGAATCTTTTTTTTTTAGCATTTAAAACAAAATACAGAGAAAACAACATTACAATTTTGCCCTTTTCCAAAACAGTCGGAGGGTTAACAGTATTAGTTTTCCAAAGAAAGAATTTCAAGGAGTTCATGGTCGGGGGTGCCTTATGCCAAAACCTTGGACTTGCTCATCACAGTTGGTCAACGACCGCAGAAGTTTTTTAAAACAATTATGAATTAACTAAATATTCTACTTGTTCCAAAACTCATACCGCGCTTCTCTTATTGGATAATTATGAAAGCAATATAAATATTAAGACAATAAATATTGCAAAAGGTAATGGAATAATTATGGTGATATTCCTGTCGCACTGTAGCCACAAACTCCAGAAAAATACTCGTAATGAATTCAAAGTACATTTTTTCAGAAAAAAACCCAGAATAAAATCATTTTGTATTTTCTGATACTATTTACATGAATGACGTGAATATTAATGATATTGCGGTGTAGTTAATTAACACGTAACTGGTGGTGAGACAGCTAGAGCTAAATCTTTCTTAGTCAAGTGGGTACATGTTATTTTTCTTGTTTATATTTTATCATATGTTGCAATATATTTTATTTTTATTTGCGTATAATTATCTTTTATTTTTGAATAATGTAATTGCAAATAAAAAGAAAAAATGTTCATAAAAGTGTTTTATTTATGTGTGTCCCTTTCAACCTCGCACAGTGTCCCTTTCATCCCCTACTATCTATATTATAAAGGACAAACATATCTGTGCGTAACGCATACGTCATTTTGCGAATGGCAACATTTTGAAATTTGAAATGAAATTTCGGTTTTGCAATTTTTGCTACTGCAAATTTTTAAATTTTTAAACTTCTAAACATCGCACATTTTCAATTTATACACCTTCGTACAGGGAAAAAAATGTGCTTTTAAATGCAATTTATTGGAAAGCTGTATCTCAATTTATTTTTGAGATATTAATTTTTTTGTAGTTTTTAATACAAATTTTGTAATCGTGGCAACTGAATACTCCATTTACAATGAACTTAAAGGGAAAATAGTCATGGTTTATTATTTTTATTGATTATATCCTTACTGATGTCATTTTCACATTGCAAATAAGAGTAACTTTTATAGAATTTTTGAACAGAAAATGACGTCAGACATTAAACAAAACACAGATTCTTCTTCATAAATCAGTTACATTTCAATATTTTTACATTACGCTTATACCGAGTTTGAGACGCTAGGCAAAATGATTCAGTGAGTAAAAATGATGTCATATTTAAAACAAAAGGATCATTTTTTTAAATAAAATTATGGCAAGTAAAGGCAAATTTCTGAATTTTTTTTCGCGGGTACTGAGGTGAACTATGATGTGTATCAGAATGATTATATGTGTATGAGGTGTATCAGAACTTAAAGTTTGTGCGAATGTTCACGTGAAAAAATGTATCGGACAAATGTGTCTTTAAGTTTGGAAATACATTCATTAATAATCTTTAATAATCTTTTGCGCGTTAAAATACTTTCAAATTGTGAATTTGAGTGGTGCGTATGTAAATTATGAGAATTTGAAAATAACGTACAGTTTAGATTTTATGGGGTAAAATTTTATGATGTGAAAAAGCGAAATCCTTTTTACTGATTTATCATCCCGTAAAAATAAACATGGGAGCCTCAATCAATAACTTCATTATAATTACTCATCTTGATTACGTATTCTAATGCAGTTTAATTTTTCAATAATTTCAGCAGTTCAAGTTTGTGGAAATAATATTTTGGTAATTTTAGGTTAAAAATATTATTGGTTTTAAGAGTGAAACAACCAATGTTAGATGATTTTTTTTATTGCAATTACTTTTGTAGGTTTATTATAAATTCGATCTGACAGTTCCTTTCTAACATTTTAGTTCGTCGAATTTCGACGGGTTCCAACTCGTGGGGTTAAAAGGGACATTTCTCCCAATTTATAAAAATGCGTATATATTTTAAATTACTGTACTTGAGGATAAGAGGTTTTAGTAGTATCAAAGCAAAGGTTTTAGACGAGAATTAGGCGCAAATTTGAAAGTGAAATCTTTTAATGTCATATTTTATAAGCTTATAAAGACAAAATGTCCCTTTCATCCCCACTCTCCCCTACTGTTTTACATACAATATAATCACAATCAAGCATAACATTTATTACAATAACAATATGTAAAATGCTGACTCTCCCATGTCTAGATGCACCTTCAAATTTTGTTACTCAATTTTAGAATTTTGCATAAAATCAGCAATTTTAACACTAGAACTACCGATGTTTTATATATACCTAGTTTTACCGCACCCGTCAAATTGACGGATTTTTTATCATGGCTTTCATTTTAACTTTTAACTTTATTATTTAACAAAAATAACATTTAATATAATAATTCGTTAATTATTAATAAAAAACAAACAAAAACATTTTCTATTTGCATTTATAGTATAGTACATTTGATATGATTGAAATAACTATGGGGCACGTATTTTACAAATACATGTTATCTTAGATGATCACTTGCCACTCAGTTAATGTAAATAAGATAACATAATTTAATAAAAACAACATTTAATATAATAATTAATTAATTATTAATAAAAAAACAAACAAAAACAGTTTATATTTGCATTCATAGTATAGCACATTTATGTGTATCAAATAACTATGAGGCAAATATTTTACAAGTACATGCTGTTTTAGATGAACACTTGCCACAAACATATTTGTTGCATACATTGCAGGTATAAATCGCTCTGTTTTTGTTGCACAATCGAATTTGGCAAGATTTGTGTTCATAAGGACTTTTATTAGTTTTCTGGAGTACAATCCACAGCTTTCCGTTCTTGTTTTTGGGAGGAGGCTTCTTTTCTGCAGCACCTATATCACTGGAGAGTTCTTCGGATAATTGAAATAAAAATTGTTTTCTAGTTATATTTTCATCACAAGTCTATATAAAATCCTCCCATTGATTGCTGCTAAGTCCAAAATATCGTAAAATACCTGCAAAGTCATTTACGTGAACCTGCTTTTACGCTATATTTGCGGGCCATTTGGTCAACTACATCTACTCCAAACTTAGTCTCATTGTAAAACGACACAGTTGCAGGAATTGTTTTTCGATTAGAAGCAATTTTTACGGATTAATGTTTTGAGCTAAGAAGTAGTACTTTTTTACGAGGCTTACTTTTGTAAATTGTTAGAACAATATTATTTGATTTGTAGAGTTTTGTGTGAAAAGAGCCATGTTATCTTTTCTAACTTTAGCTATTTTCGGCAATTCTCTTTTATTAGCTCACTTAGTTCCAACGAGACTTGTTTTTTTGGCCAGTAGCTTCTTTGCGAGTTGTGTACGTGTAAAAAAATTATCCGTTGTTATATTTCTACCACAATTTACATAGTTTTTTACAAGATTCAAAAATACAAATTCATCCAGAGGTACTCCTAATGGTCTAAGGCCCCACCAGTGGCCGAGAGGTTCTGCTCTCGAAGCTGGTAGACGGGAGGTGCTGGGTTCGATCCCAATCGCGCCCGTCGTCCTAATCGTTCGGAGTTTTCGTGGTTTTCTTCGAGCCATGGATTTCCATGCGTAAATACGGGTTAGGTTCCCTTAGAAAGACCCCCACGAAGGGCACTCCCCCTCGGGCCTATATCCCTAGCGTAGATAATCGGCCGTCAAAAAATCAACCAACCTAATGGTCTAAGTTCATTATTTGCCTAAATAGGGAAAGTCATTTATAAGATATTTACTTCGCACGTCTTCAGCTAACCAAAACTTAATTCCGAATTTGTCCGGTTTGTTGGGCATATATTGCAGAAATCTGCATCTTGCCTTTGTGGGAAACAGTTGTTCATCTACGCTTATATTCTGATCTGGTTTGTAACAAGCTTGGCTGTTATCAATAAAGGACTTCCACATTTTGGAAGCTAATCCAAATTTGTCAGTTCTTAAGCGAACACTCCTCTCGCTTTTTTTGTCGAGTCTCATAATTTCTGAAAATCTGTTTCTACTCATAGTTTCGTAAAATAAAGAAGGTCCCCATTTTTCTGACCACAAATGGGATAATTTCAAATTTCTTGCTTCGTAGGCTCCTCGAGCATACAAAATAGCTACAAACGCATATAATTCTTCAATAGTAATTTTCCAATCGTCCTTCTGTGAAACATTTCTAGCCTCGATCTCAGTGCAAGTTTTTATGTGATTCATCATTCGATTATCAATTATAAGTCTAAATGCACTGCTAACATTACCAAGCATAATGTTCCACTTCGCAAAACCAACTGGGCCTGAACTATCCTTGAATATAGTATGTGGTGGGAGTCTACCAACAAAACCATTCCCTAATACTTCCCATTCAGTACCGTCGAGAGCAATGTTTTTCTTCTGTCTTTTTTCGGTTTCTGTTTGGCTATCTAACTGCGTATCTGAACATATTCGCAATCGCATTCTGCGTCTGTGGCTCTTTTGGGGAATTTCATCTTCACTCCCTGAATCTCCACTTTCATATTCATCTTCTTCACTTTCTTCAATATCTCGTACTTCAATTTCATCTTCAGCTTCTTCAGAGTCTGAAAATTCAGTTTTATTTTCCACGCAAGATATGTCCAAATTATTTTTATTTGAATTAGTGTCCGAACAATCGTTATTTATACTACTGAGTTTCCTGGAAATCATTATTTGTTGCCTAGAATTTGCAAAAAATAAATTTGAAAGCTCATATATTTTGCTATGTCCTAAGACGACATTCTTCGAACACACACATTCCATCACATCTCACACTCGCGAGCAAAAACATGTACCTAGTCGTTTCTCACTTCATTTCAGTTTTTACTTCCTTTCTCTCTCTTACTTTTAGGCCTCGCCTTCTGGTATTCCGACGATTTGTAGGGTGTCTCTATTAGTGAGTGACATCGGCTGTTGGAAATCAAGCTGTGCATGAAAGCAATTAGCTTTACTACAATACTATGTTCCGAGATTGGACTTTTTGCAGAGTACACTTTGCACAGATTGCACTTTTCACCAAGAACTTTATCACGTTAGAAGTACAACTATTAGTGATTGCGTCCTGATTACATTTACCAGTCAGACCGTTCAGTTCTAAACGGAATCGTAATCGGAGCAAATTGGATCCCGTTATAACGGCTGTCGAACACTTTGGATCATTCAACTTCGAAATTGCCAAAGCCGTCATTTTGACGGGTCTTGGTATAGATAGGTATAGGTCATACTGATTATGGAAATTAAAGTGGGTGAGTGGAAACTGAATAGGAATATTTAACTATTCATATATTTCATTAAAAGTCGTATCATAAAATTCTAGAAGAATACATAAATTATATCAAATTTTTAAGCATGAAATTTGAAAACCGTCAAAATGACGGTCTTGGTAGTTCTAGTGTTAAAGTAAATTAAATTTTAAAAAATCACCATACATTAACTCCAAATTCAAAATTGTGACTTACCCCACTTGAAGCTTCAGACACTAACGAACGGTAATCCAGATCTTTCACTGATTTCTTCAGCCGGATGGCCCACCTAACACACGAACCACTTTCTGACCCTAAGGTCCACTTAAACGAAATATATCCACCGGGAAAACAATTCACACTTTTCTCTTCGCACCAAACGATCCACCAACACCCTTTTCTTTTTTCTTCCGGCCGTACCGCATCCGAAAATCTTTTCTGTTTTTCTAATCTTCCTCAACCGTTTCCTCTCCGAAACTACTTTCCTCCGCGGCAAAGACCTTCTAGACGATCCTCTCTCACTTCCAACGGCTGACCGGGGTAGAAAATCCGAAACTAACTTTCTTTCTCCCCGAACCGACACCAGGCTTCCTCTTTTCCCACGCTGGACAATGATTTCAGAACTGCACGGAAATTTCACGGTTTTTTTCTCTTCTAACACACGGGAACTTTCCTTTATTTTCTTTTTCCAGGTCAGGACAGCGACTTCTCTAATTTTTGAAAGAAAAATCTGATAGAAGATATATTCATATAATCCCCTTATCAAGATTTTTCGATACCCATTTTCTCCCTCTTTCTACTGCAGAAAAACATCATTAGAGTTCATAGGGAAAAAGAAACACTTAGTAGTCGACAGATGTAAAATCCAGAGAAACTGCATCTCTTCATCTTTCTTCGCCTTATGTGAGATATGTTTTAAACCAGACTCGCAAGCACTTATGTTCTATTCTGGTTCGCGTTATAAACTTATAAACATTATAATTGACTGTTACACTGAACACTATTTTATCAGACTTCCTTGTAACTTTCATAAATATCCAATTATGTATAATTGGTTGATTACCTCAAAGTGCCGAAAATACATCCATATGGTTATCAATTTTAATGATGTAACACGCACGGAAAAAACATATGTAATACTCACTTTTAAAACGTCCTCACACAAGTGAAGACGTACAAAATGTAATCTCTTTCGTTAATATGTATAATTAAATTTCTCTCTTTCTTTCCTATCAAAGAAGCTGTTTCATAATGTGCACCAGTCTCACACACTCGCCATTATAAGATGATTAATCTCACACTTACGTTACGATGCCTGACTTACCCGGTAAATGGATAATTCAAATCATGGGGATATCTATATAAAAGGTAAGAAATTTATTTATTCCTTTTTTGCTATGATGAGGCAGAGCGCGGTATGCATTTATAGAATATGATTAATTGAGAAGCGTGTGAACTCACGCCAAGAACGGTTAGGGATACGTCAGAGTTACAATTTTCTCTAACATGTTTTGATTATGGAGACTGATTTAATGTCTCATTGAGTAAATTAAATAAATATAGATATCCATTTAGGCAAATTAAGCCAGATAAATAAATCCGGTAGTCAGGTGAAGGAAAAAGTATCTAATTGACTTAAAGGAAAGAAAAATTATGGCTTACGCAAAGGATAGTGCAGCCATTGAAAAACTTAACGCCAATAACTATTCTTACTGGCGGTTTAAATTAGAAATGCTTTTAATTAGAGAGGAGCTATTTGATGTCATTACCGATCAAGCTCCAGACCCTTTGACTGAAAATTGGAATAAGAAAGACAGGAAAGCACGGGCACTAATCAACCTCAGTATTGAAGATGGGCAGATAATTAACATCAAACATTTAAACACGGATCGAGAGACTTGGGACACTTTGAAAAATATTCACGAACGGTCCAATCTCTCAAGCAAATTACACCTCCTTCGGAAATTGTATAGCACAAAGCTAAACGAAGGAGGGAACTTAATCGCACACATCACGAAATTAATGGAGCTTATCGACAAATTAGCTGCGATCGGAGAAAATGTTACCGACTCTCATATATCTGCACTCTTTTTGTGCTCATTACCGCCGTCATATGACACATTGATTACGGCGTTAGAGTCGAGAAACGAAGAAGAATTAACGCCCAGCTTTATTAAAAGCAAATTATTTGATGAGTATACTCGTAGAGTTGAAAATTCCGAAAACTCGGAACATAGTACTAAAGCATACAAGGCTCGAGAAAAATTAGTTAACACAGACCGCAAGAGAGGTAATAAATTTTGTTCCTATTGCAAAATGAAAAACCATTCTTACAACGAGTGCTGGTTCCTGAAACGGAAAAATAATAATTATAATCCAGTACAATATAATAAATTTTACAAAAATAAAAATCACACCACCTCTCTATGTTTTGAAGAAAATGCCCCGGACAAAACCGCGAAACCGCAAGATACAAGACAGATAGGAAATGAAAATAAAAATGTTGCGTTGTTAATTGAACGACCCGAAAATAAACAAACTTTTATTATCGATAGCGGAAGCTCTAGCCATATTGCCAACTCCAAGGAACTGTTTTCAAAAATCACTAGAGACACAGAAACTAATGTAACAGTCGCGAACGGCAATAAGCTAACATCATACGGCTCAGGGGAAATTGTTATCCACACCGGAAAAAACAACAGGCAAATTACACTTCGTGACGTATTGTTTGTACCTGAGATAGAAACTAACCTGCTGTCAGTAATCAGGGCCACAAACAACGGATGTCAAGTGAAATTCGAAAAAGATACGTGCGAAATTATACATAGCGGTGAATTAATTCTACAAGGTAAATTAAAAAACAATTTATATGAAGTGCAAGTAAACAATGATAATCAATGGAATAGCAATCGTGTAAACATTACGCACAGCTTTGCTAATACGAAATGCATCGACTTGTGGCACAGGCGGTTAGGCCACAGAAGCTACGAAACAATTAAAACCATTGTACAAAAACAACTAGTGAACGGAATTACCATAAACAACTGCCGACACTACAAAGAATGTGAGGTATGCATAAAGTCCAAAACCAACGACGCCCCATTTCCCAAATCAGGCGCACATAGAGCCACAAAAAGGCTAGAATTAATCCACAGTGACGTATGTGGGCCGATAAATACACCCACCATAGGGGGAAAGCGGTACTTCATAACATTCATTGACGACTATTCCAAATTTTGTGTTATCTACTTAATGTCGAAAAAGAGCGAAGCATATGAAAAATTGAGGGAATACATCTCAACCGTCAAAAATAAGTTCGGAAAAATTCCAACCGCCATCAGATCCGACAATGACGGGGAATATGTCAACGATGAATTAGAAAACTATCTTAAATGTAACGGAATCTAACACCAGCTCACCGTACCATACTGTCCAAGTCAAAATGGCATTGCTGAGAGGAAAAACAGGACACTGTTAGACATGACTAGAAGCATGTTAAGCGAAGCTAACCTCCCACATAAATTATGGGGAGAAGCAATCTGCACCGCAAATCATTTGCAGAATCGCTTGCCTTCCAAACCTATTAGCACTACGCCATATGAGCTTTGGCTAAACAGAAAACCAAATTTAAGATATCTTAAAGTATCCGGCTGTACCGCGTACGCATACATCCACAAATCTAAACGCGGCAAACTAGATGATAAAGCAGAGAAAGGCATTTTCGTAGGCTACGACAACCGATCGAAAGCGTACAGAATATTTACTAGTGACGGAAGAGTCATTTTAGCTAGAACCGTAAAATTCGCGAAAATAACATGGATAATATAAATGCTGATGAAAGTTCAAACACGAATGAGTTAATGTAAGAAACAAACAAACACACACGACAGACCGACACAAGCGTAATCGAATTTGATCTAACACAAAACCAAAATTCTTCAGATACACCATCCGCGCCTCAACATACACAACAATTGAGAAGATCAGAAAGGCATAATAGAGGCGTGCCACCAGACAGGTTTGCCTATGCAGTCCGGCATGATCCGGTATATGAACCGAAAGGTTGGCACGACATGCTAAACATTGAAAACCCACAAGAAAAAAAGAATTGGATTGAAGCGACAGGCGACGAAATAAACTCGCTTATGAAAAATGAAACATGGTCTTTGGTAAAACCACCACAGGGAGTCAAAGTAATTGGATCTAAATGGACCTACAAGGCTAAATATGATGAATCTGGGAAAGTAAAGCGTTACAAGGCGAGATTAGTAGCTCAGGGATTTAAACAAAAATACGGGGTCGACTTTGACGAGACTTACGCTCCAGTAGTATCCCACACCACCTTAAGATGTTTCCTCACTGCCGCAGCCTATCATAACCTCAGTGTTAGGCACATCGACATAAAAACCGCGTTCCTGCACGGTGACCTAGAAGAAGAGGTATACATGTCACAACCGGAAGGGTACGTGAACACAAACGAACCTGATAGTCAATCCCATAGAGCCAATTTCATCAACAAAATAATGATTTTAAAAGACACGATAATTTTAGAGATCGTAATTTAAACTCAAGGTGAGGTGTAATAGCGCTGATAATATCACACCTCAACAAATTCAAGACATTTCAGCAACAGATACACAAACCATTTTTCACACACAATTTCACGAACTTCCAAAATTATCCTCTAAAAGAATTGTTAACTCGATTGCATCGCAAACAGAGTCTACGATAAAAATTGCAAACAGTTGTGCCACCCAGACAGAGAGGGAAATTCATGAACACATATTTAATGTCAATAGAGACTCTCCGGCACTTCCTCTTGTAAAGGCCTCCATTGCCAAGGAAGATGCTTTCTTATTATTAGATACTGGTAGCAGCACGTCTTTAATTTCAGTGAAACTTTTTGAAAATCTTAAACACAACTTAAAATATAAACGTCTGGGCTCCAATGTTACACTGACAACGGTTAATTCTGAATTAAAATTTACAGCATGTATACGTTTCTCGTTTAAGATCAATCGTAAATTTTTTTCACATTGTTTTTATGTCGTAGATATACCAGAGTCATACAAATTTGATGGCATTCTAGGGCTAGATTTTCTACAAAGATATAACATCTTATTAGATTTTTCAAATAAAATGATGCAACTTAATGACTTACATATACCGTTTACTTGTATAGAGTCAAATGATACATCACCGGGATGCCATAATATTTCTGTAGATACTCACATTATTGAAGATGTAACGCTAAAAAGTAAACTTATGTTGTATCCTGATGAAGTCAAATGTGTCACCGTTAAAACTAGTAACATGCTACATGAGACTCCATATTTGTTCCAAAGTAATGCATTTTCTAAGGATATTCTGGTTTTTGACTCAATTATTCAGCTACAAGATAGTAAACATCAGTATGAAAAGAAGATAAAGAAACATGCAACTGATGAATTTAACATTTATGTTAAAAATATATCTAAAGAAAATGTGCATTTGAACAAAAACACAAATATAGGATGCATAACTCAAGTTGATGAAATATTTGACAATGTTAATGACTTTGGAAATATTCAGGAGGATTTTAAAAAGGACTCTCAATTAATTATTAATTTTATTCAGGCTTCTCAAGAAATATTACAGCAGAGGAAATTAGAACTATCCTCTTCTGATTTTAAATTAAATCATCTCGACTCACAAGAGGCAGAAAAGCTAAAAAAGTTACTGTTAGATCATTATGCTGTATTTTCTAAAAGTATGAAAACGTTAGGACATACTGATAAGTTCAAGCCAAACTTAAAATTTATTAATGACTTCCCCATAAAAACGCTACCTTTTCCTTTTCCCCAGGCCCTCCAGCAAGAAGCTTCATCTCAGATTAATCAATTAGTAGAGGCTGGAATTATCGAACGTAGCTGTTCAGAGTGGGCATGTCCCATCCTTTTGGTAAAAAAGAAACCAGATGGGTCAGGAAAACAAAAATATAGACTCGCGCTTGATCTAAGAACGATAAATACCATCATTCAAAGCTCTTCATATCCACTTCCTAAAATCCAGACTATAATCTCAAATCTTTCGAAATATAAATTCTTTACATCCTTGGATTTTAAACAGGCATACCATCAGATTGATCTCCCTAAAGAATATCAAGAAAAGGTTACTTTTTGCAGTATGTTTGGTTCATTTAAATTTAAACGTTTATGTTTTGGTTTAAAGAATGCCAGTGCTTATTTCCAAACTTTAATGGACATGCTAGTAGATGAGATGCAAATTGAAGGTATACATGTATACCAGGATGATCTCATTTTTGGTTCTAACTCATTTCAAGAAACTTATGAAAAATTAGAAAGAATTCTTCAAATTTTAAAGAAGTACAATCTTACTTTGTCATCATCTAAATGTTCATTTCATAATTCTGCCGTAGACTATCTTGGTTTTCACATTGAAAACCACTCCATTTCCCTATCAATGCTAACATTCAGAAAATTAAATCTTTTCCTGCTCCAACTACTAAAAGACAAGTTAAAGAATTTGTTGGTTTAGCAACTTTTTACAAAAGTTTAATTCCATTCTTTTCTGAGCTCATACAACCACTTATTAATTTAACTAAGAATAATACTACTTTTAAATGGACTGATTTTCATCAAAAGGTATTCAATGATATTCAAAAAATTTTCTTTCAACCTCCCATGGTTAGACTACCGGACTGGAATAAGACTTTTTATGTAAACACTGATGCCTCAGGTACTGCAATTTCAGGTGCTCTTCTTCGAAAACATAATGATCAATTATGTTGTACTGTCGCTTATTTTTCTAAGTCACTTAAACCATCTGAGCGAAGGTATCCTGCTTTGAAATTAGAGCTGATGGCCATCGTTAAATCTATTAATGCTTTTAATTATTACCTTTTCAATCGTGAATTTGTTGTTCTTTCAGACAGTGCACCTCTACAAAAATATAAAAAGATTTCTAACCCTGCTGATATTATAACTAGATGGCTTATGCACCTTTCAAAGAACACGTTTACATTTCAACATATTCCAGGTTCCAAAAATGTATTGGCAGATTATTTATCTAGATGCAATTTCAAGGAAGATAATATTGAAACTCTAAATTCTAACCCTCAACTTATTCACGAGGTAGATCAGGCTTTGCCCATTATTGAAAATGATGTAGATGAGAGTGCTAAACATGAGATTATCAATTGTTTAGTAACAGGTAATTCTAAGAAAAAAGACCCTCTTCTAGAAATTTCGAATGAAACTTTTGTACAGGAACAATCTAAAGACCCTCAGTTATCTAGTATATACAATGAAATTTTAAAGAATGGTTCATGTGAAAAATTTCCATCTTATTTTATTCATCCGGATTCCAAGGTGCTGATGTTAAAGAAAAACAATGTTGCTAATAATACTTATTCATACATTATTACCGTTCCAAATTCTCTTAAGCCTAAAGTGTTAACTATTTCACATTTCTCTCATTTTGGACTGCGTAAAACATATGATTTTCTTTCATCCCGTTACTGTTGGAAAGGCATGTACAGGGATACATTAAATTTTGTTTCATCATGTGTCAAATGTTTACAAGCTAAACATCACAGGACACCTAATGCACCTCTCCAAACTACTTATACACCTAAATTCCCTGGCGATACTATTTCATACTATTTCAATGGATTTAGTTGGCCCTTTTTCAAATGGTCAATCTATTTTAACTGTCATTGATCACTTTTCACGCCACATGGAATTATATCTGTTACACAGTACTACGGCTCCTAAAATTGTAAAATGTTTATTTTCATACATAACAACTTTCGGTCGACCTTACAGAATTTTGTCAGATTTAGGAAAACAGTTTACATCTCATGTTTATGAATTAATTAATGATACTTTAGGTATTAAAATCAGCCACTCTTCGGTAGGGCATCCCTCTTGTAATGCGATTTCGGAGCGTATTAATACTTCTATTAAGTATTCTATTAATATGTTAATGCAAGAAGGTCATACATTTGAAAATTCTATTGCTATTCACAAAAATTTATATAACGGATCAAAACATTCTTCCACTGCCTTTTCGCCAAATTTGTTACACTTTGGACGTGAACTGTCCTTAATTTTTGACACTTATGATTTATATGCTAATCAACCATTTTTAAATCAATGTTTTGAAATCCATAAACTTTTGGATGATTTAAAGGGTATTTACATAAAAGCATATGAAAACAGTATATCTTCACAAGTTAAAAGAAATCAATATCATCAACGAACAGCAAAGTTAAGACCTATATGCGAAAAAGACATTGTATATTTGAAATCGATGGATAAATTTAAGCCAAAGTACACAGTACCATACATAATTGTAAAGAAACATTCACCTGTTTCATTTTCCATCAAACAAGTAAACTCACATCACAACAATTCCATATTCAGAGTTCATATTGACAGGTTACTGCTTGCCCCACCTCGCAATGGTCACTTATTTGATTTAAGCTATGTTAAAAATAGCAGTCCTTCTCATAGCAACAATTACATCCTTAATCAACCCAATCCCTATAATTTGCGTCCTAGGAAATAAATATGTCACTAGCTCTGCTCATCCATGTTTCTTTTGTATGTAGTATCTATGCATTGTTTTTCTTCTATGTCGTTGCGCGCATTTTTTTTCTTTCTTTCTCTTTTGTGTCATGTGGCTGGTTCCATATGTCATGTGTTTATTTTATCTTATATGCACAGATGCTCCATGCAGAAGGTTGGTCATTTTTTTAATGTTCAGTCATAAACAAAAATAATAATAATAACAATTATAAGGTTTTGCAGTTTAAATTTTATTTTAATTAGTATTTTAAATGGTAACTTTGATACTTGTTAATTTAAGTTTCGTTTTGGCCAGCAGTAGTTTACAATTTATAAACATGAAGGATAATTAACAGATAAAAAAAGTTACATCCTTACGGAATTGATTGTTTTAAAACAAGTATGGATTAAGTAAAAAAAATATAAGAATATAGCTATTCTCGACTATGACACTTTTCGCTCTCAATACTCTAGATTTATGTCTTTTACACATTATTACTTTTTTTAGAAAAAACTTTGATTTATTTTATATTTTGTTTTATTTTTTCATTCGCCCTTGTTGAAATGTGACCCGTTCAACATTAAATGCCCACATGGGGTCTGCATTTCATTGTATTGAGAGCACATACACACTTTGGAAGTTGGTTCGTCAACTTCCTTTATGACAATTTTTGTTTTGAAGTCCAGGTGGCTCCAAACTTGTCAGCGGATTCTCTGATTTTGTGCGGAGCGGGGGATTGGCAGATATTAAATATTAATGTCTGTGGGTCCTCCTCCCTTTTACGCCCTGTCTCGTTTAGGACCAAAGCCATAAGCTGCGGTCATATTCCTTGTAATTATTTCTTACAAGTTTAAGGGGAGATATTTTTTTCTTCGATGCCACATGTGCATATTTTTCTATCTCTCCTGTGCGGATTGCACAAATATTACATTTATTTTTTTTCTCGCACTTTTTGTATATAATTTTGTGTTTAATATTTCATTGTATGCATACATATATTATATTTTGTGAATGTCAAGTATTATAAAACATATTAGAAAATGTTTGTTTATGCTAGCAACAATTATAACAAACAAACAAAGATTTGTTTATGTCCTATTCAGGATTTCACATACAAGGACACATACTTGTTAAGGACAAATGACTTTTTATTATTAGACCTGATATATGTTTTCTGATGAAAAAGAAACTCCAGTCCGCCCACCAATGAGCTCTGGCTTGACACGAATGGCTTCGCAAACGACAATGGCTTGGAGTCAGTGGAATTCACGCTACAGGGTGCCTAGCTCGGAGCTGATCTTGGAGTAACCGATTTCTAACAGTTCGTTGTGTCACTGTGGTACTAACTGCAGCTCGAATTTCTGCCACAGACGCAGTACGATGCGCCACAGGCGTACGCCAAATACGGCAATTTTCCCTTTCAGGAGTGCCACGTGGTCGCCTGGAATCCGGTCTTCTTGAGGTAGTACCATCCCTTGACCACTGCTTCTAACTATCATGCACAGTGGATACATTCCAGCCAAGTCTTTCTGAAATATCGCGGAAAGAAAATCCACCTTCTCGTAGCCCGAATATACGACCTCGTTCTAACTCGGTGAGCTGTTGACAGTGGCTTCTTCGTCTTGTGAAAGGCATTCTTGGCTAACATCAACTCAATACGTCACATTTCGAAGCTAAATAACGTCCACGAACTTTACAGCACGCATTTAAAGTAAACCTGATCTGCAAGCTCTGAGTGGCGCTACTAGCGCCACGCTTATGCGCGAAATTTCAATCGATGTCATCTTTCAGATGTATAAACACGCCTACCAAATTTCGTTTATCTAACACAAGTCTTTCTTGGTGTTGGGATTTTTTTTTCCGTCAGTGTATGACTAATTACTCCGAGAATTACCAGTTCCTAACTCCAAACGACTGGGCCACTTATGTACGTGTATGTACTTTGATTATGGACTGTAACTAGTTCAAATAAATTGAAGATAGTCAAATAATATGAAGACAGTTAAACAACAAAACAGTTTTTTTTATGTACATATATACAGGAAATTGTATGGACTGACACCATAGTCAGTTACGGAACATTGCGATGTTGTTTTCGTCGACAATACCACTTGAATCAAAAACATAATCTGTATAATTATGCTGCATCTATACTATACTAGTCGTTATTATAAACAATAAAGACCCCACGGTCATTTTTGCTAACAAAATAGCTCAGTAAAATGCGTGTTTTTCTCCATAAAAACATTCGACGTGCGAACAACAGAACAAAAACGATAAAGACTGCCGTTGCCAAACGGCAAACACAAAAGTCTAGTGGAACGCGCAAAGAGGTGCGTTCAAAACAGTGTCAAGGCAAGCCGTAACACATTTGAAAGTAAATTTTTTCCCTATGCGACGAAAATTGAAAATGTACGATGGTCAGAAGATTAAAAAATTGCAGTAGCGAAAATTTCAAGATCGAAATTTGATCGTGAAGTGTTGCCATTCGCAAAAAGGCAGCGTTACGCACAGATACGTTTGTTCTTTGTAATATAGATACTTATTCAGTAAAATATGATAAAGATCAGTTATTAGGGTGTGGTTATCAATTGAGGCTCTTATGCTTGGTATTCCGGAATGAAAAACAGCAATTTTCACCTTTTCAAAATTTGCATACGCACTTATCATATCCATATTCATCATTAAAAAAAAATTGCATTTTGTTTGATCATTTTAAAATCATCTTAACTCAAAACTTGAAGTCACGATTGTCAGCAACATCTTTTATGTGAACAGACGCACTCTTTACTTGAGATTCTAATCTCATTTTCGGAGAGTAAAAATTTCCGTAATTTGTTTCTGAGACGCATTTGTGTTAAAATGTTTAGTTTTATCTAAGAAAATGATCGTTTTTTTTTAAATATGACTTCATTTTCACTTAAATAAGCATTTCGCTTAGTGTCTGAAACTGAGTATCAGTACCCATGCAGAAGGAAAAACAATATAGAAAATTTATGGGGAAAATGCGTGTTTTCAAAAGCAGTATGTCATTTTCCGTTATTATTCCCCTAATATAATATTATGCTTCTAATGGAATTTTGCGCGACTAAACTCTAGACAACAATTTTTATCAATAATTTTGAATTTTATCAGAAAATGGCATGAATAACGATAAAAATACCTCATTATTTCACTCTTGTCTGCAATAATGAAAGCTATCTAATTTTCACCATTTTGAAGAAATTTCATAAAATGCTTTTAAAATTAAAATATAAACGGGGCGATATTTAAAAAAACAAAAAAAAACAGATAGTGCGATCACATCTACAAATGAACAGCTTTCAGTTAAAAAAAAAATTAGTAAAATTGATTCAGCAGAAAGATTAGGGCAGATGACTGAAAAACACACTTGTGTTTTAAATATATAGATTATATAAAATTATAAAAAATTAAATTAAGCAAATTATATTATTTTGATAAAATTATAGTAGAATGTCCTAAAGAATAGCATTAAAATTTTGTTGTTTGAGAGAATTTTGGACAAAAACTTCAGGAACATGATATTATTTTAAACCTCGAATTATTTGTTCACTTGTCTAACTTGGCGAAGCAAATCCATCCAGGCCAATTTCTGTAATATAAATCGCTATTATTTGCATGTCGCCTCTCTTTTATAAAGACACTCTAAATTTTTGTAAAACATTGCGTTTTATCAGTGTGTCAATCAGGGCTTAATTTCTAACCAAAAAAGTACCGGAGCCCTAATACTCTTCGCTCTGTGGTACTAACAGCCGCGCCGCCCCCCCCCCGGTCACACCAATCTGCATATTTATATTACATACATTATTTGTAAAATTTAAAGCATTTTTTTCTTTAGCAAAATAAAACTTTTAAATATATCTATCAGCATATACTTAGTTATCAATTATTCCACTTTTTAGTTACTCACCCTTTCTGAATAAAAATCTTTGCCTAATTTTAATGTTAATTAATTGCAGAATTCTGCGATTAAATACGGTGCGGATTATGATTCGGAAATAGTGTTAACACAATAAAGGCATAGTTCGCAGCTACACATTTTTATGAAAAAATGAACGAAATTTACATTTATATGCTAATTAATATTTATATGCTGAAGAATGGCACAATATTTTTCAATTTCCTATAAAAGGTGCATATCTTAAACTATAATAGATTCCTTCCGTTCTTCCGTATAACAATCCTTGTGGTGAGTCCCTGAAAATCAGATTAAATTAAAAATTTGGCACCGTTATTAGAAAGATTCGATGCTTTTATAGAAAAAGGGGAAACACTGCTCGATTGCTTTCTATCAGAATAACAATAACATGATAATTATATCTACTTACAAATGAAAGTGACTTCGTAAATGTGCAGAGCCGAGCCTAAGCATGGGCAGCATTCATGATACAAAATAAATAGAAATATCACTACCGTGATTCTTTATACTCGTACACAATAGAAGATAAAAAAACCTCAAGCTGATGCTCATTGACTAAAAACAAAAAATATTCTTTTCAGGTTAGATATCTAAATTAAAAAAAAAATAAACCAGCGAATTAAAAATTATCCTACTGTCACAAGAGAAAATCGAATTGAAAGCAAATTCATTGTTCAGTCTTTTGAGTGGCGCCGTATCAACACGTCGCCGCCATCAATGCCAGACATAAATTTGAAAATATCACTGGAATAGAAAAACACGATTTCTGTTTTCCCTTCATTTTGATCAAAATAGCATTAAATTGATTTGAAATAGAATATAATATGAAATTTTGAAGGAGAAAAAGTTTTTTTTTTCTATACATGAAATAGAAACATTTTATGTATTGCATTATATAAAATTTTGAATGTAAGACAGATTAAGAACGAGCCGGTTCGAGCCCAAAAACTGATGTAAATTGAGTCCGTTTCATCTCCATCTCCTACGCGTGCGACACATTACGTCACATATAAGTGTTTTGATAAAAAAGAATGCAAACGCTTGAAGATGGGAAGCAAAGGAAAGGGTAATTTAGGTTTCGGTTTTTCGGAAGAGCTATTGCACTGGGCTCCGGAGCCCTGTATTTATGAGTTCCGGTTAATTCTGACTAATATTTAAATATTTACTAAAACCAGAGAAGTACCGGAGCTGAGCTCCGGTGGGCTCCGGCGCAAATTAAGCCCTGGTGTCAATTCGATTACATTATTTTCAAAAGTGAAGCATTTTCACCTGTGAATAATTTCAA
This sequence comes from Maratus speciosus, assembly GCA_963932465.1. Classification (NCBI taxonomy): domain Eukaryota; kingdom Metazoa; phylum Arthropoda; class Arachnida; order Araneae; family Salticidae; genus Maratus; species Maratus speciosus. The sequence continues at coordinate 283,931,338 of OZ010792.1, forward strand.
AGCAGCTGGGCAGTGAAAATGACGCACACTTACAAACCATAATTCAGTTTTAAGATTTAAAATACACACAAAAAATACATAATAATTTTTTTATAAAATGACGTCATTTGCATCCACCAAATCAATCCACTTTTACAATCCAGTCTTAAACTTCTTCTATAGAAAAATATGCATATGACGTCATTATCGCGGAATAACAGACAATATTCTTGAATTTCAACTTTTTTCCAGGTTTTATGAGAAAATGGCAACAAAATGATATAGTAATTTCCTATTTTTGACTATTTTCCCTTTACTTTCAATAGAAATGGGGTACTTCTGTTGCCACGATTAGAAAAATGGAATTAAAAACTACAAAAAAAATTATTATCTCAAAAATAAATTGAGATACAGCTTTCAAACAAATTGCATTTAAAAGAGCATTTTTTTCCTCATACGACGGTGCAAAAATTTAAAATGTGTGATGTTTAGAAGTTTAAAATTTGCAGTAGAGAAAATTGCAAAACCGAAATTTTATTTCAAATTTCATAGTTTTGCCATTCGCAAAATGACGTATGCGTTACGCACAGATATGTTTGTCCTTTATAATATAGATTGCAAAAGCGAAATTTTATTTCAAATTTCATAGTGTTGCCATTCGCAAAATGACGTATGCGTTACGCACAGATATGTTTGTCCTTTATAATATAGATAGATAAGCAATTGTAGCTGGGCCACGTACAAAGTCAAGTTCAGAATTGAAAGGCAAATCATCTATCCTGCCCCGTTCATTTCTCAATGTATCAAAAACCTCAACCGTGCTTTTATATTCAAAAGAATTATTGATTCCACCAAAAACAGAGTTTGCCATGATATTCAACAAAATAAAATGCTTACCGATAAGTACTTGGTGGAGAAACAACAGACTACGATTTCGAATTTTCGTCATAGACTTGTGTTAACATGTTTAAATCATCAGGCACCTGGCCCACTACTAAGATTTTTTTCCCCAAGTTAAACAGGCTTAAAATTTTAAACAGGACACGTGAATTTTGCACCAGACCATAGACTATTTTCTGTATTATAAAATTGTACTTTTAGCTCATCGTCAATGGAAATATGAGATGCAACAGATGCTCCTTCTTAGAATTACCGAATCTATCCATTGAGAAACATGAAATGAATTTTCTCTTACATACCTTTCTTTTCCATATAAGTCGAATACCCGAATATTTCTAGCCAATAAGTAAATATCACTTCCAACAAGGTGTATGAAATATGGTGTATGAAGATTTTTTGACATTGTAAAAGGAATTCGGTTTCCTTCTCCTCTACGAATTTTAACTTTTCTTCTCGTTTCGCAGCGATCTTTTGACAATCATAAAAGGAATCCAGTTTCAATCTTTTAGCACAATGCAGTAAATTTTGTTCTTTGCTATTTTTTAATTTTTATTGACAATGTTTCTCCAAAATGGAAAGAATTCTCCCAGAAATGTTTTTCATCTGAAAAATATTCATGATTTGATTTCTTTGGAAAATGAGGTTAAGGAGGTAGGATACCTTTAAACCTACAAAATTTTCGAAAAAATTTTAATGCATATTTTGATTCCGTAATCATTTCTGAACAATATGCAAAAAACCGCATTAAAAAATTCCCATTAGTTTACTAATTATGGCAGTTTAATTAAGACAGTATACTAAGACTTATATAGGATAATTAAACTTTGCAATGCGTTTATTCAAAATCATGAATTTTGATACTGCGCGCAGTGTTATTAAAAAACTATGCATAGCAATCAAAAGAAATTTTCAAAACATATTCATTTCTGTATTATCTACAACTTAAAACCAGAAAAAGGTAATATTTTATTTTATTTTTTTCTGTTTTTCTACTATGAAAATATTTTTTAAAAAGTGAAAATTTTTAATTTTCGGTTAATTTTTTAATTTAGTCAATATTTTTAGCACACAGGCTATCAAATCCTGAGAGCTAATGTGCCCACCCGTTCTCTATGTATGTATGTATGTATGTACGTACGTAGGTAACGCGATAACTCTTGATAGAAACATCCGATTTGCTTCAAAAAATTTTTCTAGGTTCATTGTGATAAGGCGCTTCCCTGATTAGTTTTGGGTGTTCATTGGTTAAGGATAAAGGGGGAAAAGGGGGTTTAGTCCACCCTCTTAATTCAGATAGATGGGCTTTTCAAGCAGAATGATTCGATTTGCTCCGAATTTGGTATACCGGTTTATTATGTTAAGAAATTTCCCTGATTAATTTTGGGGGTTCATTGGTTAAGGAAGGATAAAAGGGGAAAAGGGGGTTAGTCCATCCCTCTTAATTCAGATAAATGGGTTTTTCATGCAGAATTATTCGATGTACTCCGAATTTGGTATGCCGGTTTATTATGTTAAGGAGCTTCCCTGATTAATTTTGGGGGTTCATTGGTTAAGGATAAAGGGAAAAAAAGGGGGTTAGTCCACCCCAATTCAGATAAATGGGTTTTTCATGCAGAATTATTCGATTTGCTCCGAATTTGGTATACCGGCTTATTATGTTAAGGAACTTCCCTGATTAGTTTTAGGGGTTCATTGGTTAAGGATAAAGGGGAAAAAAGGGGGTTAGCCCAACCCTCTTAATTTAGATAAATGGGTTTTTCATGCAGAATTATTCGATTTGCTCCGAATCTGGTATACTGGTTTATTATGTTAAGGAACTTTCCTGATTAGTTTTGGGGGTTCATTGGTTAAGGATAAAGGGGGTTAGCCCACCCCTCTTAATTTAGATAAATGGGTTTTTCATGCAGAATGATTCGATTTGCTCCGATTTTGCTATACCAGTTTATTATGTTAAGGAACTTCCCTGATTAGTTTGGAAGGTTCATTGGTTAAGGATAAAGGGAGGGGGAGGGGGAGGGGGTTAGTCCACCCTCCCCCTTAATTCAGATAAATGGGTTTTTCATGCAGAATTATTCGATTTGCTCCGAATTTGGTATACCGGTTTGTTATGTTAAGGAACTTTCCTGATTAGTTTTGGGGGTTCATTGGTTAAGGATAAAGGGGGTTAGCCCACCCCTCTTAATTTAGATAAATGAGTTTTTCATGCAGAATTATTCGATTTGCTCCGAATTTGCTATAATGGTTTATTATGTTAAGGAACTTCCCTGATTAGTTTTGGGGGTTCATTGTTTAAGGATAAAGGGGGAAAGGGGGCTAGTCCACCCCCCCCCCCTTAATTTAGATAAACGGGTTTTTCATGCAGAATTATTCTATTTGCTCCAAATTTGGTATACCGGTATATTATGTTAAGGAGCTTCCCTGATTCGTTTTGGGGATTCATTGGTTAAGGATAAAGGGGGGCTAGTCCACCCCCTTAATTTAGATAAATGGGTTTTTTTGCAGGATTATTCGATTTGCTCCAAGTTTGGTATACCGGTTTATTATGTTAAGGAGCTTCCCTGATTAGATTTGGAGGTTCACTGGTTAAGTATAAAGGGGGAAACGCAGCTAATTCCCCTTCACTTATTTTTTTAGGGGCATTGTTCTTTAAAATAAGAGTATAATATACAATTAGTGTGAATAGCCTGTGAACTCAATGCCATCAGTTTAGCTGGGCACTTTTCTTTTTTATTTTCAAATATTCTGATTTTAGTAAAAGGGTAACACTATTATGTATATATTTTCACCAAAATTTCCTCTTTAAATGCATATTTTCAGATTTTATCATGCGCGCAAGATTTTTTTTTCTCTAATTATTATATATTTTTTAAGTTATCATTTAGATATCTATTTATGAATTTACAAGTATATATACAGGGTGATCTTTTTTAAAGTGACAGTGTTTGGAGCGCCCTGTAGCGCGATCTAATAGCCGATATGGCCCTAAACTTGGTATTTAGACTAATCAAGACATGAGAAAAAGAATTCCATAAAAAAAAAAATAGTTCAAAAAATCGCCGCTAGGGCATTGTGTGGCGCTGCTGTAGCTTACAATAACGAGAATTAGCATAAAACATGGGTATCAAAGAAAAATGCAGCGCCGGTAATAGGGGCTATAAAAGCAAGTAGTAGAGATGGGAAATATAGTTACTTTTGGTTAACATGTTACATCTTTCCACACTTGTACGAGTAACAGGTTTCAACAACCTGTGATTTTTATAAAAGGTAACTAATGGTCAACGGATATTTTAATTAGAAGTCCTTTTAAACAAAATGTTTGGAATAGTTTTTTGATATAATTATAAATGCTGTTTTCTAATGAGATGAATCAAAATTAGTTTGTGATTAAAAACTTAATTTTTGCAAGACAAAAACTTACCTAGATATGATACTTTGAATTTCATGCATTTTTAGCGTTTTCTGACACTAAAAACGTGTTTTTCCATTTACGGTGATTAAAACATTAAAAATTTTCAAAAAATTCTAAGTATCATAATTCAGTAAGTTTTGACCATAAAAGAATAACTTTTTGCTGTTTTACTTGTTAGAACATGAAAAAACTTTTTCTAAATAAAATTTATAGGACCCAGGCATTGTATAAAATTTGTAATTTCTTATCTATTTAAAAAGTAATTATTGTAATGTAAATCGATTTTTATGTGAAGCAGAACAAAATATGAAACATTTTTGCAATTGGAACTATACCTCTAAACCTAACGGTTTAGAAATTAGTTACTGGTAAACGATAAGAGACACGCTGTATAATAATTAACACAGTTTTAACAACACGATTTCTAACCCCCACCCCCCAAAAAAACATAAATACAGCATAGATTATGAAATAAATCACTTTCCAACACATTCAGAATACCATAAAAAACATCTCACTTTACAAAGGTGGAAGATAATGTCTTAAGGAACAATTTGCAAATCGCATAATGCATTTGAAAACACGATTTCTCCCATTACCATGAAGAGTCGTTAAAATATGCGACTTTTTTGCAGCCCTGTATATGATCTATAGATAGTTATGCATACTATATAGTATGCAAAAAGACGTTCAGTTAAACGCATAATACATTTTAAAATTTCCGCGCAGCAATTTCCGCCAATAAACGAATGTTGTTGAGAACTGTTGTTCGACCTTGTATATGATCTAGAATTTATACACATCAAGTAATTTTTTAAAAATAGTTAAATTTAAAAATGCATACCACGATTGAAAACGCTCTTCCAGCACTTATTGTTCGTGGCTTCAATAGATCAATTATTGCTCATTTTCTTCTATATCCAAATACTTTTGTGTGTTCCTGTAAATAAACGATAAGTTCTATGCATACCTACCTATATGCACTTTACCTATTCTATAGCAAGAACCTTGTAGTACACCTCAGTGATTTATATCAATTTCAATATGTTTTAAATACTGTAATATCATTAAAATACACATCAAGCGATTTTCCCCCATAGACCGTAATGTAAAGGAATTCTTTTGAGTGGCCCTGTACATGAACCAAAAATGCTATACGCACTTCCTTTACAATATCGAACATGCCATACTAAACCCAAATAAGATATATCCATTTCATGACAATCGGACTATATTTACGCGAGTTAAAGCAAGGACCGACAGATGGACAGACAAACTGAAATCATAAACACTTTTCAACTACGTTGGAAAGTATTAAAAAAGAGAAATTTGATCCCCGATTTCATAGCAGCCATATCTATCAACGCATATTCAAAGCTAATTTCACAAGAACACAACAATTTTATTTATGTGCTTTTAATCAAATGCAATTCATCCAAACAAATTTCATTCGTACAAATATGCTTTTTCAAATTAAATACAACTGTACTAAAATGAAGTTTTCTCACAAATTATAGGATTCTTTCTTTTTTTTTCAGCAAATTAAAACAATGACAAAAAAAAAAAAATTATAGGGCGAGAATCCTCCTCGCCCCCACCCCACCCCCTAAAAAGCCTCTATGAGTACGTAGTAAAAACTCTTAAGTGTTCAAATAAACCGCCCAACGCAAAACGCTCTATTCATTCCAAAAAACATGGCGTAAATAAACACATTTAATCAAATGTAACCACTGAGACAAATTTATCCTTTAGCGTATCTTTTAAATTTAAAACACTTTCCTAACAAATGTTTTAAAAAAAAGCAAATGTTATATTGACCGCAGAAAATTTTAAGAGATAAATAATTGAAAGATGTTATAGTATCTCTGTTTATTCAGAAGCTTACTAAACAATAAAAGAACCTTTTATATGCTAAGAACTAGATTTCATGATGGCGTAATTCAGAATGAATTAAGGAATTATCTGCGGTTTGTTTCAACTGTTGCACCTGCTTTCAGTTGAAATCAATTGAAGTTTTAATGTACCCGTTTTAAATGTGCTAATGAAATAAAAAAATTATAAATTCATGGATTTTATTTGAATGTAGCAAAACAATGTTTTCTTATTTTTGGAAATAGATTTTCTATTCAAAATCGAGAATTAAAATTTTTAAAAGATAAAATTACGAATAAATGTATTTTACTTAAATGTTTCAAAATGGTACTTTTTATAAATTTAATGAACCTGAACTCGTGTTTCGCTGCATTTTTTTAAGGCGGGGGGGGATCAATGCTTTTATCCTTTACATAACATAAATGAAATATACTGCAAAATTAAAAAAACACGAAAATATATTTTTAGTTGAAAAAAATTGCTCAGATCAAAAATTATACAAAACTTTGCTGGGTTTTATAAGTCGAACTTGACTTATTGTTATGGAAATGCTAAATGAAGGCAATATATACGATTCATGAGTACAAAACATGTCAGCCATGAGCTTTTTTCTTAGAAATTTTCAGAGGTTTTCCTGATTTACTATTTGTGCCAGTGTTTCGTTTATGATCTACTTTGCGCCATCAGAATCGATGAAAGTATGTGATGGTGATGCTGATGAACCAGCACCAGGCACCAAGCCAAAAAAGCATTTAATTAGTGCTGCAAGGCATTACTATTCATGCATTAGATATTGACGAAATGCAAAATAAATTTTTAACACCACACACCTAACAGAGTTGCCCATAACTAGAGGGTGAAGATGGGCCAAACTAGGGGCACACATCTAAAAAGAAACGATTAAGGACGTTTTTAGTGAATGTTGTTCTATTTTAGAGGCACGAAATTGAATTCTTGATTAAAGAAAATGAATGAAGACGCTGCCATTTAAAACCATATGTTATTTAATTAACAGGGACTTTTCGATAACATATTAATTCAATATTAGGTTTTAGCATAGTAACAGGGGTTTTTATCCTGATACGTTAAATGATGCCCATCCCTAGCAAGTAGTAGATAGCTCCGACCAAGGCTCCACTCGATCTTAAGCGCGTTAAAACGAAAGATCGAGCTAGGCCGTGCTCCGACAAATAATCTCAGCTGAAGTAAACGAGGTCCAGTGGACATGCCTCTCACGTTACCGGAACGTGCGTTACTGGTGAAGCTGTATTATATGAATCAATGTAATGCATCCGCACCTCTTCGGTTATTTCGAACCAGAAAAAAAAAATACGAAAGGGGCCTTTATCGCTGAATGGTCTTAAGAAAATTATTAAGAAGTTCGAGGAAACGGGGTCACTGACCATTCGCGCTGGGAGAGGACGTAAACAAGTATCAGAAGATGTAATAACTGATGTGGCAACTGCAATTGTCGAAGGATCGCAGGGGACCATTGCTGGTACTAGTAGCACCCGGGGTGTAACTCGACAATTGGACATGAATTATTCCACGGTATGGAGAGTTTTGCGGCACATTATTGAATTTTACCCCTACAAAATCAGCCGCTTGCACGAACTGGAACCAAGTGATTATGATAAGCGAGTGACATTCGCTCTATCGTTTCTTGCCAGGATAGAAATTGATGATACTTTCCCATGGCACGTTCTGTGGGGAGATGAGTGTCATTTTTATCTCAATGGGTCCGTAAACACACAAAATAGCCGAATTTGGGCTTCCGAGCAGCCTCACACCGTGCATGAAATCCCATTAAATTCCCCAAAAGTCAATGTTTGATGTGGTTTCACAGTCGAATTCATAATTGGGCCATTCTTTTTTGAGACCATCACTCCGACAGGACCCGAAACGTGCACCATAAATGCAGAAAGGTACCACGAAATGCTGCAAACGTTTGTTATCCCATAACTTCAGCAAAGAAACAGTCTCCAACAGACAATCTTTATGCAGGATGGTGCTCCGCCACACATTAGTAATAAGGTAAAGCAGCTGTTACGCCAAAACTTCACTGATGATAGAGTCAAAAGTCGGAGTTTTCCAGTTGCATGGCCGCCTCGTTCCCCTGGCCTCACGCCATGTGATTTTTGACTCTGGGGTTATTTGAAATCTCAAGTTTATGTTGGTGGAGTATCAAATTTGTCTATTCTAAAGGACAACATAACAAAGACAGGAATATTCCTCGTGATATGTTACGTACGGCTGTGGCGAACGTTGTGCACAGAATGCACGGTGTTATTTCTGAGAACGGTGCTCACATTGAAGGTGGTCTAATTCCTCACCGGGGAAGTTAATGTAGTAAATAAACATTAATAATTTAACTGTACGATTGTATGTGTTAGTATTTTTCTATTCTGACATTTTATACATTGCAAAGCGCCACAAAGTGTCCTAGCGGCGATTTTTGGAACTAATTTTTTTTCACGGAATCCTTTTCCCCATGTCTTGATTAGTCTAAATACCAAATTTGGTGCCATTTCGGCTATTAGGTCGCGCTACAGGGCGCTCCAAACACTGCCACTTTAAAAAAGATCACCCTGTATATTTTTAAATGTAGATTTAAATATGAGCTTTATATTTAAATGAAGCTTGATTTATATTTTTGAATTATAACCCAAGTTTTGAAGCTTGGAACATAGAGATATTTTTTACTATTTCGACGCGTTCAAAGGTATCCTACCCCACGAATCCATTTACAACAGTGGAAACCCAAACCGACCCGCAACGGGGAAAAAAAAATCAGTGTCAACTGACTTGATCGACTATCCCGCGAGCCAATGAATGATCTTTTTCCTTTGTTTTGCCTGCTTTGTGTGATGTTTTCGTGACGCATGTCAAGGCTTTCGCAAATATCTAGGGGGCGTTGCTCTATCTGGGACATTACAGATTTCGGAGTTGTATGTATTTAAATCATAGTCTGAAAAGGAAGACAAAAAATTATTGTTGAAACTTTTTATTAACACAAAAGACTTAATGAAAAGTTTCTTATCCCAGTGGAGCAAAAAATCTGCAAATTTCGTAACCTATTGATGATGTGTGTAGATTACATCGTGACCGATTGAATTTCACGATTTTTTTCCGCGTTCATTTTGAAAAATCCGTTTTAAGGCCGTTTGGCAAAATTAGTGTTCCTTTTCAGCGACAAAAATTGCGCTTCTTTTCGGTGACGAAAATCGCGATTTTTTCCGCGCGATCCTTTGACGAAATTAGAGGGGGGTTTCTGCGATTGATTGACGATTTCTTTTCTTATTTTTGCGACCGATTGGCGAAATTGATTTTTTTCCCGTGACCATCTGTCGAATTTCGCGATATTTTTACGCGACCGATTGCCAAAATTCGCGATTTTTTTGCGCTATCGATTGACAAAATTAGCGATATTTTGCTGCTGCGGCTGACCGACAATAATCGCTTTTTGTTTCCACAATCTTCTTGACGAAATTCACGATATTTTTTCTCGATCGATTATGGAAATTCACGATTTTTTTGCATACTCTTTTGACGAAATTCGCGATTTTTTTTTTTTTTTTTTTTACGCAGCAATTTTTTGCCGAAATTTGCATTTCTTTCTCGGTGGCCAATAAACGATTTTGATTTTTAGGTGCGTTCGTAATTATATAAATACGTAGCACCTATAGTCGTCGTTCAGTCCGTCCGTCTGTCCGTCTGTCCGTCCGTCTGTCCGTCCGTCTGTCTGTCCGCATGTAACAGAGCAAAAACTACCCAACCGAATGGTCTGAAATTTCAAATATATGATTGTTGCAAAATTTTGTCGAGCCATTTCAAATTTTATGAAAATCGGATGTATAGTTTAATTACAGGGACAGTCAAAAGTTTTTCTTTACATTACGGCCAATGGGAAAAATTATTGCAAGTGCATTTTAATGATATTACAGCCTACCGAATGATCTGAAATTTTAAAGATATAACTGTTGCAAAATTTTGTCGAGCCCTTTCAAATTTTAGGAAAATCGGATGTATAGTTTAATTACAGGGACAGTCAAAAGTTTTTCCTTACATTACGGCCAATGGGAAAAATTATTGCAAGTGCATTTTAATGATATTACAGCCTTCCGAATGATCTGAAATTTTAAAGATATAACTGCTGCAAAATTTTGTTGAGCTATTTCAAATTTTAGGAAAATCGGATGTATAGTTTAATTACAGGGACAGTCAAAAGTGTTCCGTTACATTACGGGGAATGGGAAAAAAATATTGGAAGTGCATTTTAATGATGTATCAGACTATGCGCTTTATGAAGTGCAAAAAATTATACATTCAGTACAATATGGGGTGCAAAAAATAATTATAAAACTAGTTATAGTACGAACGCACCTCATTTGCCACGTTTGACGAGCAATTTCCAACTTGTTTTTTTTTGCACCCGATCGTTGAAATTTGCGATTTCTTGTCAGATACAGATTGAAGAAAATCATTTTTTTTTTCTTTTACATCTTTCACCGATATTTTTGCGATGGGCATTTATGGAGAATACTTTATTTTTAAACTGATGTCTTGTTTCAAAATGTCAGCCGCTATAGAATTTTAAATTGCTATATCTCAGCCATTTTTAGGTGCGTTCGTAATTATGTAAATACGTAGCACCTACAGTCGTCGTTCAGTCCGTCCGTCTGTCTGTCCGCATATAACAGAGCAAAAACTACCCAACCGAAGGGTCTGAAATTTGAAATATAAGATCGTTGCAAAATTTTGTCGAGCCATTTCAAATTTTATGAAAATCGGATGTATAGTTTAATTACAGGGACAGTCAAAAGTTTTTCTTTACATTACGGTCAATGGGAAAAATTATTGCAAGTGCATTTTAATGATGTTACAGCCTTCCGAATGGTCTGAAATTTTAAAGATATAATTGTTGCAAAATTTTGTCGAGCCATTTCAAATTTTAGGAAAATCGGATGTATAGTTTAATTACAGGGACAGTCAAAAGTGTTCGGGGAATGGGAAAAAAATTATTGGGAGTGCATTTTAATGATGTTAAAGACTATGCACTTTATGAAGTGCAAAAAATTATACATCCAGTACAATATGGGGTGCAAAAAATAATTAAAAAAATTGTTATAGTATGAACGCACCTCATTTGCCACGTTTGACGAGCAATTTCCAACTTGTTAAAGATAGTGAAAGTGCGCTGGAATATTTGAATTAACACAACATGCTCACTCAAATCCAAATTAGTTCATAAAAATAAGTGCTATCACATGATAAAAATCATATCTGATTATACACTCGTATATAAACATTTGAACGAAGGGTGTTTTAGGAGGGGGGGGGGGGTGGGGATTCACGATCGGCTAAAATATACCGAAATTTTCTGCAGTTGTTTTCCCTCGGATAGCTGAAATAGGTAGCTTTTTACAAAAATGAAAGCCAACTGTACACATTCGTCCATAAAGTTTTCTTTAAAAGGTAATATTTTAAACGATGTTAAAATACACGTTAATTCATTTTTGTTAAAACAAGTTTTAAACATTCCGATAAGCAGGGTGGGGAGATTTCAGTGTGTGGCAATAGAAATTTAGAAAATTTTAACACTAGAACTACCAAGACCGTCATTTTGACGGTTTTCAAATTTCATGCTTAAAAATTTGATATAATTTATGTATTGTTCCAGAATTTTAGGATACGACTTTTAATGAAATATAAGAATAGTTAAATATTCCTTTTCAGTTTCCACTCATGCACTTTATTTTCCATAATCAATATGACCTATACCTATTTATACCATGACCCGTCAAAATGACGGCTTTGGCAATTTCGATGTTGAATGATCCAAAGTGTTCGGCAGTCGTTATAACGGGATCAAATTTGGTCCGATTACGATTTAGTTTAGAACTGAACGGTCTGACTGGTAAATGTAATTAAGATGCAATCATTATCAGTTGTATTTCTAACCTGATAAAGTTCTGGGTGAAAAGTGCAATCTGTGCAAAGTGTAATCTGTAAAAAGTCCAATCTCAGAAAATAGTATTGTAGGAAGGCTAATTGCTTTCAAGCACAGCTTGATTTCCGACAGCTGATGTCACTCATCATTAGAGGCACTCTACAAACCGTCGGAATACCAGAAGGTGTGGCCTAAAAGCAAGAGAGGGAAAGGAAGTAAAAACTGAAATGAAGTGAGAAACGACTAGGTACATGTTTTTGCTCGCGAGTGTGAGATGTGATGGAATGTGTGTGTTCGAAGAATGTCGTCTTAGGACATAGCAAAATATATGAGCTTTCAAATTTATTTTTTGCAAATTCTATGCAACAAATAATGATTTCCGGAAGCTCAGTAGTATAAATAACGACTGTTCGGACACTAATTCAAATAAAAATAATTTGGACATATCTTGCGTGGAAAATAAAACTGAATTTTCAGACTCTGAAGAAGCTGAAGATGAAATTGAATTACGATATATTGAAGAAAGTGGAGAAGATGAATATGAAAGTGAAGATTCATGGAGTGAAGGTTAAATTCCCCAAAAGAGCCACAGACGCAGAAAGCGATTGCGAATATGTTCAGATACTCAATCAGATAGCCAAACAGAAAACAGACAGAAGAAAGACATTGCTCTCGACGGTAATAAATGGGAAGAATTAGGGAATGATTGTGTTGGTAGACTCCCATCACATTCTATATTCAAGGATAGTTCAGGCCCAACTGTTTACGCGAAGCGAAACATTATGCTTGGCAATGTTAGCTGTGCATTTAGACTTATAATTCACAATCGAATGATGAATCACATAAAAACTTGCACTGAGCTCGAAGCTAGATATGTTGTACAGAAGGACGATTGGGAAATTACTATTGAAGAATTATATGCACTTGTATCTATTTTGTATGCTCGAGCAGCCTACGAAGCGAAAAATTTGAAATTAACATATTTGTGGTCAGAAAAATGGGGACCTTCTTTCCTTCACGAAACATAGAAACACTCGTGATGAGTAGAAACAGATTTTTAGAAATTATGAGATTCATTCGTTTCGACAAAAAAAGCGAGAGGAGTGTTCGCTTGAGAACTGACAAATTTGGATTAGCTTCCGAAATGTCGAAGTCCTTTATTGATAACAGCCAAGCTTGTTACAAACCAGATCAGAATATAAGCGTAGATGAACAACTGTTTCCCACAAAGGTAAGATGTATATTTATGCAATATATGCCCAACAAACCGGGCAGATTCGGAATTAAGTTTTGGTTAGCTGTAGACGTGCGAAGTAAATATCTTATAAATGGCTTTCGTTATTTAGGCAAAGATGAACTTAGACCATCCGGAGTGCCTTTGAATGAATTTGTAGCTTTGAATCTTGTAAAAAACTATGTAAATTGTGGGAGAAATATAACAACGGATAGTTTTTTTACAAGTATACAACTCGCGAAGAAGCTACAGGTCAAAAAACAAATCTTGTCGGGACTATGCAAGCTAATAAAAGAGAATTGCCGAAAATATCTACAGTTAGAAAAGATAACATGGCTCTTTTCTCCACAAAACTCTACAAATCAAATGACACTGTTCCAACAATTTACAAAAGTAAATCTCGTAAAAAAGTACTACTTCTTAGCTCAAAATATAAATCCGTAAAAATTGCTTCTAATCGAAAAAAAAATTCCTGCAACTGTGTCGTTTTACAATGAGACTAAGTTTGGAGTAGATGTAGTTGACCAAATGGCCCGCAAATATAGCGTAAAAGCAGGGTCACGTAGATGGCCTTTGTAGGTATTTTACAATATTTTGGACTTGGTAGCAATCAATGCGTGGATTTTATATAAAGAGACTTATGAAAATATAACTAGAAAACAATTTTTATTTCAATTATCTAAAGAACTGTCCAGTGAATATAGGTTCTGCAGAAAAGAAGCCTCCTCCCAAAAACAAGAACAGAAAGCAATGAATTGTACTCCAGAAAACTAAAAAAAAGTCCTTATGAACAGAAATCTTGCCAAATTCGATTGTGCAAAAAAAAAAAAAAAAAAAAAAAAAAACAGAGCGATTTATTCCTGTAATGTATGCAACAAACATGTTTGTGGCAAGTGTTCATCTAAAATGACATGTACTTGTAAAATATGTGCCTCATAGTTATTTCATACATATCACATGTGCTATATAAATGCAAATAGAAGCTGTTTTCGTTTGCTTTTTATATAATGAATTAATATATTAAATGTTTTTGGCAAATTATATTATTTCATTTACATTAACTAAGTGGCAAGTGTTCATCTCGGATAACATGAACTTGTAAAATATGTGCATCATAGTTATTTCATACATATCAAATGTACTACAATATAAATGCAAATAGAAAGTGTTTTTATTTGTTTTTTTATTAATAATTAATGAATTATTATATTATATGTTGTTTTTGTTAAATTATATTCTTTTATTTATATTAACTAAGCCAAAAGTTACAATGAAAAGCCATGATGAAAAATCCGTCAATTTGAGGGGTGCGGTAAAACTAGGTATATATGTAACATCGGTAGTTCTAGTGTTAAAATCAATACAGCAGAAGAAAACTAGTCGTTGGGGGCCACCGTAATACTTATACACATCATGGATATAGATAATATAAAATATGAAAATAAAACATGTGATATTTGCTAAGCATTGTACCATGTTACTTTTATTCATAATTTAATTTATTTGGACTTCCTTAAATATAATTAATATAACCCTTTAAGCTAATATTACTTTTTGTTGCATTAAAATATCTAAATTTGTTGATTTTCTGTAAGTAAGTAAACGCTATTGGTTTACAATGGAAGTCTATGGGAATTTGGCGAAATATTGGAGATACCGCCAATTTGGCGTCACTTTTGGCGACAAACTTGGCGGTATTTGGCGACAGAACAGAGTTCCCCCTATGGTAAACCCCTTTATAGGTATGGTGAGGCATTAAATGCTTGACATTTACGATAAGCCATTATTGGCATTTAATCTTATAGTTTGGCGATAGTTTTTGGGTCAGCGGGATAATCGAGTAGTACCGAATTGCGTAAAAGAAGCATCCTTATAACTCGAAAAATTATAATCCTATTAACTAACACTTTACTGCGTCGGATTAAGCGTCTCATTTCCAATTAAAATATACCTTTGAATTGAAATTTGAATGAAATATAGGGTCATGAAAAATCGAAGAGTGAAAAATAGAATTACAAATATCTCGGCAACTAATTATCCGATCGAGTTCATTCATGATGCAAAATTTGTTTTTTTATTGTCTTTTATATTCATTCCTTCAAATAAAGAATTTCGAAAATTTTTGTATACCTTTTATCAGAACGAATATTTCAAGAGTCCGAAAAAAATAGTTCCGGTTGATCGAGGTTACTGATATTCAGTAGGCTTCTTCACATTATTACTCCCTCAATACACACCGAATTTCAAGTCTATCTCAATTTGTTCGGGAGATAGAGCGATTACAGACACACACACATACAGACGGACGGACAATTTTTTTTTCTAAAAATATGTTTTTCGGAATCTCCAGTGTCTGAAACGTGTAAATCCGTCACAAAAATTTTTTCGATTTTTAAAACGATTACAAGACTTACCCTATACTACGTATGATGGGTAAGTAAAACAAGTCAGATGTGCCAATCCCAAAATTTTTCTTCCGTCTCATACATGTGAATACTTTAAAATTCGCTATCAGAGTGCCAAAATTAAATTGCAATCTATGCTCATCATGAGGATTCTAAAGATTTGAAATTCCGTGCATTAGTTCTGGAGATATGACTATTGCTAAAATAGTGTATATCTCGTAAAATACAGCATAGCAGAGATACCTGTTGGGTGATTTACACCAAAATCAAATCAGCAACAACTTATGTCAACGTCTAACTGAATTTGAAGTTTGACGAAAATCCGTGCATTAATTTTTGAGATATATTACGGAAATCTTGAAAACTTCTGCATAGCATCTTGAAAACTTCTGCATAGCAGCGCCAGCTGTTGGGTAATTTACACCAAAAACTAATCAGAACAAATATTTATCAAGGTATACCTGAATCTGAAGTTTGATGAAAATTCATGCATTAGTTCTTGAGTTCTCTCTTGCAGAAGTAGTGAAAAACGCAGCATAGCAGCGCCACCTGTTGGTCGATTTACACGAAAAGAAATCAGCATCAACTTGTGCCAACGTCTAACTGAACCTGAAGTTAGGTGAAATTCATGCCTTAGTTTTAGAGATGGAGCTACTGCGGAAATAGTAAAAAATGCAGCATAGAAGCGCCATCTGTTGGGAGATTTCCACCAAAACGTAATCAACACCAATTCATATGGAGTACTATTTGAATCTGAAGTTTGATGAAAATCCCTTCATTAGTTCTTGAGATAGAGGTATTGCGAAAACACGAGTAGTGAAAAATGCAGCAGAGCAGCACAAACTGTTGAGTGATTTACATAAAAAAATAATCAGCACCAACTTATATCAGGGAATATACATTTTTATTAAATTCCGTGCATTAGTTCTTGAGCACCCACGAAATTTGTGTCGCATACAAACAGCCAGAGATTTTGTAAAAACATGTTTTTCGGAATCTCTAACCCCTAAAACTTGCAAATATGTTGAAAACCAGAAGTGGAAAAATTCCACAAATCCAATACTTTCTTCTCGTAAAGATAGAATAAAGTAAAAAGGAAATTTAAAGATTGTAAACTTAAGTGTGAAGAAGAAAAAGAAAGGAGAGGGGGGGGGGGAATAAAAAATTTTGGAAGGGTGAATTAAAATTATTTCCATTATATCGCCACTTCAAACTGTAGTGAAGTATAATTATTTTATTTATCTTTTTTTTTTTTTGGGGGGGGGGGGGGGGTCAGATGATTTTTCATCGTTACTATTAAGTTATACAGGCAGGAAAAAATTATTAAAGAGCTTCAATGTTTAACCTTTTATACCTTAATGGGGAAGGAAGAAAAAAAGAAAAAAGAGGTGGAGGGAGGAAGAGGAAGAATTTAGATGAGCGATTATTGATTGTTCCAAGAAACAAAACAGAATACTATAAATAAAAACACAATCTTGCTTAATGATACACAAAACACGAACTTTAACCCTAGAACTACCGGAAATTTTACTCAAGTTTTATAAAACATTCTACACCAGAATTTTTACTTAAAACTATTTAATTTGTTTATTTAACTTATTATTGTCTGATTTATACATTTAGTTTGTTTTGAAGAAATTTCTGGTTTGAATAAATATTTTGAATGTACATGTCGGGTCCAATGGACCCGTCTGGTAGACGGAAGGTTAATAAGCTAAAAGTTAACTTCTACATTTCGAGCTGTTTCCAGGAAAATATGATGGTAAAAAGGCTCAAAGTTCTGAGACGGGGATCCATTGGGATCCTATCCATCTTATTACTGACGATATCAATGAGGATAGGATCCCAATGGATCAAAAACCTGGTAGTATATATGAAATCCCAATCACTTTATCTAATTATGTTGAAAAAGTCTACATCGGCATGACAAAACACAAGTTATCAGTAAGGATTATGAAGCATCGCAGAGACATTAAACATCGTAAACAGAATACAGCTCTTTCTAGGTTAGGTTCTACTTAGGTAATGAAGTCTGCCATATTAACTTTGCTGAAGCAAAAATTATAGTTCCGTGCAATAACCCCTTTGAAAGTAAAATTAGAGAAACGGTTAAAATCATTCATAGCATGTGAAGATAAACCTTGTAACGATAATTTATCCTATAATATCCCAAAAATCTGGCATAATATCATAAAGTCATAATTCTACATCTAATTACAATATTCCAGCTTAAACTCGTATTATGTTGCCAAAACTTGAATGAAAACTCAGTTGAACGTGGTTTTGTCCCTCATGTGTAGATGGCGGCACTCGTGGTTTCTTATATAGACCTTTTTTTTTTTTTTACCTCAGTTCATTAATAATTATTTATTTTCACTAAATAGCAACTCTACATTTTTGTATTCAAATCATTGGTCAAGTTCCGACTAATTATCTCTTGCACAGGAAGCTTTCGTCTCTGTACGTTGAGCCTTTTTACCATTATATTTTCCTGATGACGGCTGTAGAAACAGTTCGAAACGTAGAAGCTAACTTTTAGCTTATTAAAGTTAGTGTTTTGTGTACCATTAAACAAGATTGTGCCTTTATTATATTTTATGGTGCAATTGTCCAGTATGTATTATTAAAACAGAATACATTATAAAATTAAAAATTTTGATCTTTGTAAGCTGGGTAGGTGGGAATGCAAAATGAACGAAGCAGATTTTTTTTTCGGCGGGTGTAAAAAAAAATGATTAGATGATTGCTTAGTTATTTACCATTTACTTATGATTTACAATTAGAATAGAAAAAAAGTTTTAAAGACTAAATTTTATGTGGTAGGAAATAGACAGAGGGGAGCGGAGGTGGGTGGCAATTTCGGGTGTGTGAAAGTTAAAGGATTTAATTATTGTTACAATAAAATAAAAAATAGAGGACAGTAAAAAAAATTAATAGATTACAACGACCATTTGGAATTTATTTCGTCCACCAAATCCCGTCGTATCCTCTTCAACAACAGATCGCAAAGATCAAACTTCAGATAACCAAAACCTTCATCGATAAACTCTCCAAGTCCCGTTTCGAGAAGAAAAACAGTTTACAAATCGAAAGCAGTTCCACCGAATTATCAACAGATTGCGACAAATTACCTACGTTGAGCTCGAATTTTTCCCGGTTAGAATCGACAGATTGTAAAAACGCCGTGGCTAGTGGATTGGAGCCCCTCGAGACATGGCCTTTTACTATCAATCGATTAAACATTAGACTGTTTCCTTTTTCGCGTTAGTCTTTTATTCTGTAATCGATTTTCATGGGTTACATAATAGGGTGTCTACAGAATCTGGAAATCATGGGAAAAATCAGGGAAATGTCAAGGAACTTTGTAAAAATTCTCGAAAATCAGGGAAATTTGTCTATATGCAAAAGTATTTGCATTTTCACCTTGCCAACAAGACAGAGTCGGTTGTTTTATATACCATATTTTTTCACATGCTGATTAGTCTTTCCCAATATTTTTTAAAGATGCGCTTGGTATAAGTTTTTGATATTTAACGCAAATTAAGGGGATCAGATGTCCTTATTTTCTGTAGATAGCGCTTATATGGAAGGCAATTTACCCATTTTTTTTAAATGATACATTAGCATAACCTGACCAGGTAGCCAGCTTAATCCAATTAGCTATTCCATCAGATGTAGATACGTCTTAGAATTTAAGTATTGCGTTGCGCGGCAGCGTAATACTTATTTATTTCCAGTGTCACTTCTCAATGTTAGTTTAACATAGAAAAGCCTATGGAGATCGTAACTTTTTCATTTTTTTCTTCCCACCGTTTTGTCCCTGATGCCACAAGTTTTTTATTCTTTGCTAATTCTAATAATATTATAAATTTAAAGTGAAAATGTTTGCCTGACGTCAGGGACAAAACGGATCATAAAATGCCTTTTATGGGCGAATTATAACCTAGAGAGTAACATGGGCTAATTTTTATTTACATTATTTAAATATTTTTCTTAATTCCAAATTTTCGGTTTTTTCGTTGAGAATCAACGGACATTTTCTAATAAAATTTAACATTTTTTTCTTCATTGCTGTAAATATTTCAAAAGCCGTAATAATAATTTATTTATTTTCAGTTGATTGAATTTCACGTGACCATGAAATTATTGAATTCATTAAATGAAACAAATAGTTTTTAAGAATTAAAAAGAACATGAATATGTCGTTATAGTGGAAATAAAAATGACATCTTCAAACAGATTTTTTAAGTTCAGATTGGAATTTTTTGTGCAAACTACAGCAACCAGCATTACTGCACTGGTGAAACATTTTGAATTATATATAGGTAAATTGCATCACAAATTGTGATGCGATATCGCATAAATCAAAGCCTGATGATGATGATACCCTCCATTAATTTTGAAATGTGTTCGTCTGAATGCAGTCGTTATTAAAAAACTTGACATATTAAACAAAAACCTAATTTGAAGTACAAATTAAAAAAACAAAATTTATTTCCTAAATTGTTTAGACCAAAGAAGGACAGATATTAAGATATTTCATTCAATTCGTTCTACATTTATGTTAATTTTTTATAACAAATAAGTTAAACCAATTGAACATTAAAAAATAAAAATGAAATTCATTCAATATGATACTTTAAACACCCTAAAAACTTAGAATCCGTTCAAATGAAATCTAAATAAATCTTACTTTTTTAAAGTTTTGAATTTTAGACGTTTATTTACAATCATCATAAACATAATACAACATCTGTAATACAAATATTTACAACTTAAAAATTGAAAGTCTTTAAAGTATCATATTGTATGAATTTCATTTTTATTTTTTAATGTTCAATTGGTTTAACTTATTTGTTATAAAAATGTAACATTAAATGTAGAACGAATTGAATGAAATATCTTAATATCTGTCCCTTCTTTGGTCTAAACAATTTAGGAAATAAATTTTGTTTTTATAATTTGTTCTGCAAATTAGGTTTTTGTTTACTTGAATATTTTTCAGAAAATGGGGAAATTTTCTGGTTACCCTATATCCATTGGCCACTATGGACTAAATTTTGAGTTTGGATTTATAAAACTGTCAATCAATACTTTATGAATATTAGGCCATTTTTATGTTTTTCTCCCAAATGAGATATTAGCAAGCTGGAGCTTGATAAGTGTGTTATATGAGGCATGCATGAAAAAATACCGTATGTGTATTGTTAATAATGGAAATCAGGGAAGTCTAATAAAGTTAATCAGGGAAATCATGGAACTTTTTTTTTAGAATTTTTGTAGACACCCTGGATCAGTGTAAGACTTCGATTTTTGCTTTGCAAGGCGATTTTCATTTCGGCGTCTTTCTTTGGCTTTTTCCATATCTGATAATTTGCGCTTACCCATTTTGTAACTTTTTTCAATTTTTAACGATTTTATGCCTTTCTATTATCTATTCAAATAAAAATTCTAAAAGTAAAGAACATCGTTCAATTTCGTTAAAAAAAAAAATAAATAAATAAATAAAATGCGAGCATCATTTGGCCCCATCCTCTACCAAAAACAACCATTTCCAAATGGTTAAAAAAAAAAAATTAGAGGTTCCAAGACAACTTTAAGAGGTGGGGTGCAAATTAGGGGAAGGGAAAATTTTATAGGTGGGAGGGGTAGGAAGTTTATTAGATTATTATTTATCATTACTAAAGATTTATAATTAAATCTGAAAAAAAAATAGTTTTAAAGACTAAATTTTGTATGCAAGGAAAATGGGAATGTGGGCGACGACTTCAGATCGAGAGAAGTCTTCAGGTGGTTAACTATTGTTAATAAAGTAACAAAACAGCAGGAAAAAAAAGTGACAAATAGAATAGAAAAATAAACAAAACCGAACAACAGGTTTTTAATTTTGAGTTCGAGGGGGGGGGGGGAGGGAAGGCTAGTAGTAAAACTGCATGATCAATTATTTGTTACATTAAAAAACGAGTTGGAACCCGTCGAATTAAAATGTTTAGAATGAAACTGCTAGATCGAATTTAAAATAAACCTCCAAAAATAATTGCAATAAAAAATTCATCTTGCGTTGGTTGTCTAACTCTTAAAGCAAATAATGTTTCTAACCTAAAATTACCAAGATATTTCCACAAAAAATTGAAAAATTAAACTATTAGAATACGTAATCAAGATGAGTAATTACTCGTACGTTAAGTTATCGATAGAGGCTCTGTTTTTACGGGATGAAAAATCAGTAAAAAGGATTTAGTTTTGTCGCATCATAAAATTTTCCCTCATATAATCTAAACTGTACATTATTTTCACATTCTCAAAATTTACATACTCACCACTCAAATTCACAATTTAAAAGTACACTGTCCTCCAAAAGTTAAGGTACAGGATGCTTTCGATTGTACACTGCTTGTCGAATGTCTTCGAAAATTATTGGCGAATTGCTCTTGAACTTCTGGGATGTAAAGAACATGTTTGATTTCATATTTCTCGGTGAAGATTTAGTCGGGAGGGCAATCGGGGTGCTAATAATAAATTTAATAATAAAATATTTGCGATCACCTATATAACAGAAAATGCTTGAAATAGTTTGTCGCTGCCATAAATGACTATTTGGGTCCTGTTCAACGTTTGTGTGCAATTGTGTCTGAGAAAAATTCACAAGTTTTTTTGTTTATAGCATACAGAGTTTAATCAAATTTAACACAACTTTCCGAAAACTTGACAAAGAATAGTAGCAACAGTATACTGCAATTAAAACATGGATATACTGAATATTTGATGAGATATGGGCATTTTTATGAAATAATTTTTTTAACTGCATGCGTGGAAGATTTCAAAATTTTTGTTTCATAATTTAGTAGTCAGCTATTCTGGGCAACTTCTATAAAAATTCCAGTCAAATATCACGAAACTTCACAAAGATAGGGGCGATATAGTGAGTTGCTTTCTAAAAATAGCTGTATTATAAGCGTTTTTTTTAAATTTTTCAATCAGCTCACTATATCCAGACCTGCCAACCTTTGAAAATGAGAAATCGTAGCACCCAAAATTCAAATTAATCAAGGGGTTGGTTGCTGTTTTTTACGCTGCAAATCGGGAGCTGATTGCTTTTGATTCGGGCCGAATTTCGATTCCTGCAGGTTGGGTTAACCCGATTTTTCAAAAGTTAGTTCTTTATATTCTTTCAGATTAAAAACTATATGTATTATAACAATAAAGATAAAGATTTTTGTCTGCGTGCGATGTTTCCTGAAGAGAGCACAGAGCTGGGGTGATTCTGAGTAAAAAAAAAAAATCAGAAATTGACAGAAAATTTTCTGTATGGAATGTGTGTGTGTGGGAGGGGGGGGGGGGATTACAATCTAATTATGCATTTTTTTCGCGGCCCTTTCACAAAATTCGCGCTTTTTTCCGCGATGCTTTGGCGAAATTTGGGTTTTTTTCGCGATTCTTTGAGGAAACTTGGATTTTTTTTTCGCGATCCTTTGACGAAATTCGCGTTCTTTCCGCGATCCTTTGGCGAAATTTGGATTTTTTTTTCTGTGAGCCTTCGGCGAAATTTGGGTATTTTTTCCGTGACCCTTTGACAAAAGTTGCATTTTTCTCGTGATCCTTTGACGAAAATGGCTTTTTTCCGGCGATCCTTTGACGAGATTTGCGTTTTTTGCAATCCCTTGGAACAATGTGTTTTTTTTCTCGTGATTCTTTGAAGAAATTTGCGTTTTTTCGTGATCGTTTGAAGAAATTTGCTTTTTCCGCGATTCATTCACGAAATTTTCGCTTTATCACGATCCTCTGACGAAATTTGCGTTTCCTGCGATCCTTTGATGAAATCGGCATTTTTTTCTGCGAACGATTGACGAAATTTGTTATTTTCGGCATGTGTTTTATTTGAAGAAAATCGTAGTTTTAGACCGATTTTCGTAGCATCGTAGTTGTTAGCTCCAAATCGTAGAAACTACGATTTTTTCGTAGCAGTTGGCAGGTCTGTATATCTTTCCGAGTTTTCACAATACTAGACAGGAATTTTTTTTTTTTTTTAATAGAAGTTGCCCAGAATAGCCGACTACCAAATTACGAAATAAAAATTTTGAAATCTTCCATGCATGCACAGTTTAAAATTTCATAAAATGCCCATATCTCATCAAATATTCAATATATCAATGTTTTAATTGCAGTATACTGTTGCTACTATTCTTTGTCAAGTCTTCGGAAAGTTGTGTTAAATTTGGTTGAAAACTGTACGCTATAAAAAAAAAAAAAAAAAAAAAAAAAAAAAAAAAAAAAAAAAAAATTGAATTTTTCACAGACACAATAACATCTTCAAGAATATGAATGCTAAGCTTACACAATTGCACACAAACGTTGAACATGACCCAAACAGTCACTTAAGACAGCGACAAACCATTTCCAACATTTTCTTTTACATATGTGATCAGAAATATTCTTTTATTATTAAAGTTATTAGCCCCCAATTGTCCTCCCGACTAAATCTTCACCGAAAATTATGAAATCAAACATGTTCTTCACATCCCAGAAGTTCAAGAACAATTCGCCAATAATTTTCGCAGACATTCGACAAGCAGTGTACAATCAAAAGCATCCAGTCCCTGTACCTTAACTTTTGAAGGCCAGTGTACTTTAACGCACAATACGTTATTAATGAATGTATATCCAAACTTAAAGTCACGTTTGTCCGATACAATTTCTCATGTGAACATTCGCACAAACTATAAGTTGTAATATCAGTACTCGCGAAAATTTACCATTCAGAAATTTGCCTTTAGTTGCCATAGTATTGGTCAAATATTTAGTTTTATTAAAGAAAATGATCGTTTTCTTTTAAATATGACATCACTTTTACTTACTGAATTATTTTGCCTAGCGTCTCGGACTCAGTATCAGTGTAATGTATAAATATTGAAATATCTTCAATCTTTTGATTTATGAAGAATGAGTTTAATGGTTGTCATTTTCTGTTCAAAAATTAGAAAAGACTTGCTTTTATTTGTAATGTGAAAATGGCATCAATAACGATATAATCAATACAAATAAAACCATGACTAGGGGTCTCGAGCCGAGTGGCCAAAGCACCACGCTGCTAATTGCTTGCGAGCGTAGGAGATTGTGGGTTCGATTCCCGCTGGTTCCATTGCACACACTCTTTGTGTGGAACTCCCAGGATTTATTTCTCTTGTGTTGTAATATTTCCTTGTGCTATCTTGTCTCCGACTTATAAGCGGGCTCTCATGTTAACACTAGAACGGCGGGAAATTTTACTCAAGTTTTATAAAAAATATTTCACATCAGAATTTTTACTTAAAACTATTTAACTTATTTATTTAAGTTATTTTTGTGCAGCATACATTAATCTTAAATTATAAAACGTTTTCTGGTTCGAATCGACATGTATTCATTTGGCAGGGGTCAAAATGACCCCTCGCCGCCGTTCTAGTGTTAAGCACACAAGTCATATGTTTGTTGTCCAATAATAAACCATGACTATTTTCCCTTTACTTTTAATAGACTAGCTAGGGGGGTTTCCCCCCCCCCCCCCTCCGAGCTACACGCGGCCAACCCCCCCAGATTCTAAATAGCAGGCTAATTTCATCGGCTTTAAAAAGATTGAATTATAATTTAAAAAAACAGTGGCAATCTCCCTGTAAACGGATTTTCATTCATATTCCTTTGATAGGAGATTTTTAGGGCGAAATCAGCATTTAAGGGATACAATGGCTGTTTTAGTCTTTGGCAGCACCGTGCGAAAGGGGGCGGTCGCCCCGGGCGCAGAAATTTAGGGGGCGCCAAATTTGTACTACATTTTTTTTTGTCGTCGATCATTTTTATTAGAATTTTTTTTTTCACTCTTCGATATTCCATTTTTTTGCAAAACAAAATGCATATATTTACATATCGGGATTCTTTTTCCCAATGAAAGTGTAGGGCTAGAACTCTCCCGCTGGCGTTGCCGACAGGAGTCGTGCTCGGCAGCATCTTTTGCTATGGAGGAGGCTGTCACGAGAAAAAGAAAAAGAGGAGAAGAGGGACAGGACGAGAGCCGAGCAAGGGTCTCTTTCTTGTAGTTCCATGTTATGGTTGATGCACCAAATATGTATATGTAAGATTTATTGTTCGTGTGATGTATATTCGTAAATAAATGTCAGTGTTTCATTTAACAAAAGAATAGTGTGGTGTTGAGATCCTACATACAACACACAGCATCCTTCTACAGAAAGTATGTACACTTTTCATTTCAAAGTTATTGCATCGTTCATATTTGCTTTTCATTGAGCTTTTTAGACGATAATTTTCACTCGACTGCCAAGAAGGGTTATGTGTTTCACGCGTATTTGGATATGTGGATTTCTTTATACCCTGGAAATATCCCAATGGCTGGATGGATTTTAATGAATGAGGTCTCTATCGATTCGTCTTAACCGTCCGATGGTTATAAGCTAGGTTTTGTTTTTATAAATTCAAAATGGCGGCCGTAAAATACAAAATGATGGTAGAGATGAAAAAAAATTACGCAATATATTGAGTGGCATATCATTGGATAGGTCTTTCAAAATGAAGACGATGTTTCATTGACTATTTTACAGTCAGAAGATCCGTTTAAATATTATGCAACCTGTTAGTTGTGTAGGTAGGATCTCTAGCTTTACTGTAACTCTAACCTTCATAGACATCTATAGGCCTGATCAAAACAGTGTTTATAGATAGGAACTAAAAATTAAACACAACTTAAAAGTCATCAATACAAGTAAATAAAAAAAATAGTTAAGTAATATAAAAATGATTATTGATGAGAAATAATTATTTCGCTTTTTACGCAGTCGGGTTTTTTGATTTTTTAAATTTATATAATATGCTTTTGTGATATCTTATATTGCAGTCTTTCTTAAACTTTTGCACTCTGCGGCCCCTTTTACATCGTATACCAAAGTTTCTGGTACCTCCCACATTCAGTAAATATGAATTGCTAACCTATTCTGATTCCACTATGGGATCATTCTTATAGTCATTCGGTCATTACTTTGCTGTTAAAAAAAGGTCCAGCACAGGATGGAAATGCTGATTACATGAAATTTGCGGTTGCAGAAGGACGACAATTTTCCAAATTAACGCTCAATAAAATTATACCTTGTGGAGAAATTATTAACCGTGATTGCGGCTTATTGGATAACTTAATTAAGGGGATCGCTATACAGGGTGTCCACTCTCAACGGTGTCCAATGGCTAATTCCTAAACCGTTAGTCATAGACATATAGTTTCAATTGCAAAAATGTTTTAAATGAGATAAAGAAACATTTTAAAAGCGATTTAGGTCAATAAAAACATTTTTTTTTAAAATAACGAAATTGAAATTTTTATACGGTCCCCCGGTCCTATAAGTTATATATTTAGTAAAATTTTCCTATTACACTGACAAGTAAGACAAAAAAAGTCCCGTACATATAACCCTAAAATTGATAGAGTTATGAACCTTTAAAAATGCATGACTCATACTACTTTCCCGCATCTGAACACAAATCAGCTAGGCCATGGTTTGAAGGATCATATACCAAGTGCTTAAAGTATTCGAAGAACTTATTTCATGTGTATCTGTGCTTTGAAAAAAATCCTACAAGTATTACGATTGAGTTAACGTTAATTAAGTTTCAGATTGGCTAAAATAATTGTATTTTAACGTATGTTTTATTTTCTAAGGATTTGAGACAGTTTCTTTTCATGATTTCTTTTAACAAAAAATTATGTTATTTTTATAAGTTTTTATTTAACTTCAACGATCGTATGTATGTTTTTCCAGTTCAAAATTTGTACTAGAACTTTAACTCACTTTCAAATATCCGATCGAGATTAAATTTTACATACTGACATAAATCCGATGACAATCTAATATTATTATGAATTTCGGTGTTTACCACTTCTACTTTACAGGATTTTACAGGATAACACAACATTTTTGGATAGATTACCGCCAAGAAGTTTAAGAAAAAGTTTTAGATTAGATAACACAAGGTTACGATGGTTGTGTTTTTTAACTTTTATGTATTTTTTAGCACTGAATTCGAAAATTAACTTAATTTTTAACCATCATGTCAGGATGTTTCGCAAATCGTAAATTGTCAAAGTTAAAAAAATACAAAATATTGCAGTGTTAATTTTACTCTCAACAATTTTTAATATATCTGACGAAATTATATTTCTACTAAATTTGTGAATGACCCCTAATTTGCAGCAAAAAATATGCTCCAACTTTAAAAAGCTATTACTCTGTCAATTTTAATCGTAGAATAACAGAGCTTTTTTTTTTTTTTGTCTTACTTGTCAGTGTAACAGAAAAATTTTACTAAATATAACTTATAGAGCCCGGGGACCGTATAAAAATTTAAATTTCGTATTTAAAAAAAAAATGCTTTTATTGGCCCAAATCGCTTTTAAAACATTTCTTTATCTCATTTAAAACATTTTTGTAATTGGAACTATATGTCTATGACTAACGGTTTAGGAATTAGTCATTGGACACCGTTGAGAGTGGACACCCTGTATTTAGTTTTATCTGTTTATGATTCACCAATTATCATGATCGCCCTCCAAAATTAGCCAATCCAGATTGTGGGGTTTTCAAGTGGAAGAAATTAAATCCTAAAATTCTTTACCATAAAAATACTCTAGAACACTGGAATGCATGCATTCGCTAAAAAGAAACTTCAGAGACGTTTAAAATTAAATCATGTAATCGACAGCAAATTTGAAAAGAGCAAAAGTGAAAAAGATAAATGGCAAAATATATTCAGGATGAAATTATGAACCTTTTTGCCAGTGAAGTAAGAAAAGCGATTGTAGAAGAAATTCATAGAGCAAGGTATTTTTCAATTTCGTTCGATCGCACTCCATATACCGAGTGTCCTAAAATGGACTGTTTTTAAAATTCAATAACCTGTAAATGGTGACAGCTATTAAAAAAAATTGCGGGAAGGTAATGTAAAATGTCAGTAGTCATTTTTTACCTCGATTCCCGGCTTTAGTTTCAAAAGCAACTATAGATGGCACTGCAAGCAGGGATGACCACCACCTCGGGAACTCAGCTTACGCTTTAGAGTGATAGTACAATCCCAAATCCACTAGCTGCTCGCGTTACAAATGACTTTTTCAATTCTTATACTGCAGTTTTACAATTTCACATTACAACATAAATATCGATGATTTGTTGAAGAATTAAACAGGTTTATAGTCAATTCAGGTTACAGCAGTATACTTTATTAAACCATAATCGTGAAAATCAATCAAATTTATACTGAATTGACAATTATGCCAGCAATGTATAACCACACAAGCACTATAAAGACAACATCTAGCGCCATAGGTGCTCAGTCAAGGCCAAAACCGAAATCGCCCAACACCGATGTGAAAAGAGGAGGTTAAATATATTGAGTGGGTCTCATTTTCCAATACAATCTTATTTTTAGGGGCCTACTCTATATATTTAACCTCTTTCCTGCGCATGATGCTAGGGGATTTCAGTTTAGACCTCCATTGAGCGCTTATCGCTTGCCACTTATCTCTTCTATTTGGAACTAAAACCAAGAACCACTGTAAAAATACTTCTGATATCTTACATAACTGTCCTGCAAGAATTTTCTTTTAATAATTGTCACCATTTGCAAGTTATTGAATTTTAAACACAGTACAGTTTAGGAATCCAGTACACCTGACAAAGAACAAATAACGCAAATTATACGATACCGAAAATAGAAAATTTTCAATCGTGGAAAGGTTTCTTGGCTACATCAAGTAAAAAGGGGGGAAAAAATTAGCGCAAGAAATTTAAAATAAGCTAATGTCCGACAATATCGACATTAACAGCTGCACGAGAGGTTCTGTTCTCAAAGATGGTAGACGGGAGATGCTGAGTTCGATCCAATCGCGCACGTCAGCCTAATCGTTCAAAATTGTCCGTAGTTTTCTTCAAACCTTGCGTAAATACGGGTTAGGCTCCCTTAGAAACACCCTACAGAAGACACCCTCATCCCACTCCGGTTTACTATATCCAACTTGTAGATAATCGGCCATCATAAACAATACGAATATCAACCCTTCAGAGCTCAATGTTGTGATATGGCTTCCCAATATAATGCTGTGTAAGCTCGAATCGTTGAAGTAAATAAATTCATCTATTTTTTACCATGCTCTGCACATTGTCTAAACTTTGAGTTCGTGCTGCTGGTGTATGCCCAAAAATGTCCGGAACTGCATAAACTGTGTTTGTTTTTTCTTCTCTTCTACTGAAAGATGCAATATACTTATGTCCCACTTATCAGTTTATTTAAAGAAACATTGCGATACTCTATGGTAATGAAAAAAATAAAGCTATATCTGCAGTTTAAAAACAATTGCCACAGATTTTAAAAGCTCTGCAAGATCTTATAGAAATGAAGTAAAATGAGTAAACTTACTCAGGAGCAAAAAGAGCTTAATAAAGCAAATAAAGAAATTCTCCTTTTACAGCCTAGTAGTTTGGCACAGCATTTTAAATGAAATAGAAAAAGTTAATCACGAAAAAAAAGAAGAAAAAACTGTCAATGTTTTGATCGCCAGCAAACTGATTGAAACACTAAAAGACGCATTTCAGACAATAAAGGAGGGAATTTTTGAACATGAAAGCGAATATTTGATTATGTTCTTATTTGAGCAAAACAGAAAACGTAAAATTCGCAGAACAGTTTGACTATGAAGCTCCTGATGAAAGTGGAAATTTATATGAAAGTAAAAGATTTCGTGTTACATAGAGACACTATAACTGTGCAACTGAACTGGAGGTTTACGAAACTGAAAAATGTATAACAAGAATTTGAGTTGCTGGCTGGTGCGAATCTAAAATCAGTTACCGAATATCTGTTAATATTGCCTAGACCTTGCCCTTTATTGTTGACTTGAATTGTTAAGCGATGTTTAAAATGCAAAAACATTATTTCTACCATTAGATAAGAACTTTTATAAAATGGATCATTTAGAAATCCTTTAGTTGCTCCATAATTTTAACTTAGGGAAAACCAGGAATTGCAAAACCGTGTAGACAGCGTACATAACTTATAAGTATTCCAGTAACAATAAAATAGTAAAAAACTACTTAAAATCTACCATGAGCGATAGATTAAGCAACCTGAATTTACTTTCTATAAAATTCAGTGTGTCGCAATCTTTACACATAAAATAATACACGATTTTGCTACCCTAAACGCAAGAAAAATAAAATGGAAGTAAATGTGTTTGCCTGATAATATTTTATTTTATGTTAATTAAAACATTGTTTCAGTTATCTTCCTTAATTAATGTACTGTAATTATAATTTATTTTTATCTTTTACGTTATGTTCTTCAGATTTTTTTGTTTGTTTTGCTTATTTAGTACTTATCGGTTGGAGGGGCCACTTGTTTTCAACATGGTTGTTAGAGATTTTTACCCATTTTCTGCAACTTAAAGACTAACAACTAAAATGTCTAGAAAAACATGTAAGAAAGGTTAAGAAAAATCTGTCGCAAAGCATCATGATCTCCTTAACAAATAAGTGCAATTTTCTTTTCTGTTATTTAGTTGTTTGGAATTTCTGAATTAAAATTAAATCTTTTAAATTTCTAAAATAAACGCAAAATATTTATTCAATATAATTTATTCATGTTTCTGTCCTTTATCAATTTTGAAGGAGGGGGGGGGGCGCCAAATAGACACGCTGCTCCGGGCGCAGTTTTCTCTTCGCACGGCCCTGGTCTTTGGTTAAAAAAAAAAATAGGAAATAAGCTAACGTAAAAATGAATTAACTAAACAAAGTCTTTGTCTCTCAGTTTTTTTTAACGAGTTCTTATAAGAAATTTGTTTTATAAGAATATATTTATTGTTTTAAGAAAGTTCTTTTAAATAACACATTTGAAATGTATTGTTTTATATCCGACGTACTTTTCACCGAATTTTTTTTTCTCTTTTTAAGGCTGTTCTCAAATCGAAAAGGACAACTTTCTGACATAAGTTTTAATTTATTTTTGTTCGCAAATGCATGAAACTAGCTGGTGTTGTTCAGAAACTATATAATTGAGCTGTTTCCGATTTTTTTGCAAACACAATAGATCTTTCAGAAAACAGTGTCAAAGTGGGCATTTTGAATTAATTTTACCACTAACAGATTCTTAAATTTTGTTACAATATGAAGCAGAGGATAAAAAGCAATCATTCTTAAAAAGAGATTTTCTTTGCATTCAAGCCTTCCCTTTGTAAACCTCGATACAAAAATTTCTCTAATATGAAAGATCGATAAGTACATCACAAAAATGTACAGTTGGTGAATAGCAGTGATTGCCGACTAATATTGACTTAAATTTTAAAACCAAAACATTTTCTATTTGTTTATTCCATTAACTCTGAAGCATATAAAACTTGCAACAAGAAAATTTAAGATTTTTGCTTAAAAGACTAGTAAACTAAATCAAGAGGACCTGCTTTTGTTATGATCACACAAGTCATATGCTTTTGATTGATGACACTTTAAAATTACTATCAGGGGTGATTGTGACTCAGAGTGAAAAACCCTGAAAATTAATCGATGCAAAGTGAAAAACCCTGAAAATTATCGATGCAAAATATACCAATATCAACTTACATAACAACTGATGCTGCAACAGCATGACAATCAAATGACATTTGTGCTATTGTTTGAAATATACAATTGCAGAAAAACATAATTTGGTAAACTTATGTTAATTTCACTGAAAGCTAAATGACTTCATCAAATGGAGAATGCAATTTATCTTGTTAAATATGCGAAGTTCGAATTCTATATTCAGTAAATGAATTTATTCTAAGTACTCGTGAAACAAGTACAAATTATGTGTTAAGAGTTCTCTTAGTAGATTTAATGCAAGTCATACCTAGTTATTTGAAAACAGTAAAAAAAATGTCAAAACCAATCCAATTTTACTTCTAAGTGGCTAAGTATTAGAAAAAAAAAAAAAAAAATATATAGATTTTTTCTTTTTATAAGCTTTATTCTTACACAAAGTAAATTTCTTTTTCCTGCTTTCTTCTTGGGTATTACACATAGATATGCAATTCTGGACATTTTTGTACCGAGATTGAGATGGATAACAATATCAGGGGTGATTGAGTAAAAAAAATGTATCAAATTCACAGCAACTTTTTTGAAAGGTTACAATAGAGAGGGTGGGGAGGGAATCACTCCTGGTTCTAATTATGCGTTTTTCCCCCGTGATCCTTTAACAAAATTTGAGTTTTTTCTGCGCTTCTTTGACGAAATGTGTGTTTATTTCGAGATCATTAGACGAAATGTGTGTTTATTTCGAGATCATTAGACGAAATGTGTGTTTATTTCGAGATCATTAGACGAAATGTGTGTTTATTTCGAGATCATTAGACGAAATGTGTGTTTATTTCGAGATCATTAGACGAAATGTGTGTTTATTTCGAGATCATTAGACGAAATGTGTGTTTATTTCGAGATCATTAGACGAAATGTGTGTTTATTTCGAGATCATTAGACGAAATGTGTGTTTATTTCGAGATCATTAGACGAAATGTGTGTTTATTTCGAGATCATTAGACGAAATGTGTGTTTATTTCGAGATCATTAGACGAAATGTGTGTTTATTTCGAGATCATTAGACGAAATGTGTGTTTATTTCGAGATCATTAGACGAAATGTGTGTTTATTTCGAGATCATTAGACGAAATGTGTGTTTATTTCGAGATCATTAGACGAAATGTGTGTTTATTTCGAGATCATTAGACGAAATGTGTGTTTATTTCGAGATCATTAGACGAAATGTGTGTTTATTTCGAGATCATTAGACGAAATGTGTGTTTATTTCGAGATCATTAGACGAAATGTGTGTTTATTTCGAGATCATTAGACGAAATGTGTGTTTATTTCGAGATCATTAGACGAAATGTGTGTTTATTTCGAGATCATTAGACGAAATGTGTGTTTATTTCGAGATCATTAGACGAAATGTGTGTTTATTTCGAGATCATTAGACGAAATGTGTGTTTATTTCGAGATCATTAGACGAAATGTGTGTTTATTTCGAGATCATTAGACGAAATGTGTGTTTATTTCGAGATCATTAGACGAAATGTGTGTTTATTTCGAGATCATTAGACGAAATGTGTGTTTATTTCGAGATCATTAGACGAAATGTGTGTTTATTTCGAGATCATTAGACGAAATGTGTGTTTATTTCGAGATCAGACGAAATTTGTTTTATTTCGAGATCGCGTTTTCCCCCGCAATCTTTTTACGATTCCGGGATGGGAAAAATCCTTCCCGGCTCTAATTATGTGTTTTTTCTACGGTCTTTTGACGAAATTTGCGTTTTTTCCGCGATTCTTTAAAAGAAATTAATTTTTTTACGTGATCTTAATAAAATTTGCGTTTTTCCAGCGATCCTTTGACGATATCCATTTTTACGCGTTCCTTTGATGATATATCCATTTTTCCCGCGATGTTTTAACGAATATCTTAGTTTTATCGCGATCCTTTGACGAAATTGTGTTTATTTCGAAATTGTTTGACGAAATTAACTTTTTCCCCCGTAATCCTTTGACGAAATTGTCGATTTTTTTTAGCGAACGATTGAGGAATTCTTATTAGGAATTATATTATTCTTATATTAGGAATTATTTTTTTCGGCAACCATTTGTCGAAATTCGTAATATATTTTTATGTCCGAATTTTCCGCTAAACGTAACGATCTCATAAACCCGGAAGGATCGACCGAAAAACCCGGTCTACACCCGGAGCACAATTACCCCTGTAACTATAAAGTTCCCTTCATAAGTTAATCTGAAAACAAGATCAATTTAACTGATCCATCTATTTTATTATAAACAGGGACAACAAAAGAATGATCCTCGATATCAAGACTTTCCGTTATATATTTTTAATAAGGTTTATTTGCCTTCCCTAAACAATAACCAATATCAGAACATATAACTGTTTTCAAAACAAAAAGAGACCCAAAATAAATACTAAAAATTTTTAATTATATAAAAAAAAAAAAATGAGTCATGAATTAAGTAGTATCTACTGTACTAAAGACATTAACTATGGATAAAACATTCATATACAAGAAATCATGAAAAATTAAGTTTAAGTATTTTTCTTAATTTCTTTATTTTCCAAGATCTATTTTTACAGAGGCTTAAGGAACAGCTTCTTTGACATTTCTAGCTTCAGTTGTTAAGAAAAGAAACAAAAACGGGGTGGTTAAGATTTGTGCGTAACTAAAGAGGTTCAGTCATCTTCACCATGCAGAGTTTCCTTGTCAAACATGTATTCACCAAGACCAGTTCCAACACGCTGCAAATTAGTGACATAATCAGAAATCTCTTTGATGGCTTCAACTTGCTCTTTCAAGAATTCACCTTCCAGAAAATCACACATCTGAAAAAAACAAAACAAAAACTTTAAAGCTGATTCAAAGACATTAAGCAACAAACGTATTTTAACAGCACTATCTCGGCAAAATCTCCCCCTCCCCCCCCCCCCCCCCCCAAAAAAAAAAAAAAATTAAATATTAACACATTTTAAATACATTATTTGCTAGGGTTGCTAGTAATCAAATTTCCAGTCCAGGAGTCAATGTTGCATTTTTGCAACCAATTTTAGCATTAATGATTTAGGTATATTTTCACAGACAGGTACAAATAATGAAATAGCCAGAGCAAAGCAACACTGTACAGCTTGCTACAAAGTTAAACTAATGGTATCCAGGCACAGCACAATATTGTGCAGGGCTCAACTTCTAATTGCAATATTAGAATAATAAAAATAATTTTAAAAAATTGTATATACCATAGAATAATTTATAATGGCGTATAAAACGTGTGTGATGAAAAATAACACAAATTCTTTCATATGAGTTGTGTATAAATATTTTTAATTTCTAAAAATCTATCCTTTTGATTTTAAATATTTATTTTTTTTTTTTGCATTTATATTTATGGTTACATTCAGGATCCTCACATCTATATATTCTACAATAATTATTTCTTACAACCAAAGTTGATATATAGTTATTACTAACTTATTTCGCAAAAAAACAATTATTTTTACATAGGGTAACATTATTTCGAATTGTATAAAGAGGATTGGGACCCATGACAAGACTTCTAAATTGCATGGGGAAGGGGTTGTTTGCCCGGTAGTTGCGTCAGCCCTGATGCTAGTGGTATCATAACCATCATTGGGATACTATAGTATTTTACTTTGCAGTAAATTGTGAAGTATTTCTATGGCAAGTGTGCCAGCTGACTGGTAGTTTCATTACCTGTACCACCTAAATAATACACAGCAAAATCATCAATGCTAAAACTAGTTGCAAAAATTCTATGCTGCATCATATTAAAGCGCCATTATGTTACTTTAAGACTTACCTTGAATTATCAAATCAAATTAGAACAGAGAAATATGTAAAATTCAAGATTCAATAAATTCTGTTATCTTTTTGCATATGATTTTAATTATTATTTTTTTTTTTTAATTTCAATCACTGTGCAAATTAAGAGATTTACAATAAATGGCTTTTCAGTTTTTAAAAGAAGTTTCATTTAATTTAACAAAGCAGCACTATCATTAAAGTTCAATAATAAAAACTAAACTATGTGGCTATACAATTCATGAAGGATCTGGGCCGACAGTGACCATCGCTGTTTTCTTGACCCTGGGCTATTCAATAATAAAAGTTACAGGAAAATTACAATTCAGTGAGATTTGTTTCAGAGAAAATCACATTGCACTTTCAGAATAACATTTATAAAAGCTGAAGAATAGGAATTTAATAGCTGAAACAAATTAGTCAAACATGTCATCTTGAATCCTACAAGAAAGGAAAGAAAAATAGATATTAAAACAGAAACCTGATTCTGTAAGTTCAGTCAAAAAACTTGTGCATGTTTGGTTAGTTGAGTGGTCTAAAGCACCAGTTTAAAGCTCTGAGCTTTTGTAGATGATGCAGGTTCGAGCCCAATGCCCGGCAAAATGATTTCTGTACCATTTTTGGCAATAATTCGTTTCGATAATGACATTTTATTAAGAGGAGAAGTTGTATGATTTTGTTTTTATTATTTGAATGGTTTATCATTAAATAAGATTTAACACTAAAAAATATTTTGAAAAACAATTCTATGTTTAAAACATTTAACCTACAATATTTTGCATTTAATTAAACTGAGCTGATCTGCAACTTTTGTTTATATTTTCTGACCATTATCAAGAATATATAGGTGTGTGTGTGTCACTAAGAAATGTTTGCTATTCTTTTTCCCGTACAAAAAATTAAAAAACGGAAAGAAAGGAAAAATATTCATATAAGAACTATAAAATATATTATCTTGATATCCATGGTTTAATATTTAAAAAATGACGAAAAAAAGGTATAAAATTCAAGTAATAAAAAATATATATTATAAATCGTTAGTTGCATCAAGTTTCAAAATTAGGCTTTTAGAGAATGAGAATTGTATAAATAAAATTCATGTCAGCTTTTAAAGGTAGTATATTTAAAAAAATAAAAATAGATATTTTAATTTTTGCACAAAAGAGAATAGTATGTAAAAATAAGTGCTCTGCCCAGTATTTTTTGGTAAAATTTCTGATAAAAGACAAGCATAATTGGTTGTAAATTATAAACTTAAGTTCTTTCATTTCATTCAATAGGTTAGATAACATGTTCACTCTGGCACGGTGGGTCACACTCGACTGTCTCAGAGTTTAAGTCTCCAGCTTTTTGCACACCACATTAACTTTAGACAAAATGTTGTTCCTTTAAATCGCCATATTGTTCTAATTAAATAAAACAACATTTTCTGTATTAAAATACTGGTATCCAAAGAGCCGGAGACTTAGCAGCTCTGAGACAGTAGAGTGCGACCCACCGCAACGGCGTGAATGTGTTAAAAAATATTATAAATGGTTAGTTGCATTAAGTTTCAAAATTAGGCTTTTAGAGAATGAGACAAGATTCACAGCAGCTTTTAAAGGTCATGTAGTTCAAATAAAAACAGATATTTAAAAAAAAAAAAAAAAAAAAAAAAGAGGCCGTAGTAAGTAACAAGTGGGTAAGTGTGATCACAGATCGCACAGAGGGTTTCGTTTAATAATCATTTCAAAACACTTTATCCTCTTGAAAAATCAAGTTAGTTCCACATTTCGCAACCAGGGGCACACTATTCTAAACAAATCTATCCGAACGAAATTCCGTTTTACATACTATCCGTTTATATATTAGTCGAAGGGATTGGGCCCATAGCACCCGAGATAAGTAGATGCCCCTGGCGGTAAAAAGTGGAACTCATATGTAAGGCTGTGGTGCATAATATGAAAGAATGGTCAAAGGGGTGTCGGCAAACGTTGGAAAAGTGCTCCCCGGTTGAAAAGGGCGGAGGTTAGAAAAATTGCTTAAAATATACGTTAGAGCACGGAGGAGTAAATAATATAAGACTTTTAGAAAATTTTATGATTTGTCGTGTGGTCTGAGGTATTCAGCTATACGTATGCAAAAATTCATGTCTCCAACTTAATTAGGGGCTCTCTTAGAAAGAATTGCTTAAAATACATATGTGGTAGCTCAAAGGGTTAAACGTAAGACTTTCAAGATTTTATAATTTGTCGCCTGGCCTCAGGTATTCTGCTATAATAAGCATGCAAAATTTCAAATCTCCAATTTAATAAGGGGCTCAGTTAGGAAGAATTGCTTAAAACAGGCATGTGGGAGCCCAAAGGGTTAAATGTACGACTTTTTCAAATTTTTATGATTTGTCGCATGATGGTGTTCAGCTGGTATGCAAAATTTCACGCCTCCAACCTAAATAGAGTGTCACTTAGAAAGAATTGTTTAAAATGCACATGTAGGAACCCAAAAGCTTAAATGTATGACTTTTTCAAAATTTTATGATTTGCCGTTTGATGTGTGATGCTCAGCTATAAGTATGCAGAATTTCACGCCTCCAACCTAATTAGGGTTCACTTAAAAAGAATTGTTTAAAATACACATGTGGGAGCACAAAGGGTTAAATGTATGACTTTTTCAAAATTTTATGATTTGACGTTTGATCTGAGGTGTCCATCTATAAGTACGCAAAATTTCATGCCAGCAACCTAATTAGGGGCTCACTTAAAAAGAATTGTTTAGAATACACATATGGGAGCCCAAAGTGTTAAATATACAACTTTTTGAAAATTTTATGATTTGTCGTTTTATGTGAGGTATTCAGCTATAAGTATGCAATATTTCGCTCCTCCAACCTAATTAGGGTTCACTTAGAAAGAATTGTTTAAAATACACATGTGGGAGCCCGAAGGGTTAAATGTACAACTTTTTCAAAATTTTATAGTTTGTCGTTCGATGTGAGGTGTTCAGCTATAAGTTTGTAAAATTTCACGCCTCCAACCTAATTAGAGGCTCACATACAAAGAATTGTTTGAAATACACATGGGGGAGCCCAAAGGGTTAAATGTACGACTTTTTCAAAATTTTATGATTTGTCGTATGATGTGTGGTGGTCATCTATAAGTATGCAAAATTTCAAATCTCCAACATGTGTAGTTTCTGAGAACGGGCTCTGTGACGGACAGACAGACGGACAGAGGAGCGAGACGAATAGGGTTTCGTCAGATGAACGAAACCCTAAAAAATGATCAGCCCAGTATTTTTTGGTAAATTTCCGATACAAGACAAGCATAATTGGCTGTAAATTATTAAAGTTCTTTCACTTCATTCAATAGGTTAGACTGACAGCACCCTCTAGCTCGCCTTCAAGAAATAGGAATCGCTTATGCAATATAAAAATTTGTCACGATTTCAGTAATGAATTTAAAAGCAACTAATTAAAAATTCAAGAATTTTTCTAATGGAACATTCAAGTTATTTAACGTAAAATCTCGACGGGCACTATCTAGTAGGTTTTTAAAATACACAGGTTTTTCTCTAGCTTTATTATATAGATATGTAGTTATTTAGATTGAAACAATGGGATTGTAAATTTAAACAAAACATTGATAAATCTTATAACAAATAATCTGTTAGGAATTTTTGATGAATGGATTTCCCCCTCCCTCA
This sequence comes from Maratus speciosus, assembly GCA_963932465.1. NCBI lineage: Eukaryota > Metazoa > Arthropoda > Arachnida > Araneae > Salticidae > Maratus > Maratus speciosus. The sequence continues at coordinate 283,971,204 of OZ010792.1, forward strand.
ATCTTGAAACAGCAGGTAAGCTATTGAAGATTTATATTATGATTGGAGCAAGGAAAAAAAAAAAAAAAAACTTTCAATAAACTTTTCTGCTTACTGTCATTATTTCAATCATCTTTATCCTCAGAAATATTTCCAACTTTATAATGTTAGTATCTCAAACATACAAGGATTTCATTAATATAAATTGAGATTACTGAAATGGAAATGACATCACATGGCACAGTTTAGCAAAATTTGAAAAAATACATGGAGATTTCATGAAAATGCAGGAATCCTCCTCTATATAAATTTTTAAAAAAGTAACTCTTTGGAAATGGACCAGTGAAAATCTGCATAGATACAGTGAAACGCATCTCATTGGTCAGAGCTTTCCGACGTTTTAAGGAAGGTTACCAAGGGGAGGAATCTGCTATGTTGCCAAATGTCGCCAAATTTGTTGCCAACCTGTAGATATGGCATCAAATTTGGTGACCAAAATTAGTCACCAAAAGTGATGCCAACTTTGTGCTATTTCCAGTATTTCGCCAAATTTCCATAAACTCCCATTGAAATCCAATAGGGTTTACTTGCTTGCAGAAAATCAACAAATTCAGATATTTCAATGCAACAAAAACTAATATTAGCTTATGAGTAGAGCTTAATTGAACTGTTTACATTATTTTTAAGCACAAACACCAACTGTTTACAATATTCGTAACACTATATAATTTTCGGCATATTTAATAATCCTTATAATTATTAAAATCTCTAAGCTGATTATGTGCTTGGAGATAAAGCAAAATTGTCAGGAGTTGAGGAGGAGCCCGTTTTTACTAAGTGGAATCTAAAAATTGAATTCATAGAAAATAAGGGATTGCGAAGCCATTACGGCTGGGCTTGGCTAGAAAATAAGGATTGCTTTGCGATTACGTAGGGGGTTGGTGAGCGTAGCAAGCAGGGGGGGGGGGCAGAGCCCCCCCCCACTAGTATGAATATATTGAGATTTACAGGTTTGTTTGTAAAGTCATTAGCTCTTCTAAAATTGTTAACTTTTTTGTAAAAAGCAATGGAAGTAAAACAATATCCAACATAAAATATTCCAAAAATTAATCCCTACAGCAGCACAGTTACCAAAGTTTCTTATGCAACCTACTTTAAAATAGAAAATTTCCCCAACCTTCTTCCTTCCCAAATATATGATGTAATATTTCATAGAATTTATCATGCCCCCCACCCCCACCCCCACCCAAAAAAAAGTTTGCTTTATTTATGTGAAAACAGTAATACATTACAAATGAAGCAGGTATTCCAAATGTAAAAAACTTATTGCTATGCATGGAAAACAGTTTATTAATACACTTTAAAATGTTTTAAAGATCAATGAAATTTATAATTGTTTAACACTAAATGGATAGTCTCAAGATTGAAGCATATTAACTCCAGTTTCAGGTTGCCCAGTAGACATTATTCGACTAGTAATTCAAGAAGATGTTTTTGTATTTTTCACTTTAAAGTTGTATACTAGCTGATCCACCAATGTTGTCTGGGCCAGAGATAAAATTCATAAATACAAAAAATAAATAAGAGTAGGAAATTATTTTATATTGCAAGGTTACAAAAGATGGCTAAAATTTTGGCTTTTTAAAACTGTCATGTTTGTATTTCAGTTGATTAAATCTAGATGGCAGCATCAAAACTCTTTCTTCCCACAATTTCTTTCCAGAGAATTCTCTTCTGTTTACTTTTGTGTAGTCATGTGATCTATGTTCTGTAAGTGTTGTGTTTGCTTGTGAAGTACTTATTAAATGTTTAAATGTCTACCAGCGACCTCGTTATTAAGAGTTTTATTAATTATTAATTAATTACTAAATATATAATAAAGATGGCGACGTTGGAAAATAAAGGTGGTAATGTAACCAGAAAAAGTTTACCGAAAATAAGTGAGTCGAATGAAAATGGCTCATGTTTCGATTTCAAGCACTGCATATGTTCTGTGGAATGTCATTAATACTTCATAGTCTTCTACACTATTTACGGCGGTGGTAAGTGATATTGCATTTACTTTTACATTTTTACGCTTTTGCTACGTTTAATAAAGTAAAATGTTTTCCTACTTTAAAGAATTTGATGAAAAAGTGGAAAGTTTCACAATGTACGGGAAACGACTGGAACAAAATTTCATTCTGCATGATATAACAGAGCAGAAGAAAGTTCCTGCTATTTTAGCATTGATAGGACCAAAATTATATGGTTTATTATGCGATTTATGCTTACCTAAGAATTGTGAATCTAAAATATAATGAAATTGTTGACATTCTGATTAAACACTTAAGCCCCGCCTCCAATAAATTCATTGAGAGAATTAAATTTAGAAAATGTTTTCAAAATGAAAATGAATCAATTCAAGATTTTGCTGCTAGATTAAAAAAGGCTACGACCTTTTGTGCATTTACTGGTGATACTCTAAATGAAAATTTGCTGGAACAGTTTTTGCACGGTCTGAAAAATGAAAATATTCAGAATAAATTGATAACTCAAGTTGATTTAAATTTCGAAAAAGCTGTTGAGAAAGCTTTAGCTTTATATAATGTAGATATTGAAATTGCAGAAATTAAGCATAAAAATTTCAATGTAAATAAAATTTCCAGTACGAAAAATATACAAAACAAGAAATTACAAAATTGTTCTCTAAAACAGAATGTCAACAATCATGTAAATAATACACATTCCGACATGAATAAAAATAAGTTAAAATGCTATCGATGTGGAAATGCCTCTCATTTAGCAAATTCATGCAGATTTATAAATGTTACTTGCAATCTTTGTCGAAAAAAAGGCCATTTAAAGCAAGGTATGCAGAAGTACAAATTCTCAAAAACAGGTTAATTCTTTAAATACTGTAAATGTTTTATCTGTTAAGTATGATAAAGGCTCTAATCCAATTAAGTTGTCTGTTTTCATTGAAAACAAGGCTAGAGCTGATATGGAATTAGATACTGGATCTAGAATTTCTGCTGCTCCTTTAAAAAGATTTTGCAGACTTTTCTGGTCATAAAAAATTTCCTCCAGATGTTCAGTTAAAAACTGCAACTGGTGAAATTTTCAAACCTGTAGGTTATGTTGAAGTAAATGTTACTTATGAAAATAAAACTAGAAAGGTAAAGTTGTATTTGATAAAAGAAGATAATTTTCCATTATTATTTGGTAGAGATTGGGTATCTGAATTTGATATTTTTCTACATAATTTAAAATCAGTATATGTGAATGAAGTTGTCAAGTATTCTGATAAATTACAAGGTTTGCTACAGGAATTTTCAGATTTATTTACTGATAAGCCTGGGGAGATAAAGGGCTAACTTTATCTTGAAAAAGATGCTACACTCATATTTTACAAAGCTAGGACTGTCACTTATGCACTACGTGCAGCAGTCAATGACGAATTACAAAGATTACAAGACGCAGGTATTATTAAACCAGTTACAAACAGCAAGTGGGCAACTCCTATAGTTCCAGTGGTTAAGCCTAATGGGAAAATTCGTTTATGTGGTGATTTTAAAGTAACATTAAATAAATTTCTGAAAGTTGAAAAATATCCTTTACCTAAAATAGAAGATATGTTAGCTACATTAGGTGGTGTACATTTTACAAAAATTGATTTAAATCAAGCTCATCTTCAGTTACCTGTAGATGAACAATTACAAGAATTATTGACCATAAATACACCAAAAGGATTATTCCAATTCCTTAAGTTACCCATGGGTCTTGCTGGTTCTCCTGCTATATGGCAAAGAAAAAATGAGTAAATTTTAAGAGGAATTGAGGGATTACAATTTTTATAGATATTGGGGTTACAGGTGAAACAGATGAAATTCATTTAGAAAGATTGAAGCAAGTATTAGAAAGATTAAGGGAATATAACATTAGGATAAATAAAGAAAAATCATTCTTTATGGCAGATGAGATTACTTACTGTGGTTATAAAGTTGATAAACATGGTATTCATAAAACACAAGATAAAATTGAAGCAATTTTAAATGCTCCAAGACCAGTAAATGTATTTCAGGTTAAAGCTTTTCTAGGCTTAGTTACATATTATGCTAAGCTTGTACCAAACTTATCTACTATTGCAAATCCTTTGAATAATTTGCTTAAGAAGAATGTTAAATTTCATTGGTCTTATAAGTGTGAACAAGCATTTAAAAGTATAAAAAAGAAATTACTTCTGACAGGGTTCTTACTCACTTTAATCCTAAGTTACCTTTAGTTTTAGCTACTGATGCTTCTCCTTATGGTATCTCTGCAGTTCTTTCGCATATGATGCCAGATAACACTGAAAAGCCTATTGGGTTTGTGTCCAGAACTTTGACTACTGCAGAAAAATGGTATAGTCAAGTTGATAAAGAAGCATTAGCGATTATATTTGGTGTGAAGAAATTTTTTCAATATTTGTATGGCAACAGGTTTACCTTATTTACTGACAGTAAACCTTTGGTGTATTTTTTCTCCTAAAAGTATCCCTGTTTTATCGGCTGCTTGAATGCAACGATACGCAATTTATTTACAAACGTGCCAATATGATATCCGTTATAAAAAACTACTGATCGCGGAAATGTTGCTCTTTCACGACTTCCTTTACGTAGTGAAGATTTACCTCAACAATTAAATTTGAATGATGCAATTGATGAATCTGAACTGCTTCAAATTAATCAACTCTCTATCTTACCATTAACTTCGAAATCTATTGCTTCAGCTTTAAAAACCGATCCCCTTTTACGTAAAATTTTTTCATCACCTCATTTCTGGTTCTGAAATTCCTAAAAATTTACTTTTTGGTGGTAAACAAGAAGAATTCACTCTTCAACAGAGTTGTATTTTAAAAGGATGTAGGGTAGTTATCCCTGAAATTCATAGAAACCAAATCTTAAAAGAATTACACTTTGGTCATTTTGGTATAGTTAAGATGAAGTCTTTAGCCCGTAGTTTTGTGTGGTGGCCAGGTATAGACCAAGAGATTGAAGATCTTGCACGAAATTGCACTACTTGTGTAAATTTGAAAAATAATCCTCCCAAAGCTTATACACATCATTGGGAATGTCCTACTGCTCCATGGCGAAGAATTCATATTGATTATTTTGGTCCTGTTATGGGAAAAATGCTTCTTTTAGTGGTTGATGGCCATAGCAAATGGCCAGAAGTTTTTATTGTTCCTAGTACAAGTTCCGAAAATACCATTACTTGTCTCTTCACTTTTTTCACGATACGGTTTTCCAATTTCTTTAGTATCGGATAACGCTAAACAGTTTACATCTGAAGAATTTGAGACATTTTTGAGAAATCATGGTGTAAAACATAAGTTCAGTGCTCCATACCATCCAGCTACAAATGGACAGGCGGAGATATATGCGCAAATTCTTAAACGTGGATTAAAAGCCTTAGCTTCCGATCCTGGTACTTTACAAATGAAATTAAATAGCTTCCTTTTGCAATATAGGAAGATGCCTCATGTTACAACGGGATAGAGTCCTGCATCTCTATTTCTAAAACGTCATACAAGGACAAAAATAGATTTGATAGTGCCAAATATTACAAATTTCGTTCATGATAAACAAGATGCGAAAAAGTCCAAAGTTAAAATAAAAGAATTTGAAATTAACCAGAAAGTAGCTGTAAGAAATTATACTCCAGAAGCCAAGTGAAAAATTGGTCGAATAATAGCAAGAGAGGGAAAATTACATTATAGAGTTCAAGTTGGTTCGAATATATCTGGAAAAGGCATGTTGATCAAATAACAAATGTAGGTTCAGAGATTTCTTTAGTTAATGATACAAATTCTGAAGAACGTGATACAGGAAATTTCAGAAGTGAAAATGCAATTTTGAAACAAGGCGATTTTCCACCAATACAGCCTAGTATCGCAGCTCCCCAACCAGTTGATTCTCATGAGCCATGTACTCCAGGTCCGACACCAACTGACTTTCATACTGATTCTCCAAAACCTTCTGTTCCCACTAGTTCAATAGTTGATGCTGCTGAACTGAACTTAAATCTAATTCTTCTTCTCCTTCTCCACAGGTACTGAGACAATCCGGTCGATACAGAAGACCACCTGACGGATTCAAATATTAAGTGGGGGAGAGCTGTCATGTTTGTATTTCAGTTGATTAAATCTAGATGGCAGCATCAAAACTTTCTCCCCACAATTCCTTTCCAGAGAATTCTCTTCTGTTTACTTTTGTGTAGTCATGTGATCTATGTTCTGTAAGTGTTGTGTTTGCTTGTGAAGTACTTATTAAATGTTTAAATGTCTACCAGCGACCTCGTTATTAAGAGTTTTATTAATTATTAATTAATTACTAAATATATAATAAAAACAAAATAGGCTTTTGTACAGCTAAGATTTGAATTATAAACTGAACATTGAGTGTTAGTTTTAAATAGTAAATTTAATTAAAATTCAATAAACTAATTGTTCAATAATGAAGACAATATTGGATTAACACAGATTGAGTTGCTAGTGGTTTGTAGTCAGAATTGCAAATATGTCAGCTAAATTTGAAATGAATGTGGAATTTCAAAAAAAATGTAAAGTCTTAATTTAGGCCATTTACAACCCATCGCCCCCTTTCAATTTTTTTTTAAACCATTCTTAGCAAGCCTTTATAATTTATAAGTACTCGCCATGCTAAATTTCAAGTTTCTAGTCCCTTCAGCATCACAAAAATCTCATGTCAACTTGTTTTTACCCCGCACCTTATGAATTTAAATAAAGTATTTATCTTAAAAGTAGAAAATAAATTTCTGCCCTTAACAATTCGAAAAAAAATTTTTTTTTAAACACTGTCTGCTCATTTCACCCTTTTAAATTTAGACTTTTAGAAACCATTCTTAGAAAGTATTTGTATTTTAAAACTAACCACCAAGACAAATTTGAAGTTTAGTCCTTTCATTATCACAAAAATCTTAATTCTTGCACCTTGAATAATAATAAACTTCTAAGCACACATTTATGTCTTAAAACTAGCAGACATGTCAAATTTCAAATTTCTATCCTTAATTCAACTGTAATCTTAAAACATTTTTAGAACACTTTCGGCTCATTTCGTCCTTTCAATTTTTCTTTTTTAAATAGAAACTACACTTAACGAACATTTGTATCTCAAAAGACTGCATGCCAAATTTAAAGTTTCCTTCAGTATCTTAAATTTTTTTTTTTTTTTACTGTGCACCCTTTTAAATTTAATTAAAAAAAAAAAAAAACTGTATACATTTGTGTCTTTAAAAGTTGCAGACATGCCGTATTTCAAATTTCTATCCTTATCAATATCTATGGAAATCTTAAATTTAGAATGTTTAGAATGTCGTCTGCTCATTTCACCCTTTTAACTTTTTTTTTTTTTTTTTTTAAGGAAACATTCCTAGCGAGCATTTGTATTTAAAAAGTAACTGCAATCCCATCTCAAGTATATCTTTCTTTCAGAATCGCAGAAATCTGTAAAGTTTAGATTTTTTTTTTTTTTACCCTGCACCCTTTTAAATTATAAATAAAAAAAAAATTCTGTGTGTGCATTTGAGCCCTTACAAGTAAAAGAATGTCAAATTTCAAGTTTTCATATTGCAATTTAGAACTTTAATAATGCTTTTCGTGCATTTTACTCTTAAAATTTATATATTTTAAAAACTGTTCTGTGCAACAATTTGACTTAAAAGTATAGGTGTAAATTAGCGGTCGCCACTCGCCACGTGGCGACTAAAGTTGTAAAAGTGGCGATTAAAATATCGGCCATCGATCGCCATTATAGTCGCCACTCGCTAAGTGGCGATAAAAAAATTGTTATTAATCACCACCTGAAATACAACATTTTTCATGGAAATATGCATCTCTACTTTGATTACATCTAATTAGCAAATTGATTAACTGTTTTTTCCAACTGGATGCAAGCAGATTGCAACGATTTAGCTGTATTTTCAATATTTCAGTTTTTCACCATGCTCGCTCTTCAGTTGGATTATTTTTTCAAAAAATGTAGTTTTATGCAAACTATATTCATCAGCTTTGATTCCACATATATCTCAAATAATTTATTCTTTTTTTTTCACCAGATGCAAATGCAAGTGGATTTTAACCCTTTCGGGTCTGGTGTACTACTAATAGTACATGTCTTTTCATAGAGTATTATTTTTTTCTTAAAAATTACTTTTGTTACTATCTACATATAGTAATGATAGTATATGGCCTATGCCTTTCTTATTATGAGTTCATTTATGTTTGGACATTTAGTAATAACAATAAAAGTTTGCTTAAATATCTATGCACCGTTGGCGATTCCTTTATTTTATACATAAATTTCACTCTTTAAATTTAAAAAACAGGTTACTTTTCTGAACGAATCATGTGTGATAAAACACAAAAAACATTACAAAGTTGTAATATCTGTTAAACCCTGTTGTAATACGATATTTTCCAAACATCTCCAAAAACTCTTCCTTATCCTATTATCATGTCAGTAAATCTATTTGGATAGCTATGATTAGGGTTGCCAGTTTGTACGTTTTCCCCGTAAGTTGTACATTTTTTAGCATTTTTCAGGCCTATCGTACAGCATAGGTTTAAAATTGTCCCGCACACCAATTTCTTCAGTTTTTCTACCTCATCTTAGTGTTGATAGTTTGAAGACTTTTTTATTTTTCAGTTTGTTTCAAAATTTCACCTTTTGCCGAAAAAATGTTATACAATTGTGCCTCAAATGTAAAAATGGCTTATTTCTGATCAGGATGACAAAAGCATTGGGAGAGTTGAGTAATATAAATTGCATATTCACAAACTCTTGGGTAGGATTAGATCATCTGAACTTGACATTATTATAGACTATAAGTATCAATATTATAATTTTTTTAATTTAGTATATCTGTACCTTAAGTTTTAATGTCTTGTTTTATTTATTATTTTCCTTTATGCTTCATTACAAAAATTTACTTCTGTAGGGTGTTCATTACTAAAATTTTTCATGATCATCATTTAATTGTTGGTTTCGATTTATTTTTGTCCTTACAATTCAATTAATTTTTCATTCATAATGCGATATATCGCTGCAAATTTAGTTAATCGGTGTTAATAGAATAATGTAATACAAATAAAGTTGGAAAATAATGATTAAATCGATTAATTAATAATATCTTTTTAAAGAAATTTGTTACCGAAAGCATTACTGGCACATTCAACATAGTTTAGAATGGTATGAAGAAGGACGATAGCACAATAAAACCAAAACTAGTGTCAATCAAAATCTTCCGTTTTTTTTCTGAGATAAAGCTGGCAACCCTAGCTACGATTAACATTATTAAAATAAAAGTAATTTTGTTCTCAAAATTGAAAAAAAAAATTGTATCCCGAAATGGTTAAGGACATTGCAATATCTTCAATATGTTTAATCAGTTATATTATTTTTCTTCAAGAGATACTGTTTAATCTTGCGAAATACACTCACCAGCTTAGATTTCAACTGTATGTAATGTGTGTGGTATGTTAATAACACATTTAATTATTAACTAAAATCGAAGTAACATTTTATTATGTTTTGTTTGATTGATTTTTTTTTTAATTGTATACACCTAGCTGTTGGAATTTTAATTTAGTTACTAACTTTTTATATAAAGAAAGTAACAGTAATTTGATTGATAATTATATTTATGAACATTTACAAATAATCCAAAAATATATTCTAAAAAAATTAATATGATAACAGATTTTGTAGTTTTTAAAGTAATTTTCTTGAATTCCAACGGCGTCCCTATTCTTATCATGAATAGTTGGCTGGTATGAAACCCTGATTTATAGAAAAATATGTATATATACAACGATTGTGGTTTATCTAGATGTCAAGAAAGTTTGAAACATTATAGTGGCCACTAATGAAACTGAGTCTACCAGCCACTGGCTACTAACTCAATTTCCCAGTTTTCACCTATACTTAAAAGTAACAGGCATGTCAAATTTAAAGTTTCTTTCCCTCACAATTCCACGCAAGTCATAACTTAGAATGCTTTTAAAACGCTTTACTCTTAATTTCACCTTTTTAATATTTAGAAGTTTTTTTAACCCTCCGACTGTCTTGGAAAAGGGCAAAATTGTAATGTTCTCTGCATTTTGTTTTAAATGCTAAAAAAATTGGATTCTTTGAACATTTTATAAAAAAACTTAACGAATATCAATGCAATCCTTGGAAATATTAATCATTGTTCAATGAATTAAAAATACATTAAATCAATAGAATTATATTACTTTAAATATTGCTTGTATTGCAGTGATACCTGGAGCTTGGTGAACGCATTAACACGGGCTTGTCAGTGAGGGGGTTAAAAAACTATTCTTAGCGAGCATTCACATCTTAAAAAGTAACTGCCCTGTCAAATTTAGTTACTAGTTCTTTCTGTATCACAATCATAATTTAAAACTTTTCAAAACTGTACATGCATTCGACTCTGCAACCATGTCAAGTTTGAAATTACTATCCTTAAGAATGCCATAGAAACTAATTTAGAACGTTTTTAGAATACTTTCTATCCGTTTCACCTTTTCAAAATTTTTGGAAACCTTTCGTTGTGAGCATTTATTTGTACCTTAAAAGTAACAGCCATGCCAAAATTTCAAGTTTCTAACCTCTTTAGTATCACAAAAATTGCAATTTTAGAATGCCTTTTGCTCTGCACTCCTCTGGAGAGGGTGGCACTGACATAAAATATAGCGTATGTTGGACAAAGGACTACCACCAATACTTTTGAATTTGGTTCGGTAGCTCCAGAGATTAACTCCTACAAACGTTTCTTTTTTTAGTATAGATTGAGTCATTTAACTTTACAGTGGGTAAAATTAGTAAGATACTCTTGAAAAATTGCTCAATTATTCTGTGACCTGCCAAAACATTGCCTGTGAGGAATGGCTGTCCTACAGTTTTAATTATATTATGAATCATTCATGAAAATGCATGTAATTCTAACAATTTTTACACAATATAAAATTTTAGCTTAAAAAACAGTAAATTTAAAAAATCCGAAATTTATCAAAATGAAAAACATACAGGAAATATGACAGTTTTACTTTATAAAGAAAATTTCAAAATTATTTTAATATAAACGTTGGAATTAAAGTTGTGGATAGCGAAAGTAGTGTTGGGCAATTTAGTATTTAAAAAAAGCCTTGATAATTTGGGTGCCTCAATGGTTTTTGATTGCTAAAACATGACGCGATTGTTGACTTTAAATTTCTTTCCAAGTGAGAGAGGCCAAGTCGATGTGTTGCTATAAATAGTCAACGGAGTGGGAGGGGAGGGAGGGGTGGGGCAGAGACTGACAAACTCTGAAGCACCCTAGATGTTCAATAGCAATTTTTTTCTTCAAAACTAATACTTAAGTAAAAAGAAACTTAATGAATTTACTTTCAAAAGTAAGAATGAATTTTAAGGAATAATTTTAACACATCTTATTACTTCTGTAACCATTATAGAAGCTCTTTGTTATTTTTCTATTAATAAAAACGTGAACAGAAAAACACTAATTCACAAGGTCTTTCAGTTGACCAAAACATAGTGTATATTGTAAGTCTCAAAATTGTATCTAGATATTCTACAAAACTGGAGAGTTATAAACAAATAACAGTACCGAGTACTATAAAATTTGAAGCGAATGAACTAACGATTAGTATGACAGGAAAATCCGGGACCAACTGGGAAACATGATTTTTACGATAACACTTGAGATTAACATTAAATAATCAAAAAAAGAAAAAAATTAGGCTTTTCTTAAAGTCATTTAGAAAGTTAATAGTTGGTTATGTATTATTCTAAACTATTTAAGTATTGCACGGCAGCGCAATACTTATTTATTTCCAGTGTCACTTCTCAATGTTAATTTAACATAGAAAAGCCTATGGAGATCATAACTTGATTTTTTCTTCCCACCTTTTTGTCCCTGATGCCACTCATTTTTTATTCTTGACTAATTCTAATAATATTATAAATTTAAAGTGTAAAAACGTTTGCCTTACGTCAGGGTCAAAACGAATGGTAAAATGCCTTTGCATATGGGTGAATTATAACCCAGAGAGAAACGTAAGCCAATTTTTGTTTACATTATTCAATTATTTTTCTTAATTCTAATTTGCTTTTTTTATTGAAAATCAACGGACATTTTTTCATAGAAAATGTAATATTTTTACTCCATTGTTGCAAAAATTTCAAAAGCCATAATAATTTATTTCTTTTTAGTTGAAAGATTCACGTGAAATATCGAATTGAGCTAGTTTTTTTTTTCAAAAATTAAAAAAAAGGTGAATATGGCGTCATAGTGGAAATAAAAAGCATATTTTCAGAATAAGTTTTTGCTTTGGTCAAGTTTATATTTTAATAAAAAGTTTCTAATGGATAGCTATTTCTAAGCAGGTAGCGAAGTTAGTGGGCAATTACATAACTTAAATTTTAAAATTTATCCCCCCCCCCCCCCCGATATGAGAACTATTTATACCTCAAGTTAAATTTAGGTAATTTTCTGATGTGTTTACATCACCCCTTGGGAGAGATTAAGGTTTAAAAATTTAAGTAAAACTTTTTTTATTTTTTACTGTACAGTACCGGACCTCAAATCCGGAATCCTAAAATCCGGACGACCCAAAATCTGGAATGGAAAAAAGAAACAAATTCCGCGATGATCTCGAATAAATATTTCGTAAAAACGCCCATAGATGGCGCTACGCGCGCACGTAACACAGTGCCGAGCCAAACTAGACTCAGCAATTTTATTTTATTGCAATGTTTTTCATTCATTCATTAGTTTTAATCCAAATTTTCTGACAGAATTTAATATGTTCAACAAATTTCATTTTTCGAAAAAATCTGTAAGCACCGTACTAAAAAATTCTTTTCTTTAACTCAAAGAGAAAAAAAAAAATCTACCCAAAGTTCCTTTCTCCATAACAAAACAAGCTGTCCATTGAAAGCTAATGATCTCATTCTGATAATGTTGACTTTCCACTTCACGCAGTTAAATAAACATGTTGAATAAGCAAAACAAACAGCGGATAGATATGTCGTTTTTCTTTACTTTCTTTTCATCTAGTGGTTTTTTTTTTTTTTAGAGGTACACTAGCTTTCTAATAACTTATAATTTAATAAAAATTTGTTACGCAAGCTAATTCACTATTATTGTAACTTGCTGAAAATTTGAAAGAAATTCAATTAGCAACGGAGATAATTATTTTTAAGGAAAGAAACCATGTCGCTGGGAGCTCGTTACTATGGTTTCAGAGCAAACTTAGGGACAAATGGCGGTTAATAAAGAGCCTAATTCGGCTCTCGCAAACAACGATGTATTTTCATTTTTAAAAATGTTTTTATGTTCCTAATAATGTGATGTACAGGATTAAAAAAAAATCTTATCCTTATTTTAAATTATTTTTTTTTAATTTATGTTTATGTTTGTTTACTTATACTTCATACGGCAATCCGCGATATAGATTCCTGGGCCTAACTCGGGAGCAACAACGCATTTTCATTTTCTAAAAAATGCTTTAATATTTCTAAGAATATGCAGTAATAGTATTTTTTTTTTTTTTAATTATTTTTATTTTGAATTACTTTTTGTAATTTGTATTTTTGGCTTTATTTACACTAAGCCTAACATGGCAATTTGCGGTATAGATTGCTCCGTGGCATGTAAAATTTTGCCAAGGGCATGTACTGTATCCGTTTATTTTGGTTGAGGACCTAAAATCCGGAAAATTCCGAAATCCGGAACGGGCGTGGTCCCGACCAGTCCGGATTTGAGGTCCGGTACTGTATCACAGCTATAATATTAAATATTTGTAGTAAGGGTTCAACACAATTTACATTTACATTCATAGCGTTCCTGAGTGGGAAATAGGGTATCTAAATTTAAGTGTAGTTAATTTTTTATGATTTGATTATAGATTTTTTATGTTCAGATTGGAAGTTTTTGTCCAATCTACCGCAACCTGCATTATTGCACTGGTGAAACATTTTGATTTACACATTGGTAAACTGCATCCCACATTGTGATGCAATACCGCATACATCAGAGTATGATGATAATACCTATTAATTTTGAAATGCAGTCGTCTGAGTGCAGTAGTTATTGAAAAACTTGACATATTAAACAAAAACATAATTTGAAGAACAAATTACAAAACAAAATTTATTTCCTACATTGTTTAAGCCTGAGAAGGGACAGATTAAGTTATTTCGTTCAATTAGTTCTACATTTAATGTTAAATTTTTGTAACGAATTAGTTAAGCCAATTTAAGATTAAAATAAAATTCATACAATATGATACTTAAAACACTTTAAAAAAATAGATTCCGTTCAAATGAAATCGAAATAAATCTTAGACTTCTTCCATTTTGAATTGAAAATATTTGTATTGCAGATTTTGTATTATGGCTACGACAACTGTGCATAAAATGATAAGATGCATGCAAAATACAAAACTTAAAAAAATGTCCAAGATTTATTTCGATTTCATTTGAACGGAATCTAATTTTTTAGGATGTTTTAAGTATCATATTGTATGGATTTTATTTTTATTTTTTAATCTTCAATTGGATTAACTAATTTCTTACAAAAATTTAACATTAAATGTAGAACTAATTGAATGAAATAATATCTGTCCCTTCTCGGGCTTAAACAATGTAGGAAATTGTTTTTTTAATTTGTTCTTCAAATTATGTTTTTGTTTAATTTATGTACAATTAGCACTTTGAGATGTGTTAACTTCATTAAGTTATTAATGTAGTAAGAAATAAAACACAGAATGAAATTAATATATAACATTGTATGTTGCTTAATTATAGAATTATGGGGAAGTTCTATAATCAATTGAACATGATTATGAAAGATTAGCCTTATATTCTACAGGACAGATTTTGATGAGAATTGCATCATTAGACAATTTTTTAGAGATTGTTTTAGTATATTGCATTATACCAAATCTTACTGTAAATGATCAACTGAAAGAATAGGTCCTTAACAACCCGAATTTCATGTAACATTAGAAAATATACCACCACAGAATAGTTTTTATACTGTTTTCAGCAATGTAGAAAGACATTCCAGGTAAAGGTCCATATTTCTTTAATACACAAGGTCAAATTAACGTACGTACATATATCGATTCAAGATTCATTTGGAGAAATCAAACAGTACAGGAAGAGAATCTTGTTTGTTAAGCATAAAACATTGAATAAAGAGGCTGATAATGTGCATACTAGATGTTTATATAAACTATGAACGTGTTACATGAAACAATCTCTTTTTACAGACAGGGCTCCCAACACATTTTAGTCTCTTAAAAAGGGGGAAAGGGGACCATTTATATTAAAAAAAAAAGGGACTTTGGGGCAGGAAAAAGGGGTTTTTTGTAAAAAACCACAAAAAGGAGGTTTATTTGGTTTAAATGTTTTTTTTTTAAATATTTCCTATTGCACACAGATGCATATCTGTTGATAAAATAAACATTGTTGGATACTTTCAGTAATATAACTGCATTTGAAAATATTCAAATTACATAGTTACAGTCAATTTATGTAGAAAATTGAAATCATTTCTAATTTAAACGTTATTAGTAACAGCTATGTCTTATGTTCAAAGTAAACTGCTCTACACAGTGAAACATTGATACCTTGAAAATCGTATGACGAATTCTTTGATTAATGATATAATAATGAATAAATTTGATGCAGTTTCATGAATATAATATATTATTCTGTGGTTAATTATTTTTTTTAAATATCCAAATACTTCTGTTTATTTTGTTTTCCGAGTGGTAACTCCGTGTCTTAGTCAACATTTTTGGCCATTAGATTCAGCAACTAACAAATAAGATTGATTGATGCTATAACTAGCACTCAATTTTTGCAAGCTGTGTTATTCAACTTCATATCTTAAGTTATTCTTTCAAATTCTTTAAGGATCTTCCCCAATCCAGAAAATTTTCTATTACAACTTGAAAAAATCTTAAAGATCATTGTATTTTGTTTTTAACTGCTGTAAATAATCTGCATTTTATAAATGAAAATATTTTATGCTAAATATTTAATATTTATCTATTTTATCTTTTCTAATTTCATGTGTTTTAAGATGAATCTTTAGGGTACCAGACTTGTTCATCAGAACATGCTAATTTTCATCCCACATGCATAGAAACATGACCTAGGCTCAGAACATGCTAATTTTCATCCCACATGCATAGAAACATGACCTAGGCTCATTATGTCTCATGTTGACTACTGAGATGAAGTGTGAGATGAAGTAGAAATTACTTCTATCAATAATTTAAAACACTTAAATTATAAAAAAGAAAAATTAGATGTAAAAAAGTCAAATGGTTTTTGACAAAAAACCCAATTGGTTAAAACTGTGCCAACCCTGCTTTGGGGGACCATGTCTAAAAATATTGCACCGAGTTTTCCTAAATATGCAAGGAAATTTTTAAAAAATTACCCAAAAATATATTAATTGGTTATCCTTATAAAGATGGGTCACTAAAAAGTACACTCAGCTAAATTAGGAAGTATTCCAATATTCAGTACCCACATTGATAATTCTCCTTAAAGAAGCTTTTAATTTAAATTGATGCTTTATTCAGGGAAGACAAGACTGGGTGCAATCCTACGAGAAATATGCAAGCTTTTAAGACCTGTTTTCTCTGAAACTACCCGACCAATTTTGATGAAATTTGGAATTCATATTCACTGGATTATGCGTTCAAGACTTATGGCGGACAGTTTAATTCTGCGACAATTTTTTTTTATTTTTAGAGCAATGGCAATTTTTCAGAAATTTTATTAATTTTTTAAAACTGCTACATATGTATGCTGTTATCTTATATTTATACTCTATCACAAAGAAAAAAAAAAAAAAAAATTATATACATCTCAAAATCTCTTTAGTATTTTACAAGATAATGGGATTGTTACCTGAAAAATGTGATTTTTCAGGAAATCCAAAAAACAAATATTCACAATTCTCGCTCTTTGCGAATGACAAATTGAGTTTTCTGATTACGTATCGACTGAACTGACTTTGGGAGTATCGATAGTTGGTCAAATGTTTGTACACCTTTTTAAAAACCTTTTATTGTTCAATCAAAAGATGCCAACGTTTTGTGTTTTGCTTTGTGTTGAACTGCGACCTTTATTTTTTGAACTTTCACTTTGTGTTACAAAATGACTAAAGTGACGAAAAGTGTTTGAGGGATGACAAGAATGGGTGCAATCGTAAACAGGAAATGCAAGCTTTAAGATCTATTTCGTCAGAAACTACCAGACCGATTTTGATGAAATTCTGAATCCCTATTCACTGGATAATGCTCAAGACTTATGGCAGACAGTTTTTTTTCCCGAGACAAACTTATTTTAGAGCAATCGCAATTTTTCAGAAATTTTCCATTTTCAAAATTTTTTTTTTTTTCTGAAACTAAAATATTTTAAAACTATCTACCACATATGATCTTATATTTGTACTCTACCAACAAATTTTTTTTTAAATCAAAATCCCTCAAGTACTTTGAGTTAATTTCTAATTTGAGCGAAGTTTTTGCAATGTTTTATCAAACACATGAATTAAAGAATATATAAACACTTTGATGAAGTTTCATTACATATAATAAATGAATATAAAATGCTAGAGTAAAATTAATATGAGTGGGCGTGGCATCACAGTCCCGTCTTCTCTTAGTGCAAGTAGGTGTAGTGTCCCAGTCTCGTCTTTCCTTTAAGTTTTACAATTATTTCTAATGGCCAGAAAAGAAACTGGGCATACCAATGGATTCAGGAAGGTTCAAATAATTTTTTATAAGCCAATAAAAATATTTTTTTCAAAGAATTTCACCAATGTCTCTCCTTAATATTTATAACAGAAAAAAAAAAAAAAAAAAAAAAAGATTTTCAATAAAATATAAACACTAAATATTAATGCATCTAAGAAAATATCAAATTGTTAACAGAGTAGCACACTAGCAATTACAAAGTATAGAGCAGTTCTTCGAATTTAATATGGAGTAACAGTGATCAATGGATAAATAAAAAGAAAAGTGCCCAGTTAAACTGATGGCATTGAGCTCACAGGACATTCACACTAATTGTAAAGTATACTCTTATTTCAAAGAATAATGCCCCTTGAAAAATAAATTAAGGAAGAGATTAGTTTCCCACTGTTTCACATCTTTATACTTAACCAAAGAGCCTCCAAAATCTCATCAGGGAAGCACTTTATCAGAATAAACCTGTATACCAAATTTTAATCAAATCGGATAGAAAAAACCATTTATTTAAATTAAGGGGGGGGGGGGGTAGTATTGGCCTCCCATGCCCCGCTTTAGACTTAAAACAATGAACCTTCAAATCTTATCAGGGAAGTTTGTTATCTAAATTAACTTGTATACCAAAATTTGAAGAAAATCTGATAATTCTGCATGAAAAACCCATTTACCCAAGTTAAGGGGGGATCAGCCCCCCCCCCCCCCCCCGTTTCCCCTTTATATTTAACCAATGAACCCCCAAAACTTAACAGAATGAACCTAGGAAAAAAAAAAAAAAAAAAATTGAAGCAAATCTGATATTTCGATCAAGAATTATCGTATTACGTACATACAGAGACGGCGGGTACATTAGCTCTCAGGCTTTGATAGCCTGGGAGCTTAAAAAAAAAAAAAAAAAAAAAAAAAAAAAAAAAAAAAAAAAAAAAACACAGCATAACAGCACCTCCTGTTGAGTATTAAAATTAGATTAACTATTGATTAGATATTGTTAATTATTAAGCTCAAACATAAAATTTAGTTCCTTTGTACCAAAGCGGTTCCAGGAAAAGCGACGACATCTCTATGGGACGACGGGCGCGCTGTTCTTGACTTTGAAAACAGGACAATTGTAGTTTACAGCACGCTAACTAGGAGCGCTGCGATCGTCTCCGCCAGCGAAGAATCTGCGCGCGCATATTCTCCCCGACACAATTTTGATTATCAATCCAGTATCGCCTCATTTCAAGGTGGAAAATGCTAAAGCTCTCGTTGCGGTAATCGGATACGTTTGTTGCACGTGGGAAAGCTGGTAAGTCATGTATACTATGCTCGTTATTTTTTTTTTAATTAAATCCTATTTAATCGTACTTAAGTTCGTTATTTTTGCATATATTTGTATTTCGATAAGATTAATTCTCTTTTTAAGATTAAATAACCGTAGATATTTTTATCATAGAGATTTAAAATTGAGTGAAAGTTGAAAAATACCTTTCAACAGTTTTCATTTATCTTTTTTATTGTGCACGCTTGCATAATACGTCGCACATTTTTAGTTCGTATTAATTAGTGCTACTTCTTTAAACGTATTTTTGTGTAACAAATACAGAAAGACATTCGTTTATCGTTTGTTTACATTATTTGATGCTCCACAATTTTAAAACATAACCATATTTATGTATTTAAAAAATCTTTAATAATTTCGATTGAATTGAATTTATTCTGTGTATAGTATTTGAAATGTAATTTATTCAAAGTTGTTAAATCATTTATTTTTTAATTATTTTAAGCGCTTTTTTTATTTTCACTTATCCTATTAATCTGTTGCTGTATAAAATTTCAAATAATACCGTTCAACAACACATGGTTTTAAATGGGCAATCTTAATTCATTAAAATTTTGTTATACAAGTTCTTTGAATTGGAAAATCTTATTAAACGTATATAATGCTTTTCATTTCTGTGAAATTTAAAGTAAATTAATTTTGATTAAATCAATTTAAATATTTGACATTTTCAATGTATATAATAACAGAGATTTTGAAAAAGAAAAATTTAAGAGAAAAATTAAATAATGTTACTTGATTTAAATAAAAATTAAATTATGGAGCATCAAGTTCAAGTTTGATATAATGTAAGATACAAATGATTCTGAAAACAAAATCTTTACGAAGAGAATAATCTTTACGAAATCAAATTATGCAAAATTATTTAGCTTGAGATTTTAATGGATTTAATGAAGTTAAATTAACTGAGCATAGCTTAGACTTATCAGCAAAATAAAGGACATTAAAAAAAAAAAAAAAAAAAAAAAAAGATAAGAAACAATAACACATCACAAACAATATTTCGTGGGTTCATGAACAGGGTACAGAATACATTTTAACTTATTTAAACTGTATATGAATTTACGGTATAAAGTAATAGTTGAAACTTTTTAATTTAAGTAACAAAAAAAGTTTCATTTGTTCAATTTAATTTTTTTTTCAAAGTTATATGTATTACTGAAAAAAAGTCAATTTTCTTCAGAGCAAAATCCTTTTTTTTTTAAATCCTGATAATAGTTGTGCGCAAAAAAGCAATTTTTTAAGAAAAAAACACCTAAGTTAGTATTTGCTTAAAATATAATGTACAACTGATTTTTTTTTCTAAAGGCTTCCTGCTTATAATAAAACCAGTTATGTACCCTTATAAAACAAACACTTCATACACTTGCAGTAAGGAATTTTTTTATGAAAACTAATCGTTGAACTTCTCATTTACTTCGTGACAGTATAACAGTAACGAAATGACAATCAGAAGTTTTCAATTCTGTCAGTAAACAAACTCGTTGAGGGATGAAATATTTTAATTATTGATAAAAGTAATCGGATTATGTATTTCTTTTATATTTAATCTTATTTATTTTCTATTTACTTTTTATAATTTATAAGGCGTGAAAAGTATGAATGTTTTTACAAGAAAATATTTGTTGTAAATATTAATCCCATATAGTAAATATTCCATTGAAACAAATTGTCGAATGCATTAAATAATATATATATCCATTATTTCAGAAATGGATCTCTCTTAAAACATTCGTATTCTTCACGCCATTATAAATTATAAGAAGTAAACAGAAAATATTAACAACTGAAAGAAATACATAATGAGATTAATGAAATATTTAAATTTTTGATAACTAATCTGAGTTTAATCATAGCAGTTAAATTTCTAATTGTCGTTACCGTTGTACTGCCGCGCAATAAATGAATCGATCCGTGAAAGCAAAACCAAATCCCTCGTGGAGTGCTCCGCCCACTACCGAACAATTTAGTTTACAGCACGGCCACTAGTGGCGCTGTTGCGATACTTTGAGGCATCATTTAACATGGGAGTGTCTTCGCTTTCCTATATAACCGCTTTGCTTTGTACTACCCAATAAAAGATGAAATAAGCTATATGTTCATTGGAAAAAGCATAGTATGGCAACATTAGGGTTAGCTGGGTGAATTAGCCTTCCAGATTCACCCGGGATGGCTCAATAGGTAGAGCATTGGTGGCTCCAGCCAAGACATCCCTGGTTCGAATCCTTGCCTGGACTCCCCCCCCTATTTGGAAATTTACATCCGATATTTATTTACCAATTGAATACAGTCAAACCTCGTTATCCCGACACCCGGTTTTTAAGTCACTCTGCTTATCACGTCAGTTTTTCAAAGTCCCGATTTTCTGCATATGATTTTAATGTAAATAAACTCCGGATTTTATGTCGTTGAATAATTTTCAACTCCGGATATCCTGACGGTTTAGGGAAAATTGTCCATTTTCATCATCCATCTTATAAGAACGGAAATTAAGCGATAAGAAATGTCTTAGCCAAACTTTTCACATAAGTGATTAAAATACCCATTCGATAAATGAGAAATTTTACTTAGTCCTTTATCTCAATAAACCCACACACAAGGAATGGCCCACTTAAGCTCTAGATAGACATATCAGTCTACTCGCGGTCTTTTTGTTCTGGTCAGGTGGCACTTTCTTGTGGTTACACGGCATTTTTCATCCGACTAAAAGCGAAGCATTGCATTGCAACGATCAGAAATTATCTAACATCCATTTCTGAAACAACGAACATTGATTACAATTAATTGTATAATACTGATTACAATTCATTGGATAATATTGAAAAAAGAATTGTAGGAAGCACGTCTAGGGATAAGCAAACCTTAATTCATCAATATTTCATTAAACAAAAAACAAGTCATCATAACTCTGATTTTTATTCTTTTCAATTTTGTTTGTGTTTATTTTGTTTAATAATGTTTTATTGCTTAAAACCGCAAGAACAGTTATGAATTAAAAATTGTCTTAAATTAATTATAAGTACAGCTTTTAATTGACATTTTTCTCCAACTCCGGTTATCGTGACACTCCGCTTATGACACTTTTTTCTGGTCATTAGAGTGTCGGGATAACAAGGTTCGACTGTAATTATATTAAAATTAATCTAATAAAGATAGAGGTTTGTCATATGTCTTTGTGCTGACAAGATCGCTGTGCATAGAGCTATAAGATTTGGCAAGAAGGTAGCTGTATGTTGTAAAGTTATGCACGTAGAAGCCAATTTTTGGACCGAGTAGTTTAAAATGTAATTTTTAGCCTTTTTTCATGTTTTATGGATGTTTTTCCAATTTGTAAAAAGGAATCTGGTTTAAATATTTACTATTTTATATTTTATTTTAATATATCCGCAAGAAATATATTCTGCCAGAAAAATAGTTTTTCCACCATTTCAAAATTTTACCCTTCTATACAGGATAAAAAAAAAATATGGTAAAGCATATATTTGGTGAGTGCAAAAGTTCTACCTGTTTTTTTAGTGAAAAGAGAAAGGCAGAACACAAAGAGTTAAGCACCTATGAATTCACGCAAGCACCCTCAGTATGTATGATCTCTTTGCATCTGTTTGGCAGTAAGTTAATCCCACACCAATAAAACCCCGCTGTTTTGGATGAAAAATACTGTTGTAACGCCGTTTTTACTGTCTCCACATCATTGAAGGTTCAGTGAGCGAAGGCGTTGTGTAAAGATAAAAAAGGTGATAATCGAAGGTGCAAGGTTGGGGCTATACGCCAGCTGAGGTAAAACTTCCCAACCAAGATCTAGTAATTTTTGCAGAGTTTTTAAATCAACATGAGGCCTGGCTTTATCGTGATGAAAGAGAACCCCTCTACGATTGATGAGTGCTTGCCGCTTAGACGTGAGTTTTGCTCAGTTTGCCCAATTGTCAGTAGAGGTCTCCATCGATCATTGGGTTCCGTGCGAGGACCTCCTAGTTGGTTATTCCCTTGGCATCCGACCATACACTGAGCAACAATTTTTGGAATGGAATCCTGCTGTTTAGGTCGATGGAGTACCCTCTGCAACATCGGTACACAGTCCGATGCTCCACATTACGGTACAGTATCTATTTCTCATCACCAGTCACAATTCGGTTCAAAAATGGTTCCCTACTGTTAGAGGAAAGCAAAGAAACACTGGTGCTGGTCCTTTCATCTCATTGTCTTACTGTAAGCTAGTGTGGTATCCTCTGATCAAGCTTGGTGTTGAAGCTAAGCGCATGCATCCATCTTTCGACTGTTCTTCTGTGTACCGAGAACGATTCCGCTAATTTTTCGACTGATGTGGGAAATTTGTTATGGCTGTGTCGAGATCATTGTCAGAAACCACTGATGGGCGTCCAGAACAGGCATGACCTTTACGCTCCTGTCTTTGTACAGGAATTTCCTAAACCAACAGCAGCAGGTGCTATCGCCCACAGCATCTTCCCCCTACACTTTAAAAATTCTGCGGCAAGATACGGCTGCTGTAACAGGGTTCATACTCATTTTCCAAGAAAAAATCCCCTGAGAATCCCCTGATGTATTTTCAGGGATGCACAATTTTTCCGTGTCAACAATTAACGACATTTTTTAAACCAGTATCATGACCCCTCGCACCCCCTCCCCTTTAAAAAGATACAAACTAGATATTCTCAAAAATACAGTTTATGCATAACCTATATAAACAATATGAACAGAACTTTAAAGGAAAAACTATTTAAAATTAATTTGTGTACAACAGAGATGAAGTCTGCATGCCTTGTGGGGCTCTTCCTAAAAACTTGGTAGATTGCTGTAAGAATTTAATTTCCACTTTGGATTTTATTACCTCTTTGAAAAGTATTATGAAAAATATGAAGGCTCAAGTGTCAATATCAATTTTAAAATGTCTTATTTTTCTTAAGTTCCTCTTTAACAGTTTTCAAACCTCACGATGTTAGAAGGCATGTCTAGTGACTGAATGGATGTCGCCAGACGTTAGAAAAAGCACATATTAAATATAACATATGTTATATCTAATCTGTAAGAAGGAGTGGCTAGTTTCCAATTCTATATATCATGATGCTTTAGAAGAAAGGTCTTAGTTTGATTTCATTATGACTTCGCAAAGCACGCAAACTACAGTGATTGCCCTCAATTTCCCAGAGCAGCCAATCATTTTGCCAAGTTTTCCAGGTTTAGGGAATTTTTTGCATTATCCCCTGAGATTCCCCTGATTTTTTAGGGCCAAAATTCATCCCCTGATTTTCCCAGGAATCCCATAATCCCCTGATGAGTATGAACCCTGTGTAAAGGCTTTATCATACTCGTACAGTAAACAATGTCTGATCTGCTCTTTCTTGCTTGCCATGTTGTTTCCCCATTCGACATGAGTTCTGCGAAATGTTGTGCCTATACATACTCTACTGCTCCACGCATTATTGGCCACTTTTATACTTGATAGTTATTACTTGTTAAATAACTATCTTTATCAATGTTTGAACCCTAATCGATTTCACTGAAAGAATAAAATTATATAATTGAGAATTAATGTAAATAAAACCATATTAAAAAAGACGTCAATTACTGAATATCAACTCGAAATTATATTATTGCAAAATATTTTCATACGAAAAATAGAAAAAGTTAAAATCTGGATTGTTCTAAATATTACTAAGAAAGTTTTTGTATTCTATAAAGTTAAAATTGCCAAAAAAGTTATAATTTTCAAAAAAAAAAAAAAACTTGTTAGATTATAAAAACGAAAATTGGAGATGCCCAGTAAAAAGGTTACCGACGAATGAGTCTTTGCTGATACATTTACTTCCCAGCACTTCATTCACCACCATATTTAATATAGGCCTGTCTCTTCGAGACTACTGGCCGAGAACCCCAGTATAGGGTTGGCGAACCTATGGCCCGCGTGATAAAGTTGGCACGTAAGACAATTTCTTAGGCACACGAAAAAATTAAATTTAATATTCAATAGAGATAAAATTCATTTTTTTTTTCTCCATACGGACGGACTATCACAAAGGGTGCAATTATTTTTGCATGAATTGACACATCAAGATAATTTTCTGTGTTATGCTATGCAGCATTTGAGACATGTATTTTTCCTTTTTATGTGAACTTAAAAAGGCTGTATCTTTTAAATAAATTTCATTAGAAAGTCGGTATAATAAAATGGTAAATGGACCCAAGTTATGAATATAAAAATAACAAAATGTGTACCAGATATAAAACATTCTCCATCAAACGTACAAGAGTATTAAACTTTTCAGTGCATTATAACTACTGACATGTTGCATTAATACAAAGTCAATAATTAAATAAAAAAATTGTTTCCTTATTAAAATACATACCATATAAATGAACTCTATTTAGGAATCTAAATTTCATTAATTTAATGGTTGAATCCAGTATACAGACTAATCCGCTTTTTGATTAATATTTTTTAGCTATTACTTATTACTGCATGAAAGCAACTGATTTTCTAACTTAGTGTTTTGTATAAACACGAAACATCGTGCGCTGCAATTATTTTACGTAAACATTTGGCACGTTAAATTTTTGATAGAAATTGTTAATTTTTGGCATGCATTTGTTAAAAGGTTCGCCGTGCCTGACCTAATAGAAAATAAAAAAAATTGTTTGAAGATTTAAACACTAGAAAAGTTAAATATGTTATTGCTACCACATGAAACTATGAAAGCCATAAAGCATATAAACGATAAATTATTCTTAGAGGAAAAAAAAAAAAAAAAAAACAATCTAAAATGGCACAGATGTAGTTTTCGATAATAAGTATATCCATTATCCAATAAGCTAACAGTACCAGTAAACTCACAGCAGAAACTTAAAAAACAAAAGGAATATTGGCTTAAAAATATATATATACCTGGGCATCATTATGAGCAGTTGCAACAGCATGTAGGTCAAGTAAGGATTGATTGACAGTTTTCTCCAATTCCAAAGCAGCTTTCATAGAATGAATGCCACTCACCCAGTCTTCAACAGCAGGTTTCTAAGAGAAAATATTAAAGTAAGCATTTTATAAAGAAAGTGATTTATAAAACTTAAGAATTTTATGTTAATAGTTTAAAGTTTAGAAAATACTATAGTGAAAATTATATAAGCATACAAGCAAGGTTCTCACTGCCACTCGCCATTGCGCCAAATTGCGAGAAAATTCTTCATTTGACGAGTAAACCAACAGTCAAATTAGCCAAATTCCGAGTGCTCAGTTTGTGTGTAGTGATGTGCTAATAGTCGGGATTCTTAGGTGCGTTACTGAACGATTGATGTCGCTTTACATGTTCAATTGCACTGTGCCATTTACTTTGCTCTATTTATAGAGATACTGACTCAACACCAATTTAGTTTAACAGGCAAAGACACAGAAAGTATTATGTGATAGGTATTTCTCTATTGTCAGTTAATCACTATCTGTATTCCAGCATCGCGGCAGTAAAATCGCAAACAAAACTACTCACATTAAGCACCAAATTCAAACAGAAAATTTTTGCTGGAATGCGTTGTTGAAATTAGCCATTTACAGATGGGTGACAAAATATGAACACCTATGATACCAATGGCGTACGAATTGAAACTCTCCCATAAATGTTTGAAGCATGAAGTTCCCTTTGGATAGCTCTTGCTGAAATGGATTCTGGAGATAACTATATATGACGCTATCTGGGATAAAGATTGCCCTCGCTTTCTGACTGCTATGGGGGTCAACTCTTATCCTTCTCAGAAAGCTTTTTTCCGTCCACTGTTGTACTTTCACAGACGACAATTTACCGCATTTCGTGTACGGTGTCATAACGGTTGACACAGTACTCTTTGAACGTCCCAAATAATTGCCTGTTTCCGCCACTAAGCAACCAGCGCACTGCATTCCAACAATCATTGCTTTTTCGAACTCTGACAAGTCAGTCATTACAAAGTTTTCCAGAGCATATGGTAAGCGCATGCAACACCTATGGCTGATGTTGGGCGACTGATATCTTACCTTTCATAACCACTAGGTGGCAGAATTGAGTGCAAAGTGACATGTGCGTTCTGGTCCTTTGAAATGGACCACACCTTTTTCATGGGTGTTCATATTTTGTCACCCATCTGCACCATTACTATTTATTAAATGTATGCAAAGTATTATTGGCCGGTCAGATTTTTTCAATAGGTTAAGAGCCGAAATCCCATACACTTTAGTGTATATAATTTGTATAGTAATGTTATTTTCACAACGGTAAATCAAAGATTGCTGTATTTAATTTTCATTTAGACAGCTAAAAAGAATGTCCGGAATATTTACACATTTGGGAGACATTTAAAATGTACTTTAGTTCTGTAGCAGAAACTAATTTCTATTGTATAAGCAATTACAAAAGCTTAGGTTATTTTAGAACATACTGAAAAAAGGGGATACAATAAAGGATTAAATCTAGATTTTTCAGTGTTTCAAGCCGAATCTATTTTGCTAACATTTCTGTTCATTTGGCTAATGTTTTTTTATTTCTTATTTGCCAAATCGCTACTGTTGGTCAAATGCCAGCAAGAACACTGTATACAAGTGAAATTTCAGTATAGATGATCATTACAAATGTAATTTTCAAATTGTTTTATAGCATAGCCAGGGGTGGGGAATTTCTAGAAAATCTTACCAGCCAAGGATTTATTTCACCAGCCAGAAAAATGCAATGTAGAGTAGAAAATTTTTATTTTTGAGTTGCGTAAATGTTGCTATAATTGGTTACTATTACTATAAAATAGAAATTAGTTCCATGTTTACATTACAGTAACTAGGAAAGTTGAAAAATATAGCTAACTACAAAAAAAAAAAAAAAAAAAAAAAAATGTTTTTGCATATTCAGGGTTCATACAGAGTTGGGAAGAAAATATCCAAGGAGTACCCAAAAAATCTAAGGACTCCAAAAAATTTAAGGATTTGCCATTTTCTTTTTTTTTGTTGTTGTTGTCGATGTTTTTATGTGCTGCACCGTTATGTGGTATGCACACTATAATTTTTAATGCCCAATTTGGAGAGAAAAACATTTCAAAAACAAATTTTACTCTATTAGAATCTAATTTTTAGTGCTGAAATTGCACAGTCACAATATATTTCTTATTGATTTCGTAAGTTTAAATACAAAATTGACAATCTACTTTTTTATGCAGTGACTAATGGTCATGTCACAGGGGTGATTCTGAGTAAAAAAAAATTCTGAAATTCACAGGAAATCTTCTGAAAAGTTACACCAGAGTGGGGGGGGGGGGAAATCCACTCCCGACACTAGTTATTAGTTTTCTCCGTGGCTCTTTGACGAAATTTGCGTTTTCCCCCGCGATCCTTTGACGAAATTTGCGTTTTCCCCCACGATCCTTTGACGAAATTTGCGTTTTCCCCCACGATCCTTTGACGAAATTTGCGTTTTCCCCCACGATCCTTTGACGAAATTTGCGTTTTCCCCCACGATCCTTTGACGAAATTTGCGTTTTCCCCCACGATCCTTTGACGAAATTTGCGTTTTCCCCCACGATCCTTTGACGAAATTTGCGTTTTCCCCCACGATCCTTTGACGAAATTTGCGTTTTCCCCCACGATCCTTTGACGAAATTTGCGTTTTCCCCCACGATCCTTTGACGAAATTTGCGTTTTCCCCCACGATCCTTTGACGAAATTTGCGTTTTCCCCCACGATCCTTTGACGAAATTTGCGTTTTCCCCCACGATCCTTTGACGAAATTTGCGTTTTCCCCCACGATCCTTTGACGAAATTTGCGTTTTCCCCCACGATCCTTTGACGAAATTTGCGTTTTCCCCCACGATCCTTTGACGAAATTTGCGTTTTCCCCCACGATCCTTTGACGAAATTTGCGTTTTCCCCCACGATCCTTTGACGAAATTTGCGTTTTCCCCCACGATCCTTTGACGAAATTTGCGTTTTCCCCCACGATCCTTTGACGAAATTTGCGTTTTCCCCCACGATCCTTTGACGAAATTTGCGTTTTCCCCCACGATCCTTTGACGAAATTTGCGTTTTCCCCCACGATCCTTTGACGAAATTTGAGTTTTCCCCACGATCCTTTGACGAAATTTGCGTTTTCCCCACGATCCTTTGACGAAATTTGCGTTTTCCCCACGATCCTTTGACGAAATTTGCGTTTTCCCCACGATCCTTTGACGAAATTTGTGTTTTCCCCACGATCCTTTGACGAAATTGGCGATTTTTCTGCAAACGATTGACAAAATTTATTTTTTTTCGGCGACCATATGTCCGAATTTTCGGACTGGTGACAGATATTTTAAAATTTTCGCAAATGAATGCCTTACATTTTCGGAAAATTCGGACTAGAATCACCCCTAGGTCATATAAATAGAGATTAGTCAAACCCCAAACACTTATTATGTATATCATATACATGATACATCTTTTAAAAAAATTTAAAAGAATGCTAAATGCAACATACAAGAAAAAATATAACAAGTTTTAAATTTATTCTTTTAGCACAAAGGTAATCGCTTTCTTTGAAGGTGAAGTTTTGACGAATTCGCATTTTGTTCGCGATCTTATGATGAAATTCGCGTTCTTTTTTTTTTTGGCGATCTATTGGGGGAAATTCGCGTTTCTTTTGCGATCTTCTGGGAAAATTCGTGTTTTTTTCGCGACCTTTTAATGGAATTCGCCTTTTATTTAAATTGTTTAACGAATCTGAGTTTTTTTCGCGATCTTTTGATGGAAACCGTGTGTTTCTCGCGATCCTTTGACGAAATTTGAGTGTTTTTCGCGATCTATAGACGAAATTCGCGTGTTTTTCGCGATCCTTTGAGGAAATTCGCGTGTTTTTCACAATCCTTTGAGGAAATTCGAGTGTTTTTCGCGATCTTCTGGGGAAATTTGCGTTATATTTCGATCGTTTGACGAAACTAAAGTTTTTTTCACGATCTTTTGATGGAAACCGTGTGTTTTTCGCGATCCTTTGAGGAAATTCGCATTTTTTCGCGATTTTTTAGGGAATTCGCGTTTTATGCGATCTTTTGAAGAAATCTGCTTTTTTCTCAATCTTTAACGAAATTCGCGTTTTTTCGTGATCCTTTGAGTAAATTCGCGTTTTTTCGCTGTCTTTTAAGAAATTCGCGTCTTTTTAAGAAATCAGAGTTTTCCCGCTTTGACAAAATTTACAAATTTTTTAGGCGATCGATTTACGAAATTTGACGGTATTTTTTTTAAAATATATTTGCGAAAAACGCGATTTTTCCGAAATTCTTGGCTAAATGTCAAACATCGATAAAATTTAAAATAAAGGTCGGCTAACAGTGCCGAAAAACGGACTTTACGGACCTAATAATTGAAAAGGTGGGAGCTCTGCTATTAGGATTACCCTACCCAATCAATGTTGTGCTTCAGATGAACGACGTGCATAAAGGATTTACCGTGCGTTTTTCAATCACGATTTTTTTCCCCTCTGCAGCAATATCGCTTGTGTCCAAAGCCGCAATAGAATATAAGGAGTTTCTAAGTAGTGGTTTGCTTATCTAAGTAGTTCTAAGTACTACTTGGGAATGTTTTCATTTCTAAGGAGTTTCCAAGGAGTCTAAGGAGTCTGTGTGAACCCTGATTTCTATAGTTTACAGTTTTCAAAAACTACCTTAAAAATCCACTCACCCTGTCAGAAAATTCACTCGCCAGTGGTGAGTAAAATGATACATTTCCCCACCTCTGAGCATAGCAGTACTATATATCACTAGAAATAGGACTGCATGATTTAAACAGGTCTAATTTTATTTAAGCCAGCTGGAATTTTCTTTTGCTTTTAAGCAATTAAAAAAAGCTGCCCTTATTAAAATAAGAGTGGTATACAAGGAATTCACATTAAAATACCAATTTTTACTGCATAATTTTTCTAAAAATTATGAAAATTTAAATATTAACCATAAATTAGTTTGACACTAGAAAAAAATTTAAAAAGATATTAAAGAAATGTATGCACATGCACCAAACAGAATGTACCAAGAAAACATTATGGAAGTTTAATAACAAATGATCCTAGTAGTAGAAACAGTGCAGCACAGCAACAGGTAGTGCAAATTTTTTTTTATATATCTTGCAGATCAATCCAGCAATTTAAAAATTCTGGGCTAAGAAAAAACTGCTAACATAATTTGTTTCTAGATTTATTTTACTTTCCACTTATATTTTCTTTGTAAACATAAATGCAAACTGTGCTTATTTTATGAGCTGCTCTATTTCTTATGATAGTAAGCTTGGACCAGCATTCTTGGGTTGTAGATAAAATCTTGATGTTACAGATTAACAGAAATCCTGCTACTAAAATTATGGTTTTTAGATGATTAAAAGAAGTTGTCTTTTGAACAGCTTTCTTATTGGATTTTCAAGATGCAAAGGATTTATTTTATGGCAGATAACTACCCAGTTAAGAGATTTCACGAAATAAAACTGGATATTATTGCATCGTTATAAGTGGCTGGATAGCATTTTCATTCTTTTCTGGATGGCAGAACGAGAGGATTTTAATGATTAAGGAACATCAAAAACCGGGTAGATTTTCATAGTTTAAGATTTGTTACTTTTAAAAGTAGCACGTAACAATCAAGGACAAATTAATGATTTACAGTGAGTGAAAAAAAAAAAAAAAAAATATGATGAAAACATTCACAGAAGATTCTGCATGCATGAGAATTTCTTTACATCGTATTTTATAAAACAAAACATCGAAAAGCAAAAGTTATTTAAAATTTATAATTCTATTACACAAGCATGTTATTCCTAATACAAATATTTTTTAAATAATGGTTTCTATTAAATGACTTCATATATTCCTTTAAAAATATTTAGGGTGTAAAAGAAATAACTTGCATATCAGTAGTGTCTCTGAAATAAATATATATATTTTTTCTTTTTTTAAATGGTGCATTTTTATTGTATGCAAGTAAAAAAATTACTAGGCAATTTTATTAAAATAAATTTCCCTTTTTTTAGAGTTATGAATTAAAAAGGTTCAAAAGATCAGTTAAAGGAAAATAGTCTAAAAAATTTATTATCAATGCATTACTCTAATAACATTTACACAATTAAGAAATTGCTATTTATTAAATTCTAGCGCAATAAAATGTTATGTGTATACTAATAAAAGATGAGTTTGTGTGCGTGTCCATTGGTGATGGAGTAAAGAAATCTATTACAGATAGGTCTGAAAATGTAGATAAAGCAGTTTCAAATGCAACTGAGGCTCTTTTTTTTTTCCATTTTTTGATAATTATCGATATTAAACATAATGAACATTAGGCCTGGGCCTTAAATCGATTTAAAGCTTACATCGGAAATCCGATTTAACCATTGGTCTTAAATCGATTTAAGCTAAAATCGGAAATCGCGATTTAGCCGTCGTCTTAAATCGCGATTTAGCCGTCGTCTTAAATCGCGATTTAGCCGTCGTCTTAAATCGCGATTTAGCCGTCGTCTTAAATCGCGATTTAGCCGTCGTCTTAAATCGCGATTTAGCCGTCGTCTTAAATCGCGATTTAGCCGTCGTCTTAAATCGCGATTTAGCCGTCGTCTTAAATCGCGATTTAGCCGTCGTCTTAAATCGCGATTTAGCCGTCGTCTTAAATCGCGATTTAGCCGTCGTCTTAAATCGCGATTTAGCCGTCGTCTTAAATCGCGATTTAGCCGTCGTCTTAAATCGCGATTTAGCCGTCGTCTTAAATCGCGATTTAGCCGTCGTCTTAAATCGCGATTTAGCCGTCGTCTTAAATCGCGATTTAGCCGTCGTCTTAAATCGCGATTTAGCCGTCGTCTTAAATCGCGATTTAGCCATTGGCTTTAAATCGATTTAAAACAAAATACTGATTCAGAGCTAACATCAGAAAACCGATTTATCTACTTTGATGTATCTACCACTTACATGCCAAGCTGGTTTTAAATCGATTTAGGAGGATCCGATTTAAGCAAACACTGCAAGCCTCAATGCTTTCCGATTTAAGACAAACAAGGCAAGCTGGTGTTAAATCGATTTAGGATGATCCGATTTAAGCAAATATCGCAAGCCTCCATGCTTTCCGATTTAAGGAAAACAAGGCAAGCTGGTGTTAAATCAATTTAGCAAGATCCAATTTAAGAAAAAGGCGATTTAAGAAAACGATGATTTAAGTAAGAATTGATATTTATTTATTTATTTATAAACAAGATTCAGAGTTTGAGATTGGAATGTGTATTTTTCAGAAATTAAGAACTTATATAGTGGAAAGTTGAAAGGAAAAAGTAATGTTTAAATCTTAAAATCCAAATTCATCGAATTTCAATTTATATACTAATGCAATCTTTTGATGATAAATTAAGTTTTCACATATTTGAGTAATATTGCAATATGTATTTTTTATTTTACAATATTCTGTAATTAATTAAAATGTTTTAAAGTAGAATCCTGCATTGTTTCAAAAGATTGTTTTCCTGAAATTCATTCAGCATTTATATGATTAAAAATAATAATAATAAAGTTTTATATTTAAAATCCAAACTCATCGACTTGCAGTTTATACTTTTATGCATTCTTATGATGAAAAATTCATTTTTTACATGTTTTAGTAATATTTTAACATTTATTTTTTATTTTCTAATTTCTATTATTTTGTAATTAATGAAATTATTTTAAAGGTATAGTCATGCATTTGTGTATCACTATTTGGCCGTGATCCACATGAAATATTTTTCTTTTACTAATATTTTTTTCCTGAAATTGATTGAGTATTTATGGTTGGAAAAAAAAGATAAAGTTTCATATTTAAATCCAAATTCATCGAATTTCAGTTTCTATTTTTATGCATTCTTTTAATGAAACATTCATTTTTCACATGTTTGGGTAATATTTTAATACATATTCTTTATTTTTTATTATTCTGTAATTAATTAAAATATTTTAAAATAGTCATGCATCAGATTTGACATCCGATTTCAATGCCAGTCACATGGACTGAGTATCTTGCTGAAATTGATTCACTATTTATATCCAAATTCATCCATTTTTAGTTTATATTTTTATGCATTATTTTCATGAAAAATTAATTTTCATATGTTTAGGTATTATGGGAATATTTTAGTTTTAATTTATTATTTTGTAATTAATTAAAAACAATGTAATAAAGTTCTGTAATGTAACTTTATTTTTATAGCAGAATGAGGGAGGGCTGGAGGAGGCATTCATTATATTTTTCTGCAGATCTGCGATTTTTTGCTTTGACATTTTGTTATCATTAAAAAGAGATATTTTAAGATTATATTTTATTACTAATCTTAAAGGATGGCAACAACCACGAAAAAAATCAGCAATTTCAGTGATGTGCTCCAAGGGTCACACTTTCAATCCTTCTCCATCCGCTATATAAATGTCAGCATTTATGTTAAACAAATCTTATTTTAATCTAAAAGTTAAAAAGATATAAAATTGCACCTTATTTCTCATATCCCCCCCCCCCCTTTTTTTACTACATTTCTCATCATGGTAAATGAATAGTTAAATTCATCATTGAAGTCTTTTAATATGCTTCTGTTTTACCTCAGTAACTTTTTTAATCTCTGTCTGGAAAAAAAAAAAAGTGTATGTAGGCTGTTAGCAATGAAGTGCTATTTGAGTGGGCTAGGGGAAGCCCCCCCCCCCCCCCCCCCCTTAAGGAATTTAGATTGTAGCAGGCATAATAAGAAGTCAGACAAAAAAAAAAATATTTTCTTTTATATTACTTCTTATAGAATGAGTTTATAAAATGTATTACAATAGGTCACTAATTTTTAAAATGGAAAAAAAAAACTAGTGTTTTGGGACATTAAAAGCTTTTTTATGTGTAAAATATACCTCTTTTCAAAATTATTTGACAAATTGAAAGCTAAGTATACTAAATACAGCAGGGGGGGGGGGGGGGCACATAAAGATCGTATTTTGTTACTAAAAATTAAAAAATAGGCTTCCATATTCTAAAATGTAAAATTGGTGTTAAATCGCGATTTAGCACTAAATCGCGATGTTGGATGGATGATAAATCGATTTAAGAAATTTCTACATCGCCCAGTCCTAATGAACATATACAAAATGACACAATTGCAGCTGTGTGGTCCAAAATTATTCCAAAAAGATCTTTAAAGCAGGGAACAAAGCGGGAGAAACTTTTTGAATTCAGTGTTCAAATCGAAATACAAAAAATGTTCATTTACTGTGGGTACTTTTCTGATCCTCACAGTGTTTCATTAAAAATATTTTTCTTTTCTATAAATAAATTTAAAAATCTGAAATGTTGATCGTGCCTTCCCCCCTCTATCCATATTTTAAATCTTAAAATTTTATTTGTGGTCCAAGGGGAACCACAACTTTAAAATACTTTGGTCCCTTTTGACAAATTGAGTCTCCTATCAATAATTCAGATTCATATTTTAAAGCTATAAAATGAACCTGTTGTATATTTAGAAGGGGAAAAAAAAAAAAAAAAAAAAGCAATCGTTTCAATAATAAAACCATTTGCCAACTTGTAAAAAAACTTAAGGGGAAATTATATTTTTAAATGCAAAAAAGATACAATTATAAAGCTTAGTTTATTGAAAAGGACATACTTTTTGTTGGGCAACAAGGCATTTTTGTTGGAATGAAAGGACACTTTTGTTACACTTCCAATTGGATTATTTTTGACAGTATAGCATACATTGGTGTCGGAATCTATCGTTTTCTTCTGGAAGGTATGTTCGTAGCTCAGTGGACAAAAGCGAATTTTGCTTCTAATAATTCATTAATAAGCATAAAATCCTAATTATTTCGGAAAGGGAGGAAGGGTGCACGGAATGCTTCAACTAAGAACTAAGCCATCCCCCACCCCCAAAATTCATGTTCATTGGCATTGCATGTAAATTCAAATTATGCTATATTTAAGAATATCAAAATAATTAAGTCCCATTGAAATAATTCCTTTTTCCAAATATTCCACCAAAATGTTCAATTAGTGCAATATCGTTTGATATCACATATTCTTTATAGGTAATTCATATGATCCCTATAGAGTTCAATTCAATATTAACTATCAATATAAATGTGCCGTTCAATTTCTTTTTGTATACCTAAGTTTTAAATTAATCTACATCCCTTTTACATATTACTTTAACATTCCCAGAAACACTCTGCTCTTTTATCTACGAAAAAAAAAAAAAAAAAAAAAAAAAAAAAAAAAAAAAAAAAAAAATTCACAGCCATTTCATTTTGAAAGATTCTTTTCGCATTGCATCTGCCTATACTTTCCCTGTCAGATTAATTTAATGCTTTGCTAAGATAGAAAAAACTTTGGTTAAACCAGCGGTTATATATAAATATCCAGATGCACTTTTAAACTTATGTCATCTTTCATTTTACCGCACTCATTCTACTGCTATCGGCAGCCTTTAAATTCCGTCTTACTTTCTCATATACCAATGCTTGGCTAATTATCACCCATTAGGCTTTTCATCTAAATTTAAACTGCCCCATGTATTCCAATGTAACGGTCATCCCTTGTCAAGATTAGGGCTGGACGATATCAAAAATTTAATATCGCAATATATCAACGAGTTAATATCAATATCGGTGATATATCGCGATAACTACTTTAAAGTGTGAGGGAATAGAAAAATTTCTTATTGCTAAAGACAAATGGTATAGTAGGAATAATTTTATTGCAAATAGCTGTAGGAAGCAAAGAATTAATGTTTTATACCTATTTGCTCATGCAATATTCTTTAAATATATATATATATATATATATATATATATATATATATATATATATATATATATATATATATATATATATATATATATATATATGATACAAATAAATACTTTAGAAAAAGGAACCAATATTCGTTATCTATTTGCACTTATATCATTGATTACATAGTGGTTTTCTTTAGCTTGTTCTCGATTCTTCCTGTTTTATGTATTATTTATGAATAACTTTTTAACTATTTAATTTTATCGCGTAAACGGAGAATATTATTTAAAAAAAAAACTTTACTAGATAAACTAAAAAGTTCTCAATTTTAGGACGTTGATGATTTTAAAATGATTAAAATAAGTGAAAAACAAAAACTGAAACAGATTTAATGTCATAATTGCATGTACTCGTAATTAAATAGTCTTCAGTGAATGACAGATGCAGCAGAAATTTTATTTTTTAATCTTTTCCTAAGAGTATCAATACATTCTTAATAGTTAAAATATTAAGAAAATTTCTCTGTCTTTATACCTTCATATTTGTTTATCTATGGATGAATAAAACATTAAAATTTTTAAAATATACATATTCAAATCCCATTTGGAAATAGACCTATGCTAAGGAAAGTTCACTTTTTTATAAATATTTTGTAAATAACATCTAGACCCATAACAACATATTTTTCCAGAAAGAAACTAACAAAAAAGAAAAACTTACCATAAAATTCTACTTGATTACGCAAAATACTCGGTTTGATATTTAAATCTGTTTTTTATTTCGAAAGTGCCACTGAATTTAAAAGGAAAAAAAAAAAAGAAATGTTGCAAATGAAAAAAAAAAAAATAGAAATAAAATAAAGTTATTGGCTAACAAAAACAAATACATAAACAAAACAATCGATATTCTGCATTAGATTTCAAGAAGTTCGAAATCAGAGAGTCTTGGTTAGTTCAAAGAAATCATTGCATTATAAATTTATGAAAATACTCATAACATTTATTTTAAAAGATTAATAAACAAAAAAATTTAAAACATTAATAATCATATAATTATTTACAAATGAATATACATCTTATAGATACCCACGCCTTGTCCGGATGGCTTTTTAAAAAGCCGTCATGACAGAAAACTCCACCTACCACCCCCCCCCCCCTCATTTTAGCGCGAGAACACATTATTCAAATTCTATTCTTTTAAATGGTATAAAAAGGACCTTGAAAGTGACATCAAGTTTGTAGTGCTTAAGTGCAGAGAAAAAAAAACAGTTGCAAGCAAACAAAAAAAGAAAAAGAATGAAAATCAAAATCTTCTTTTCCTTACTGTTAAAAAAAAAAAAAATAATAATCAATATATCCATATCTCCTATGTAAATTCACCGATTTCTTTCAAATTTTCAGCTAGTTGAAATAATAGTAAATTAGGCTGTGTAAGAAATTTTTATTAAAATTTAATTATTTATTAGAAAGTTACAATGCCTTCCGAAACTTCGAATGAAAAGAAGGAGCGCATCTGCAGTTTGTTTTCGTTTATTCACCTCGCTCCGAGAAATCGGAAGTCATATGTTTACACAATCAGATCATTATGTTTTTCAATGCAGAAAGAAACCATGGATAGAGCTTTTATTTGTTTATTTTTTCTTTTTAACTCAAATATCTACTTTAGTTTTATTATTTTTAAGTACTATCTTTTTTCAGTATTGTAAACGTGTTTCTGATATAAATAATTTGCGGGGAAAGAGAGTGTTCAATGTGGATAGATTTTTTTTTCTTACATTAAAAAAATTCGCTATTAAAACATCTGCTTTAACATTATGGTTTTTTAGTATTGAAAACGCATTCTTGACGTAAATCACGCACTGTTTTTTGTATTTTGGGAGAGGAGGTGGGGTGGAGGGCGGCGGTAGATATATATATATATTTTTAATTAAAATGAAACGAAATTCGGAATCGCCAAGGTCCAATGGGTGCTGGATTTCGAATTTTGTACCGCATATTTATGTATAAAAATTAAAGTACTGGATTTTTCAGATTATTTGTGCGTCTGTGCCGGCCATAGAACATGGTATATCAATTTTAGTGATCTTGATCTGATCACTTAAGCAATTATAAGCACTAGTGTTGACTCTAAGCTGCTTTAGCAGGGCGCAGCGGCCGGCGGCCCTTTTTAATTCTATTTTACGCCTGGCGGCCCTTTTTATTTCTATTTTGCGCCCAGCGGCCTTTTTTATTTCTATTTTGGCACCCGGCGGCTCTTTCGAAATTCTTCCGATGCACCCGGCTGCCTTTTTAATACTTCCTATACGCCCCGTGGCAATTCAGTTGATCTCGGAAAAATATCACAAATTCTATGGACTCTAAACAAACCAGCTCAAAATATTTTTTGTAAACAAGGTACAAGTGTGCCCTTTTTGAAAAAAAGTGCCCTTTTATTAGAATAGTATTCCCTTTTTGAGAAAAAGTATCCTTTTTCAGAATATTGTCCCCTATGTGAAAAATTCCCGCCCGGCGGCCTTTTTTTTCTAGAGTCAACACTAAGCACGTAAACCTATAAAAATTTTTAATGTAAATTAAAATGAAAGGAAAATGTGGTTAAAGAAAATCCAAACTTTTAAACAATGAAAAAAGAAAATAGATTTTTAAATTATTACTCTGTAGTTTAAGCAAAAATAAAGCTTCAAAATTTCTATTAAAAATGTATTATATAACTATTATTTTTACCAAAAAATAGAGAGAGAAAAGTAAAGTAAGGGAAACTATCAATTCGACGTATACTACAAAAAAGTTCAAACCCGACCCAGTCTTCAAATTAGATTCTTGCATCGTCTCAGGTTACCCGAACCCGACCCGACACGCGGTTCGTGTAGACCAACCATTTTAAAAGAAAGTCAGGAATATATTTTATGAAAAAAAAACTATATAATTGAACATTAATGAGTGTATATGTATTCAATTTTGTACTAAAAAGATAAATTTGATATTACAGAATAATTCTTTTTTATATTGTATTAAAATATGAATTTATTTTCTTCCACTTCGAGTTTGTGATGAAGTGTGCCGGGTGTCGGTCGGGTTGATTTTAAGCAGAGTTTTCGGGTTTGGCTCTGGTAAGACGCGACCCGTGCCGCACTACATCCCGAATGAGCAGAAAAAAAGGCCGACCTAGCCTGCATGTCCAGAGCAAAAAGCAAACACGGCTTCAGTCTAATGACACGAAGTTAATCCAAGCGTTCCAGCCCAGTTTGCAGACATCCAGTATAATGCCATTTAATAATATTACATTTACAGACTTTAAAAATAAGGCCCAGATGTAGTAATATTTTTTATTTTTATTGTTCTTTTTTATCTTTTTGCTCATTTATGTCATTTTTTAAAACACGATTTTTTTTTGTCTTATTTAAAATTAAAGAAATTATATAATAAAAAAAAAAAAAATCAGAAATATATTTTCATTGAAAAATTACAACTGGAATTCGTTTAACTAATTTCCACGCCCGTGTGAATATTATCAATAAAATCAATCAGTAAAGTAAATCTTATAAATAAAGTAAATCAGTAAAATAAAGTAAATCAATTCTTACCTTGAATGTAGTCCATAATATTGTAGAGGATGATTATAGCTAAGATAGCTCCATAAATTAGAAGTAGCTTTTGCAAATACCGGTCGAACGCATATACTGCATACTGCAATTTTTTCATTTATTACTTCACCATTTTCATTACCTGGGCATCCAAAATATTGCCACACGTTACTCTTAGCCTCTTTTTTTAAAATCACTTGATCATAATTCGGGCAATTTACCCGACACCGTACGTTCATCTTACTATAAAATATAAAATCACTGCAGATAACTCGCTCGAGAAGACCATACGAACGAGCATTGAATGAAGCCTATAGACAATAGCAATTATTGACTCAACAATGAACAGATGTTCTAGCTCATGTCATTGGCCAGGACGTATCAAACTTGATATGTTCTAATATGTCTAGACCAATAGTAGCAGCGAAATTAAATCAACGACGATTAAAACATTATTCAGTAACGAACGGACATATGTATGTTGATATATTAGAATATGAATTATTCTGGGTCTGGGATATCAACGAAAGACAGATTATCACAGAAGGAGAGTTTAGAATAAAGCGGGGCTGCGAATAAATGCATCTATCGGATGAGAGAAAGGATTGAAGAAGTCATTGGCCAGGACGTATCAAAGACTTGATATGTTCTAATATGTCTAAACCAATAGTAGCAGCGAAATTAAAACAACGACGATTAAACCATTATTCAGTAACGAACGGACATATGTATGTTGATATATTAGAATATGAATTAGTCTGGGTCTGGGATATGAACGAAAGACAGATTATCACGGGAGGGAATTTGAAATAAAGCGGGCTGCGAATAAATGCATCTTTCGGATGAGAGAAAGGTTTGAAGAAGTTATTGGATACGCAATATTCGGCGCTTTTTTTTTCTTGCGGTTCGAAGTCGTGGTGCGGGAAAAAAATGCTATTGGGATATATAAGTAGAGCCAGAGATTAGATATTGCTATTGGGATATATCGTTAGAGTCAGAGCTTACATATTGTTATTGCGATAGTTAAAAAATATCAATATTTGACCGATATATTGATAATTAATCCAGCCCTAGTCAAGATGTCTTACCTAATATCTATTGCTAAAATTTTACGAATGAAAATTGTGAACACCATCACTCTTTGATTGCACTTGATGTAAAGATCAAGATTTGATTTTGGTGTGCCAGCGGGGTCACTCCCAAGATACCTATGTGCGTCTTCAAATCTTCACAAAAATTTCCTTTTTAAGCTACAAGTATTTTTGAATGTTCTGGACCTGTGTCATTGTTTGATATGCACATTTGTACTTCATCACAGAAATATTCAATTTTTGCTGAAATAATGCAAAAGACATTTTCATATTCATATCTGAAGTTTTTATGATAGAAAAACAATCTACAACAAAACGAACTGTTAGTACCTGAAAGTATCCCTTTAACCTTTAAAAAATTCGGAACAAATGCCATATTCACCTGGAGTCTGCCATCTTGTTTATTTGTTGGTTATTGCCAATTTTAAAATTTCTTCATTTGGATTTTTTTTTTGTTTATGTTTAATCTAAATCTTCAAAAATCAAGCATAAAGTGGTTATAATGACCAACAAAGAAACAAAATGGCGGGCTCAAGTGAATAGAACATTTATTTCAAAAATTCTTTTATGCCTAGTACAAGGTGATTATGTATTGAATTGAACAATACACAGCTTAAGGCTTCTGTCCCCGGCAGGTGAAGACACTCATGAGCTAATGCTAAAAATATGAGGAGGTTGTTTGCCAATATCTTGTTTGCATTTAGATATTTAAAATTTTTTGACATTGTATAAGTTGCTACATCGCACTTTCTACTTTTTCAATTTTGGTTATAGATTTTAATAATGACACTTTCCTTTCTGGAAACCAGTTTCAAAAATGGAAGTAACTTTATAAAAAAATATATGCAACCAAAATCGAAAAATTAAAAAAGGGACAATGCAGAGATGGGCTTCAGCTATTCAATAAGAAAAAAAATGAACGTCGAAATACAAATGAGATATTAATGTAAACCTCCCATAGGTTTAGCATCAGCATAAATTTTTAGATATGTT
The DNA here is from genome assembly GCA_963932465.1 of Maratus speciosus. Taxonomy (NCBI): domain Eukaryota; kingdom Metazoa; phylum Arthropoda; class Arachnida; order Araneae; family Salticidae; genus Maratus; species Maratus speciosus. The sequence goes on from OZ010792.1 coordinate 284,013,734, forward strand.
GTTTAAAAATGACAATGTTTTACTAGATCAATTTTCAATAACCTTTATGTGCATGACTTAATTTTAAGTAAACAATACTAAACCAAACATTTGAAGACAATTTACATATTAGAATTACATACAAGATTAGAAAATTCACATATAATTTTTCAAAGTTATTTTCTCCAGTAAATAACACTTTTTGAATAGGGAGTAACAGTAAAAAATAGACACGCCATTAAAAAAAAAAAAATTGAAATTACTTCAATAGCTTTAAGTACAATCCTGCCACCTCTCATATTCTGGTATTTCATCAGTTTCTCTGCATGTCCACGTTCTTCATCACTACTCTTTTTGAAATATTTGCGGAACCCAGGCAATGCCACATCATCTCTGTCAAAGTAATAACTCTGAAAAATAAGAAATCTGTAAATACACAATAAGAATAAAATCCGATATATATACCGACAATTCAAATTTATAAAAAACAAAAATTTGAAGAAACATGAAAAATCAATCTCCCTTTAACTCGGGAGAACACGCTACATGAGATTTTCTCTCAGTCATACTTTAAGGCTTATTTAAATCATTTTTCATTTTAATTAAAATTTCAAAATGTTTTTCAATTATTTTACCTATTTTGTGAATAAAAGTACTAAGCCAACCAAAAAAAGTTGATATTATATGAATGTAAAGTAAAAAGAAAAGCAATTGGGCATTCTCACTAGCGAGTTCTCTCAGGTTAACAGGTAGACCTAAAAATGCAAACTTTAGTTAGTGCTCGTGGCCAGTAAATTCTTTCAGCTTAGTAGACCTTTCTGTTGAAGTAAATACATTATAAAGATAACAGTGTTGACTCTAAGCCGCTTTAGCACCGGTGCAGCACCCAGCAGTCCTTTTTATTTCTTTTTTGCGCCCGGCGGCTGTTTTAAACCCTTCCGATGAGCCCGGCTGCCCTTTTTAACACTTCCTATGCACCCCGTGGAAATTCAGTTGATCCCGGGAAACTATCACAAATTCTAGGGACTCTAAACAAACCAGTTCAAAATATTTTTTTGTGAACAAGGTAGAAGTGTGCCCTTTTTGAAAAAAAAAAGAGTCCCTTTTTTAGAATAGTGTTCCCTTTTTTGAAAAAATGTACCCTTTTGAAAAATTACCGCCCGGCAGCCCCCCTTTTTTCCCCCCCCCCTAGAGTCAACAGCCCTTCAAAACAAATCTGTATCAAATAATTCTCTCTTCTCTACTGGTTATATATTAAAATCGCTAAGGCATTCATCTGCTACGACTGCTAAGAACCAAAATAGCTATCCAAGATTTTGCACCTATTGTTTAAAATAGATTAGAATTTATTGTAGGGATGCACCAAATAGTGATTTTGGCCGAATACCGGGCTTGTTGAATACTTTTATATTTCAAAGTTTAAAGACACTAAAATGTTAAGTTTTAAAACAATTTTACATAATATTTAAAACAAACTTTATGCTGAAAAAAATTTGCAAATAAGAAGAGGGTAGTCATAAAACTAAGAAAATTTTATTCATTTCTTTTAATTCTCAGAAGAAGCCATGCAATTTAGAATTTTATTAAATTCTAAAACACATTTTAAAATCAAAGAGAAATTGTACAGAATCATTTGTTTGTCAGGAAGAGAATAAAGTAAATAAGACAATCTATTCAAATTTTATATGGTGACAACTTAGCAAGAATAACTGTTCTACTCCCCTTGATTAAGCAAGGAAGTTTTTAAAATGCATCCTAGATCGGTGTCTGGAATGGGCAACCATTTTCAGAGATTGTAAAAGTTGTTCTTAAAATCTTAGCAAGAAACAGATTATTTACTGGACAATGTTCAGGAACTTGCATTTGTACATAATTCCTATGAAAATCCTTGTGATTGTTAAATATTATTTAAGAAAATTAACCAAACAGCAAATAAATACAGTAAAACCTCCATAAAGCGACCACTTTCCGTTCTAATAAAAATAGGTCACTCCGAGAGGTGGTCTCTTAATGGAGTAAATGTTTACATCAAAATATAAAAATTTAAGTATCAAAACAAAAGTTAATTACTGCACTTTGACGTTTGCTTCGATTTTACGGTTTTATCTTTTAAAATTTGTATTTTCTAGTCCTTCCGAAGTTCAGTAAATTTTCGGACGGGAACAAATAACGACGATTTCATTAATTTATCTATTTCTTAGAGTTTCCGACAGAACAGGACAGGGGAGTTTATTGACCATCATTCTTAATTTGTTGTTATAGTTAAATCCATTGCCTAAAAAAGCACAAAGGGGTAAACCAGGGTTGCAAAAAAGCCGGCTTTTTTTTGGACAAAAAAGGCCAATTTTGACCAAAATTGGCTTTTATACAGTGAAGCATCTTATAGACTACACATTTTAAAGTGTTTTTAATCAGTTTTAATGACAGTTGATTTAGAATAGAATAAGTAACCAATTTCTGAATAATAAAGGCATAATACTGAAAAAAAAAAAAAAAAATCTTAAAATCACTAGCTCGCTTCAAATCATCTAAGCGAGAATTAGAAATATGTCAGCTAAATTTTAAAAGAGTCATACCAACTGCTTTATCTGGTTTATACTGATCTTTAACCCTGCTATATATAACTTTTCTGAATAAAATTATTTTACTGGAATTAGAATAGAATGAGTATAAAAAATACTTTAAAATGTTTATAAATTCACAGTACTTTATTCTCAAGATCGGAAAGACTTTAAATTCTCTGTACATAATTTAGTCAAATCATTGCCCTTTTCTAGAAATATTCCATTTCTAGATGGCATATCAGGTGCTGATTGGATTTGAAATTTTAAGAAGAGGTAATTGAAAGAGTTAGAAAATTGAAAACCAGAATTGTTGACAAAAGTAAGAGCACTGTTATTATGACACATCCTTGCTCTCGACAAATCTGTCACATCTCCAAATAACCTTAGTAAAAACTTCAAAGCTGAAACATAAGCATGTCCAAGCAATAGCAGATGAAGTTGTAACAAATGAAGACATTTGACTTAATGTGTGGAAGATATTCCCGAAGTAAAAATAGATGTATCTGTAGATGCATGATTGAACGTCCAATATTTGGGAAAAAAGACAAAGAATTTAGTGGCAAAACTATGGCTATTGAAAAGTCCAAGATTGGTTGTGTTTTATGTTTTCCCTGATGCTGAAGACACTGGGATACATTCATTCATTACTCTTGTGACCATTAGAGCAATTTCAGAAATACTTCCAATTATTTTATTATTAGGATAAAAATTGATATGACTAGTTAAATATTGTGTTTCACTCGCATAAAATATCTAATTTGAAAAAACATTTTACTTGTCTATATAATAAATCAGAATTTTATTACAAATTGGATATATTTTTATGAGAGTACCTAATTTAACAAATATTATTATATATATTTAAATGGGAGTGGAACATGATGGTAGGTATTTAACTGGTTATTTCAATTTTATCCACATTATATTTTAACTAAATAATTGGAAGTTTTTTCTGAAACTTTGCTCTAATGATCATAACAATAACAATGGACATTCTCATAGATTATCCTTCTATATAAAAAAAAAAGTTTTGATTTGGAAATGGACCAATAAAAAATCTGCGTAGATACCGTGAAATGCATCCGATTGGTCAGAGCTTTATGACGTTATAAGGGAGGTTACCAATGAGGGACCCGTCTGTCACGAAAAGCGACGCCAACTTAGCAGTATTTCCAGTATTTCACCAAAATTAAGGGTACTTTTCCGTTATACAGACAGCATGCCAAAATGTTAATGCGCCAATTATTTCAGCCCTCATCGTGAAAAGGGATTTTTTTTGTAAACCATGCGAAACATTGTGATTTGTTATTTATGAAACGTGAATGATTATTTAACCTTAACCTTGGAAAGCTTTTTAATTTGCTATTATTCGAAATAAAAATGCTTTTTTTTTTTTTAATAAAATAATTTACTTTTACTGCTGACGCCGAGATAGATTTTACCATTTGTCAATTACCAGATGAGAAAGTTGCGATAAAACTGTTTCAGAAATTTGGAATTCCGTATAATAAAAGGTTGTGTTCAAACAACCATGAAATGAAATTATGGATGAGTTCTGGAAATCTGAAATGGAGATGTAGCTTACGATCATGCGAAGAAAGCGTAGGAATACAACAAAAAACATGGTTTGAAAGTAGGGATTGACTGAATACTGAATAGTCGATTCGGTATTCAGTGATTTGGCATGTAAACCAAATATTCGGCCGAATAATTGCAGATAATTCTTCTACTTCTAAGAAAATACTTCTCTTTTACTTGGAAGTAGAATAGGCTAAATGATGAGTTTCAATATTATGTGCATGAGTTCAAAGTTCAGCTGCACTACCAAAAACAAGTCAAAGGCCATTTTTAATTACAAAAAAAACTTTTCTTTCCTAAAATAGTCTATATAGTGGTGAAATCAGAACAACTGTCTACGATATAGGAAAAAAAGTAAGGAATATGGGCATCTTTCCATTACCATTTAATTTTAATTATTTCTACATTAGTTTTTTCAATTTAAATTTATTTAATGTGTATTCTCTTTAATATACACCTCAAATAAGTATATCAGAGTTTATCTCTGTATATCACAGAGTTTATCTCTGTATGAAACACAAGGATGTTTCCTTACTCGTATTTCCGATCGCACAGCTGAAACTTTAATGGCAGCAATAGAAAACAATGTAGCTGATGGAAGTATTATTTAAACAGATTACTGGAAAGGATATAAAACAGATGAACTGCAAAGTGCTGGTTATGATCATTTCATAGTAAATCACAAATACAATTTTGTCGACCCTAATACTGGATGTCATACTCAAAATGTTGAGAGATTATGGGGCATCGCAAAATGACGCAACAAAAGACATCGAGAACAGTTCGTCATCATTTAGAGTCGTACCTCAGAATTTATGTGGCGACGTCTTCATTCAAAAAATGAAATGTTTACTGCAATGCTAAAAGACATGGCACAGATGTCATATTTGCCCCATATTGGCACGATTTTTTCCTGACGCCAATGTCATATACGCAACGGGTACTTAACTGGCGCCAAAGTGTCGTTATTTTGCTTGATGTGGTAACCTGGATTATGTTGTGGCACGGATGTCATATACCCCATATTGGTGAGATTTTCAGATGCCAATTTGGCGAAAATATCAACAGCATAAACAGCAACATCCAGGTTACCATATCAAGCAAAATAACGACACTTTGGCACCAGTTAAATACCCGTTGCGTATATGACATTGGCGTCAGAAAAAAATCGCGTCAATATAGGACGTATATGACATCTGTACCTATGTTGTTTATGCTGTTGATGTTTTCGCCTAATTGGCAACCGAAAAAAAAAAATCGTGCCAATATGGGGCAAATATGACATCTGTGCCAAAGAGATTTGTAATTTTATGGCATCAGTTTAATATGATTTTTTTATTTTATTACTTTATTGTATAACAGTTATTTGTTCATTTATTTTAATTATATATTTGTGATTTAATAAAATAGTTCGTAAAATTCTGTAATTTTCAAATGTTATATTTTTAAAAGTGCTCACTTTACTGTCGACAATGTTTCTTTTATTTTTCAAATGTTTCAATTCACGTGATTTTCATTTTGCGTCAACTATTGCGCTTGGCGACAATGTCCGTATAACGGTAAAGTACCAAAAAAGCATAGCCTACTATGATATATACGGCCCATGCATTTTGCCGAAAAAGTGAAGTCTGATTCAGCTTCAAATTCTGAACCAAAACATCACAACGTGCTCTTTTTTGTTTACATTTATACCCTGCCCAGATAGCAGCGGCTTGTTTCTCATCGTCGAAGTTTCAGAATCATTGATCGTATTTTCAGAATAAATTAAATACTTAAATTCTTGATTTAAAAAGGATATTTTACACAGCTTGTAGTATTTTAGTGTTCACATACTTTTAAGATTAGCTAAATTACTTATTGTTTACTTGATCGTTTGGTTCATTCTGTTATTCTTTTTTGAATCTCCCGTATTTACATAAAAATAGCTTATGTTTCATATTAGGGATGCAACGGATATCCGGCTGATTTTTCAATATCCGAAATACCGTCGGATATCCGAATCACAATCACCGGATATCCGACTTCTCTGCCGGATATCCGGCAATGCGTAACAAAGCAAATATATAAGGATAAGAGAAATCGTTTGACCCAAACAATGCCAAACGACTTTTGTTTATAATGCAAAATATGAAAGTAAGTCCACTATTTATGAGTAAAAGGTAATTCCCAAAAGTTTAAAGAATTACCAGCTTTCCTAACATTGGTATTTGAACTCTCTATAATAAATTTAAGAATTTATGTTTACATCTTTTAGAAAATTGTACCTTTACTTTCAGAATGTGAAACAAAATCTGAAGTTGTTTATTAAAGTATGACTTTATTAATTTTCTTTCTCTCTTTTAAGTTTAACAATTAAACAGGCCTATGTTTACTTTCTTCTATCTTCAATAGAAGAAAGTATTGTAACAGATTTTTTTCGATTTCTGGTTTTCGGTGGGCTTAGACGTTTTAGGGGTCAGAGATCCCAAAACATGCTTATACAAAATGTTTGTTTGTCTGTCATCATACCATCAAAAAGTGTATGAAGTTATGCATAGAATTGAACCAAATTTTTTGTGAATATTTTTGGCTATAGCCAGCTGGCCCTTCTTCAATATTGGAACATTCCACTGAAGGGGGTGCTGTAATCGTGATTTTTGTGCCATCAAAAAATGTATGAAGTTATGCATAGAATTGAACCAAATTTTTGTGTATGTTTTTGGCTGTGGCCAGCAGGTCCTTCTTCAATATGGAAGCATTCTGTCAGAAAGGAGTGCTGCTGTAATTGCGATTTTTGTGCCATTCTCATTATTGTATTGTCGAAAAGTGTGTTAAATATGTAATAAGTTATCCATATAATCGAACAAAATTTTTTGTGTATGTTTTTGGCTATGTCCAGCAGGTTCTCCTTTAAATTAGAAATATTCCACCAGAAGGGTGCGCTGTAACAGTGATTTTTGTGCCATTTTCATTCTTGTATGTACCATCGAAAATTGTATGAAGTTATGCATAGAATTGAACCAATTTTTAGGGGTATGTTTTTGGCTATGGCCAACTGGTCCTCCTTGAATTTGAAAATAGTTTGCTGGAAGAGGGCGCTATAATAATGATTTTTGTGTTATTTCCATTGTTTTACCATTGAAAAGTGTATGAAACTAAGCATAGAATTGAACCAATTTTTTGTGTATATTTTTGGCTAGCCATCAGTTTTTCCTTGAATTTGGAAATATTCCGCCAGAAGGTGTCACTGTGACAGCGTTTTTTGTAAAATTTTCTCAATTTTTTGCAGTTTTTGTACTGTATATTGGTGGCTCGTGAAGTCATGGGAACTTCGCATCCTGCTAAGCTGTCTATTCACAATCAACTGATGTACAACAGAATAACGAAAAAAATTATTGATTTTAATAAATATCATGATTGAGATTAACTTATTCTTATTTTGATTAATTGACGAGCAGAAATCTTAGATCAAAATCAAAGTTGGTATAATATTGAACTAATAATATCTAAGTATTAACATTTAAAATTACTTTTAGAAATATTAAGACGTATGAGATAGAAGAAAGTTTTGGGATTGGCACATCCAATTAGTTATATTTGTAACCAGAGTTGTATAATATAGATGCACTCCTGCACGTGGAAAATTTTCCGCAAAATTCGGAACTTTGCGGAAAATTTCTTAGAAAAGAAAAGTAGTTTGTTCTTGTATTTTTTTTTAAATACCGAAAAATTAAAAATGTTCTCCAATTTTATGTATGATTTATTTATTGTTTGATAGGGGTGATTCTGTTCCGAATTTTCCGAAAATTTAAGGCATTCGGTTCCGAAAATTAAAAAAAAAAAATCGTCCATCAGTCCGAAAATTCAGACAAAAAAAAATCACTGAAATATATTGCGGATTTCAACAAATGATCGCCGAAAATAAACCAAATCCGTCAATCGTTCGCAGAAAAAATACCCAATTTTGTCAAAGCATCACGGAAAAAATGAAAATTTCGTTAAAGGACTGTGGGAAAACGCTAATTTCTTTAAAGAATAATCGTGGACAAAAAAAAATTTCTTGTCAAAGAATAGCAGAAAAAATGCAAATTAAGAGAAAAGTCAAAGAAGTGCAGGAAAAAAATGAATTTCGTAAAACATAGCGGAAAAAGCGCGAATTTTGTCAAAGAATCGTGAAAAAAATCCCGCAAATTTCATAAAAGAATCGCGAAAAAAAACTAATTTCGTTAAAGGATCGCGAAAGAAACACATAAAGGCCGCGGAAAAAGCACGCATTTAGTCAAGGGATCGCGAAAAAAAATGAATTTTCTCAAAAGGCCACAGAAAAAACACGAATATCGTCAAAGGATTGCGAAAAAAAAAACGAATTTCATCAAAGAATCACAGAAAAAAGCAAATTTTGTGTAAAAGTGCAGGAAAAAAACTAATTTCGTAAAAGCATAGTGGAAAAAGCATGAATTTTGTCAAAAGATCATGAAAAAAATGAAAATTTCGGCAAAGAACCGCAGAAGAAACTAATCTCATCAAAGGATTGCGAATTTCGTCAAAACGCCGTGAAAAAAAGCTTGAATTTCGTCAAAAGATCGCTAAAAAATGCAAATTTCGTGTAAGGATAGGAGAAAAATGCATTTTGTCAAAGGATCTCTAAAAAAAACGCGAATTTTGTCAAAAAAATGCGAATGTCAAAATATCGCGGAAAAACGGAAATTTCGCCAAATGATCGCGGAAAAAAATGAGAATTTCGTCAAAGGGCTGCAATAAAAACTCATCGGTCTCTTTAATGATGATACCTAAGAATGGACCTCTCCTTACAAAATGTGATTCCGTTGTTTCAGAAGCAATGCCTATTATTGCATTTTGTGAGAAGAGGTCATAATATTAAGGATTGGGCTGTTTCTAAATGCATTGACAAAATAATTGATAAGAATTCACCCCTTCATATCATGGATTTTTAGTTTTATTATTTTTTTAGCCAACATAATTTTTCTGTAATTAATATTAATTTTTAAATTAAACGGTAATTATTTTAAAACTACTATTTAAAATTCATACAGTCAAAGTAATATAACACGTCATTTTATTAAACATTAAATTTGCAGAAAGTTTTTGACCCAATATTTATGTGCGCAGAAAGTTTTTGGTTTTATGAGAGTCTGTAACTTCATTATAAATAAAATATTTAAAATTAAAAGTAATTTTCTTTTTACTTATAAATATCACAGTAATTTAACTTAAAATAACAGTGACAACAATGAAAATACCAGTGATTACAGTTTTGACTATAATTCCATTAAGGATATAATAAAAAAAATTTGTTCAGAAGTGACATACCATCACAGATGTGCATTATTCATGTAAGTTAAAAATTAATGCACATCAGATTTTACAAAGTTTTCTAAAACTTTTTAAGAGAGCATAACCATGTGTTTCCGATAATTTCTAAAGTTATAAAATCGCTCTGTACTGTTTGTCAAAAGTGTAACTTCTGAAAGAGGCTAAAGTATGCAAAATGGAATAAAATCTAAATTAAGAAATTCATTTAGCAACCCGATTGTTAATTGCCCATAACATTGGGTGAAAATTGAAAAATAGACATGGTATATATAAAGCTTGATTCTGTTCCTTTGTTTTAATAAAATAAAAATTTTGAATAATTATCTTGAGTTGTTAATTTAAATTGTTTCAATGGTATTTTGTCATGTCTGTATAAATGTAATTCTTTAAGTAGCACATAAAAAAATAACGGGGTGTAAAGATTTTTTTTTTTTCCCTTTCTAACAGTTCAACTCCCCTGCATTTATAAATTTTGGGTACGAAACTCCCCTCTTGGGAAAACTTGAATTCAAGCCATGATATTCAAAGAGATATAGTTTTTGTAAATTATATTTCAATACATGGGCCAATTCACAGTAAGTTGTTTTGTTGCGGAGGGGACATTTAATCATTTATTTCAACTAAATACATCAAAATAATTTTTTTTTCTCCAAGTTTGAATTTTTTTATGAGTGCATAAGATATGTTGAAAACATTCCAACATAAAAAATGAAACAAGTATTAAAAGTGAAAGAGAACAATTTTTTTTTTCTAATTGTTGCGGAGGGGACAGGAAAATATTACAGTTTTAAAATTTTCAGTTTGCATCATTATTTTTCCTATGTATAATAAAGTATAGCACTAAAAGTAGTTTTTTATACTAAATTATGCTATTTAGCATTATAGTCATAAAATATTACACCTGAATTACAAAAAATTCACTGTCAATTATTTTTTAAAAAATTAGCACCATGTTGCGGAGGGGACTGTTTCGGAGGGGGCATTTTGGAATTTAGTTAAAATTAGGAACCTATTCATTATTGGGTATTTTTTAGTAATGGTATACGCTTCTTAGAAAAAAAAATTAAGCTTTTAAGGTCAGTTCATGATAGTCATTAATATATATAATCAATTAATTTTCAACAATCAATGTTATAATTACTAAAACAATCTCTTCTGTACAATGCTTCAGCAACTGAACATGTTACAGGGAGTTTCTTTGTACTGCCTTCAAAGTTGATCCATTGATCATAACTAACTATCGTCAAAGTCAGATTAAAATGTGTTTCAATAACTTCAATACTGCAGTCCATACACTGACGATCAACACAGAGTTCTGTATGTTTACCTTCTTCAGATAATGTTAATTGCATTAACTCTTTCACTTCTTTAACTTGCAGCACACAAGACTTGTTTTGGAAACCATGAAGATTTAAGTTAATCTTTTCATGGTAAATGCAATAGCATACTTCTTGGTGCTTTTGTGAAGCAAACAATACATGCTTAGGTCTTAACATTCAGAATTTAGTAATACCAATACTTTGCTTAGCATAAGAAGTGCAATACAAAGAATATGCTTCATTTAAACACATTTCTAAAACTCTTTTTTGCTTTCTTTCTTTAAGTTTACCTTTACGTATAAGGATGGAATCTTTGATGCCAGGTAACATTCGACTAATGTCATCACGTTAAAAAAAAAGTTGTAATATTCGCAACAGTTTTTTCAGGAATGGCATCAGCTCGTCGCTTTCTTTCTTGAAATAAATTGCACCTTATAACAGAACATTGTGAAATTAGGTCTATTTTCCTGTGTGGAGTTAAATTTTGAACAATTTTTGCAAGTACTGATACCTTCTTAGGAGATTCCTTTGTTAAATTCTTATTTGCCTTGGAAAGTACTTTGCCTAAAGCTGAAGAATTCTTATAACCTGGGGATGATTGATTTTCTGGAGTAATATTGTTACTTTTTTTGTTTGCCCTCGAGTTTGCTTTTCTTTTTCTTTATTACTTTTTTTCTTCTGCTATGTCCTTACTGCTTTTTCCATTTTAGCAGCCTTTACTTTCCATTTCTCTCTTCCTTTCTTCTCTGTTTCATGCAAAGCTGAATTTAACTTTATCCTCTCCCTGTATTCTCTTGATCTTTGTGTGGCTGTTTTTGCCATATTTTTTAGAAACTTTGATAAAATAAAATATATTTTTTAAATTTTCCTACCAATTAAGACAGATATTTTAGAATTACACTCAATTAGGCACTAGACTGATAATGCCAACAAACTGAGAAGCACATGGCCAAAATACTGTGTTGTACAACCTAGTATATATGTGTTAACAAATGTAAAGAAAAGGAAAACATACGCTTCAGTAGTACCATCTAGTAGTAACATTATAAAATAGAAGCTGTAGGAGAATTTTGTTGTTTCAGTGTAAACAATGAATATAAATGGAATAAAAAAAAAAAAAATTGTCCCCTCCATCACAAAAATGTCCCCTCCAAAACATTTTTCTTTTGCTTTATATATATATTTAAATTGTTGAATTTGATACAAATTTGGAATTTATTTATTGCATTCTGCTAATACTTGATAAGTTTAAAGTCAAATGTTTTTCAAAATGTACTGATACTGAAAAAAATAAAAAATTATATTTAAAAATGTTTTGGAGGGGACAACCAAAATTTTCTATTTGTCTAAATTTATTAAATTTATATTTTTTAATCAATTAAAGGCTTAAAATGTTTCAATGTGACACAAAAATGTGGGTTTAAAGCATTATTTTAAAAAAAGAAATGTATTTAAAATACTTATCCTTTAAATAGCATTTTTTAGTTTGTCCCCTCCGCAACACATTTCTCTTCTAAATCCAGGTTTAACAATAAATTACTTTTATTGAAAAATGTTATAAGTACTTTTGTTTACATTTTTCAGAAACTTCAATATCTGCAGATTTTAAAAATATAAAGTTTTATCAGTTTCAAAATAAAAAAAATTAAGATGGCTTGGGACCAAATACTGTGGTTTGGCCCACATTTAAAATGTTTCAATGATGTGTGAAACATGTTTGTAATTTATTGTTTTGAAATGACATTATATAGAGAAATAATTCAATATATAACTAAAAACATATCTAGGGCCGGATATCCGAATCCGGCAGACGGAGGAGCTTCGGATATCCGGTATCCGATATCCGGCAAAATCAATATCCGGTGCATCCCTATTTCATATACACGTTTTAAAATTAAAATTTGGTTTTTATCAAACTACATTTTTCATTACTGGCTTGAAGCAGTTATTTTTGACGAATTTATTGCTACCCATAAAATGTTTGTTTGATATTGTCCGAACTAAATAATAATAGTAAAAAAAAATTGGTCAGTTTTATGACGCTATAAGGGAGGTTACCAAGGGGAGACCCGTCTGTCACCAAAAGTGACGCCAACTTAGCGCTATTTCCAGTATTTCGCCAAATTTCCATAGACTCCCATTGAAATACAATAGGGTTTACTTGCATGCAGGAAATCAACAAATTGAGGTATTTCAATGCAACAAAAACTAATATTAGCTTATGAATAGAGCTTAATTGAACTATTTACATTACTTTTAAGCACAAACAATAATATGGGGTTGGCTAGAAAATAGTGGGGGGGGGGGGGGGGGGGGGGGTTGGTTGGTGAGCGTAGCGAGCAGGGGGCGGTGCTCCTCTAGTATTGTAAAAAGAAAGCAGATAATAGAAACATTAAATGAATCAACATTTACATAATCTGGGCCATTATGCTTTTGATAGACTTTTAACACTTAAAATGTAAAAGTGTGAGAATACGAGTTGAAAAAAGTGTAGCCAGAAAATGTTTTCATTTACACCTAAGCTTGATTCATAGTTAAACTTTTCATTTATCTATTAACTTAAATTCCATATTAAAAAAAAAAAAAAAAAATTAAGACATTGTTTTCCCCATAGGGTAGATGCTCCAGTTTTGGCCACATTGGATCAATTTTCCAATATTTAGCCTGTGAATTGATGCTAACAAATAATATGCATTCTTACACTTTAAGCAAACTCTCTTTTATCATTTACAATATCATGTTTATTTTTTGATAAAATGTGACTTGCAAAAAAAATAAATGTGTGAAACTAGTGCGTGCTTACATGTATTAAGATTTTTGCTTAGCTGACAAGTTTTCAGAATCTTTCAACATTACGCACTTATAGGGTTCTATTTGTTCTGAAACAAATTTCTATTAGGTTTTATGGAAGTAAGCTTTCTCACTACTGCAATTTTACATTTAAATTAATTATTTTAACAGTTTAATGGGGGGTGGCCAAAACTGGTGCATTAAATTTGCTATATGTACCAGTTATGGCCAGAGGGTGGCCAAAAAGGATACAACATTATGTTCCACTTTTGGCCACATGATTCATTATTATAGAGGGAATTTTAGCCATTTAATAAATTTAAAAACATCTGGATAAATCAAAATCAATTTAGTTTTGTTTTATATAGTAATGGCTTCAATAATAATAATAAAAAGCCAGGGGCTAATGGCAGCTCTATAAAAGAGATTTTGTTATTCTCTATCCAATAGATAATTCACTTTAGAAAGAAGGACATTGCTATAAAAAACTAAAAATATATAGTCAGGGGTGATTGTGACTCAGAGTGAAAAACCCTGAAAATTAACTGATACAAAGTGAAAAACCCTGAAAATTATCAATGCAAAATATACCAATATTAATTTACATAGCAACAGCATGACAATCAAATGACATATTTCTGCTATTGTTTTTTGAAATATACATTTGCAGAAAAACAATTTGGTAAACTTACATTAATTTCACTGAAAGCTAAATGTAGGGGTTGATTCTGTGCAAAAAAGAAAAAATCTGAAATCCACAGCAAACTTTCTGAAAGGTCACAACAGAGGGGGAGAGGGAAGGGAATCCACTACGGCACTAACTATAACGTGTTTTTTTCGCGCCCCTTTGGCGAAATTTGCCGTTTTTTCGCGATCTTCTGGCGAAATTTGCCGTTTTTTCGCGATCTTCTGACGAAATTTGCCGTTTTTTCGCGATCTTCTGACGAAATTTGCCGTTTTTTCGCGATCTTCTGACGAAATTTGCCGTTTTTTCGCGATCTTCTGACGAAATTTGCCGTTTTTTCGCGATCTTCTGACGAAATTTGCCGTTTTTTCGCGATCTTCTGACGAAATTTGCCGTTTTTTCGCGATCTTCTGACGAAATTTGCCGTTTTTTCGCGATCTTCTGACGAAATTTGCCGTTTTTTCGCGATCTTCTGACGAAATTTGCCGTTTTTTCGCGATCTTCTGACGAAATTTGCCGTTTTTTCGCGATCTTCTGACGAAATTTGCCGTTTTTTCGCGATCTTCTGACGAAATTTGCCGTTTTTTCGCGATCTTCTGACGAAATTTGCCGTTTTTTCGCGATCTTCTGACGAAATTTGCCGTTTTTTCGCGATCTTCTGACGAAATTTGCCGTTTTTTCGCGATCTTCTGACGAAATTTGCCGTTTTTTCGCGATCTTCTGACGAAATTTGCCGTTTTTTCGCGATCTTCTGACGAAATTTGCCGTTTTTTCGCGATCTTCTGACGAAATTTGCCGTTTTTTCGCGATCTTCTGACGAAATTTGCCGTTTTTTCGCGATCTTCTGACGAAATTTGCCGTTTTTTCGCGATCTTCTGACGAAATTTGCCGTTTTTTCGCGATCTTCTGACGAAATTTGCCGTTTTTTCGCGATCTTCTGACGAAATTTGCCGTTTTTTCGCGATCTTCTGACGAAATTTGCCGTTTTTTCGCGATCTTCTGACGAAATTTGCCGTTTTTTCGCGATCTTCTGACGAAATTTGCCGTTTTTTCGCGATCTTCTGACGAAATTTGCCGTTTTTTCGCGATCTTCTGACGAAATTTGCCGTTTTTTCGCGATCTTCTGACGAAATTTGCCGTTTTTTCGCGATCTTCTGACGAAATTTGCCGTTTTTTCGCGATCTTCTGACGAAATTTGCCGTTTTTTCGCGATCTTCTGACGAAATTTGCCGTTTTTTCGCGATCTTCTGACGAAATTTGCCGTTTTTTCGCGATCTTCTGACGAAATTTGCCGTTTTTTCGCGATCTTCTGACGAAATTTGCCGTTTTTTCGCGATCTTCTGACGAAATTTGCCGTTTTTTCGCGATCTTCTGACGAAATTTGCCGTTTTTTCGCGATCTTCTGACGAAATTTGCCGTTTTTTCGCGATCTTCTGACGAAATTTATCGTTGTTTTGCGATCTTCTGACGAAATTTATCGTTGTTTTGCGATCTTCTGACGAAATTTGTCATTTTTCGCGATCTTTTGACAAAAATTGAAGTTTTTTCACGATCCTTTACGAAATTTGCGTTTTTTCCGCGAGTCTTTGACGAAATTAGCTTGCTTCTTTTCGTGATCCCTGGACGAAATTCGCGTTATTTTCGCGATTCTCTGACGAAATTCGCGTTTTCCCGCAATCCTTTGACGAAATTGCCGATTTTTCTTCGCACGATTGACGAAATTGATCTTTTTCAGCGATCATTTATCAAAATTCGCGATATATTTTCTGTCCAAATTTTTGGATTTACGACCGATTTTATTTTTTTAATTTTCGGAAATGACTGCCTTAATTTTTCAGAACAGAATCACCCCTGGCTAAATGACTTCATCAAATGGAAAGTGCAATTTTGCTAAATATGCAAAGTTCCAATTCTATAATCAGTAAATAAATTTATTCCAAGTACCCATGAAACAAGCACAAATTAACTGTTAAGAGTAGTATATCTTATTAGTAGATTTAATGCAAGTCATATATATGACACCTAGATATTTGAAAGCAGTGAAAAAATGTCAACACCAATCCAATTTTACTTCAAAGTGGCTAAGTAAAAGAAAAGAAAAAAAAAAAGGTTTTTTTAAGCTTTGCTTTTACACAAGGTAAATTCCTTTTTCCTGCTTTCTTCCTGGGTATTACACATTACGCATATAAAATTTTTGTACTGAGATTGAGATGGATGACACAATACCAGGAAGAGGTGATTCCGAGTTAAAAAAAAAAAAAAAAGGGTATCTGAAATTTACAGCAACTTGTATGAAAGGTTACAGCAGAAGGGGGGGGGGGGGGGGGGAATCACTCCTGGTTCTAATTATGTGTTTTTTTTTGTTTTTTTTTTGCGATCCTTTCATGAAATTTGCGTATTTTCCGCGAAATTTGCGTTCTTTTCACGATTCTTTAAATAAATTCATGTTTTTTCCCGTGATCCTTTAACAAAATTTGCGTTTTTCTGCGATCATGGCGATATCTCCCTTTTTCCATCCTTCCTTTGACGAAAATCGCGTTTTTCCTGCGATCATTTGACGATATTTCCGTTTTTCCACCAATCCTTTGACGAAAAGTGCTTTTCCACTAAACATATCGATCTCATAAACCCGGAAGGATCGATCGAAAAACCCGGAAATCCGGGGTACACCCGGAATACAATCACCCCTGTATAGTATTGTGTTTATTTTTGATAAAACAAAAGGAAAGGTGATATATGTAATTGTTTAGATATGATCAATAAACTAAAACAAATTTTGAAGGATTTTACAACTTATAAATTATAACATGATTTAATTGCTTGTATTTTTCCTAAAGAAATGAAGACATTCCAAAATTTTTGCAATATTTCAGGCACAAGGATTTAGAGATACTAAATATTGTGAAAATCTTTACTAGAGACATCTAAATTCAAGTAAGAATGTATTTCACATTATTTAAAAAGAACAGGATTCATTTTACCAAGTTTAAAAGAGATTATGTGCTCTTAAAAAATGGCCTAGAAGGAACACTGCTCTAATATAGGAAGTAAAATTAAGGCCATTCAAAATGTAATGCCAGCACTACAAGCTAGCAAAGTTTTGGAGTAACCCGTTCTTGCCTTACATCGGAAGTTTGTAGAACGGACACCACTTTTCTCTAATAATGTTGAATATCAAGTAGTAGATCTAGATACTAGGAATTGAAGCTAAAAATCAATTAGAAAAGTGGATTTTAGATATTGTCAGAATACTATTTCCTATAAAAATGGAACAACTTTTAAGATTCTGTCCAGAAAATTGTAGCCGGCAAGATAGAAACTCCATTTCAAGATGGAAGACCAGGCATGAAATGGTATGATTCTCTTCTGAAATCACACCCTAAAATAACTTGCAAAGAAGCAGGGTACATAAATAAAGCACAAGCTAATATAAATCAAAAGATGATTTAATAACTTTTTGATGAAAATCAAACCAAAATCAGAAAATGCTTTCAAGAAATATAACTCTTTGATGAAGAATCAAGTGTTCTAAACAAGCCACAATCCATGAATTATAAAACTGATTAAAATAGTTCATCTTTATATCCTATAGGCACTGTTGTCCCTTTTATGAATCAAATTTAAATATATTTTTTTGTTTTTTAATTTAAATTTTCAGTTAAAATCAACAAAAGTAATACAGTCAAGGATCTATAATCCGCACTCCCATAATCCGCAATTTTCTATAATTCGCATTGCTTAATGAATGTAAACAATTACACAAATTTACAAATTCTTGATCCAAAAACGATTTTTTAAAAGAAATATCTGAAAATTTTAAATATAAAAGTGAATACAATCAATTTTTTAATACAAGAATTTGAAAAATGCATTTTTTGAGATAGCATATTAAATTAATTATTATATATCATATTTAAAATAGTGTCCAGAAATAAGAAAATGACATATAATCCATAATACTCCATAATCCACAATATTCCATAATCTGCACAACTTTTGGTCCCAACTTGTGCGGATTAAAGAACTTTGCCTGTATATTTTACTTTGTTTTTATCAATTCATAAAGAAATTTGCAAAATTCTCTTAATACAGCAAACAAATATATGTGTGGTAAAATAGATGTTGCATAAAAATGCTTTATTTTTACTTATCAATTAAAATGTTTGTTAAACTACATGATATTGGAGTGGCCAAAACTGGTACAAATTGGAATAAATTACTTGAGTTATTACTCACAATCTAAAATATTCTGTAGAAAGTCATAGCTAACAGAAAGACAAATTTACTAAAGAATGATGTTATGATTTAATATGCTTCAATCGGTCAAGAACTGCAAAATTTCTATTTCAAATTTTCTCTAAAAGTGGCCAAAACTGGTGCATCTACCCTATTACTTCATTATATAATCTCTGGCAAATCTATACAGTATTCATTGTGAAACTTTTATATAACCATTTTACCCCACACTATACCCATTTTCACCTGCATGGGGTAAAATGGGTATACGAAACATACATCTATTAAATGTTTTATTATAGACATACTTTTGTAGCCTAAAAAAATAAAAATTGTGTATTTCCATTCCAAGAATATGCAATGTAAAGAAAATACAAAAAAAAAAAGTTTTAATTGTTTAACATTTATGAGAAAATTTTAACTGAACATTTAAAAATAGTGAATTTTATACCCATTTTATCCCACCTGACCCTAATAAAAATACAATTTCTCAGTATTAAAAACAATATTATGAGCAGCATATGCATGAATATGCACTCTTAAATAGAAACAAACTTTTCAAAATTTCATTTAAATTTTACTTACAGAATGCATTTTATTTATTTAATTTGGATATTTGCTAGCTTTATTTTTATACACTTATGGACCAAACTCTCCTTAAATATTATACCTCTTTCTAATTTCTCTTTTTATGATTATAACGTAATCTCTCCATATGGACTCGTAAGAAGCAAGAAAGTTTCCATTTTGATGTGCTACATTTTGTGATAGTTTAATGAAATATAATCTTTAAAATGTGTAGTATATGTGGGGCTATGTAATATAGAATTTTAAAACACTAGTTTAAAGTCTAAATTATATTCTTTTTAATATATATTTCTTAGACATAATGACTTCACTGTTGCATTCTAGCTGTCAAGACTTATAAATTCCTAATAAATTTCATCAAATAATTCTTTTTGTAGAAAATATTTATAAGCGTATAAAAAATAATTTAAATATGAATTAGCTGTAAAACAGCTTAAAACCGGCTTTTTTCAATAAAAGCTTTTTATAAGTGGTTAAAACCAAAAAAAGTTGACTGCTTTCTTTGGCCTGGCTAAAAGCCGGCAACCCTGGTTTAAACACTTAAAAGGTACCGGGATAAAAAAAAAAAAAAATATTAAACTTAGTTTAGAAGCTTGATGAATAATGTGCGCTTCGGAATTATTTCTAATAAAACCTTAAAGCGACCAGGAACAAACTGAATTTTCTTCAAAGAAATTGGTCGCTCATGGAGGATGTTTATCTGGGAAGGTCTCTGAATGGAAGTAAAATTAGTATTGAACTTATGGGATTAAGTTTTGTTCCATGAAAAAAAAAAAATGGTCGTTCAGGGAGGTTTAACTGTAATGTAAAAACATTCTCTTTCATTTAAATAGGATTCTGTTTCTAATAATTCTGAATATCTTTAATTTTTTTTTTTAAGTATTCGGTTCGGCATACTGAATAGATACCGAATATTCAGTGCATCCCTAATTTAATATATAAATTATATATCCTATGTAATTTTGATACACCATAACAAGAACTTCTTTGCATCTATAAAAAGTAACAAAAGAGCTTTGAATAAGACTGAAAAGGATACGATTTTGAACATATGTAAAACAGAAGATGAAGAACTTATGATTTCCAATATAGGGTATAAAGCTGCTGGTATAACAGGGGTAAGTAAACCTATTTTCCGAGTGATGCAAGAGTATAACAAGCCAGAAATTGTATGTTAAACGTGGCTAGTGAGGTGCTTTTGTACTAGAGATGCGACGCTTATTCAGCCATAGCCGAATAATCGAGCCATTCTCGGCTTATGTTCATCATGTAATGAAAATTTTAATTGAAATTAACAAACTCCCCCCCCCTCTAACTTTCGTACCTTGAATGGGTTTTTATCTACCCATTTTTATACAAGAGGGTCATTTAGGAATCATGTTAAAAACTTATGCTGTATATCTATAAGTACAAAAAGCAGTATCTATCTGTAATAAGCTAACGTAATCTGTTAAATTTAAAATTAATCTATTTGAGATTTTCTTAATAGAGCAGTACAAATCAAGGTTGTAAAAAAACCCAGATTAAATGGGCAATTTTCCACAGGCAAATTGGATTAAAATGCCAAAATGTGGACTGATTCCACCTTCCTCACAAATAATAATCTTCAGGGTTGCCACTGTATAGGGAAAACTGAAAAAACAGAATTTAAAAATGAGTATTAAAAACAAGAAATTTTACTAAATTTTAGTATTTTGCAAAATTTTTCCATTTAAAATTTTGAAAATTCTCAAAGGAATTACTCGGGGAAAATTTAATTTTTTACTCAGGACAGTGTAAGGAATTAGACTGCCAAAATAAATGCATAATCCTGATCTCTAATACAATCTTTGTGAATACTTCATAGACTGATTTTGTTCATGTTTGGAATTTAGTAATAACAGTTTGATTCTCTTTGCACCGTTGGCAATTCCTTTATTTTATACATATGATTCACTCTAAATTTAAAATATAGGTTACTTTTCTGAACAAATCATGTGATAAAACACACAAAACATTAGAAAGCTGCAATATCTGTTAAACCCTGTTGTAAAATGATATTTTCCCAACGCCTCCATAAACTCTTCCTTAACCTATTATATAGGTATGAATTGAGTAGTACAACACAAAATAAGTAGTACATTCATTAGAATTCAGACAATGAGATAATTTCTTAAAGTTCAGTAAATCTATTTGTATAGCTATGATTAATGTTAAAAAGTAATTTTGTTCTCAAAATTAAAAAATCAGATACAAAAGGGTTAAGGCCACTGCAATATCTTCAATATGTTCATCAGATTATTTTTCTTCAAGAGATATCCTGTGAAATATACTAACCGGCTTAGATTTTAACTGTATGTAATGTGTGTAGTTGTATGTTAATACATTTACTTATTAAATAAAATCAAAAAACATTTTATTGCCTTTTTTTTAAAATACACACCTAGCTGTTGGAATCTTTATTTAGTTATTTATATAAAGAAAGTAACTAATTTGATCGAGAATTGTGTTTATGAACATATACAAATAATCCAAAAATAATTCTAATAAAATTAATGTTAACAGACTTTGTGGTTTTAAAGTAATTTTCTTTAATTTCGACTGCTTTTCCACTCTTATGAATAGTTGGCTGGTATGAAACTGATTTAAAGAAAAATATGTATACCGTCAAACTTTGAAATGCACATACTTAGGGACCGAGGGATTTGTGGATTATGCACTTTTGCTGATTACAGATCATCCCTTTGTTTATATTTTATTTTTTAAAGTCTCACTATAAATTAAGAACAACTACAAAAATTACAATGGAAAAAGAAACTATTAAATATATTAAACCAACGTTGCATTAAGATTAAAAAGAAAAATTAAATACAATACAAATTTTACTGATTATTCATTATTTTAAACATCGACACAACACAATGGCAGTTTTGGTTTGTCCTCAATATTTCTGTAGACTGAACATTCATTACTTCTTGCTCCAAGATAAAATTTTGTTGCTCAAGGAAATTTAAAAGTTTATATCCAATTTATATTTAAATATTTATTCATTGGAAAATTGATAACTGAAAAAAATATATACCAAATTTAGCTTTATGAGTTTAATTGTCAATGACAATTTTAATTGTTTACATTCCAATGTAGAATGCGGATAACAGACATTTGCAGATTATACATCAGTGGATTTCACAGAGGTTGACTATATACAATGATACTTAGTTTATCTAGATGTCAAGAAAGCAGGGTTCGTAAATGGGTAGATGCACCAGTTTTGGCCACTGTACCAATTTTGGCCACATTGGATCAATTTGTCCAATATTTAGCCTGTGAATTAATGCTAACAAATAATAGGCATTCTTACATTTTAAGCAAACTCTCTTTTATCATTTACAATATCATTTGTTTATTTTTTGATAAAATATGACTTGCAAAAAAAAATAAATGTGCGAAACTGTAGTGTGTGCTTACATGTATTAAGATTTTTGCTTAGCTGACAAATTTTCAGAATCTTTCAACATTAGGCACTTATTGGGTTCTATTTGTTCTGAAACAAATTGCTATTAGGTTTTATGAGGTAAGCTTTCTCTCTACTGCAATTTTACATTTAATTTAATTATTTTAACAGTTTAATGGGGGGTGGCCAAAACTGGTGCATTAAATTTGCTATATGTACCAGTTATGGCCATGGGGGTGGCCAAAAAGGGTACAACATTATGTTCCACTTTTGGCCACATGATTCATTATAGAGGGAATTTTAGCCATTTAATAAATTTAAGAACATCTAAAAAAATCAATTTAATTTTGTTTTATATAGTAATGGCTTCAATAATAATAATAATAAAAGCAAGGCTAATGGCAGTTCTTATAAAAGAGATTTTGTTATTCTCTGTCCAATAGATAATTCACTTTAGAAAGAAGGACATTGTGCTAGTCACTAAAGAATGATATCGCTAAAGAAAATATAGTATTGTGTTTAGTATTGATAAAACAAAAGGGGAGGCGATATGTAATGTTTAGATATGATAAACTAAAACATAAATTTTGAAAGATTTTACAACTTATAAATTAAAAAGTTCAATAAAATTATAGCATGATTTAATTGCTTGTATTTTTCCTAAAGAAATGAAGAAGTTCCATAATTTTTGCAATATTTCAGGCACACAGATTTAGAAATACTAAATATTGTGAAAATCTTTACTAGAGATATCTAAATACAAGTAAGAATGTATTCCACATTATTTAAAAAAAAAAAAAAACAGGATTCCTTTTACCAAGTTTAAAGGAGATTCTGTGCTATTATAAAATGGCCTAGAGGGAACACTGCTCTAAGATAGGAAGTAAAATTAAGGCCATTCAAAATGTAATGCCAGCACTACAAGCTAGCAAAGTTTTGGAGTAACCCGTTCTTGCCTTACATCACAAGTTTGCAGGACGGACACCACTTTTCTCTAATAATGTTGAATCTCAAGTAGTAGATCTAGGTACTAGGAATTGAAGTTAAAAATCAATTCAAAAAGTGGATTTTAGATGTTGTCAGAATACTATTTCCTATAAAAATGGAATAACTTTTAAGATTCTGCCCAGAAAATTGTAGCCGGCAAGATAGAAACTCCATTTCAAGATGGAAAACCAGGTATGAAATGGCATGATTTGCTTCTGAAATCACACCCTAAAACAACTTGCAAAGAAGCAAGGTATTTAAATAAGGCACAAGCTAATATAAATCAAAAGATGATTTCATAACTTTTTGATGAAAATCAAACCAAAATCAGAAAATGCTTTCAAGAAATATAACTCTTTGATGAAGAATCAAGTGTTCTAAACAAGCCACAATCCATGAATAATTATAAAACTGATTAAATAGTTAATCTTTATGTCCTATAGGCACTGTTGTCCCTTTTATTAATCAAATTTAAATATATTTTTTGTTTTTTAATTGAAATTTTCAGTTAAAATCAACATAAGTCTATTTTATTTGATGTTTTTATCAATTCATAAAGAAATTTGCAAAATTCTCTTAATACAGCAAACAAATATGTGTGATAAAATAGATGTTGCATAAAAATGCTTTATTTTTACTTATCAATTAAAATGTTTGTTAAACTACATGATATTGGAGTGGCCAAAACTGGTGCATAGAGATGGCCAAAACTGGTGTAGGGTTGGCCAAAACTGGTACAAATTGGAATAAATTACTTGATGAGTTATTACTCACAACCTAAAATATTCTGTAGAAAGTCATTATAGTTAACAGAAAGACAATTAAATTTACTAAAGAATGATGATATTATGATTCAATATGCTTCAATCGATCAAGAAATGTAAAATTTCTATTTCAAATTTTCTCTAAATGTGGCCAAAACTGGTACATCTACCCTATCATGATATTTTCGAAAATATCAAAAATATCCGATATTTTCAAAGCAGCCAACTTACCGCTGATAAATATTTTCGAGCATAATATAGATTAGAAACTAAAATATATTGCACTTAACATGAAAACTTAATAAATAAACAGCCAAAACATTTTACACCACAGCTGTTTTGCTTTCATAATAGTAGCTCCCTTTAATGCAAAATGAGTGAAACAGAAATAATAGCAACAAAGTACACGAGTTAATGCAACAGCTACTTCTCAATCTCTTTCCTTTATTTTTCTCTAAAGATTGGGAAAAAAAAAAAAAAAAAAAGAGACGGTCCTTTTTATTAAACTTTGAAACAAATGAAGGATAAAATTTATTCTGCTTATTTTTACTTTTCATTAAACCAGTTTTACATCTACCACTTATTTACCCCCAAACTATTTTATGAATATGTAACACCAAAGAAATAATTGGAGGAGGAGTAGGAGTAATAATTAAGAATCCGTCAAAAGCTAAGAGCCTGGCACTCAGCAATACCAATAATTCAGAAGAGGCATGTCTGATACAGAATATTGAATGTTAGTAAATGCATGAATTATGAATGGATACTACACGAGGGGTTCACAACCATAGTAAACAGGGGAAAAAAAAAATAAATGGAGATAGTCCATTTAGAAGGTGCATAAAATCTGTTTTATCCACTCCCGCAGTGAATAAAGTCCTTTCACATATTTTCTCATAGTATTTGTCATCTGTTTACAGACTTGATTTGCTGTAGAAGTGGATAAATCAGAGATTTTATTTTTTTTTCAAAATAGACTTCGTCTTCTATAGTTGTATGACCCTCATATTCAACATGCAATAACTAGTAGCACTATTCCGGTAAGCTGCGTAATTGCACATATCGAATGCACTTTTGGCGTCATCAAATATTAAAGCTTTAGAATTTGCTGTCAAAATAATATTACTAAGATTATTTAAGAAAACCAAATAACATTGTGACATTTTATCGTAAGTGTACGTACCATTGAGAGATAGACGTAGCTTGCATAAAGTTCCATATTAATCTGCTTATTGATTCCAGCTTCACATTCTTCGTGAAAATTTTGTCTTACTTGACTGACTGCCATATTACTAACTGACTGAATTATTTTAAATAGAAAGATAAGATTTACTGAGAAGTTTTTAAAAAAAGAGTGCAAGATGCCCGTTCAAACACTGTTGAAGCAAAGCACCATTAATTATGACGTAAAAAGCCCTAACGCGGTATTTATACTTGAACACTGGCTGTTCTTTTTACAATCATTCATCCCAGTTTTTCAATTTTTTAGCACAAATTTATTCTTCTACAAAATATACAAAAGGGAATAAAAAATAAATCTATCTATAAATGTATTTTGCTGTAACTTTATCCAGAAAATTAATTTAGCGAAAAAAAAAATAGTTCAAAAAAATAGCTGAAACTTTTTTTTTTCTTTACAGAAAGTGGATAAGGTAAGCTTAAAAAGACTCATAGAAAATTTTAAATTGTAAGATTTTTGCAGTATTTCTTTTATGATTTGTAGATTTTTTTTATTAAAAAAATAATTAGTACATTTGATTTTGGCTTCGTCAACACTGTTTTTGTTATTACAGTTACAGTTTACAGTAGATTTGTTTTGATCGACTATCGACATGGCTGTTTACCCCCGATATCCGTAACATACATACCTCTATGAATTTATAAAGAGTGCAAATTTTGACTAGAGAAATGTCATTTGTTTTGAGCAGGCTGGTAATCTGCCTGCTCATTTTATTTCATAAAAGCAAAGCTTCCACTCACTGGATTGTCACTGAAGATGGAAAAATTCAAGCTCAGGTATTCTAACCAAAACACTAAATTTCCATTACACAGAAATAGAATAATTGCTGTGTTGACATGTTGAATTGATTCAAATTATTTAAGAATATTAGTAATCAGTTATTTATGTGCTACATTTTAAATTGAGGCAGCTAACAAAAGTAATATTTTATATATTTAATTATTTTTTTACTGGTATTTTTTTTATTTATTTACGTGTAGAAGTGTACGTTAAATGTCATTGTTTATTTATTTAGCACATTAAATAATATCATGGTAGGCATTTCTTGAAAGTTTTTATTGCAGTTCAGATTAGAGTCCTGCATCAGGTTGAGTTGCTGTGCTAATTTTTTTTCTGTTTAGGGTTCGACTGACTCTAAATGTTTAAAATTCGAGTTAATTCTATTTGTCAAACGAATGTTTAGAATATTTTTTCATATGATAGATGCTAATGGTTTATGATTAGAGTCACCCAGCGTAATTCCTGCTCAAAAATCAACAACATTTAATTATTATAAAAATTATTAATGGTATTGTTCCCAATTTTGGTATGGAATAAGCACCCCCTGATGGCTGTATAATAAAATGCTTATTTAAATATATGTTTTATTATTAGATCTGTCACCGCGATTTTCCTATTTTATTCTAAATTACTACTCTATATTCACTAATTCCATATTCACCAAAGTTTCTATCATTAAACATGTTAAATTTCCTTTAATTTAATGTCTCACTTGTCTAAATTACTTAAATATTATGCTTTTAATATTCTCGAATTAAATGTTCCATTTCCGATTTTTCTCTTATTTCGAATGTTCTTTTTGATAGCCATTTTATTTTATTCCAAGAATTTCATTTCCTGCCCTCCATTCTTTTTTATTATTTAATTCATCTGCGCTTCTGTTTGTATGCACTTTCCTATGTCATAGAATGGCATGATATCCTTACTTCTCTAATTGTTTCAGAGCGCAAGTCACGTCATAGCTTGTATCACTCCGCTCAGTTACAAAAAGCGGCTGCTCGCATTTCTCAGACAGAATTCGGTCATATTTTGAATTGTCAACCATACCTGGTCGCCGTCAAGTGTCAATTTCTAACTCTAAATTTGCTTACCCTTTTTTGATTGCTTGCCCATAAGCAGGGCTCGAAATGGAATAATCCACGAACCGGAACGCTATTTCATAATTATTGTCGACTAATTATTATTATTTTTAAGTACAGTAAAGTCCCGATTATCCGAGTCCCGTTTAACCGAGTTTCCGCTTTAACCGAATTATTTTCTTCTGGTAGACTGATGGTTTCCATTATTATGAAACAGCCATTATAAATGAAGTGTTACGTGTAGATGAAAGAGCAGTCGTAAAATGTTAGAACTCTGATTTTCTGGTCAGAATGGGGAAAAAAATGACCATAATTTTTTTTAAATTATGGCCATTTTTTTCCCCCATTCTGACCAGAAAATCAGAGCTCTAACTTTTTACGACTGTCCTTTCATAACACTTAATTTATAATGGCTGTTTCATAATAATGGAAACCATCAGTCCATCAGAAGAAAATGATCCATTCCAAAGGCATAAGTTCGATTGAAAAAACTATTTAATATTTTGAGCAGGCTACACCTGCAATTTTCATGACAGTAGTAGAATCATGCCAATTTATATGGTTTTGTTACCTCTAAAATTGAATACAAATTTTTGCCATATTTAATCGTTGACAGTTGTTAGATGTTGGCGATTGAATTAGGAACCATTCACTGGTAAGTTTTAGAGGTAGGAAAAAAAAAATCTTAGAAATCGGTAGCTATGCAGTAGCATAATACTGTAGCCAAAGAAAACTGCAGCAAATTTGACATTTAACAAACAAAAAACTTTTAAGGGCTTTTTCAAATAAACAATTTAATCCCTCGTATTTATTAAAAGTAATGGAAATGTACATAAAAAAGTGTTACTAGTACCATAAAAATGAATGAATTAGGTGAAAATTTATATTTCATCTCCTTAGTGAGTGGCGATTTGTGTCAATCCGGTTTATCTGAGTTTTTTGCTTATCCGAGGTGAGCTTGGTCCCTATTAACTCGGATAATCGGGACTTTACTGTATAGCAAATTTATATTTAACCGTAGAAAAACCAATTTTAAAAAATGCATTCAAGATTCTAAATAATTAGAAAAAAAAGTTACAGAGAGACTGAAACTGTTGTAATATTTTTTAATAATTCCACGAACCGGAACGATATTTTATATACTTTCACGATCCGGAACAATATTTGTCATAATTTCACGAACCGGAACATCGTTCCTGTTTGCTCCGGTACATTTCAAGCCCTGCCCATAAGTCACTAATATGGAGTTATGATGAGACTTCTAAAGATTAAGTGGAAACTTCTGCCGAAAGTTGTTCCAATAAACTCTTGGAACAGATGTCATAACTTCCCCCCGGCCGCCATCTTGGAATTTTCTTGCCGTGAAAACCCTTTTTCCGCCAAGTAGTAAATGTCGCCAAGCACCGGTTTATACGCATGTTTGGCTTAACGAAAATAAAATGTAAATAAACAAAATTCGCTAAAATGGCAACCAGTAATCCTTGTATGTGCGCTTCGCGCACATTTTCTGAAAAAAAACATCACTGCATTCAACACTTCTCGAGGTGTAGCATACTCAAAATTCAGCAGTTTTCGCTTTCTAGTAATCTCATAATATAAAAACTTTTAAAGCAAAAATACACATAAAAAACAAAATTCGCTAAAATGGCAACCAGCAATCGTTGTATGTGCGCTTCGCGCACATTTTCCGAAAAAAAACATCGCCGAATTCAGCATTTCTCGCTATATAGAAATCTCAAAATTCAGCAATTCTCGCTTTCTAGCAATCACAAAATATAAAAAACTCAAAAGCAGTAAAATACATAAAATTATCAACATACCTTAACAAACATCTGCTTTCTTGAAAGATCCAGCTCGAAATATTATCGCCGACATTTTCCTAAATAGGCTTATCAATACGTATTCACAAACTATAAACAAACCTTCTTTTCTTGTCAAAATTTCCTCATATTTCCTAATTATTTCAACAACAGCGTTTAAACGGACTACAGAAAACATAGTTAATCAAATACATTCAATAAATTTCACATAAAAATAAAAAGGCAGAACTATACAATACGATATCAAAATACATTCACAATATTCCAACATTAACTTCTCGGTTGCCAGAACGACACGTCACACGACATTCAACATATCGAGGTTGCCATATCCATAACCACCGTCAACACGCCAACAAAAAATCGCCAAACATTTCAAAACAACAACGGCGTAGGGAACATACGGCATCTAAGCCAAACTCTTTAAGCTGATTTCTGTCTTGTTCACTTATTTTGGAGAAACCTTTCACCAGATTACATTCTGCTACCTAACCAATGAGCCACGATGACTGCAAAAAACCACTACTGCAATGATCTCTTCAATGCTTTACTTGCTTCGAATACTATCGTCCTGTTTTTTGCAACACACTGCACTGATGATTTATTCAGCCAGAGATCAGATTTCAATGAGCCGCTTACCTCTTTACAACTCACTATTACATATAGTCTGGGTGCTACGGTTAAGAAAGCTGCAAATCGTGATAAGAATATACCGATTGGTGAGTATCTACTTTTATATTAATACAATGCATTTCAGAGTGGGAGGCATCGTTTAAAGTCACGGGAATTCAAGATGAAGGCTGTTATTCAAAATGTCGTTATTTTCTGAATTTTCTTACTATTCATCATATAATTGTGTGTTTCAGGTTGATATTAGGGATTGACCGAATACCGAATAGTCGATTCGGTATTCGGTGATTCGGCATGTAAACCGAATATTCAGCTTCGGCCGAATACTTAAAAGTATTCGGCCGAATAATTGTGGTTAAGTATTTTCTTAGAAGTAGAAGAATTCTCTTTTAATTAGAAGTAGAATAGGCTAAACGATGAGTTTCAATATTATGTGCATGAGTTCAGAGTTCAGTTGCACTACAAAAAACAAGTCAAAGGACATTTTTAATATTAAAAAAAAACTTTTTATTTCCTAAAATAGCCTACATAGGGGTAAAATCAAAATAACTATCTACGATGAGAAAAAAACAGTAAGGAAGGTGGGCATCTTTCTCTTATAATTTAATTTTAATTATTTCTACTTTAGTTTTCTTAATTTAAATTTATTTAATGTGTATTTTCTTTAACATACACCTCAAATAAGTGCGTCAGATTTCATCTCTGTATATCTAAGGTGTATATTAAAGAAAATGCATCAAATAAGTATACCCCTATGTCTATCCTATAGCTTTTATAACCATTAAAATTGCTCAAATTTGTTATCTCCATCACCAAAATGTTAAACTATTAATCAAAATATAAATAAGTATCAATAATTTGACAGAAAGTACTTAAATATATAAATTGATATACCTTTTGTATTTGGGAACATTCCTATTCAATACGTTTACAATTAGACAATCAGTAAATAAGCTTAATGACAACATTGTTTCTTTTTATTTGAATGAACTTTAGTTTTTCTAACAATCCTTACCCTTAATAATAGCCTGTATAGTTTAATGTTTTCACAGGTTATTTTGGGTATTGACTAGTGATAAAATAATAAAAAATAAGTGATGGGTTAATGAATTTGTGAGTGGAAAGTAGTGATTAAATTTTTTTGGTGTAATTAGATTTAAGAATAAAAATGTAACTGAATTAAATTACTAAGAATTTAATTTTAATTAAAAGTTTATTAAAAAAGCTAATATATGAAAAAATGTATATTAAAAATTTTTAAGTATTCGGTTGCCGAATACCGAATATTCGGTGTACACTTTGACCGAAGCTTCGGTATTCGGTATTCGGCAAAATTGCTGCTTCGGTCAATCCCTAGTTGATATCAATGTTTTTAACTTCAAAAATTTCGTTTTTAACACCCTCTGTGGCTTAGATGCTGGGTCATTCCATGTGAAATCAACCAATTTAAAGAAAAGTTGTTGCACCATAGTCACAGATTTTTTTAAAATTTTTATTACAGACAGATGTAGTAGTGAAACCATCAAATCTAAAATTTTAAGATAATTTGGGCAATATTGACTGAGATATAGCCTTTTGAAAATTGATCATTTTTACCAAATGGCGGCCATCTTGGATGCTATCATTATGTCTATAAATGTCCATAACTTGACAGCTAATGACTCAAATTTTATATTTCTGGTACCAATTTAAAGCTATTTGTATAAAGAATGCATATATGATATTAAAACAATAGTAATTTTTTATTTTAATACTGTTTATTACATTCAAACTGAAAATATCACCCTCAAAAAATGACTTACTGTAATGGGCCATAAAAAAAAATGACCCATCATAATTTTTTTTCAAACTTGCTAAAAACATTGCTCCATATGTGTACTTTAAATAGAAAAAAAATTGGAGAGGTAAAATTTTTTCGTTTAAAAAAAATAGCTTTTTACACATAGGATGTCACTTACTAAGCAGTGACTATCTTCAGGGGCGTCGCCATGGGGGGGGGGGGAGCCTCCCCCCCAATATATGTGAAGTTGGGAAATTCTAGATTTTTGAGACATTTTCTTTTTTAAAAGTAATAGTAAAAAAATTACGAAATTTTTATTGTTTTCGGGATTATTTTGAGTACTGCAACAGTAAAAAAGTTAAATTATTAAAATAAATACAAAAAAAAAAAAAAAAAAAAAAAAAAAAAAAAAAAAAATCAGCCACGCTCAATCTATCATTGTATTTTTCAGTTCAACAAAAATATTGTACATCTACCAGGCCTAAATTTCTCTACTCCTGTCCATCAGTAACTGATTAACCAGTTCCTTTATTTCCTCCAAAACTTTGTTCCTTTCTCAAAAATTTCACCCTACCTCGCCTTCTCCTCCCAAAAGAGAATCCAGATATTTTAATCCAAAGGGGTTGCAGCTCCTTTTGTAAATTGGAGATCACTTGTAGCACAACAGAAAGGAATGTAGTAACCTACTTGAAACACAGCTATGGGCAAGAGGATTTGATGAGTTTTCACAACTTCTTTGACTAATTTTGCAATTTTTGGACAATATTTTACTCATTCTCGTGATTTTTTTGCTGCAAAAGTTAGTTAACCTTTCGCTGTCAAGTAAAAAGCATTATATGAGTAAATGAGGATATAAGAACTCGTTAGTTTAGATAAATTTGTCACATTTTACTTTTATTTGTATGCGGAAATATATATCAGTCCTGTTCGTTTATATTCATATGTGTTTACAAAATTTTAAACCAAAAGTCCAGTGTGTGTTTAAAGCTGTTCTAAAAAGTTACTATAAATCTCAGCACGAAGAAACTCTTCATAATAGGAAAAGAGTTTTCGTGCAAGATTTTGGAGCATCTAAAAATCCATTCGAGGATGCAAAAGTTAAAAAATGGACGATTTTAATTTGGAACAGAAATATGACCATGAAAGCAGTCCATCAACTGAAGAAAAAAATCGACATGCACTGTAACACTGGCACGTTGCACTTTAATAAAATTTTGAAGAAATAAAGATTTCCTTACAGACAAGCTCACAAATAATTATAAATATTAGGATGTGACTGGAGAAGCTGAGTTCCGAAAGCACCGTAGGAAAACGGTTTCACCAAAGGCAATAGATAAAAATAATAGCACAGCAATGGACATTGATACACATAAGTTTTACAGTAAAGAATTATAAGAAATACAAGAAAATTTCAGGAATTTAGTAATGGGTTTAAATGACAATGTTCCCTATATCAAGAGAATATTGCATCAATGCATTCCATATTTAAATTACAATTGTGCAAGGGAAAAGTTAATAATGTTTCCACCTGGATATGAGAAACCGGATGTACATGACTTGCAGAGTCGAACAGAAATAAACCAATTCCCAACTAACTTAACAAACCTTTTACTCATGCCATGAAATTCAAAGACTATTTGGGTCATGCCGTCAAACTGTATACACTTACCTTAACATTCACAGCAGATTATCTTTATGGCGTTGCATCTAATGAAAGAATCTTTAGTCAAATAAAAATTTAAAAAAAATATATTGCAAGCTACAATGAGGGATGACAGACTTGACAGCCTAATGCTTTTAAAATATGAAAGTGAAATAGGGAATTTTATCAAACTAAGCAATGTTATTAACAGGTGGGCTTCTTTGAAGACCACAAGAATTAATATTAAGTGAAAAATAGTCGGATGTGCCAATCCCAAAATTTTCTTCTACTCCATACATGTTAATGCCTCAAAATTTGCAATCACAGTGCCAAAATTAAATGACAATTCTTCGCCTATAATAACAATCTCTAAAGGTATAGATTTGTTGAATTGTGTGGATTTAAAAAGGAGATATAAACATAGCATTTTTCAAACAAATCATTGAATTTTGGCACCCAGCCTCTTAGATGTCTACAACCAAAATTTCTTACTCAAAGTGCACAAAAGCGATAGCTTTGGACAGTATAGACCCAAGCCTAATAAGGATTTATTTATGTGGAAGTGCTACTTATGTGGAATATGAAGCTTGACTAAATTCCGTGCATTAATTTTTGAGATACAGCTATCGCAAAACCGTGAAAAATGCTGCATAGCAGCGCCACCTGCTACATGATATACATAAAAAGCTAATCTGCATCAAAATATGTCAAGGTTTAACAGAATATGACATTTGATCAAATTCCGTGCAATAGTTTGAGATATAATTATCTCTAAAATCATGTAAATCGTGAAAAATGCCGCATAGCAGTGCCACATATTGGACGATTTACACCAAAAACAAATCAGCACCAATTTTTATCAAGGTACAGTCAAACCTCGTTAACACGAACTGTTTCTGATTGCCTCGTCCAGTTGTATGTAATGTAGCTAAGCTCCGATAACACGAACTACTTTTAATACGAATAAAAAAAGTTTCCACTTGAGTGTTCGCGTTAACGAGGTTCGACTGTATAAGTGAATCTCTAAAGTTTTATTAAATTTCGTGCATTTGTTCTTGCGTTCTTGTGTATAAATCAGTCTAAAACCGGAAGTCGAATTTTTTCACGAATCCAATACTTTTTTCTTGTAAAGATAGAAGAAAGTAAAAAGCCTATTTATTTTTTTAGTAAACAAACCCATAATTAGAATTTTTATGTTTTCAGTTTCAGAATTTTTCTTTGGAAAGGAATTTTTTATGCAAAGGTATCATCATAATTATTATACACGTTGTGCATATCATTTTAGTCGAAAATTGGAGCAATTTGTTTCAAGTTGGGAAATTTTCGAATTCCCCCCCCCCCCCCCCCCCCGAAAAAGTATCTGTGGCTACGCCCCTGACTATCTTAAAACATGTAAATATCCCTAATTTAAGAAATAATGGCCAAAACTAAATATTTTTTAATCTCTGAATTAATGTAAAACTATAATGAAATATAATCTCATAAGTTTTTTGTAGGACCACCCTCCAATTGCTCCCCCCCCCCCCCCCCCCCCAAAAAAAAAAAAAAAGAAGAAGTCATTGCTAAAAATGTATAATTGAAAAAATTTAACACTGAAGAAAATAAGAAAATAAATAAAGAATATAATGTATAGCTAATTATGAAAAACCTTTAAATGCAATATATATAAATGAGATTTTACTGCATGTGTATATGTGGAATCTATTCAAAACGTTTTCCATGCAAGAAATTCAAATTTTATACCTAAATTTCTATTTCTTACTTTAAAAATTGCTCACTTAAAAAGTTTTACATTTGTATGTGACTTTATTGAAAAATTCTGCTGTATGCATGTATTTACATCATTCAAGTTGCATTAAATATTCAGATATAAATATGTCTGTTTATGTATTTTCTATTTCAATAAATTTACATACTAAGAATGACAGAATTCATGAAATGAATGCTAATCTTGCATAATCTATTTTCCTTATTATTTGAATTCAAAACATGATGTAATAATGCATCATCTTCTATCCTGATGTAATATTGCATCATGTTATATGTTTATGCAATTTTATCATAATGTATTCAACAAATCTTTTGTTGAAAATTTTTGAAACCTTTTGTGGGTAAGCTTATTATAAACTGCATTATGTATAAAATTTTAAATAAAAAAAATATTTGACATAATTTATGAATTATTGCATCATGTTGTATGCTGATGCAATTTTGGGAAAAGATTGCTGCTGTATCATCATCTGTTCTCTAATTGGTTGTAATTAAAGTATGATGAAATATTACATCATAATGTACAAAAAAATTTGACTTTCCCTTTTAAACATCATTTCTGTTGATGTTTTCAATGTAGTATGCACTGGCATAGAATAGTTATTTTGTGCTTAAGATTCTACAGTGGACATGGAGTGTTTTGTATGCAAGAAACTTGGTGTTTCATTGAGTACTGATCTGATTCCTGTTTTTCAATTGTCTTCACGTGATTTGCAGTTATTAAAAAAAAGATTGCATTATGTAATCCCAGATGAAAAATGCTTTGTCCATGGAAATAGTATATGCAAGGTTCACAAGGATAAATATCTAAAATGGTATATTTTAAGACAGAAACAGTGTTGTGATCCATTTAATAAACATCCAAATAGCATCAGAGCAAAATCACTAAAAACAATATCATTAGATATGTCTAAAACAAATCCAGATATCCTCATTCCAGGAAAAAAATTGTGTGTTTCCTGTTATTCATCAGTAAATATGAAAAAAATGTCTATTGTTGACAGGATAACCACCTCAGGAACAGAAAGCCCCTCTGATTCAGATTTTAATGAACCCACAGTAGTAATAGAACAATGAAACAAAAGTTGTGAATTGTTAGAGTTATCGCCAATAAAGGTAAGTAACCTCAAAGAGAAAACTTAATTACATGCAAAAGAAAGTTTCAAAAGTAACTAAGTGTGTTGCAACTAAAGCAGCTACAGTATTAGGTGTTGAAACCATAAATAAGTCTCAAAATAGTAAAGACACAACTTGTCCTAACTGCACATCTATGATGGATAAATTATTGGAGAAGTTTACAAACGCATGTTTTAAAGAAAAAGTTCAAATTCTAACACTAGGTTCCAGATTCATGGACAATACAGCAAACAATGACTTATTTTAATACTACACAGTATCTTGTAAAAAAGGCAAGGAAGTTTAAAACAACAGAAGGGATGTTATCAATGCCTAGTGGAAGAAAAAGTGTTAAACTGAGTCCAGACGTTATAGAAAAAGTTATTAATTTTTATTATGATGATAATAACAACTGCATGTGTCCTGGAAAAAAAGATTTCATATCTGTTCTAGGGATTGACCGAATACCGAATAGTCGATTCGGTATTCGGTGATTCGGCATGTAAACCGAATATTCATAGGCGTAACCAGCCTTTTGAACGGGGGGGTGCCCAGACTTTTTAACCTGAATATGTTGGATACAAACAATATCTTATAAAGTAAAACCTGCTAAAACGGAACCCCATGAAACCGGTCGAATTTCCGTTTTAGACAGGTTTTCCTCTTAAAATTTATAATTGCATGGTATTTCTTTTAAAAAGGATTCAAATGCGATTTTTGTTTGCGTGAGAAAGGGATCAAAATATCAAAACTAAATCTAATGGTAAAAAAAAAGATATGTAAATCTCCTTGCAGCAGTGAAATAAGACAGTGACTAAGTGTGGTCACAAGTGTAAAACCTTTTGCAACTCTAACTTCTTATAAAGATTAAAAAAGGCCTTTAATTATGCTGGAAACTTCTATAGGCACAGGGGCATTGCATGAGACCTAACATTATCTAGGTCAAAGCCTTATAGATGAAATTACATCTCAGATAATACATGCTGTACACCAGTACATACTCACGGAAGTTTTTCAGAATGTGACTCCATGACTTCTTAGGGATCATAGGGAGTGGAGGGACCCAAGAAATTTTGGAGGAAAGTGCATATAAATAATTATTATACTATTATAAATAATTACAATATTCATTAATAATTCATCTTTTTACCTCAGAATGTGTCCAATGTATTAGGTAAAGCAGATCATGATAATACAGTAGACGCTCGATTTTACGAACTCGAGTGGACTCATACTATAATGCGTTCGTAAAATCGAAAGTTCGTAAATGGGAATAACATTAGTTCAATAGGATGCTGGTCGAGACTAGTACATCAGTTCGTAAAAACAAAGAATTCGTAAAAAAGAGGTTCGCAAAATCGAGCGTCTACTGTATACACTAAATTTTTGTCTAGGCGGTAAAAATTATATTATCATGATGCGACTGTAATAATAAAGATAGGTGCTTGTCTGTCATTGGGTGTGTGTGTGTACGCGCGTGCGCTGAACTCTGAAGAAACAATGCAGTCCTCACAGCCGCATGATTTGACAGGAAAGTACCTGTTTGCCTGAAATCATGCATATCGAAGACAATTTCTGGAATTTTTTCAATTAATTTTTTATGCGAATTTTTTCAGATTAGTTAAAAACAATCCGATTTATATATTTTATCCAGTAAACTTTGTCTTCTTTTCAATAAAGTTTTTTCGAGATTCTTACAGCGATTTTTCAATTTGTAATGATTTTTTAATGCTATTTTTAGAGGGTTTTTTTCGCGTTCCTAAAAGGAATCAGGTTTAAATATTTTAGCCAATTAGTTAATTTCGTTCCCTGCTGTTTTTTAATCTTTTCCGAATTTTTAATGCGATTTTTAGCGGGTTTTTTTGCACTTTGAGGTGATTATTAGACTTCTTTTTTTTAAACAGAAAACGAACTCCGGTAATTTTTGCAATTGCCGTGATTAAATTCGAAATGGAAGAATGTCAAATCAGTTCTTATAAGAAAGCTGAAAATTTAATTTGGCTCGAAACAAACAAAAAAAAAAAAATCGCGATATTTCAGGATTCGTTTGTTTCGAGACGGAAGTGATCGTAGCTTGATCGAAGGTACGTTGCCGAAGGCTGTCTCTCCCCCCCCCCCCCCCCCCCCCCCTTCAAATGCTAGATTTCTTTTATTCTAAAAAAGCAACTTTTAAAAAAGCAACCAGCGAAACGCCACTAGTAATGAAGTTTTCTTTGACGGGCAGGGTTTGAAATAGCGTGCGATTTCGCGCTATTTGTGCACAGAAAAGAAAAAGTCTCGCATAATAAAAAATGCTGAGTAGTAAATCTGTCCTCAAAATTCTTTCACAGATTTGTGAATCTTAAGTGAGTTCAAAAAATTTTTTTGAAGTCCGCTATTTTTATTTATTTTGTGGAACTTCTCAAAATCAATTCGTGACTCGGTCCCGGAAAAAATTTGGGAATTTCTTCAAACGATCATGAAAAATATCGTGAATTTCGATAAAAGAGTGCAAAAAGAAATCGCAAATTTTGTCAAAGATTGCGCAAAAAAATCACGAATTACGATAAATGATTGACGAGTAAACGTTGCAAATTTCGTCAAAAAGTCGCGGAAAAGAGTAGAAGATTTTGATAAATGGTACGGGAAGATATCGAGAATTTTCCCAATCGGTCGCGCAAAACTATCGCAAATTCCGACAAATGACCCCTGTAAAAAAATAAGTTTCGTGAATAGGTCGCCAAAAACAATTCGTCAAAGGATCCCGGTGAAAACGAGAATTTCGTCAAAGGATCGCAGAAAGAAAATGCGAATATCGTCAAAAGATCGTGTAAATAAAACACGAATTTCATCGAAGGATCGTGCTAAAGAAATCCCAATTTCGTCAAAATATCGCGGTAAAAAATGCGAATTTCGTCAAAGGTTCGCGGTGAAAAACACGAATTTTGTCAAATGTTCGTGGTGAAAAGTGCGCTTTTCGACAAAAGATCGCGTAGAAAGACGTGAATTTCGTCAAATGATTTTGGGAAAAATTGTAAATATCATGAAATGATCGCAGAATAAAATCGCGAATTTTGTCAAAATTTACTGCACTGGGCTAAAAGATTAAAACCGGGTCCTTTTCCTAGTTTCAAAAGAACTCTGCAAAACGAGAAGAAACTCCAAAAATCGCATAAAAATTTTCAGAGGAAAAAAATGACTATATTGACTTGAAAGATTGTTACCATATTCCTTTTACGAATGTCAAAATATGGTCGCGAAACACGAAATTCAACCAACCAATCAACTCCAGATTAATTTTAATGTTCTGTGCTATTATTTCTCATTTTCAAAGGAGGCAGGGTCTGTGCACCCCCACCTTTCCCCCGGCTAATCGCATTTTGCAACTACTGTTTCACATCTGCATTCCCTTTCAAATTTTTTTGCTTCTTTCTAGACTTCAGACTGCGCAATCAAAGAGACAAATAATTTATGTTTCTATCCTCGTCAAGAACTTGCTTTAATTTATCACGAAATTGCAGAAACATGCAATAGTAAGAACGGTGTTAAAAAAAAAATCTCCCACAAAAAAAAAAAAAAAAAAAAAAGACGTCAAAGTGGGATTATAAAACCTCTTTTTTGACTTAATATGACTAATACAGATTGTTGTAAATATTCTAGTTTTAAAAAAGATAAAGAACATAATTAAAAAAAAAGAACGTGGAATTCTTTTTTTTTTTTTTATCACAGTTCAAAACTTAGGCTGTTAGTTTTGTGAAATGAACTAATTTGTTAAACTAACTGAACTCTGCTTTCACTTCTTTTTTCTTTTGTAGATTTCGATTTTTTTTAAATAATTGTGCTTGAGTCTGCGCAAGCGGGGGGGTGCCCGGGCACCCAGGGCACCCCCCCTGGTTACGCCTATGATATTTGGCTTCGGCCGAATACTTTTAAGTATTCGGCCGAATAATTGCGGGTAAGTATTTTCTTAGAAGTAGAATTCTTTTTTAATTAGAAGTAGAATAGGCTAAACGATGAGTTTCAATATTATGTGCATGAGTTCAGAGTTCAGTTGCACCACAAAAAACAAGTCAAAGGACATTTTTAATATTAAAAAAAAAAATTTCTTTCCTAAAACAGCCTACATAGGGATGAAATCACTATCTACGATGAGGAAAAAAAAAGTAAGGAAGGCGGGCATCTTTCTCTTATAATTTAATTTTAATTATTTCTACTTTAGTTTTCTTAAGTTAAATTTATTTAATGTGTGCTTTCTTTAACATACACCTCAAATAAGTACGTTAGATTTCATCTCTGTATATCTAAGAAAATTCTATTAAAGAAAACGCATCAAATAAGTATACCTCTATGTCTATCCTATAGCTTTTATAACCATTAAAATTGCTCAAATTTGTTATCTTCATCACCACAATGTTAAATTATTAATCAAAATATAAATATGTATCAATAATTTGACAGATAATAGTTAAATGTATAAATTGATATACCTTTTTTATTTGGGAACATTCCAATTCAATACGTTTATAATTAGACAATCAGTAAATCAGCTTAATGACAACATTGTTTCTTTTTATTTGAATGAACTTTAGTTTTTATAACAAGTCTTACCCTTAATAATAGCCTGTATAGTTTAATACTTTCATAGGTTATTTTGGGCATTGACTAGTGATAAAATAATAAAAAATAAGTGATGGGTTAATGAAATTGTGAGTGGAAAGTAGTCATTAAATTGTTTTGGTGTAATTGGATTTAAGAATAAAAATGTAACTGAATTAAATTACCAAGAATTTAATTTTAATTAAAGTTTATTAAAAAAGCTAATATATGAAAAAATGTATATTAAAAAATTTTAAGTATTCGGTTGCCGAATACCGAATATTCGGTGTACTCTTTGACCGAAGATTCGGTATTCGGCAAAATTGCTGCTTCGGTCAATCCCTAATCTGTTCCAACTGAAAACGGCAGAATATTAAAACAAAAGAGATTGATTTTGCACAATTTAAAGGACTTGTATATTGCATTTAAAGAACAACATGACTTAAAAATTGGATTGTCTAAGTTTTGCTCACTACGTCCAAGAGAATGTGTTACTGCTGGAAGCAAAGGTATTCATTCTGTCTCTGTGTGTGTATACCATCAAAATATTAAACTTATGCTTCATGCTATTCATATCAATGACTACATATCACTGCTAAAAAAACTTGTTTGTTGCATTGAATCTGAAGAATGCATGTTGCACAGGTGTGATAAATGTCCATCTCCTGAAATTTTAAAGAAATATTTAATGGGTTTAGATGAATTGGAAATGAGTAATGATATTATTTATAAACAGTGGGTAAAGACTGATGGAGCAGAATTAAAAAAAGTGATTATGCCTGTTGATGAATTTGTTGATGATTTAATTACAAAACTCCTTGCTTTATGTTCACACCACTTTTTTGCAAAATCACAAAGTTTATATTTCAAGAAAACAAAGGATGAATTGAATACAGAAACTGCTATTATTTCAGCTGATTTTTCTGAAAACTATACTTGCATTGTGCAAGATGCAATTCGAAATATCCATTGGCAAAAAGAACAGGTTACAGTTCACCCCTTTCTTGCTTATATAAGGGACAGTATCACTGATACTGTGAAATCTATTCCTATGTGTGCAATAAGCGAGCATTTAGTTCATGACACTACTACATTTTGGGCTTTTCAAAAAGTAATTGTCAATTATTTAATTTCGCAAATTCCACAAATTAAATACATAAAATATTTTAGTGATGGATCATCAGCCCAATACAAAAATTATAAAAATTTTATTAATCTCTGCCATCATGAAGAAGACCATGGTGTGAAGGCTGAATGGCATTTTTTTGCCTCTTGCCACGGAAAAGGAGCTTGTGATGGAATAGGCGGCACCATAAAACGCATGGCCAACAAAGCAAGTCTTCAGCGTCCATTCAAAGATGGTATCTTAAATGCATTTGATCTGTATACATTTGCAAAAGAATATGTTAAAGGAATTGAAAGTTTTTTTATAACAAAATCTGAAATTGAAATTGCCAATAATCAGTTAGCAGATAGGTATGCAAAGGCAGATACAATCGTAGGAACAAGGGTTAATCACAGCTTTGTGCCAATAAATAAAGGCCAAATAATGGTTTCCAGGGTATCAGGCTCCTCAACAAATTTTATTGCTACTGTGAGATTTAGTGAAACCGACAAACCACAAACATTTAAAAGTGAACAATATGTTGCATGTGCATATGGTGTTAATTGGTGGATTGGTAAGATTTTAGATTACTGCGAGGAATTCAATGACTATAAAATTATGTTCATGCATCCTCATGGTCCTAGTTCATCATATTCATGGCCAAAATCTTCAGATGTTTGTTGGATTCCATATGAGCATATAATGAAAGTAGTGTCTACCCCAATGACTGCTACAGGAAGAACATATACTGTTGCTCCAGAGGAGCATACAGCAATTCAACTCTTATTCTTAAACTTCAAGACAGATTAAATCCTTGGTAATTTTCAACAACATATTATCAAGTTCCTTTCAACAATATATTATAAAGTTATATCCATGTAAGTATCCTGTTCTTATTTTATGTAAATATGTTTCATATAAGTTTTATCTAAGTCTTACTTTTATACATATTTGATGTTTTTGTTGTACATTTGTATCACACAAGATTTGTGTACTCATTTTGTCAAGATTTGTTCATTTAAATTGAAATTGGCAGTGAACTGAATAACTAATGTCAACTCAATCAACATTAATTTTTAATGTTTTATTTGAATTCAACTGATTTACAGCTAGTATTTCTGCCATATTTCAAAAAAATATGTTTTATGGCTCTTTTTCCTTCTAAATATTTTCCATTATGTATATTTTTTTGAGAATTATATACATATTATCATTTTATATGAAATAAAAAGTATTGAAATGAAAATTTACTGTTATTTTAATATGTATGTGTTTTTAGTATAATTAACTGCTGATTGGTATTTCTAAATT
The DNA here is from genome assembly GCA_963932465.1 of Maratus speciosus. NCBI lineage: Eukaryota > Metazoa > Arthropoda > Arachnida > Araneae > Salticidae > Maratus > Maratus speciosus. The sequence goes on from OZ010792.1 coordinate 284,056,818, forward strand.
GAATTATTTATATATTGATGCTCATACATTAATTCATATGCCAGAAAAAAAAATTTTTAACCATTATTTGTTAAACCAAAGATACTTACGTGTTTTAAGATAGTCACTGTTAGGTAAATGACATCCTATGTGTAAAAAGCTATTTTTCTTTAATGAAAAATTATACCTCTCCAATTTTTTTTCTGTTTAAAGTATACATATGGAGCAATGTTTTTAGCAAGTTTGAAAAAAATTTATGATGGGCCATTTTTTTTATGGCCCATTACAGTAAGCCAATTTTTGAGGGTGATATTTTCTGTTTAAATGTAATAAACAGTATTAAAATAAAAATTTACCATTGTTTTAATATCATATATGCATTCTTTATATAAATAGCTTTAAATTGGTACCAGAAATATAAAATTTGAATCATTAGTTGTCAAGTTATGGACATTTATAGACATTGGGATAGCATCCAAGATGGCCGCCATTTGGTAAAAATGACCATTTTTTAAAAGGGTATATCTCAGTGAATATTGCGCAAATTAGTTTTAAATTTCAGATTTGAGGGTTTCACTACTATGTCTGTCTATAAAAAAAATCCGTGACTATGCTGCAACACCCATTGGTTGAATTCGTGTGGAATGACCCTGCTTTATATTCCCTCAGCCGTTGTTTTGATTTGTTTGGCGATTTTTTGTTTGCGTATTGACATTTGACGGTGTTTATGGATATGGCAACCTCGATATTGAATCCCGTATGTGTTGTGACGTGTCGTTCTGGCAATCCGTGAGAAGCTCATTTTAGCGTGGAATATTGTGAATGTATTTTGATATCGTTTTGTATAGTTCTGCCTTTTTATTTTTATGTGAAATTTATTGAATTTATTTGATTGACTATGGTTTCTGTAGTCCGTTTAAATGCTGTTGCTGAAGTAATTAGGAAATATGAGGAAATTTTGGCAAGAAAAGAAGGTTTGTTTATAATGTGTGATTACGTATTCATAAGCGTGTTTTGGAAAATGTCGGTGATGATATTTCGAGCTGGAGCTTTCAAGAAAGCAGATGTCTGTTAAGATATGTTGATAATTTTATGTATATTTTACTGGTTTAAGAGTTTTTTACATTTTGAGATTGCTAGAAAGCGAGAACTGCCGAATTTTGAGAATGCTACCACTCGAGAAGTGCTGAATGCAGTGATGTTTCTTTTTCGGTTAATGTGCGCGAAGCGCACATACAATGATTACTGGTTGCCATTTTAGTGAATTTTGTTTTTTATGTGTATTTTGCTGCTTTAAGAGTTTTTTACTTTTTGAGATTGCTAGAAAGCGCGAGAACTGCTGAATTTTGAGAATGCTACATCTCGAGAAGTGCTGAATGCAATGATGTTTTTTTTCGGTTAATGTGCGTGAAGCCACATACAATGATTACTCATTGCCATTTTAGCGAATTTTGTTTATTATTTACATTTTATTTTCGTTAAGCCAAACATGCGTATAAACCGGTGCTTGGCGGAAAAGGGGTTTTCACGCCAAGGAAAATTTCAAGATGGCGGCCGGGGGAACTTATGACATCTGTTCCCTTTTGGCCCAAATCCCTAGTTTGGCAAAATTCATTTTTTCTTTCGATTTGTTAATTTTTTATACATTTACAAAGTCCGGGCCTCGGCGATTCTGAATTTCGGATAATTTTCAGTTTATTCGTAAAAAAAAATTATTCTACCCCCCCTCCCCCTCACAAAAAAAAAAAAAAAAAGTGCATGATTTATTTCAAGAACGCATTTTCAGTACTAAAAAACGATAATATTAAAGCAGATGTTTTAATACAGATTTTGTTAAGGTAAAAAAAATTATTTACATCAGAAACACGTTTACAATACAGTATAACTCCGGTAATCCAAAATGTCGGTTAATCCGAACCGATTTTAATTTTGAAAATTATACTTTAACAGATTAATTGAAAAGATTAACTTAAAAAAAATTTCCGGATTACTGATGTATGTCAGGAAAAACGTGTTGTAGAAGTTAGTATTAAATATAAAATGGCAGTAAAGCATGTTTTTATTCTTTAACCCTTAACCGGAAATGTACCGTCTGTGAGACGGTTGCATCTACATATCTGGCCTTAATATTTTCTCTCCCCGACATTCAAAACTTACTTTTATGCTGTTATATTAAAGAATTGGTCCTGTTAATGCATTACTATTAAAGATTAAATGTTTAAGTTCATTATTTGGTAAATTATTAAGTGTTCTGTTTGTGCACGGGATTTTCCCGTTTGTGGTTAAGGGTTAAACAGCTTGAATAGAAAAAAAATACTGAATAATATATATATACTTGAATATAAAATGAAAACGTGCACTGTAAGCCTACTCATAGAAGTAGACTCATAGACTTGTAAAAAAAATATCAGTTTCTTTGCCAGTCACTATAAAATTCTTTTCTAAAATGCAAAAAGTATTTAATTATGATAAAAATTTATTTTTATTTCAACAGTTTGATTTTACAGATAATTTACAGAGACTTTTTTTTTCTTCCATCCTCGTCGTATAGAACAAAATTAGCACTCGCCAGGCGTCGAGTAACACTTAAAACATGGTGATTAACTTTATTGTCCTCACTCGCCAAACTCAATAGGCACCACTCGCCAAACACGATGGTTGAAAGATAGATGCCAGGGAGGAAAAGGGTGAAATTCGTTCGGAATTTACGGTGTCTAAATCGGCGATTCTCTCGAACGTAAAAAAAGAAAGTAGCAGGGGTGATTCTGTCTCGAATTTTCCAAAAATTTAAGACATTCGGTTCCGGGAAAAAAAAAAAAAAAAAAAAAAAAAAACGGTCATCAGTCCGTAAATTTGGACATTAAAATATCGCTAATTTCGATATGGTCGCCAAAAAAAATCAATTTTGTCAATCGTTTGTAGAAAAAAATCACCAATTCCATCAAAGAATCGCGAAAAAAACGTGAATTTCGCCCAAAGACCACGTAAAAAACGCGAATTACATCAAAACATCGCGGAAAAACTCAAATTTCGTGAAAAGATCGCAGAGAAAATGCAACTTTCATGACAAGATCGTGGAAAAACGCAAATTTCATCAAAAAATCGCGGAAAAAACACAAATTTCGTGAAAAGATCGCGGAAAAAAACGCAAATTTCGACAAAGAATCCCAAAATTCTTCAAAGTATCGCGGAAAAACACAAAATTCGTGAAAACATCGCGGATAAAACGCAAAATTCGTGAAAACATTGCGGATAAAACACAAAATTCGTGAAAAGATCGCAGAAAAACGCAAATTTCGACAAAGAATCACAAAATTCTTCAAAGTACCGCGGGAAAACGTAAATTTTGTGAAAAGATTGCGGATAAAATGCAAAATTCGTGAAAAAATCGCGGAAAAAATGCAACATTCGTGAAAAGATCGTGAAAAAATTGCGGAAAAATTCAACTTTCGTGACAAAAAATTCAAATTTCGTCAAAAGATCGCGGGAGAACACGAATTTTGAGAAAAGATCGTGGAAAAAACGTAAATTTCGCGAAAAGATCGTGGAGAAAACGCAACTTTCGTCAAAAGATCGTGGAAAAAACACAACTTTCGTCAAAAGATCGTGGAAAAAACACAACTTTCGTCAAAAGATCGTGGAAAAAACACAACTTTCGTCAAAAGATCGTGGAAAAAACACAACTTTCGTCAAAAGATCGTGGAAAAAACACAACTTTCGTCAAAAGATCGTGGAAAAAACACAAATTGCGCCAAAAGATCGCGGAAAAACACAACTTTCGTCAAAAGATCGTGAAAAAAAAGCAAATTTCACAAAAAGAGTGTGGAAAAAACACAAATTTCATCAAAAGATCGCGGAAAAGACTAAATTTCGTCAAAAAATCATGAAAAAAATGCTAATTTCACGAAAAGATTGTGGAAAAAACACAAATTTCATCAACAGACTGCGGAAACGACGAAATTTCGTCATAAGATCACCTAAAAACGCAAATTTCGTCAAAAAATCTTGGAAAAAATGCAAATATTTTCAAAGAATGGCGAAAAAAACCCACAAATTTCATTAAAAGGTTACAAAAAACCCACAATTTTGTGAAAAGATCGTGGAAAAAACGCATATTTTGCCAAAAGATCGCGAAAAAATGCAGATTTCGCCAAAAGATCACGAAAAAACGCAGATTTTGCAAAAGGTTACGAAAAAACGTGAATTTCGTCAAAAGATCACAAAAAAAACACGAAATTCGTTAAATGGTCGCAGAAAAATGCATATTAGTTAGTACCGAGGGGGGGGGGGGGTCCTCTGCTGTAACCTTTCTGAAAATTTCCTGTGAATTTATTTCATGGCAATTAATAATAAAAATAAAATTTTTCAGTTGAGTGTAATCATATCAAATGGTAAGTAATATATATTAGTAAATTACAATGTTGATAGTTAGAAAAAACACAATTTTGTATGGAGCGTACATAACTTTGTTACTGGCCAGTGGTTAAAAAAAACTGGCCAGTGAAAAAAATCAGTGTACTGGCCAGTGGCCAGTGGGTAAAAATGTTAATTTTGACCTATACCTCGTCGATGTGGTGACTGAGCTATTTATAGATTTGCGATTTTGAACCATTTGTAATGGGTTGTTACGTAATTCCTCATTCTGATGTTCCATTGGATTGTTATAAACATCTGGAGTGAAACAAAGAGTACTATTTTTTTCTAAAAAGCGTGTTGGATTATCGAGCATGCTGGACCTTAGAATGCCGGATTATGGGATGTTTACTGAACTACTGAGTACTTATAACTTACATTCTTTTAGTATGCATCTTTTTTTTCTATTTTTATTGGAATTTCGGGTAATCTGAACAGGCACCGGCCCCAATTAGTTCGGATTAGCGGAGTTCAACTGTACTTAAAAAAGATAATACTTAAAAATAATAAAACTATTTTTTATAAAGTGCTAAACTAAAGCATTTGAAATAATTTTCTTCTAAAGTAAATAAAAACATTCGACTTCCAATTTCACGGAGCGAGGTGAATAAACAAAAACATACTTTTTCTTCGCAGTTTCTGTAAAGTGACCATTTTTGGCAGGCGTTGTAACTTTTTAATAACTGTTTAATATTATAATAAAAATTTGTTAGCTTAATTTACTATTATTTCAACTTGCTGAAAATTTTAAAGAAGTCGATCAATTTACATAGATTTTTTTTTTTTTTTTTTTTTTTTTTTTTTTATAGTAAGAAAAAAATAGTTTTATTCTTTTTCTTTGCTACTCAAGTTTTTTTTCTGCACATAAGCAATTCAAACTTGTTGACACATTCCCAAAGTACATTTGATATTTAAAAGAATATAATTTAAATAGTTTTTTCTCGCGCAAAAAATGAGAAAAAAATAATAGAGTTTTGAATAACAGATCGTAGGATATTTTTGCCGAAGCTAGATATGTGGAATTACAAAGTGTGAATATATTTGTTCTTTAAAAATTGTTAGAAGATTGGAGAGGTTTTCGATCTAGTTTTAAGAATTCCAAATTTAAAATACTTTTTTCTGTATATAAATTAAAAAAAAAAAAAAAACTGCAAAAACGTCCGGATTTTGGAGAATTTTGAATGTCCGGATTTGAGACTGTATTGTACTTTGATAAATTTTAAGACACACATACCTCAGAAATCACTTTCAGAAGATGATGAAGTATTCGAGACAATAATGACAAAGAGTGGAGATGAAAAAAATCAGAATTCTGGCTGTGTCTTTGGCGCTCCTGGCAAAGTGCCAGGTGTTGAATCATCGCCAGTCTGCACATGCTTTTGTTTAGTTTCGTTCTCTTGTCTCCGCAAATGAACTATAGTTCGCTTAAATATACCCGGTGTGATGTAGTGGGCCAGAGCTTTTTGGTTCACTAAGCTCTTGTGAGATGATCGTTGAAAAATAATACATATTTCTTACCAAAGTCCTTTATTAGAACTAGGGATTGACCGAAGCAGCAATTTTGCCGAATACCGAAGCTTCGGTCGAAGTGTACGCCGAATATTCGGTATTCGGCGACCGAATACTTGAAAATTTTCAATACGCATTTTTGCATATACTAGCTTTTTTAATAAACTTTAATTGAAATAAAATTCTCAATAATTTAATTCAGTTACATTTTTATTCTTAAATCTAATTTTTAAAAAATTTAATGACTTCTTTCCACTCAAATTTATTAACCCATCACTTTTTATTATTTTATCACTAGTCAATACCCAAAAATAACCTATGAAAGTATTAAACTATGCAGGCTATTATTAAGGATAAGGACTACCAGAAAAACAAAAGTTCATTCAAATAAAAAGAAACAATGTTGTTATTAAGCTGATTTACTGATTGTTTAATTATAAACATATTGAATAGGAATGTTCTCAAAATACAAAAAGTATCATATCAATTTGTACATTTAACTATTTTCTATCAAATTATTGATAGATATTTATATTTTGATTAATATTTTAACACTGTGGTGATGAAGATTACAAATTTGAACGTTTTTGATATAACGGTTATAAAAGCTATAGGATAAGCATTGGAGTATACTTATTGGATGTGTGTATTTTCTTTTATAACCTTAGATATACAGATATGAACTCTAATATACTTATTTGATGTGTATATTAAAGAAAATACATATTAAATAAATTTAAATTAAAAAAAAACTAATGTAGAAGTAATTAAAATTAAATGATAAGGGATGCATCTGGGTCATTCCATGTGAAATCAACCAATTTAAAGAAAAGTTGTTGCACCATAGTCACAGATTTTTTTAAAATTTTTATTACAGACAGATGTAGTAGTGAAACCATCAAATCTAAAATTTTAAGAAAATTTGCGCAATACTGACTGAGATATAGCCTTTTGAAAATTGATCATTTTTACCAAATGGCAGCCATCTTGGATGCTATCCCTATGTCTATAAATGTCCATAACTTGACAACTAATGACTCAAATTTTATATTTCTGGTACCAATTTAAAGCTATTTGTATAAAGAATGCATATAAGATATTAAAACAATAGTGATTTTTTATTTTAATACTGTTTATTACATTCAAACTGAAAATATCACCCTCAAAAAATGACTTACTGTAATGGGCCATAAAAAAAATGACCCATCATAATTTTTTTTCAAACTTTCTAAAAACATTGCTCCATATGTGTACTTTAAATAGAAAAAAAAATGGAGAGGTAAAATTTTCCGTTTAAAAAAAATAGCTTTTTACACATAGGATGTCACTTACTAAGCAGTGACTATCTTAAAACATGTAAATATCCCTGATTTAAGAAATAATGGCCAAAACTAAATATTTTTTAATCCCTGAATTAATGTAAAACTATAATGATATATAATCTCATAAGTTTTTTGTAGGACTACCCTCCAATTGCACCCCCCCCCCCCCCCCCCAAAAAAAAAAGAAGTCATTGCTAAAAATGTATAATTGAAAAAAATTAACACTGAAGAAAATAAGAAAATAAATAAAGAATATAATGTATAATTGTGAAAAACCTTTAAATGCAATATATATAAATGAGAATTTACTGCATGTGTGTATGTGGAATCTATTCAAAACGTTTTCCATGCAAGAAATTCAATTTTTATACCTAAATTTCTATTTCTTACTTTAAAAATTGCTCACTTAAAAAGTTATACATTTGTATGTGACTTTATAGAAAAATTCTGCTGTATGCATGTATTTACATCATTCAAGTTGCATTAAATATTCAGATATAAATATGTCTATTTATGTATTTTCTATTTCAATAAATTTACATACTAAGAATGACAGAATTCATGAAATGAATGCTAATCTTGCATAATCTATTTTCCTTATTATTTGAATTCAAAACATGATGTAATAATGCATCATCTTCTATCCTGATGTAATATTGCATTATGTTATATGTTTATGCAATTTTATCATAATGTATCCAACAAATCTTTTGTTGAAAATTTTTGAAACCTTTTGTGGGTAAGCTTATTATAAACTGTATTATATATAAAATTTTAAATAAAAAAAATATTTGACATAATTTATGATTGCATCATGTTGTATGCTGATGCAATTTTGGGAAAAGATTGCTGCTGTATCGTCATCTGTTTTCTAATTGGTTGTAATTAAAGTATGATGAAATATTACATCATAATGTACAAAAAAATTTGACTATCCCTTTTAAACATCATTTCTGTTGATGTTTTCAATGTAGTATGCACTGGCATAGAATAGTTATTTTGTGCTTAAGATTCTACAGTGGACATGGAGTGTTTTGTATGCAAGAAACTTGGTGTTTCATTGAGTACTGATCTTATTCCTGTTCTTCAATTGTCTTCACGTGATTTGCAGTTATTAAAAAAAAGATTGCATTATGTAATCCCAGATGAAAAATGCTTTGTCCATGGAAATAGTATATGCAAGGTTCAGAAGGATAAATATCTAAAATGGTATATTTTAAGACAGAGACAGTGTTGTGATCCATTTAATAAACATCCAAATAGCATCAGAGAAAAATCACTAAAAACAATATCATTAGATATGTCTAAAACAAATCCAGATATCCTCATTCCAGGAAAAAAATTGTGTGTTTCCTGTTATTCATCAGTAAATATGAAAAAAATGTCTATTGTTGACAGGATAACCACCTCAGGAACAGAAAGCCCCTCTGATTCAGATTTTAATGAACCCACAGTAGTAATAGAACAATTAAACAAAAGTTGTGAATTGTTAGAGTTATCGTCAATAAAGGTAAGTAGGCGTACCTCAAAGAGAAAACTTAATTACATGCAAAAGAAAGTTTCAAAAATAACTAAGTGTGTTGCAACTAAAGCAGCTACAGTATTAGGTGTTGAAACCATAAATAAGCCTCAAAATAGTAAAGACACAACTTGTCCTGACTGCACATCTATGATGGATAAATTATTGGAGAAGTTTACAAATGCATGTTTTAAAGAAAAAGTTCAAATTCTAACACTAGTTCCAGATTCATGGACAATACAGCAAACAATGACTTATTTTAATACTACACAGTATCTTGTAAAAAAGGCAAGGAAGTTTAAAACAACAGAAAGGATGTTATCGATGCCTAGTGGAAGAAAAAGTGTTAAACTGAGTCCAGACGTTATAGAAAAAGTTATTAATTTTTATTATGATGATAATAACAACTGCATGTGTCCTGGAAAAAAAGATTTCATATCTGTTCCAACTGAAAACGGCAGAATATTAAAACAAAAGAGATTGATTTTGCACAATTTAAAGGACTTATATATTGCATTTAAAGAGCAACATGACTTAAAAATTGGATTGTCTAAGTTTTGCTCACTACGTCCAAGATAATGTGTTACTGCTGGAAGCAAAGGTATTCATTCTGTCTGTGTGCGTGTATACCATCAAAATATTAAACTTATGCTTCATGCTATTCATATCAATAACTACATATCACTGCTAAAAAAACTTGTTTGTTGCATTGAATCTGAAGAATGCATGTTGCACAGGTGTGATAAATGTCCATCTCCTGAAATTTTAAAGAAAGATTTAATGGGTTTAGATGAATTGGAAATGAGTAATGATATTATTTATAAACAGTGGGTAAAGACTGATGGAGCAGAATTAAAAAACGTGATTATGCCTGTTGATGAATTTGCTGATGATTTAATTACAAAACTCTTTGCTTTATGTTCACACCACTTTTTTGCAAAATCACAAAGTTTATATTTCAAGAAAACAAAGGATGAATTGAATACAGACACTGCTATTATTTCAGCTGATTTTTCTGAAAACTATACTTGCATTGTGCAAGATGCTATTCAAAATATCCATTGGCAAAAAGAACAGGTTACAGTTCACCCCTTTCTTGCTTATATAAGGGACAGTATCACTGATACTGTGAAATCTATTCCTATGTGTGCAATAAGCGAGCATTTAGTTCATGACACTACTACATTTTGGGCTTTTCAAAAAGTAATTGTCAATTATTTAATTTCACAAATTCCACAGATTAAATACATAAAATATTTTAGTGATGGATCATCAGCCCAATACAAAAATTATAAAAAATTTATTAATCTCTGCCATCATGAAGAAGACCACGGTGTGAAAGCTGAATGGCATTTTTTTGCCTCTTGCCACGGAAAAGGAGCTTGTGATGGAATAGGGGGCACCATAAAACGCATGGCCACCAAAGCAAGTCTTCAGCGTCCATTCAAAGATGGTATCTTAAATGCATTTGATCTGTATACATTTGCAAAAGAATATGTTAAAGGAATTGAAAATTTTTTTATAACAAAATCTGAAATTGAAATTGCCAATAATCAGTTAGCAGATAGGTATGCAAAGGCAGATACAATCGTAGGAACAAGGGTTAATCACAGCTTTGTGCCAATAAATAAAGGCCAAATACTGGTTTCCAGGATATCAGGCTCCTCAACAAATTTTATTGCTACTGTGAGATTTAGTGAAACCGACAAACCACAAACATTTAAAAGTGAACAATATGTTGCATGTGTATATGGTGTTAATTGGTGGATTGGTAAGATTTTAGATTACTGCGAGGAATTCAATTACTATAAAATTATGTTCATGCATCCTCATGGTCCTAGTTCATCATATTCATGGCCAAAATCTTCAGATGTTTGTTGGATTCCATATGAGCATATAATGAAAGTAGTGTCTACCCCAATGACTGCTACAGGAAGAACATATACTGTTGCTCCAGAGGAGCATACAGCAATTCAACTCTTATTCTTAAACTTCAAGACAGATTAAATCCTTGGCAATTTTCAACAACATATTATCAAGTTCCTTTCAACAATATATTATAAAGTTATATCCATGTAAGTATCCTGTTCTTATTTTATGTAAATATGTTTCATATAAGTTTTATCTAAGTCTTACTTTTATACATATTTGATGTTTTTGTTGTACATTTGTATCACACAAGATTTGTGTACTCATTTTGTCAAGATTTGTTCATTTAAATTGAAATTGGCAGTGAACTGAATAACTAATGTCAACTCAATCAACTCATTAATATTAATTTTTAATCTTTTATTTGAATTCAACTGATTTACAGCTAGTATTTCTGCCATATTTCAAAAAATATGTTTTATGGCTCTTTTTCCTTCTAAATATTTTCCATTATGTATATTTTTTTGAGAATTATACATATTATCATTTTATATGAAATAAAAAGTATTGAAATGAAAATTTACTGTTATTTTAATATGTATGTGTTTTTAGTATAATTAAATGCTGATTCGTATTTCTAAATTGAATTATTTATATATTGATGCTCATACATTAATTCATATGAGAGAAAAAAATATTTTTAACCATTGTTAAACCAAAGATACTTACGTGTTTTAAGATAGTCACTGTTAGGTAAATGACATCCTATGTGTAAAAAGCTATTTTTCTTTAATGAAAAATTTTACCTCTCCAATTTTTTTTCTGTTTAAAGTATATATATGGAGCAATGTTTTTAGCAAGTTTGAAAAAAATTTATGATGGGCCATTTTTTTAATGGCCCATTACAGTAAGCCAATTTTTGAGGGTGATATTTTCTGTTTAAATGTAATAAACAGTATTAAAATAAAAATTTACCATTGTTTTAATATCATATATGCATTCTTTATATAAATAGCTTTAAATTGGTACCAGAAATATAAAATTTGAGTCATTAGTTGTCAAGTTATGGACATTTATAGACACTGGGATAGCATCCAAGATGGCCGCCATTTGATAAAAATGACCATTTTTTAAAAGGGTATATCTCAGTGAATATTGCGCAAATTAGTTTTAAATTTCAGATTTGAGGGTTTCACTACTATGTCTGTCTACAAAAAAAAAATTTAAAAAAATCCGTGACTATGCTGCAACACCCATTGGTTGAATTCGTGTGGAATGACCCATCTTCTTTACTTTTTTCTTCTTCTCTAGTTGGCAGTTGTTTTGATTTCACACATATGTAGACTATTTTAGGAAGGAAAAAGTTTTTTTAAAATAAAAAATGGCCTTTGACTTGTTTTTTGTAGTGCAAGCTGAATTCTGAACTCATGCACATAATATTAAACCTCATTGTTTAGCCTATTCTACTGCTAAGTAAAAGAGAATTCTTCTAATTCTAAAAAAATACTTATCTGCAATTATTCGGCCAAATACTTAAAAGTATTCGGCCGGAGCCGAATATTCGGTTTACATGCTGAACCACCGAATACCGAATCAACTATTCGGTATTCGGTCAATCCCTACTTAGAACAACTAAAATAGATTTGAAAAATGTAATAATAAACTTTACCATTCATAGGTAGACACTCTCACTTTTTATTAACAGTTCTATACTTCTCATAGCCAACCTGAGTAAAACGATTTTTACTCGCATCTCTTCCGTTGGTAAAAAACAACCTCACTTCCTCAGTGTCTCCCAGTCTACTATTCAGCTTCCTCACCAACTCCTGCCTGAGCCTCCTTTTACTTTCACTTTGGAGACGAGTTCCCACACATTGTCCAGTCCTCCCTATTTCTTGGAAAAATGGAAATACCCTGTTGAGCAGATCCCAAGGGCAGAAGTGTGCCTGGTATTTTTCCTGCATGCCTTACACAAAAGACTATTGTCCTCCACGGAAATGCCTGTTGCTTCCCCCGGCGAAAATTTGTGGCGAAGGTACGATATCACAACACCTCTCCCCAAAAGAGATTTCCACAGGAAATATTTGGCATGAATTCACGTAATAAGCCCTTTTAATAGATTTCCCGAGAGGTCAATAACACCATTAAATCAGCAATAAAATATCATTTAGACTTTTGACCCAATTATGAAAGTTATACTTAAATTCAAGAATACCCACTCTCAGTTTCAAAGGACATACCAAAAATATGAAATTTTTAGAATTTTCCTTACACATAATTAATCAAAAGAATAAAAAGAATTTACATTTTTGATACTAGAACAATTAATTTAAATTTAAAATATTTGAATATAATACTAACTCAAAAAAGAAAAAAAACACTATAACACAATCTAGGTAACTAAATTTTTACATACAGCACAATATCTTAATAAAACGCCCTAATTACAAGTATTAAAATTTTGAACACTAAATTCCAAACAGAAAATCCAACTCTGATTCTAAATCTTCCTACTTAGACCATCTGTATTTCCATGTAATTTTCCTGGCTTATGTGTAATTTCAAAATTTAATGGCTGCAAAAATAGAGCCCAACGTGTCAAACGAGAGTTTGTACCAACCATTTTCTTTAAGTACACTAATGGATTATGATCCGTTTGTATTTCAAATTTTTGCCCATCCAAATAATAATTTAACTTTTTTAATCCATATACTATAGCCGCTAATTCTCTTTCTATCGTGCTATAATTTTGCTCCGCACGAGAAAATTTTTTGCTAAGATACAAAATTGGATGCTTTTCACCTGCAATAATTTGAGATAAAACAATTCCTGCCCCATACAAACTCGCATCTGTTTGCACAATGAATTTCTGCTTAAAATCAGGCGCATATAACACAGGACTTTTCATTAATTTTAACTTTAACTCTTCAAATGCATTATTACACTTCTCGTCCCATATGATTTTTTCTTTTTTTCTTTTCCCTTTTAAAGCATCTGATAATGGCACTGCTATGGTAGCATAATTCTTTAAGTACCTCGCGTAATATCCTACCATTCCCAGATATGCTCTTAGCTGTGTTTTCGTCGTCGGAATTGGAAAATCTTTAATAGCCTGCAATTTAGCTTCACTAGGAGACCTTTTTCCTGCTTTAACTTCATGTCCCAGAAATTTTACGTGATCTTGCGCGAATTGGTATTTGGATGGTTTCACCATTAGATTTGCTTCTTTTAACCACTTAAGAACCGCTTCCACATCTTTTAAATGCTGTTTCCAGGTCAAAGAAAATATAGCTATATCATCGATATATGGAACCGCAAATGACTCTAACCCATATAAAACTATGGCAATCAATTTACAAAAATAATATGCTGAATTTAAAAGTCCAAACATCATGACTTTAGGTAAAAAAGTCCCAAATGGTGTTACAAAAGCCGCATATCTCTGAGCTTCTTCCGTGAGAGGAATCTGAAAATAACCTTTCGTCAGATCCATAACAGTAATAAAAGGCGCTGTACTTACTTTCTCAACGACCTCTTCAATGTTTGGCAAAGGGAAAAATTCAGTTCTGGTCTTTGCATTTAATTTCCTATAGTCCACACAAGGGCGAGCGTCTTTACCCGCACTCTCAACCAAAATCATAGGCGAAGCATAATCTGATTGCCCGACTTCAATCACACCCAAATCTAAAAGCTTCCGAATCTCTTCACGCATAATCTCTAATTGCCTCGGCGACATACGATATGGTTTTGATCTTACCAGCACATCATCCGTTAAAACAATGTCCATTTTAACTAACAGGGTACTCCCAGGGTCTGTAGAAAAAACTTTCATATGACGCTCAATCATTGTCCTGAAATCTCCTATTTGCTCTGTAGAAACGCGTTTTTCCAAATTACAGTAAACTCTCTGTAAGGCGGACTCTGTGTAAGACGGAAAACTGTCTAACTCGGAGAGATTTTCAAGTCCCTGCGAATTCATAGACATAGAGTAAAATTTGTCTAAGGCGGAATATTGTGTACGACGGAAAGTTTCCTCGGTCCCGATCGACTCCGCTTTAGACAGAGTTTACTGTACTTTCTTTTACTAAATCCCAAAAGTCTAATTGAGTGGGATCCGCAATGGGATAAGGAATTTCCGTTTGATCCTCAATTTCCTCACACTCCTCATCAATCAACAAATTTATAAATTCAGGTCTACTATAATATGGTTTAATTAAATTAACATGATAAATAGTAGACTTATTTCTCTTTTCCGGAATATCGATAGTATAATTAGTTTGAGATATTACACTAGTAATAGTTCCTGGTCCTATCCAATTAACCGCCATTTTATTTGGTTTCGAAGTAGCCAGAACTAACACTTTATCTCCAACATTAAATTTTCTATACACCGCATTCTTATCATACCATTGTTTTCGTTTCTCCTGACACTCTTTCATTCTTTTACACGCTAATTCTTGACAATATTTCAATCTATTACTTAAGTTCAAAATATAGTCCACTACATTCTGATTTACCGTTTCCTTTTCCATCCAATTTTCATATACAAGAGTACGTGGCATTCGTAAATTCTTACCATGTGGGTCATTCCACACGAATTCAACCAATGGGTGTTGCAGCATAGTCACGGATTTTTTTTTAATTTTTTTTGTAGACAGACATAGTAGTGAAACCCTCAAATCTGAAATTTAAAACTAATTTGCACAATATTCACTGAGATATACCCTTTTAAAAAATGGTCATTTTTACCAAATGGCGGCCATCTTGGATGCTATCCCAGTGTCTATAAATGTCCATAACTTGACAACTAATGATTCAAATTTTATATTTCTGGTACCAATTTAAAGCTATTTATATAAAGAATGCATATATGATATTAAAACAATGGTAAATTTTTATTTTAATATTACATTTTTACATTTAAACAGAAAATATCACCCTCAAAAATTGGCTTACTGTAATGGGCCATAAAAAAAAATGGCCCATCATAAATTTTTTTCAAACTTGCTAAAAACATTGCTCCATATGTATAGTTTAAACAGAAAAAAAATTGGAGAGGTACAATTTTTCATTAAAGAAAAATAGCTTTTTACACATAGGATGTCATTTACCTAACAGTAACTATCTTAAAACACGTAAGTATCTTTGGTTTAACAAATAATGGTTAAAAATATTTTTTTCTGGCATGTGAATTAATGTATGAGCATCAATATATAAATAATTCAATTTAGAAATACCAATCAGCAGTTAATTATACTAAAAACACATACATATTAAAATAACAGTAAATTTTCATTTCAATACTTTTTATTTCATATACAGTATAGGATCTATTATCCGGCGTCCCGATATCCGGAACGCTCTAAAAACCGGGACGGTAAAAGATCCGAAACTGAAACTTAGTGAAAACTTTCATTTCATAACAATTTGCAGTAGTGATGCAACGAATAGTGGTTTGGCTGAATAACCGAATACCGAATATTCGGCCGCCGAATAATGAACTTATTGTTACCTAAAAACAAAACGTAGTATGCACTATATGCACAATTTTTACTTTGAAAAAATATTCGGCTATGTTCGGCCTAAAAATTGCCTTATAATTCAGCCCCCCCCCCCCCCCAAAAAAAAAAAAAAATCTTAGCAAAAGTTCATCAGGTATTGTCTAGTTATATTTTAACAAATATTATGTGTGTTGTTGTTACATTTTAAAATAATGACAAAATCTGAAAAGTACTAGGAAATATAAGTTTCAACTTTCAGATGAAATAAAATAAAAAATAAGAAATCTTAATATCTTAAGAAAAACCACTGATAGAAAGGATGAAAGGAATATCCTCTAAAATGGTGGAAAGAAATCATTGTAGACTTTATAAAGCTCACAATTAACAAAAACATTTTTATCATTTATTATTATCGTTATTTTTTTTTTCTTTGCTGTCAGCAGATAGCACTAGAGTTCTTTATAGGTATAATTCAAAATATTATTGAAAGAAATATTTTTTTATGTAACAAGAGATAAATGTTAAACTTCCCATTATGATAAAAAAAAAAAAAAATTGAATTTGCTTGTACAGCTGTATTAAAACAATTTTGAATAGATTAATTTTAAATTTAACAGATTATGTTAGCTTATTACAAGCAGATACTTTTTGTACTTACTGATACAGCATAAAATTTTTTAACTTGATTCCTAAATTAGCCTCTTATATAAAAATGGGTAGATAAAACCCATTCGAGGTATGAAAGTTAATGGAAAAACATGGGTTAGTTAATTTCAAATAAAATTTTCATTATGCATGATGAATATAAATTGTCAAATTAAAAAGTTATACTGTGTAAATATAAAAACATTTATTACAGTATTATTCGGCCAAGGCCGAATAATGGACTTGATATTCGGCCGAAGCCGAATATTCGGCAGACAGGCCGAATGGGCCGAATATTCGTTGCATCTTTAATTTGCAGTTTTTTTGTTTTTTTTTTTATATTTTATTGAAGAGTTAACATGCTTTATAAATCGATATTTTAAATATTTTAAACTTTTTCTCATACACCTCAAGGTACCGTAATATCCCCTTAATTTCCTCCCCCCCCCATCTCCAAACGCGGCAAAAAATCGTAAAGTAATCGGAGAGGCCGCTTACACGGATTAAAAGTGGCTATCGAAATCTACCGCCTGTTGAAATCTGAAAATGTTTATAATAGTCCAAAGCCTGCCCTGATATTCAGATTTTTCTTTTTTTGTTAACCGAGATAATTAAAAAACAGAACGTAAAAAGCGTGCTCTCCCTACGATCCCACTTATGACACTCCCGTGAAAGATAAGAATTGAATGTACGCAATCATCGGACATAAGTTCTCTTTTTGATCATTTTTATGACTTCGCATCGGCGTAACCTTTAGAAATATGGGAAAACTAACTACATATTTTTAAATTTCGTATTTTTCTGCTTCAAACGCTAAAATCCATTATAAAAAATTTTAATTTTAACCTTTTGAAAAAAAATATTTTCGAAACATCACTTAGAATTTGAATGCGTTTTCCGCGATCGAAAACTGTTGGCAAGCTCCGACCTTTGACATCATATAAAGGCGCACCTACAATTCGGCCAATTAGGAGAATGAGAGAAACGTTCGTTTTACCGTTTTCAGCTGCGTCCATCGAACAGTAGCAGCAGAGATTCGGAATCGGATAAGACAGAAAGGTGGTACGGCGCTTCGCGCGATATTTTTTTTTTTTTTTTTTTGGAGGGGGGGGGGGGGTTCGTGGGATTTTTTTTTATATCAAATTTGTTTACATAATAGGGGAGGGTGGGTTAATGGAATATTACAGTAATTATGCATTTCTTTATCTCCGCGAATTTGCGGAAATCTGCATTTTAAGTGTTGATAATTTTGCCTCTTATATTTTTTTGTCCGCTTTCCATCCGATAAATTCGTAAACAAAACAAAAATAAATAAAAAGTCAACTTTCAATATGTCCCCCCCCCCCCCCCCCCACAATTATTGGATGAAGATGCAGTTCAAGTTTGTTTCAATATAGATAATAATGCTCCACTTAGTCATCAGATGACATACAGTGAAATTTGTGAAATGATGACTAAAGATGCATCTGATGATCGTAGTGATGATGATGACAAGAATGGGGAGGTAGAAAAAATATCTAATGAACAAATGATATTTTACACTCAACAGTTAATTTCAAGGCATGGAACAAAATAAGTTATTTCCATGAACAACAAATAATGTCCTTATATAAAATTCAAGACCAGATTGTAAAAGAGAAACGTTACAAGCAGCCAACTTTAAAAGGATTTTTCCAAAACACTAATTCCCAAGCATCTGCATCTGAACCCCAAAACTAAATTTTATTTTTGATCTTGTTCATTTGTAAGTTTTATTATAATTTAAAATTATTACTTAACATTTTTTTTTTTTTTTTTTTTTGTAAATAAAAATTAATTAAACTTTTCCTTAATTGTGTTTTGTTGAATTAATTTAACAAATGTGTAATACAGTATTTTTAATATTATTTATGCTAACCAGTACTTCATATTTATGTACATTAGAAAATATTTGTGTTAGTGTTCCGAATTACGGAAAAACCCCTTATCCGGAATGCCTCAGGTCCCAAGGATTCCGGATAACGGATCCTATACTGTAAAATGATAATATGTATAATTCTCAAAAAAATATACATAATGGAAAATATTTAGAAGGAAAAAGAGCCATAAAACATATTTTTTTGAAATATGGCAGAAATACTAGCTGTAAATCAGTTGAATTCAAATAAAAGATTAAAAATTAATATTAATGAGTTGATTGAGTTGACATTAGTTATTCAGTTCACTGCCAATTTCAATTTAAATGAACAAATCTTGACAAAATGAGTACACAAATCTTGTGTGATACAAATGTACAACAAAAACATCAAATATGTATAAAAGTAAGATTTAGATAAAACTTATATGAAACATATTTACATAAAATAAGAACAGGATACTTACATGGATATAACTTTATAATATATTGTTGAAAGGAACTTGATAATATGTTGTTGAAAATTACCAAGGATTTAATCTGTCTTGAAGTTTAAGAATAAGAGTTGAATTGCTGTATGCTCCTCTGGAGCAACAGTATATGTTCTTCCTGTAGCAGTCATTGGGGTAGACACTACTTTCATTATATGCTCATATGGAATCCAACAAACATCTGAAGATTTTGGCCATGAATATGATGAACTAGGACCATGAGGATGCATGAACATAATTTTATAGTCATTGAATTCCTCGCAGTAATGTAAAATCTTACCAATCCACCAATTAACACCATATACACATGCAACATATTGTTCACTTTTCAATGTTTGTGGTTTGTCGGTTTCACTAAATCTCACAGTAGCAATAAAATTTGTTGAGGAGCCTGATACCCTGGAAACCAGTATTTGGCCTTTATTTATTGGCACAAAGCTGTGATTAACCCTTGTTCCTACGATTGTATCTGCCTTTGCATATCTATCTGCTAGCTGATTATTGGCAATTTCAATTTCAGATTTTGTTATAAAAAAACTTTCAATTCCTTTAACATATTCTTTTCCAAATGTATACAGATCAAATGCATTTAAGATACAATCTTTGAATGGACGCTGAAGACTTGCTTTGGTGGCCATGTGTTTTATGGTGCTGCCTATTCCATCACAAGCTTCTTTTCCGTGGCAAGAGGCTAAAAAATGCCATTCAACTTTCACACCATGGTCTTCTTCATGATGGCAGAGATTAATAAAATTTTTATAATTTTTGTATTGGGCTGATGATCCATCACTAAAATATTTTATGTATTTAATCTGTGGAATTTGTGAAATTAAATAATTGACAATTACTTTTTGAAAAGCCCAAAATGTAGTAGTGTCATGAACTAAATGCTCGCTTATTGCACACATAGGAATAGATTTCACAGTATCAGTGATACTGTCCCTTATATAAGCAAGAAAGGGGTGAACTGTAACCTGTTCTTTTTGCCAATGGATATTTTGAATAGCATCTTGCACAATGCAAGTATAGTTTTCAGAAAAATCAGCTGAAATAATAGCAGTGTCTGTATTCAATTCATCCTTTGTTTTCTTGAAATATAAACTTTGTGATTTTGCAAAAAAGTGGTGTGAACATAAAGCAAAGAGTTTTGTAATTAAATCATCAGCAAATTCATCAACAGGCATAATCACGTTTTTTAATTCTGCTCCACCAGTCTTTACCCACTGTTTATAAATACAGTAGAAGATCTTTATAACGCAAACCTAAAAACGCAAGGTTGTGCGTTATATAGAATTTTGCGTTATATGGATCACATCATTAAATTCACCTTGTAAACATGGCCAAATAAGTCTGAAACATATCAAAATGCATTAGAATATCTTTATGCTGCATTCCTTGTTATCAAGAGTTATCCAAATTATAAATTTTTGCATAATATAGGTCAGACATTGTTAACTACTTTATAAACATGATCCAAATATAACTGACACAACCATCCCTTATATTAGACATTTTCAAAAATGTTTATTGTAATAATAGCATTTTTTTTCAGTAAAAAGGTCTTAAATTAGAAGATAAAGTTGAACTAATGTATCAAATTCAGTCCTCTAGAGAGTAGCAATATTTTACAATGTAAAAATGCAGGTGCTTTTTAACTGCAAAATTCATTGTTTACATCTGAGAAGTTGTGCGTTATATGGAGAATTGCATTATATAGAATTGCGTTATAAAGATCCTCTACTGTAATATCATTACTCATTTCCAATTCATCTAAACCCATTAAATCTTTCTTTAAAATTTCAGGAGATGGACATTTATCACACCTGTGCAACATGCATTCTTCAGATTCAATGCAACAAACAAGTTTTTTTAGCAGTGATATGTAGTTATTGATATGAATAGCATGAAGCATAAGTTTAATATTTTGATGGTATACACGCACACAGACAGAATGAATACCTTTGCTTCCAGCAGTAACACATTATCTTGGACGTAGTGAGCAAAACTTAGACAATCCAATTTTTAAGTCATGTTGCTCTTTAAATGCAATATATAAGTCCTTTAAATTGTGCAAAATCAATCTCTTTTGTTTTAATATTCTGCCGTTTTCAGTTGGAACAGATATGAAATCTTTTTTTCCAGGACACATGCAGTTGTTATTATCATCATAATAAAAATTAATAACTTTTTCTATAACGTCTGGACTCAGTTTAACACTTTTTCTTCCACTAGGCATCGATAACATCCTTTCTGTTGTTTTAAACTTCCTTGCCTTTTTTACAAGATACTGTGTAGTATTAAAATAAGTCATTGTTTGCTGTATTGTCCATGAATCTGGAACTAGTGTTAGAATTTGAACTTTTTCTTTAAAACATGCATTTGTAAACTTCTCCAATAATTTATCCATCATAGATGTGCAGTCAGGACAAGTTGTGTCTTTACTATTTTGAGGCTTATTTATGGTTTCAACACCTAATACTGTAGCTGCTTTAGTTGCAACACACTTAGTTATTTTTGAAACTTTCTTTTGCATGTAATTAAGTTTTCTCTTTGAGGTACGCCTACTTACCTTTATTGACGATAACTCTAACAATTCACAACTTTTGTTTAATTGTTCTATTACTACTGTGGGTTCATTAAAATCTGAATCAGAGGGGCTTTCTGTTCCTGAGGTGGTTATCCTGTCAACAATAGACATTTTTTTCATATTTACTGATGAATAACAGGAAACACACAATTTTTTTCCTGGAATGAGGATATCTGGATTTGTTTTAGACATATCTAATGATATTGTTTTTAGTGATTTTGCTCTGATGCTATTGGATGTTTATTAAATGGATCACAACACTGTCTCTGTCTTAAAATATACCATTTTAGATATTTATCCTTATTTAATGCAACTTGAATGATGTAGTTATGCATACAGCAGACATGCATACAGCAGAATTTTTCTATAAAGTCACATACAAATGTAAAACTTATTAAATGAGCAATTTTTAAAGTAAGAAATAGAAATTTAGGTATAAAATTTGAATTTCTTGCATGGAAAACGTTTTGAATAGATTCCACATATACACATGCAGTAAAATCTCATTTATATATATTGCATTTAAAGATTTTTCACAATTATACATTATATTCTTTATTTATTTTCTTCAGTGATAAATTTTTTCAATTATACATTTTTAGCAATGACTTCTTTTTTTTTTGGGGGGGGGGGGGGAAGGGGAGCAATTGGAGGGTGGTCCTACAAAAAACTTATGAGATTATATTTCATTATAGTTTTACATTAATTCAGGGATTAAAAAATATTTAGTTTTGGCCATTATTTCTTAAATCAGGGATATTTACATGTTTTAAGATAGTCACTGCTTAGTAAGTGACATCCTATGTGTAAAAAGCTATTTTTTTTAAATGAAAAATTTTACCTCTCCAATTTTTTTTCTATTTAAAGTACACATATGGAGCAATGTTTTTAGCAGGTTTGAAAAAAAATTATGATGGGTCATTTTTTTTATGGCCCATTACAGTAAGTCATTTTTTGAGGATGATATTTTCAGTTTGAATGTAATAAACAGTATTAAAATAAAAAAATACTATTGTTTTAATATCATATATGCATTCTTTATTCAAATAGCTTTAAATTGGTACCAGAAATATAAAATTTGAGTCATTAGTTGTCAAGTTATGGACATTTATAGACATAGGGATAGCATCCAAGATGGCCGCCATTTGGTAAAAATGATCAATTTTCAAAAGGCTATATCTCAGTCAATATTGCACAAATTATCTTAAAATTTTAGATTTGATGGTTTCACTACTACATCTGTCTAATAAAAATTTAAAAAAAATCTGTGACTATGGTGTAACAACTTTTCTTTAAATTGGTTGATTTCACATGGAATGACCCATGTACAAGCTAAATGTACAAGCAGGGCTAAATCCCGTGCTTTCATGACTTACAGTCCTCAAAGCAAATAAAGCCATTGGCAAGACTGCTTCCCAATCTTTTCCTGCCTCCAAACATAATGTCTTCATAACCTTCTTTAAACTACCATGCATCCATTCAACGCTATTCGATTCTGGGTGGCAAATTGAACTATGTACAACACTAATACCAAACCTATCAAAAAATTCCGATGCCAACTCACTTGTAAATGACCTACCCAAATGACATTGTACCTCTTTTGGATAACCAGTCCTAGAAAATATTTGTATTAGCCCCTCAATCACTGATGGAGAAGTTAAATCTTCTACTGGAATCGCATCTGGATATTTTGACGCAACACAAATTGAAGTAATCAAGTATCTATTATTTTTCTCGCTTAAACTCAAAGGGCCTACGCCATCAATATTTATCCTGGAGAAAACTTCTGAAATTATTGGCACGAGCTTCAAGGGAGCTTTCTTTTTATCTCTATTTTTACCAACCTTTTGGCACGGATCGCAAGTTCTTACAAATGCCTCAATTTCCTTGTAACAATTTGCCAAAAATAGCATTTAATTACCCTATCTTTTGTTTTAGTCGCCCCTAAATGTCCCGCAACTTCCTCATGACACATTTTCATTATTTTATCTCTAAATTCTAATGGCAAACATAATTGTAATTTCTCATCCCCACTATTTGAATGTGAAACTCTTACTAATTTATTTCCCATTATTTTAAATTCCTTTTCTTCTACATTATTCGCCTTTTCCCATAATGTTTTTAAAGATAAGCACTGTTTCTGAGCTAAGCTAAAATCTTTCGTTGTAATTTTATTCAATCCCACATTATCTTTCACCTCCCATTTCGGTAATAACATAAGATCTTCGATTTGACTTTCATCCTGTCTATTCGACTGCCATTTGAACTACCTGCGTTTCTTTGTTCTGTGCGCAATCCCCAATTTTATCTACCCAACCTGATTGCTCTTCTAACTTTGCATGCTCGATAAACGACATTTCATTATCAGCATCCTGTTGCTCCATTCTTTTTTTAAAGAATCCGTCCTACTACGGGTAACTACCATATTTATAGGAACACCATTTCCTTTATTTTGCTCAATAAGCTCCGCAGTTTTATTACCTAAGAGATAGTAACCTTGCTCCGACTCCGATGGTTTAATCGCCGCCTTAGTGGTGATGCAACCAAAATCCCCTTTTATAGTCACCCATGCTAATGGTAAACATTTACATTCATTATCAAGAGGTTGACGTACCCAAGTTATATCTCCAGTAAAATCCTCTGTTTTAACCCAATTTCTATCGCATAGATCAATCCCTGCTCCCGTGTCCCTCAAATAGTGTCTTTCAACCCTATTTATTAGAGCTTTTTTTAGATAAGGTTTAAAACAATCCCCTAAATCAATATCATTACCTAAATGATAAACTGTATTGAACTGATTTTTCTTTTTTAACCATTCCACACAATCTAGTTTTATGTGCCCTGGTTGATTAAAAAAAAAAAAACACCTAATCTGCCTTTTCCTCTCAAAAGCCTGGTCTAAATTTTATCATTTTTAAAATTTTCCGTTTTATTCTCTAACTTCGATTTAGCTTTTACTTCACCCTTAATTTTCGGATTTAAATTGCTTCTTTTCATCTCTGAATAAGGTTTTTTTTCCCAAGATTTTTTTTCTGATTTCCTGAAACTACTTCTAATACTCTCATATTTGTCACATTTATCAGCAAGCTTCGAAGCCTCTTTCATTTCATCCCATTCATCCATAAATTTTTCTTTTACTTCAAAAGGAACGTGTTTTTTTTTTACTTGCTCAGTGAGCATGAGTTCTTTTAAAGACTCGAAATCCTTTATTTCTAATGATTCCAACCAATTATCCAAATAACTCCTTAATTCATATACCAAGTCTACCCATAACGCTCCAAGTTTCCTTTGATGATTTTCAAACTTCTGTTTTAAAGCACCTGTTCCCAATCTAAAACGATTTAATAAAACTTTTTTTACATGTTGAAAATCATCTCCTAATTCTGCTGCTTGTTTCACTATAATTTTCGCGATATCTGATGGCAATAAGGGAATTAATTGGCTAACCATATCCTCTTGTGAAATTTTAGCTTTTTCCGCCTGCTTTTCAAAGATCATAAAGAAAAGAGTGATGTCAATTAATTTAGAATCAAAGCGTGGAACTAATTCTTTCAAATTAATTTTTGGATTCCTATGCGAACCTACATTCATATCACTAGACGAAAGACTAACAGTTTCCGAAAAATTTTGAATTCTTAATTTTTCTAACTCAAATTGTCTTGTTTTTTCATGTCCTTCGTTTTCTTTACGTTCTGCATCCTCTTTAAGAATACATTCCAAATTCGATTTAGCAAAACTCTCATTATAATCCGATGCTTCTAAAATAGCCTGAATTATAGTTTTTTTCTTATCAGTTGCCGACACGTTGGTCTCAAATTCCTCTGCCAGCAAAAGCAAGATATTTTTAGTATATTTCCCTAGAAATTCTTCCATGATTTTCCCCCAAAATATACTAATCACAAAAATACACAAATATATACAATTTGTAAAACACCAAAAACCAAAAAAAAAAAAAAAAAAAAACACAATAAGGAATAGGATTTTATCCTTTAGATATATTTCAATGCATAAAACAATAATACAATTTTCCTACCGAAAATTTTCATGCACTTGTTATATCCTTTAAAACTGAGTAAATCCTCAAAATTATTTTGATACTCACAGTACCATATAAATACAATTTATATATAAACAATTAATCCCGCTTTTTCCTATAGCATACCCATAATTTTTCAAATAACTTTATTGCTGTAATAAACAAAAGCTGTATATGCCCCAACTTTATAACTAAAAGTTACATCCACAACTATGATTAATTTTAATGATTAATATTCTTTTATTAATCAACCGTAATTTACTATCCCCAAGTAAATTATGAAATACATAAATGATAAATTTTCAAAACCAAATGAATTACCGTACAGACCATAAGAAACCCGTTTAATATAAAAATTCTAACTAAAAATTTCGATCCCAAATTAATAGCTACCCTAGACTTTTTATCTATTAAACATATACAAATTATCAAGAACAGACATATACAATATTAAATCCTAACAGACCTCTCTGGAAAATTTCATAAAAGGGCTTACCTTCAAATGTAGACATTTCTCCACACTGCTCCAAGGCTTTCCTGCAGTCTTTTTTTTTTTTTTTTTTTTCCAAGGTATTGTCGTATCTCCGGATCTAACTTGATTTCCGCCGGGAAATTTACACCCATGCTGTCTCCATGGATTCCTAAGGGCGATCGATGAATAGTCTTCTATCCACTGCACTGGATGTTTACTGAAGAAATTTTCTATATCGTCGAATCCTTAGTCCTTGTTACATACCAGCTAACATATTCGACACTCCAGATTTCACAGTTCCTCACCGGATACACTTGAAAATATTTCTCGTCAAACACAAGATTTCATCACCGACTGTCTTTGTTTTTAACACAGTTTCCTTCTGTACATCAAGTTCACATGGGTCCAGTCTAATTTATGCTAGACCTAATTAATCCGTAAGCTGCCACCATTTATAATACTATAGCTGTGATGTAGTGGGCCAGAACGTTTTGGTTCACTAAGCTCTTGTGAGATGATCGTTGAAAAATAATACATATTTCTTACCAAAGTCCTTTATTAGAACAACTAAAATAGATTTGAAAAATGTAATAACAAACTTTACCATTCATAGGTAGACACTCTCACTTTTTATTAACAGTTCTATACTTCTCATTGTCAACCTGAGTAAAATGATTTTTACTCGCATCTCTTCCGTTGGTAAAAAACAACCTCACTTCCTCAGTGTCTCCCAGTCTACTATTCAGCTTCCTCACCAACTCCTGCCTGAGCCTCCTTTTACTTTCACTTTGGAGACGAGTTCCCACACATTGTCCAGTCCTCCCTATTTCTTGGAAAAATGGAAATACCCTGTTGAGCAGATCCCAAGGGCAGAAGTATGCCTGGTATTTTTCCTGCATGCCTTTACACAAAAGACTATTGTCCTCCACGGAAATGCCTGTTGCTTCCCCCGTCGAAAATTTGTGGCGAAGGTACGATATCACACCGGATATCCATGTAATTTAAATATTTTATTTATATGTGTTATTTATATATGTAATTTAAATATGTGGTACACAGCAAAAAGTTCTATATTGAAAAGGAAGTGTGTAGCATTTATAGTTCGTTTACAGGCACACTCAAAAGAATTACATTAGGGGAAGACGGGGTACAATGAAACAAAATTTACTATTTTTGTTTTCCTATCCACAATTTTGCATGCACAAAAATATAATTAATGCATATTTTTAATCTTGCATTTTCCCCATTTAAATAAATTTTTATTAGGTTCTAAACAATATCTTTATGCTTGAAAAATAACAAAAAATAAATGTCTTACAGTGTTTCATTGTACCCCGGCATACGGGGTACAATGAAACACATACTGGGGTACAATGAAACACTCCAAATGATGGAAGCAATTTTCACCCAGTATAGTTTATTTTATGAAAAATGAGATAAATACAAAAACAAAACTTGATTAATAAGGAACTTGATAAAAATATAGTCTAAGATGAAAAACAAGAAACTTCTATTAGTTTAAGAAATACCTTTCATTTTATATTAAATTGGCTCAAGTCAGTTTCAAAAATTAGCATTTCTGCTTATATTTCAGTTGCTCCTGAAGGAATATGGGGTGGTAGTTTCAACACAATGAGTTTTTTTTAAATGTAAGTTTCAAAAAAAAAAAAAAAAAAAAAAAATTAAAACTAGGTTGGAGTTTTTTTATATCAAGTACTTCACATTTGACTTCATTTAAATGTGTGATTTCTCCAACGGTATATATTTCCTTATCTTTCCATTTATACCGATACTGCTTGTGTGTGGTTGTGTGTGGATATCTCATTCTTAGTACCTCGATGACCAGCTGGGCCTGGAAAAAAAATCTGGATCATCATCAGAGTCTGTAGCAGGCAGAGTTTGTTTTCTAAACCATCCCTTCTTAGCTTTTTTTCTCTTTCTATTTTTTAATTGCTTAACAAGAGCATTTTTTACTGACCTGGTTAGAACAAAACTCTTTTTTTTTCTGTTTTCCTACTCTTACTTCTAATACATTCCATTTACTACTTTTATTACCATAATAAAACATGTTTCATTGTACCCCGTCTGCAAGTGTTTCATTGTAACCCTGCACTGAGGTTACTAAATAAAAATTTATTTTCAAACTTCTAATATTTATTTATTTTTTAGTTTGGTTTTGGAGGTATGAAGACAACTACCCAAGGATAACAATTATATAGAAAATTAATTATTACATATAACAACAAGGAAAATGAAACAAAATTACTTTTAGTAAAGAAACTTACTTTCAATGGTGTAAAAGCAATAATCTTCTATTGCTACTGTTGTAGAAGTGTGAATGCATCCAAATCACATCAGTAATTAGAACATATAGTTGTATAACATATATATAAACTGCAACTCTCTATGACAAATTTGATTGATTTTACAAGTAATGTTTCATTGTACCCCTTGTTTCATTGTACCCCGTCTTCCCCTACATTATGAACTGTGGGAGAAAATCATTTTCAATGTATTTTAATGATGTTCAACTCTTTTGAAACATATTGAAATTGATATATATCAGTGAGGTACAGTACAATATATTTGCTGTAAAATATGATGTGCATTGCATTTATCGTCAATTTACAGAAGCTCAAAAAAGAAAACGGCTACAGTGCTTTTTATAACCTATGTGTTTTTTACTTTCTTCTATCTTTACAAGATTAAAGTATTGGATTCCTGAAAATTTTCGACTTCCGGTTTTTCACGGATTTACACGTTTTAGGGGTCAAAGATCCCCAAAAACATGTTTATACAAAATGACTGTTTGTTCATGTGTCGCCATTGTACCTTCGAAAAGTATATGAAGTTATGTATAAAATTAAACCAAAATTTTTGAGTATGTTTTTACTTATGGCAAGCAGGTCCTTCTTGAATTTGGAAATATTCTGCCAGAAAGGGACGCTGTGATAGCGATTTTTGTATATTTTTCTTGATTTTTCGTTTTTCTATTGGTCATCGACGGCTCATTCGGTGATGGGAACTCGCTTCCAGCTATGCCAGCTATCCACAAACAGCTCATGTACAACAGAATAGTAAGAAACTATTGATTTTTGTAACACAGTGCGCCTTAAATATTACTAAATAACCACAGCAGGTTTTACTTTTAAACATGAAAGTTTATTCTGAAGAACACAAAAGACGACACAGGACACAAAACAACAAATACAGAATCCAAACTACAACTAAAATTGTTCTACAGTTTCGGGACAGGATGAGACAGGATGCGCACGCATCTCAAACGATTACGATTACATATCGACTGACATATTTCGATTGTACTTCCAACATCCTCCCTCAATCTAAATATGTCCAACATAAAAATCATAACACTTAACATACAATACAATATATATATATATATATAAAATTATATATTATACATACAACATAAAAAAAAATTAACCGAACATTATTTTTCTGAATTTTTCAAACAATACTTTACTTAGAGGCTTAGTTAATAAATCAGCAACCTGTTCTGTAGATGGAATGTAATTAATTGAAACAGTTCTATCTCTTACTTTTTCTTGCACAAAATGATACTTAACATTTATGTGCTTTAACCTTTTAGGTTGTTCACATGATTTGCTGATACGAATAGCTGACTGATTATCCTCATAGAGAGGTACAACAAAATTTTCACAACCATTTAAATTTAATTCAATCAATAAATTTCGAACCCAGCAAGCTTCACTTACACATAGGCTCAAGGCAATGTACTCCGCCTCTGTAGACGATAAAGCTACACAAGTTTGTTGTTTAGAACACCATGAAATTGTACAATTATAAATTTGAAAACAATACCCTGTTGTAGATTTCCTGTTAATAGTATCACCCCCCCAATCTGCGTCAACAAAACCTTTAACTAATTCAGCATTTACACTTTTTCTATACACTAACTTCAAGTCAACTGTACCTTTAATATAATGTAACACTCTTTTTAAGAACAACAATAACTTTTCACTTGCATAGTTTTGATATCTACTCAAAATACTGATAGAATTACATAAATCAGGTTTGCTTCCTAGCATTGCATACATGATACAACCAATTAATTTTCTACATTTATTTTCCACATTTACATTTTCTGATTTTTCATTAATTAAACATTCATAATTAAAGTTAGTGTCCATAGGAGTAGAGATACTTTTACATTCAAACATATCAAATCTTTTCAACACATTTTCTAAATAGTTACTCTGATCTAATGTTAAAATACCTTCATTTACATTCTGAGAAATAGATATACCCAAATAGTAAGAAATAGGACCAAAATCTTTCATTTTAAAATTTCTTTTCATTTCACATTTAAAATCATTTATTTGCTTGCTATCAGAACCTGTGATAATCAAATCATCAACATATATCAATACATAAAGTTTACAATCATTCGAAAATTTGAAATACAAACATTGATCATTTTCAGATTTTACAAAATTTTGAGAAGACATAAATTTCTGAAATTTTTCATACCAATATTTTGGTGCTCTTTTTAACCCGTATATAGCCTTTTTAAGCTTACATGCTTTCCCATCAGGTAAATTACAATTATCAGGTAAATACATAAAAACATCCTCTTTGATTTCTCCATGTAAGAAAGCACTGCATACATCCATTTGATATACAACCCAATCAAAATTTACACTAATTGCTAACAACATTCTTAAAGTATTTAACTTAGCTACAGGAGAATATACATCTTCAAATATTAACCCTTTTTGTTGATAACCCCTAGCAACCAATCTGCGTTTAAATAATGAAATCTTACCTTTATTGTCCCGCTTAATTTTAAAAACCCACTTACTGTCTATTATATTACAGTCATTTGGTTCATCAACAATGTCCCAAGTGTCATTTTCAGAGAGGGCTTTCAGTTCAGCATTTATGGCCTCTTGCCACTTTTTCGATGAACTTGAGTTCATAGCTTCTTCATAAGTGATAGGTTCTTCCACATCGGTTATACTTATATAGCTTGTTTCAAAGTCCTCAAATCTCGATGGTTTCCTCAGGTTATCTCTTGCTCGAAGGTGCATTTTGGTATTACTTAACTGGGGAGCAGGTGAATCTGTACTGCAGTTGTCATCATCATCTTGTTGTTGATTATTGGCCAAGTTATCTGAATCCATGTCAGTATCCTTATCTTCATCAAATTCTGAACTTTGATGTTGCACAGGATCAATTAAATCCAAAACAAAATTTTCATTCTTTACTGTATAGGAAGGTTTCTCATTTGGATTAATTATTACATCTCTATGTAATGTCACTGTGTTTGTTTTTGAGAAGTAGACTCTGAATCCTTTAGTATTTTCACCATATCCAACAAAAATTCCTTTTTCACTCTTAACATCTAATTTTCTACGTTTTTCTTTTACGATGTGAACCCATACTTCAGATCCAAATGTAAACTTTAAATTTCTAATGTCAAAAGTCTTGTTTTTCCACAATTCATAAGGTGTTTTTCCTTTCACTGTGCTAGTACCTGTTCTGTTAATTATGTATACAGCTGTATTCACAGCTTCTGCCCAGAACTTCTTATCTAGATTTTTTGCTACCAACATAGTTCTTGCAGCTTCCATGATGGTTCTCATTTCTCGTTCAGCTCGGCCATTTTGCTGTGGATTGTATGGGACAGAAGTTTCATGCTCTATGCCATGATGAATCAAAAGTTCTTTAATTTTATCATTCCGGAATTCTTTGCCATTGTCAGATCTTATTACTTGGATATTTTTATTCATCTGGTTTTTGCACATCAATATGAACTCTAACAATTTATCATGCACTTGATACTTATTTTCGAGAAAATAAAGTTTCCTAAAGTGAGAGTAATCATCTTTTAACACTAACATGTAACAAGACTTTCCAATTGATGCTACTTCTATTGGACCACATAAATCTGCATGAATTATATTACAAATTTCAGTAGATTTCGATTGACTTTCTTGAAAGGGACTACGTTGTTGCTTTCCTTGAATGCATGCCTCACAGAATGGAATATCAGAAGAATTTTCCCAGGTAATTTCATTTTCTGTAAGCATCTTCTTGACATGATCAAAATTTTGATGAGCTAACTTTTCATGCCACCATAAGAGACTTTTCTTTTTACTTTTAACACTATTGTCAGCAACACAACATTTATTTAGATTTTCAAACTCTCTCATATTTTCTTCTATGGTCACTCTGCTTTTATCTAAGCGAAATATCATTTTAAAAAGTTTATCTTCACGTTTAGCTATAGCAACTATTTCTTTAGATTTTTGATGAATAAATTTAGCACATTCTGAGTTGGATGACATACGTAAACCTTTATCTAGAGCTTTACCTTGAGAAAATAAGTTTACTTTTAATTGAGGGACATGCAATACATTTTGAAGTTCAGTTTTAATATATTTTTTACCATTATATGACTGAACATAAATAGTTCCTATTCCAATAGCTGTTATAGACAGGGTTGCAAAAAAGCCGGCTAAAATTAAAAAAAGCCAGGCCGGTGGCTTTTATTGGTTTTAACCGGCTTTTTTTGGCCAAAATTGGCTTTTTTTGGCCATAATTGGCCTTTATACAATAAAGCATTGTAATTATAAACTACACATTTTAAAGTGTTTTTAATTAGTTTTAATGACATTTAATTGATTTACAGTTTAAAAAGTAACCCAATTTCTCAATAATGGGGACATTAATACTGGAATAAAACTTAGATGATTTTGCCAGTGATTTGTATTCAGAATTGCAAATATGTCAGCTAAATTTTAAAAGGGCCATACCAACTGCCAATTTTTTCATTTTTACTGCTTTATAAAATTAAAGAGGACAATGGTTATTTAGTTATATGTTTTATTACTTACTTTTAAGAGCTATTAATATACAAGTCTTATTTTATTTCTAACAAACATTTAAAATTATACATAGTCATATTAATAAAAACACCACAATTTCTCACTATTAAAAACATTATGAATAGCATATGCATGAATATGCATAACAACAAGCTTTTCAAAATTTTATTTTGAGAAAATTTTTTTTTCTTGTTTTAAATGCTCTATTTTTTATACACTTATGTACCACTCTCCTCAAATAAAACAGCTTTTCTAATTCCTCGTTTCCATTTTGATGTGTTACATTTTGTCATTAAGGCTGTTAAACCCAAAAGGGCAACTTTCTGACATAAGTTTTAATTTATTTTTGTCCAGAAATGCATGAAACTAGCAGATGTTGTTGTTCAGAAACTATGTAATTGCACTGTTTTTTCTGGGTTTTTTTGCAAACGCTATAGATTTTTCAGAAAATAGTGTCAAAGTGAGCGTTTTTAACCGAATTTCTGCACAAAAGAAGAAACCACTCAGAAAAGGGTGAAAAAACATGTTTGTCACGTGATCAAAATCTCTTTATAACTCAATAGATAATTGATGGATCAAAAAATGGAAACAGTTCGATTCCAAATCGCTTCCATGGTCAGGCTTTTGAATTTTACATCTTTCCGTTAAAAAATGAATTTGTAAATGTGTCAAAACATTTTGCGCTTGTTGAGCAGAGCAGTTAAGAACAGTTTTAATTAAATATAATCTTTAAAATGTGTAGTATATGTGGAGCTATATAATATAGAATTTCAAAACACCAGTTCGGAGCCTAACTTATATCCTTTTCAATGTTTATATACATTTTTTTTCAGACATAATGCGTTCACAGTTGTCTTCTAGAAGTTATAAAGACTTAATTATTTGATAAAATTTAATAGAAATCTATTATTTTTTTTAGTAGAAAATATTTATAAGTGTATTAAAAATTAATTGATCCAAATTTAAAACAAATTTACTGTAAACCAACTTTAAAAAATAAAAACTGGCTTTTTTCAATAAAAGCCGGCTTTTTTTAAGTGGTTAAAACCAAAAAAAGCCGACCGGCTTTTTTTGGCCTGGCTAAAAGCCAGCAACCCTGGTTATAGAGGTTCCATCACCTATTTTTATCTGTTTAGCCTCTTTCAACTTCAAATAATTTCCAAATAGACTTACATCATTACACATATGTTCTGAAGCTCCACTGTCTAAATAGAATTCTACATCTGATTCAGAATTTATAACTCCCATAAGTGCAAAACTTTTGCCATTTTCACCATTAGACTTCATATTTTTATTTTTACGAAAATAACAATCTTTAAATACATGCCCTTTCTTATTACAAAAATTACAAACAATATTTCTGTTCTTAGGAACATTATTACCATACCTACATTGAAATTTCTTGTGACCTAATTTTCCACAAGAAAAACACTTGATATTACTTTGATTTTTAGCTGTAAGAGCAACAGTTTCTTCTTTCGTTTTTAATCTTTCTTCCTCAACTAACAAACGAGCAGTTAAGTTACTTAAAGTTCGCTGTTCATCTGCTACGGATTCCCAGGCTGAAGAGAAGTGCTTATATTGTTCGGGCAGAGCCATAATTATTTTTGTAATGATCATTTTTTCAGGAATTACTTCATTATGTTGCTTAATTTCGGCAACCATATTCTGAACTTTAGATAAAAAATTCATCACGTTGTCATCAAACTTCAAATTGAAAAACTGTTGTTGTAACAAATGAATACTTACATTTGATTTTCTTTCATAAATAGTGTGTAACTTGTCCCACATTTCTTTTGCTGTAACACATGAAATTATATGCGATATTGGTCCGGCTTCCATACGTGAAACCAAAATTTCTTGCGCTTTTGCATCTTTGACAATGAAATCAGAATATCCAGCATCAGTTGCTTCCGGTTTTACTTTTAATCCCGTTACTATATCATATAGTTCCTTAGCTATAAGCGTGACCTTAACTTGGAATTTCCATACATTCCAATTACTTTCATTCAGTTTAATAAACTGTCCCTGCTGTGTTTCGGTTCCGGCCATTTCAAAACAACATTCGGAAAACTAACTTTACAAAAATTTCAATTACTATTTACTTCGCAATATTTCTAATAATAGGTTTGGGTCTGGGCCCATAACCTGTAACACAGTGCGCCTTAAATATTACTAAATAACCACAGCAGGTTTTACTTTTAAACATGAAAGTTTATTCTGAAGAACACAAAAGACGACACGGAACACAAAACAACAAATACAGAATCCAAACTACAACTAAAATTGTTCTACAGTTTCGGGACAGGATGAAACAAGATGCGCATGCATCTCAAACGATTACGATTACATATCGACTGACATATTTCGATTGTACTTCCAACAATTTTAATAAATATCATGGTCGAGATTAACTTGTTTTTATTCCTATTAATTGACTGAAGTAGAATTTTGTGATGAAAATTAATGTTAGTATAGTATTGAACTAATAATATTTAAGTATTAACATATGTAACTACTTTTTGAAATATTCAGATATATGAGTAGAAGAATGTTTTGGGTTGTATGGATTGTATTAATATAAAGTAGATACTTACCAATAGATATATTCGTATCATAATATTAAAATATTTATTTGCTTAAAAGACGTTATAAAAACACATTAAAAGTAAATTAAAAACTCTTTATTTACATGTTTCAACTCATTTTCTGAGTCGTCGTCAGAATGTATAATAGAAAATTACAAATGCATAATGAAAAATGGAAAAAATCATCGAAAATAAACAAGTAATCATGTAACGTGCCCTATATTTTCGTGATTGTTCGTGTTCCCTGTATGTCGCAATGCCGTAATTTATCCAACCATTCAACCCATAAATTCGGGATACGAAAAGATAATGTATCGTTACAAACTCCTGAACCTCTTAAATAAATTTCAGTGGACTCTCTTATGAATAATTGTAAATAAAAATTAGACCTGTAGATAATTTTACTCTCGTTAAAATGTATGTTAATGTTCTCTATTTGATTTAGCCGGGATAAAGCAGTATTACCTCTATTGTATTTTATGTCCGCTATATGTTCTTTATACATCTGATATTGAATTTTCGTTGGGTTATACCTATATAATAACTAGTATTAAAAAATGCTCTGACGAGCACCAAAAAAGGCTAATATGTTTAAGTATGAAAAAGGGTTTGACAAGTGCTTCTAATAGAGCTTGAAAAAGGACAAGGGGTCCCTTCTTGGCTGCAGCTCACTGTCAATGCCAACTTTGAAAAAATCATATTTGCGCTTTTTCCATATAAAATAAATTCACGGTACTTTAGTAAAACTTTCCGTCGCGCTTTACATGTTAACTGCACTGTTGTACTGCGCATGCGTCTGCAATGCAACTTTGTACAGTGCACTGTGTACCATTATTTCTCTATAAATTGTACTACACTGTACATTCCTATTATGCTTTTGATTTTTGAGCCTCAGCGCACATTCACACTGCGCTTTTGTACTTCCGTATTAAAGGTGTATGCGTCTAATGTTCGTTTATAGTTTACATGAATTGCTGTACTGCATAGTACATTGTACAGCCACAGCCACTTGCTTTTAATTTCAACAATCAATGAATTAATAAATATAATGCTATGCGTGCACATGTGGAATTGTTCCTGTGCAGAGTGCTGCAACAGTCTGCACTGCACTACAAATCAGTTTTCTGTACAATTCTACATTGCGGGCGTGCTTGTTGGCCCTACATGACTGTGATACGCTGTAGGAACTAAGGTTTTTGGTACTATGTCGCCTTACATTCATGTTTAATCAGGCTGCGTCTTTACTGGTTGTGTCTTTACACTACACATTTTTATCGTAACTGTGGCTGATTTTTTTTATATGAAAAAAGCGCAAATATGATTTTTTCAAAGTTGGCATTGACAGTGAGCTGCAGCCAAGAAGGGACCCCTTGTCCTTTTTCAAGCTCTATTAGAAGCACTTGTCAAACCCTTTTTCATACTTAAACATATTAGCCTTTTTTGGTGCTCGTCAGAGCATTTTTTAATACTAGTCATTTAAATTTTTTGATAATTATATATTGAATATAAATAAACTTGAGTTTCTTTAAATATTCCCAATACTTTTTTTCTTATTTCGCACAATAATGCACTATTTAACCAAGTTATGCACATTGTTTTAAGAGGTTCCAGGTTTTTAAATCAAATTCACGTTATTTTTATTCATAATTTAATTTACTTGGGCTCCCTTAAATATAACTAATATAATTCCTTAAACTGACGTTAGTTTTTGTTGCATTAAAATATCTTAGTTTGTTGATTCTCTCTAAACGAGTAAACCCTATTAGTTTACAATGGAAGTCTATAGGAATTTGGCGATATATCACCAAGCTGGTGACAAACTTAGTGGTATTTTGCGACAGAACAGGGTCCCGTATATGGTAACCCTTCTTATAGGTATGGTGATGCATTAAATGCTGTTCTATGACCAATGAGATGCGTTTCATTCGAGCGCTGCCATTAAACAATTAACAAATAATCGCGATTTCTGTGACACATACGATAGCGTAACACATATTGTAGATTATCGTGGAAATCGAAGGTTTAGGCCACATCGTATTGTTTAGTTAGACCGGTTATACTAACATCGTTCTCATGTTTTGCTACAATTTCTTTTATTGAACAGTAATTCGCTTAAGCTTCTTACTACTGCTATCACTAAGCACTTTTTCATTCTTAAAAACCATAATGAGAGCTAAAATTAGCGCTAACCTGAGTAAAAGTAAAACAAAAAGTTAATTTTTTTACAGTAATAAAGGTACACAAAGCACTCTGATATGCGCACCTTACTCAAAACTTGACTAATAACAAGAGTTATGTGAGGGTTGCCAACTGTACTATTCGGCAGCCTTGGTCGGGAACCGAGATTGCACGCCAAACGAGTCAAATTTTGATCACCGAAGTTGGACATAAACCGAACTGGTTATAAACAGAAGCGGTCGTGAACCGATGTTCCTCTTATATTTTGACCTATAAGTTTGCAAATATGGCATTATTTATATATTCAATGGCGATGAAACTCATCGATTTCAAAGTAACGTTCCGAAGTGTACTTGAACCGCCACAGATGTCATATATGTTTCACGTTGACGCGATTTTTTTCTGACGCCAATGTCATATACGCACCGGGGTACTTAACTGGCGCCAAAGTTTTCTTATTTTGCTTGATATGGTAACCCGAATGTTGTTGTTTATTTATTAATAAATTGTTTATTTACTTTTATTTTCTTTTTAAAAATTATATAAATTGTTTTGTTCTATTGTTATTAATTAAACTTTTTAAATTTTATTGTTAATCCCTTTTTAAAAATATATATGAAACTGGTATTCGAAAACGAGGTTTTCGCCAAATTAGCGCCAGAAAAAATATCGCGTATATGACATCTGTACCATACTTGGTACAACTTGATTATCCTGTCGACAAAAAATTATCGCCAAACTATAAGATTAAATGACAATAATGGATGGTAGTAAATGTTACATTCATTTGACATTTAACACGATACACATGTTTGTTACGTCCTCAAGTGATTTTTAATTCAAGTTTTGGCAAAGGTGACATATACGCCGCATATTGACGCGATTTTTTTGACGCCAATGTCATATACGCACCGGGTACTTAACTGGAGCAGAGTGTCGTTATTTTGCTTGATATGGTAACCCGGATACAGATAATATATTAAGGAGGTTGGCACAGATGTCATATGCCCCATATTGGCGCGATTTGTTTCTGACGCCAATGTCATATACGCAACAGGTACTTAACTGACGCCAAAGTATCGTTATTTTGCTTGATATGGTAACCCGGATATTGTTGTTTATGCTGTTGATGTTTTCGAAAATTGGCGTCAGAAAAAAATAGCGCCAATATTGAGCGTATATGACATCTGTGCCACGAGGTTTTCGCCAAATTAGCGTCGGAAAAAAATGCGCCAATATTGAGCGTATATGACATCTGTGCCCAAGTTTTTATTAGTATTTTTATTAATGTTTTACTAATTTATTTATTCTTCCGTTATTTAAAATAAAAATTATGTCAGTTTGTATCATTTGGCGAATAGTTTGGCGAAATTGGTCGACGGGATAATCAAGTAGTACCATATATTTTTGCTGTACATTTTCGACAATATCTCAAGCAAAAGTACCTAAAGTTAAACGAAACTCTAATTATTTAAGGCACAGATTGTCATATAAAACAACGGGTTTGTTGCGTTTTTTTTTCTGACGCAAATTTGACGAAAACCTCGTTTTCGAATAGCAGTTACATATCTATTTTTAAATTACTTTCTATTATTTTAAAAAGGAAATAACAATAAATAATGAAAAGTTTAATTATTAATAACTATAGAACAAAACAATTTATATAATTTTAAAAAATAAAATAAAAGTAAATAAAAAAAAACACTTGATAAATAAACAACAATATCTCAGTTACCGTATCAGGCAAAATAACGCCATTATCGCGCCAGTTATGTACTCTGGTGCGTATATGACATCTCTTCCTTATTAAAAATAGATGGAATGGTATTTTTTAAGGTATGCTTAGTATGTGAAGTATTTATATTACTGCATAACTATCGCTTGTGTAAGTCAGGATGTTATGATGATAATTAAAATAAACCTTACATTTAGCTCCTGAACAGAAGTTTGGGATTTACCCTGTTTTTCTTTTTCCTATCAACTCGTTTGTGCTCCATTGTGTCTATTACTCCAATTCAAAATATTAATGAAGAAAGTTTATATATATATTTATGACAATTATGCATTATCTGCTTAGGTTGACGTCGATTTCACAAATACAAAAATCTGTCAGTTGAATTTCAATTTTTATTGACTTATAAAAACAAAAGTACACGTGTTATCCTTTTTTTTAAAATTATTGTACTGCTTTTTAGGGAGTGGCAACACGAAATAAATTATTGAATTAGAAAATTAGAAAATGAAAAGGAGAGATTTCTATAATTTTATGGGGACATTATAAAAGACAATTTCGATTTTCTCATCGACCGTCAAACATACAAAGATGAAAAAAAAACCTATTCTAAGTTTTAACAAGAGGATCAAAATAAAACAAAAACGAAGTTAATCCACCCACTGGAACGTTAGCTACGCTTTGTTGAATTTTGTATCTTCATTTTTTCGTTTAAGATTAAATAAAAAACTACTGAAAGCTACAATAATTTTTTAAATGCTATCAGTTTACTCGTCTCATCGAGTTCTATCTTTCAAAATAAAAATCATTGTCGTATGTCAACTGGTTCGCCAGAAATTTAAGAAAGTCGTTTGCATTTTCTATTTCTTAATCATATTATAGCTTAACGCTGCCGCGTTTGCTATGATTTTTGATTCCTCCCTCCCTCCCTCCCTAATAAATGGAATCATATAAACTCCTTAGAGGTCATCTCTATTAATCGGATCAATTTTAGTATTTAAAAGCATCTTTAATTTCAGAGGCGGCTTTGCGATCAAACATAAGCCAAAATTTCTTAAATGATTTTTTATATGTTCAAAGAAACCCGGGAAATAGTTTGCTACAACCCTTTTCATAGTAACTTCATTAATAGTTTTATTTTTAGAAGTATCAAAGGAGCTCTGAATCAATTTGTTAATTAATTTTACCTGATATCCATTATCACTAGCAATATGTTTAATTTTCTCTAATTCCTGTCCCAGATTTATATCGGAAGAAATCTTGAAAGCACGGTTGATTAGGAACCTGAAGGTGGATAATTTGTAAGGCAATAGGGTGCATGCATCGGAAGGTATAATGTTTAAATCCTAGGTATATTCTTCTCATGATTTGCAGTTTTCTCAACCATAGCACCCAAACTAATAGACAATAACGTAATGGAATTCTTTTGAGTGTCCTATAAACAGACTGTAAAAGCTATACACTTCAATTTTTATTACGAACATGTTATTGTAAACTTGGATAACATATATAAATTACATAACAATCTGAGTGAATTTAAGCAGTTAGCAATATTTAAGCGCGTTGGAGCATGAAATGGCAAGCAGACCGACAGACAAACTGAATTCATAAAGTCATAACTATGACGGAAAGTGTTAAAAACTAAATTTTTGACACTAAAAACATCGAAATCGACCTGAAACATGCATTTGTATGATGGATAGTAAGAAAATTCAAAAAATGACGCCATTTAGAATAACAGCTGCCATCTTGAATTCCCACAACTTTACAGGATGCCTCCCCCTCTGAAATGCATTGTATTAATACAAAGTAGATACTGACCAATCGGTATATTCTTATCACGATTTGCAGTTTTCACCTTATTTTGGTCGTGTAGCACTCGGACTAATATTGATCATTCATATAACGTCTTATTGTTATCTTAGAACGTGCTATTTGTTCCTTCCATTATTCACTTCATCTCAATTATTACATAGTAAATCGTAATATATATATGCGCTTATAATTGAAATAATTATAATTTTTAAGTGGCCAGGGGTTACTCAGGAATCAGGATAATTCTTGGTCACTTCTAGTGTAATTATCAGTCAGTATCCTTTATGATGTAAATATCATATATATTGTGTTCCTTTCGAGATCTTTTGATGAAATTTTTCGGTAGTTTCGCGATCTTTTGGTGAAATTTGCAGTTCTTTCTCGATCTTTTGACGAAATTTGCCGTTCTTTCGCGATCTTTTGATGAAACTTGCGGTTTTTTCTTGATCTTTTGACAAAATGTGCATTTATTTCATGATCTTTTGACAAAATTTGCAGTCTTTTGACGAAACTTGTGGTTCTTACACGATCTTTTGACAAAATTTGCGTTCATTTCGCGATCTTCTGACGAAACTTGCAGTTCTTTCGCGATCTTGTGACGAAATTCACTTTTTTCTGTAATTTTTGGACAGAATTCGCGGTATTTTTATGTCCGAATTTTCGGATTGAAGACAGATTTTTTTTTTTTTTAAATTTTCGGAACCGAGTCACCCCTGATATATATAATGATGACGTACATATTATTCTGAGATCGATTTTGTGAAGGTCGCCATACGGATCTTTTTATTTGTAGTGAAATTTTTCTATCAGGAAATTATAGAATTCATTGTTAAATTCGAAACCAATTGCGTATGTTTCTGCAAAATTTCCCCCCGATCCTAGATCGCCGGATCGAACATATTCTGCACCCCTGGCAGACGTGGGTTCGAGCCCAACGCCCTGCAAAATGATTTCTGCAATATTTTTGGCAATGATTCTCTTCAATATCTTCAATAATGACATGTTTTATTAGCAGGAGAAGATGATTTTTATTTTGTTATTATTACTATTTGAATGCTTTATAATTAAATAAAATTTAATATGCAACAATATTAAAAAAAATAATAATTTTTTATTTAAAATATTTTGCATGTAATTACCAATTAAATAAATAGAGCTGATCTACATTTTTTTTTATATTTTCTGACCATTATCAAGAATTATATATATGTGTGTGGCAGAAAAAGAAGTTTGCCAATCTTTTCCATAAAAAAGGAAACTGAAAGAAAGAAAAAAATATTCATATAAGAATTATAAAAGAGATTACTTTGATATCCATGGTTTAATATTTAAAAAATAAATAAAAATGTAAAATGAATTTTTAATATTTCATATTTATTCAGACTTGTGATAATTAGACTTTCAGAAAGTTTCATGTACTTTTGAGAAAAAATGAATTTTGTATAATAACTTGAGCCTCTTTTTTGTGACAGAAAGACAGTATAAATATATTTGCATTAAAAATCGAGTCTTTTACATTATTTTGAAAAATTAAGTGTTTCAATAGGTAAACAAAGGTCACAAATAGTAATACAGTAGACTCCCTCAAATCCGCACAGCTTGGGACCAGAGGTTGTGCGGATTTTAGAATTTTGCTGATTTCTGGTCATTTATTTGTTTACATTTTTGAACATTAATTTGATTGGCAGTTGAACAATGGAAATTATAATGAATGGTTACAATAAAGTGAAACATTAAAATAATTAAGTAAAATATTAAAATAATTTATTAGTTTAAAAGTAAGTAATTATTAAATAAAATAATTATGCAAAATAAAAAATTTAGAAAAATATTAAAAATTAAGTCATGTAAATAATAATTAAGATACAATACTAAATGCACATATAAATAAACAATATAATATAAATATAAAATAATATATAAATATACATAAAATAACACTAAATACAAACATACAATACTAAATATACATAATAATGAG
Organism: Maratus speciosus; assembly: GCA_963932465.1. Lineage (NCBI taxonomy): Eukaryota > Metazoa > Arthropoda > Arachnida > Araneae > Salticidae > Maratus > Maratus speciosus. The sequence continues at coordinate 284,100,224 of OZ010792.1, forward strand.
GAAAAATAAATTTTTCTTATTTATTTTTTTTTTTTTTTTACAAACTCTACTTATTTTTTTATTTTATATTTTTGAAACATAGATAAAATGGTTGTTTGCTTTAATTTTTGTTTCGTTCTTTTGTTATTGCATCCTGAAGCTGCTGATGATTCATTATTTGTTGCTCAGATATAAAGCTCTGCTGCTTCAGGAAGTTCAAATATTTTTCTCCTATGGCTAGACCTTCTTCAAGATTAATTTTTTCAAGTTCTTCATCAGATTCAGTTTCTGATGAAGAATCTGCATCAATATGCAGGGCACTGGAAATTATTTCTTGGTCAGATTTTGTTTCTACTGTTGGATGTTATCGTCACAAGGAATCCAGTCTAGAACTTCACTGTCATCTAAATTATCAATGACATTATTCAAAGACTGCTTTGCAAAAACCAGTAAATCATTAGTTTTAGCTTGGGCAGCACTGGGATGAAACTCATCAAATGTTAAATCATCACTCTCGGATTCTATGAACAACGATGGTGGCCATAAATTATGCCATGCATGAATCAAGGTGTCTTGCGACATAGCATTCCAAGCATCTGCCAAGAGAAAAAGACATTCTTTTAGAGTGAAAACTTTTTTAAATCTTTCAAGCATATCAGCTGATGGATCTAATATAGGTGTAAATTAGCGGTCGCCACTCGCCACGTGGCGATTAAAGTTGTAAAAGTGGCGATTAAAAATCGGCCATCGATCGCCACTCGCCAAATGGCGATTAAAAAATCTGTTATCGATCGCCAACTGAAATACAACTTTTTTCATGAAAATATGCATCTCTACTTTGATTACATCTAATTAGCAAACTGGTTAATTTTTTTTCCTACCGGATGCAAGTAGATTTCAATGATTTAGCTGCATTTTCAATATTTCATTTTTTCGCCAAGTGCTTGCTCTTCAGTTGGATTATTTTTTTAACAGTTTTATTCTGCAAAATATATTCATCAGCTTTGATTCCACATGCGTTTCAAATAATTTATTCCTTTTCTTTCACTGCCTTTTCCCTTCCTTTCACATTTAAAATTGCAAGTGCATTTTAACCCTTTCGGGTTTGGAGTACATGTTACAGTTAATAGTACATGTCTTTTCATCGAGTATTGTTTTGTCTTAACAATTACTTTTGCTACTATCTACATATGGTAATGATAGTATATGGCTATGCCTTTCTTATTATGATTTCATTTATGTTTGGACATTTAGTAATAACAATAAAAGTTTGCTTAATTCTCTTTGCACCGTTGGCGATGCCTTTATTTTATAAATATATATCACTCTTTAAATTTAAAATAGTATAGGTTACTTTTCTGAACAAATCATGTGTGATAAAACACAAAAAACATTAGAAAGTTGTAATATCTGTTAAACTCTGTTGTAATGATATTTTCCAAACGTCTCCAAAAACTTCCTTCCTATTATCATATGAATTGAATAGTACACAAAATAAGTTCATTCGTTAGAATTCAGACAATGAGATAATCTTTAAACTTCAGTAAATCTATTCAGATAACTACGATTAGAATTATTAAAATAAAAGTAATTTTATTATCAAAACTGAAGAATAAAAATCCGACATGAAAGGGTTAAGGACATTGCAATTTTAAAGCAATTTTCTTGAATTTCGACTGCTTCCCTATTCTTATTGAGAATTGTTGTCTGGTATAAAACTCTGATGTATAGAAAAATATGTATATATACAACGATTATAGTTTATCTAGATGTCAAGAAAGTTTGAAACATTATAGTGGCCACTAACTTTAAAAAGTGGCCACTAATGAAACTGAGTCTACCGGCCACTGGCTACTAACTCAATTTCCCAGTTTTCACCTATAGGATCTAAGCTTAGCAACTTTTGCAGAACCTTTTTTTTATAATTGCACTTCATTGCACATATGATCCCTTGATCCATCGGCTGAATGAGAGAAGTTGTGTTTGGCAGAAGAAACTGTGCTGTTACATTTTCTTTGCTTAATGAAACAGGATGCACTGAGCAATGATCGAATAATAACAGAATTTTACTATCTTTGCTCAATCCTAATTTCTTACTATGTTCAAGTGCTTGAGGAACAAAATTGTTCTCAAACCATTAATTTATTATATCTTTAGTAACCCAAGCTTTCTTGTTAGCTTTATATATAACGGGAAGTTTGATATTTTTTAATGCACGAGGTTTTGCACTTTTCCCCACTACCAATAACTGACACTTGTGGGTGCCAGCAGTGTTGCTGCAAACAAGAACGGTGATTCCTTGCTTATCTTCTTTAATGCTTGATGGATTCTTCTCATCAGCAGTTGCTAAAGTTTTTCGTGGTAAGCTGCGCCAAAAAAGTCCCGTTTCGTCCATGTTGTAGATCTGCTCTGGACTCAATTGTTCTTCTTTGACAAGATTGGTAAAATCATCAATAAATTCTTCTGCAGATAATTTTTCTCCACATGTCTTTAGATATTTTATTCCATGCCTCTGTTTAAAACGAGTTAACCACTTTGAAGAAAAAGTATATGGAACTTCCATATTCAACTTTTTATGAAGGTCTTTGGCTTTTTCACAGAGAAGAGGCCCTGTTATAGGAATACCTTCACTTCTACGTTGTTTGAACCATTCATAAAGCACCTTGTCTAGATCACCAGATCTGGCTGCATGCATTTTTTTTCTTTCTGCAATACCAGCATTGCTGTCACTATTCATATAAAAATTCAAAATTTTTTCTTTTTGTTTCTTAATGTCATATTCTGTTCTAGAGCTTATTCCATAAGATTTAGCCAAAAAACGAACAGAAGAACCAGAATTCAGTTTTTTAATAATTTCAACTTTGTGCATTATAGTCAAAGTGACATTGTTTTCTTTTACTGAATTTTTCATCAGGAAAATCTGGATAATCCATATAGGTAGAATTTCGCAAGAAACAATAGATTCAAAACCGAAACTAAAACAAGAGGGTTTCAACAGTTACAGTTATTATGCAAAAGCTACTGTTGCACTGTATTTTTGTTTTGGATAAGCAAATAATTTACACCAGAATTTTAAAATAACGAAATTTTATGCCATGTTTATCCAGATTTAATAAACGAAAAAGCTTGATTAATTAAAAAATATTTTGGAAAACGATCGCGATCGCCGATGATATTAGCGCCATCTTTATTTATTTCGGAAATAAATGCGTATTTTCTTTATGAAAAAACTTGAGTTCAGTCATACTAATCAGAATTACATATTAAAATACGTACGTAAAATTAAAAATAAATAAATGAAAATCATTAGATTAAAACCAGTGTTGAATTCAGGAGGTGGCCTGGGGGGGGGGGGGGGGCATTCCTCCCCAGAGCAATGAGATGCTCCCCCTTGGAAGATTTGAGAATGTGTTTTCAATGGTCAAAAAGTGCAATCCCCCCCCCCCCCCCCTCACCGGAGCCACATAAATCCCTCCCGGAAAAAAGTGTCTGAATTCAACATTGATGAAAAGTGATGTAGATACCTCTTTCACGCTGCGATCTCAAAACGAAACTAAAACTTATTTGCCTGTTCTGTTGCTTCGCGCATTTCCTCTTTCTCAAGATTTTTCTTAGTTGCCTATACGCACAGATAAGCGCTTTACTGTATTTACAAAACAGGGCCATTAGATTTTTTTCGGAAGTAAATTCATATTTTTCTTCATAAAAAAGCTTGCATTTAATCAGAATTACATATTAAAATGCATACATAATATTGAAAAAATAATAAATATTTAAACACGAGGAAACGAACGGAAGAAAAGTAAACAATTCCACTGCAGTTTACACTTGCTAATATTCTACAGAAAATACAATAAAGGGGAATTTTTCAAGGCTCGAAATGTACTGGAACAAATCGGAGCGATATTCCGGTTCTTGAAATTATGATAAATAAAGTTCCGATTTGTAAAATTATGGTAAATATCGTTCCGTACTTTTATTAAAACATTGTTACTGTTTAATATAGCTTATTGCGCTCTCTGTTACTGTTTTCATTGTTATTTAGAGTCTTGAATGTTTGTTTTTATATTGCTTTGTATGTTTAGAAAGAAATTTGTCGATACTTAAAAAAAAAAAAAAAAAAAAAAAAAAAAAATCGACAACAATAATTTTTAAATAGCGTTCTCTTTCGTAGATTTTTCCATTTCAAGCCCTGGAATTTTTGATATAGATATGCTAATTTATATAAAAATCAAAAGTAATATAAATTTATTTAGTAATAAATCAGCTGTAATAGCCAAAAGAGAATAATTAACAAAAAATTGAGTAAAAAAAACATGGCGGTAGTCGCTGATTTTGGCGCCATCTTGAATTTTGTGCCTGCACCTTAACTGTAAATTTCATTGTTTACATCTGAAAAAATACGCGGATTTTAGGCGTTCGCGGATTTTAGGGTCGCGGACTGGAGGGAGTCTACTGTATATGCTCATAGAGTGAAAATGCTGCTGTTTTAAATATTGCATCTGGCTGAATAAAAATACCTTATTTTACATTCTAGAAACTTTTTGAAATTTTTCTAACTTTGACCCTAGATAAACCATAAAAGAATAAGTTTTACAGCTTAGTTCTCTGTAATTTCATGTGTGTCATATTTTTACCTTTAATTTGATACATTACTTGTAATAATAAAAGAAGTTTGAAATTTCAACCCTCATGAACACTTTTTCATGGAAATGCCCTTATTTTTAAACATCATTACTTGGCATTTTGCAGTGAGAGTATTTCTACTTAATTGTTCAGTCATATAGTGTGTGTTATACTCAGAGCATTTACTGCGATCCTCCTTTGCAGTTACAATTAAGGATGCTACTTTACAGTTATGGTTAAAAAATAAAATAGTTGTAAGACAGTAGGGGAGAGTGTTGTACCTTGGGATGCTTGTACCTTGGGACATTGACAATTTCTAATAAACTATTGGTAACAGTTATCTTTTGTGTATTTCTAATAGTAATAGTGACCTATAACCAACAGATCTCATCATAATAACAGACAACATCAGAAGCATTGAATTTTAACAGCTAGGTGAAAAAAATAAATTTCATTAGTCCAAAGTAAATATTTTTCTCCATTCTAACTTCATTTTTTTCCTATGTATTTCTACAACAAGTCAACTGCAATTTATTTTTTTATAAAAGAGAAGATTTTTAAATGTTTTGGGTATGAGAAAATAATGATAGTTCTTCTAGATTTACCGCCATTTTGATTTTATTTAAACCGTGTGGTGATTAGAGATGTAAATTTTCCAGAAAAGTTGAAGTGGCGGAAAAAAACGGTTTTTTTCCAGTTTTTTTCTGGAAAAATAGGAAAAGTTGGAAAAATTGATTTTTCACAAATGTTTCTCCCAAATAAATTATATTTCTTAAGAGAATATTAAATAATAAAAAATTGTTTAATTTATCAACACTAAAATCAAATTATTTTCACTTTATATTATTATATCGCAAAAAAAAAAGGCAAGGCCTGCTTTTAAAAGTTGTTTTTCAATCTCACACCTTTCACAGTGGCATCCAAACTTTATTTAACACTATTGTTTATTATATCATGTCTGTGTTGAAAGGATTTTTCAGTTTTATTTGTTTATTTACCAATAGAGCTAATTTAAAAAACAAATAAAAAAACCTCATAAGTTTCAGCCAATATCTCTACAGTTGGAAAACAAATACGTATTATACATCCCATCTACATTATGTTGATTTTTAAGTATATAAATGATGCCACTTTAAAAGAAACAAATTGTTGCAGTTCTGTCATCATCATACATATCATAATTCAAATCTTCCTTTGTTTAAAAAATGGTATATTTTTACAGTATTACATCTTCCTTTCTTACTGTTATAATTTTCATTTCCTGTAAAGAATATATTTAGTTTCGGTATAGTTTATCTATCTAAACTAAAACCAAGTATAAAAAGTTTTGGCAAAGTAAAGCAACAACTCTCAAGTTACTGAGTAAAACAAGATGGAATGGAGTTGTAATCATGCTTGGGAGTCTGGAAAATGGAAATCAGTCTCTTCAAGAAATTGCTATAATGAAAGACGTAAATATGGATAAAGAAATCCGGCGTTTAATATCAGATAATTATGTGTTCTGGGTACTGTTGCAAAACTCGTTAAAGATTTTAAAGCCTATAGCTCTAGTTATAACAAAATTGGAGTCAAATCATGCTTTGCTGTCTGATGTTCTTCAACTTTGGTCGAGTACAGCAGATGCAATAAGTAGTAATTTAACTACTTCACCCTTAAATTCTCAGGAAGAAAAAAATGTCATGGAAATTTCAGAAAGAAGGAAACTAATTTCCTGCCAAGAATTCCATGCTGCAGCAAATTTATTAGATCCACGTTATAAGGGGCAGTGTCTGTCAGATGATGACATTTGTAGTGCTTTTGATTACACCACAAAAAAAGCAGATGATCTTGGATTAGATATCGGAAAAGTTATGTCCAATGTGGCAGAATACAGAAATTCATCTGTTTTTTGGAGCAGAAAATCAATATGAGAATCAGCCAGACACATTAGTCCTACTACTTTGTGGTCTGGACTTTGCACTGCACAACCACTCAACCCACTTGCTTCCCGGTTACTACAAGTTCCACCAAAATCAGCAGCATGTGAAAGGAATTGGTCAGCATTTGATAACATACACACAAAGTTGAGGAACAGGTTGACTACAGCAAATGTTGAAAAACTGTAACTATCTGCTGGAATTTAGATCTATTCAATGAGGAACCCATTATGCAAACAGAGTGGTCATCTACCAGCAGTGCAGAATCAGAAATTCAGATTCTGACTCAGAGTGAAGAATTTAATAAACATAACTATACGTTTTGTAATAAGTTCGTGAGTTTGGATGGAAACTAAAAAGTTAGTTTTTTCTCTCTTTAATATGAAAGTTATAAAAACAAGTGTATTTTTAATAAAATAAAATTGCTTTCAAAAAAATTTTGCACTGGAAATTGCTTAAATTTTTTTTGATAAGTTTATTTAGTATATATTTATATATATATAAAAAAATATGCACAGTTAAATAAGTCTGAAAATCTATATTTAAGGAAAAGAAAGAAAGGAAAAAAAGAGTAAGTAATTTCAAATGCATGTTATTATTAAAAATATTTTTTTTTTCTAATTAGTTAAATATTTTTATCTTACCATCTGATTACATGATTAATAGCAGCTATGACGTTAAAAATAAATGCACGTTTCAAATTTTATGTTAAATTTTCAACTTTACCATTTCCATTAATTATTATTTAATTATTAATTATTATTTCCATTAATTATTATTGAAATAATTTTGGCACATGAATTTTCATTTTTAACAACAGAAGTTGCATTTAATTATCTTACCAGGAATCTGTTTAGATTTTTTTTTTCATGCAATCCTGTTTTTGTTAGATTGTGAACTTTTGTATATACCTGTAAAAATGTAATCTCAATTTGGTTAATTAGAAAGTATCATTATATTTAGGTTCCTATTTTAGTTAATAAAGTCTTTCATACATATATACAACTAGATAAGTTTCATCGGTAATGTGGTCTGTTATATGTTGATTTTTTTCCCTTGAATCATTTGTGAAAGGTTCAGTTTAGAGATTGAAAAATTTTCTGAAATGTCTATTTTTAAGAAAAAACATTTTGTGAAGTGTCTTGTGTTTTAAGGTGAAAAAGTTGTGAAGATTCCTTTAAAGGACTTGAGTTTTCTCAAACAGATTTTTGCTTAGAGATCAGATCTTCCACATTAATGTTTTCATGTGGGACACTTAACATAAAAATAAAAAGTATAAAAATATAATAAAAAGTATCAGAATGTAGTTATTACAAAATTTTGAATACATTATTTTGTAAATGAAATTTCAATTTTTCCAATTTGGAAAAATTGAAAAATAGCCCTTCGGAAAAAAAACGAAAAAAATCGTTTTTTTTTTCCAACTTTTCCGGGTTTTTTCCGAGCATTCCCATCTCTAGTGGTGATTGTACCTCGGGACAGTAAAATATGTTGTACCTTGGGACATGTCCAATGGTACAAGAAATACGTGGTTCGTAATAATTTGGATAAATAAAAGTATGTTTATTACTTATTTTACAGAAAATTTCACAAATCATGTGAAATGCAATAAATAAAACAACTCAACTTCATTTTGGATCTTGAACTTGAGTTTCATTCTCTATTTCCTTGAAAAAAAAAAGGTTTTTTTTGTTGGCATAAAATTAGTTATTGTTATTGTACAAAATATTGTATTAGTTATTGTACAAAATTATTGATGAGTTATATGCCTATTCCCTGAATTATGCAGTATGTCCCAAGGTACAACAGGATGTTGTACCTTGGGACAGTTTGCCTTCCCTACTTTAAATGAATGGCATTTTTTTATTTTCAAACTGTCTGAATTTCTAAAATTATATTATAGAGAAATATGTTGGTGTATTGAAATGTTGCCTTTAAATTTAAATCTGATTATAATCATCGAAGTAAAAAATTAAAATGTGAAAATTGTCCCATGGTACAACATTCTCCCCTATAGTTTTTAGAGAGCACAGTATAGGGGCAGATTCACAGTTGGGTAAAATTACACGACATCTGAGAATTTCAGTAAGAATTAATTTTGCATTGAAACTAAAATTAAGAATATATTTAAACTTTTATTATTAAATTATAGACAAGGGAAAGTAAATTACTACTTCGGTATTGTTTATATTATAAATTAAGGTGTTTTTTAATATTTAAAAAATTAAAATGTCTGTTTGTGTCTGACATGACAAAATGAAGCTGGTTTATACTTGCCTTCACTTATATTTAAAATTCTGCTCTATATTTCATTCCTAAAAATTAAAATTCACATGAACCTACTAACAATAGTTTATAAAATAATAAGGAAAATCAAATTCCAGTTTAAAAATTTTGTAACTTTTTATTTGAATTATTCACCTGTGACTTACATGACAGACATTATGTGACTTAACGCCGATCTCTTATTATTAACTAATTATTCTTAACTAAGGAAGAATGCATAACTATAATATTACTTATAGTTTATTATATACATTATTTACAGAAGCTGCTAAGCGCAGCTCTCAGAACAAAATACATCTTACAACTGCACAGAAATATTCTCGGCTACGTGCAAAGCCTTACAATTCCAGACTGTCCGTGTATGGTGCTGCCATCTATTAATACAGATCTCAACTATTATTGAGATATGACCCCCCCCCCCCCTCATAGTTCAAACGAACTACAGGCAATCTTGTTCTATGACTTCTTCGAACTGGAACACTTTTCTTACAGTCCTCGTCATAAGTTTCAGTCAAATTGTCTTTCGCAGTTTTATTTGTCGTAACATCATTTTTATTACTTACAACTGTACCTGCCACAATATCATGCGAAGGCTGAGATTGGCTTGGTTCTATAGTATTATCATTATTAAGCTGTTCTTTTATTTTTCCATTAATTCCCGAAAAACGGTTTTGGTTAACCCTTTCATAACTATCATAATTACTGTAATTTTTACCACTATGTCCCATATTTTCAACTTTGTCTGACATTAGTTTATCATTTCGATTTATGTCTACAACTCTCTCTGGTATTTCATCACTTATCTCTTTATTTCGTCTCAACTGATCAACGTGACGTTTACACATTATTCCGTCACATCTATTTACTAAAACCCATCTACTCCCCAATAATTTCATAATTTTTCCTTTTTACCCATTTCTCCCCTTTTCCAAAATTTTTAACGAAAACTAAATCATGAAGCTTATATTTGTGCAGGGGTTGCTGTATTTTAGGTTTTGATGGTAATACCAAGTGAAGGGCTGTTCGAACTGGCCTTCCAAACATTAATTCAGCAGGAGTTTTATCAGTTACCGAATGAGGAGTGGAATGATTTTCTAACAAAAATCGTGAAATTGACAATGTTATGTCACTTTTATTTAGCTTTTTAAGGCAATTTTTCACAGTTTGCACATACCTTTCCGCTTGTCCGTTCAAAGACGGATAATAAGGTGGAACAGGCGTATGCTTAATTCCATTATTTTTAAGAAATTCCTCAAATTCATCACTTGTGAACGCGGGACCATTATCTCTGACCAATTCAACAGGTAATCCAAATATGGCAAAAATTCTCCTTAATACCTTAATTGTAGTTTTACTATCAGACCTGGGTACTACTTCTACCTCCAACCATTTAGTATAAGAATCAACTACTATTAAAAACATTTTACCTTCAAAAGGATCGGCATAATCTATATGGATCCTTTCCCAGGACAGTTCAGATTTCGATTTCAAGGGTTCCATTTTGGGACAATCCCTCGCAAACATCTGACATCTTATACAAGAATTTACCATTTGTTCAATTTCTTTATCCATATTTGGCCACCAAACTACCCCTCTAGCTTTCGCTTTCATGCTCGATATACCCTGATGAACAGAATGTAGTAATTTTAATATATATTCACGGCCTTCCTCTGGAATGATCACTCTATGTCCCCACAATAGACAATTTTCTAGACAGGAAATTTCCTCCCTTCTACGAAAATATGGTTGATATTCTTCTTGTTTGATCTTTCGCGGCCACCCATGTAACACCCACTCTAAAATCTGTTTAGTTACAGGATTTTCAGTCGTCCACTTTGCAATAGTTTTAGAAGTAACAGGCCAATTATCTTTATTTGAAACAAACATTATTTCCGCAGGGTTACTCACCATATTTACAGTTTCTGGGAGAGGTAATCTACTTAATGCATCTGCATTTTTATTATTTTTACCCTTGCGATACTCAATTGTATAATCATACCCAGCTAACATTAATGACCATCTCATCATTCTAGGTGATAATGTATCAGGTACCTTTTTAACAGGATCGAATAATCGAATTAAAGGTTTATGATCTGTTATAATTTTAAATTTTTTTCCAGCTAAATATTGATGAAATTTAGTGACACCAAACATTACAGATAAAGCTTCCTTATCAATCATTGCATAATTTCTTTCAGTTTTATTTAAAGTTCTCGAAGCATAAGCAATAGGTTTCTCTTTACCCTCAACAATGTGGCTTAAAACTGACCCTATACCATATTCAGAAGCATCACAGTTTAAAACTATATCTTTGTTTACATCATATAATTCTAAAACAGGAGATGTAGTTAATAATTGTTTCACTTTTTGAAACGCCTTTTCATGCTTTTCTGACCATGTCCACTGTACATTATTATCTAATAATCTATGTAAAGGTTATAAAACATCTGAAATATTAGGCAGGAAGTTTCTATAATAAGAAATTAAGCCTAAAAATGAACGCAATTGTGATACATTATTGGGAATGGGAGCATTCAAAATAGCATTAACTTTTTCTGTAATAGGTCTAATTCCTTCCTGAGATATTTTATGACCTAAATAAGAAACTTCCGAAACCATAAATTTTAATATTTCCTTATTTAATCTTATACCATGCTCAGAAAAGCATTTCAGAACATTTTCAACTCTTTCAGAATGTTCTGATTCATTACTAGCACTAATAATAACATCATCTAAAAATACACCAACATATTCAATTTTTTTTAAAATATGTTCAATTTTTCTTTGAAACATACCAGGAGCACATTTTACCCCAAATGCTAATCGTAACACATTAAACAAACCTTTATGTGTATTTATAGTCAAAATTTTACTACTTTCTTTATCTACAGGTTGTTGTAAATAAGCATCTTTTAAATCAAAAACAGTAAAAAATTTACCACCTGATAATTTAGAAAATAATTCTTCCATTCTAGGAAGAGGATAGTTATCATTTTCAGTATTTGTATTAACTGTTGCTCTATAATCACCACATATTCTAACAGAACCATTAGGCTTAGGAACAATTACTGTAGGACTAGCCCATTCGGAATGATCAACAGGTTTTAATATACCCTCATTAGTTAATCGTTTCAATGCATCATCAGTAGCTTTTCTTAAAGCAAAAGGAACAGGTCGAGACTTAAGAAAAACTGGTTTTGCATCTTTTTTCAATTTTATTGACGCGGGAGGACCCTTGATTGTTCCGATCCCGTCAGCAAAAACATTAGGAAAATTTCTAATTAAATCATCTTTCGAAATGCTTTTAATCATATTTACATTAGGCCAAAATAATTTTGATGCTTTTAACCAAGTTTTTCGGATTAGACTCGGACCCTCCTCTTTAATTACCAATATTCTTAAATCAGGTATAGAATATTCATCAACAACAGCATTTACTTTTAATTCCCCCAAAACAGTTAAAGAGTCTTTAGTATAAGTTTGCAGTTTAATATTAGATTTAATTAAAGGCAGCTTACCTGAGAACAATTTATGAGCAACACTTTTACTTACGATAGTATGAGCCGCACCACTATCGATTCCAAATTGTATATTTACACCATTTATTTTAACCGATTTAATCCATAACAGATTATTGGAGTTGTCGTCCATAAAATTTAAACAATATTCTTCATGAGCAGTTTTAATTTTTCTGTTCTTAAAAGGTTTCTCACTTTTCATTCCAAAGTTTCTGCTACAACAACAAATTTTTAAATGCCCCAATCGATGGCAGAAATGGCATTCTGCAGATTTAAAAGGGCATAACTTGGGGTTATGACTTTTAGAACATCTATAACACGGTTTCTTAGGCGTGAATTTATCTTCTTTAGGCTTAGGTGCATGAGTATACTTCTCTACTTTCGATTTCTCTGCTTTCGGAACACGCACTTGATTGACAGTCGTAGTATCTCCGATGTGTAGGGATTTCACTCCAGCCTCAGCTATCTCAAATGACTCAGCTATTTCCATCGCTGTTTGGAACGTTAAGTCTCTAGAATCCAGTAATTTTTGCTGTATTTTCTCATCCTGGATGCCAAACACCAACTGATCAAGCAGGCGGTCATTAAGCATATTCCCGAAGTTGCAATGTTCGGATAAACGACGTAAATCTCGTACGAAATCGGCTATGTTCTCTCCTTGCTTCCTTAGTCGTTTCTGTAACTTAAATCGTTCGACAATTTCACTAGGGCGTGGTGAAAAATGATCTTTAGCTTTCTTTAAAAGATCCTCGTAACTGATTTCTTTCAGCGTATTCGGAACAACAATATCTCGTAAAATAGCAAATGTTGTTGTTCCCACAGAACTTAATAAAATATTCTTCTTCATATCATCATTTTTTTATGCTATTCGCTGAAAAATAAAAATAAATTTTCTCGACGTAAATAGTCCAAGGAACATTTGCATTATATTCTTCCAAGCGTCCTAGAGAAATTATTTCTTTCTCTGCCATTTTCCGTGCCACTTTTTCTTTTTCTCTTTCAAAAAAAAGATTTTTTTTTTTTTTTTTTTTTTTTTTTTTCACACACGAAAAAATTTTCACTGCATTTTAATTTTGGATTAAATCCCATTTTCGTCACCACTTTTATAACGCCACGCTCTTATTATTAACTAAGGAAGAATGCATAACTATAATATTACTTATAGTTTATTATATACATTATTTACAGCAGTTGCTAAGCGCAGCTCTCAGAACAAAATACATCTTACAACTGCGCAGAAATATTCTCGGCTACGTGCAAAGCCTTACAATTCCAGACTGTCTGTGTATGGTGCTGCCATCTATTAATATAGATCTCAACTATTATTGAGATATGACATATTTAACATATTTTTTCCCAGCAAAAGGAACCAACATCCAATCTCCTGCTTTAATCATATCCTTATCTCCAGCCTTAAACACATCTTTATCTAGTTTCGACTCTGTATCACTTTTGATGATTTTACCTGTAAGAAAATTAAACCTTATAATTGGTTGCTGAGAGGAAATATGTGAGCATTCTATTTCATAATTATTTGAAGAATGAAAGCAGTGGTAGGTTCTAGTGTCTGGAACTGTTTCCTACTTCTCTTCCGTTTGGGCACCACAGTCTGTCCATGTTTAACTTTTCATCTACATATATTATATTTATATTTGGGCATATTATTTTGGCACAATCTGCAAATTCTTTGGCATTTCTCAGATCAATTTGATGGTTGTTTGTAGATTCCCTTAATCGTCTCTTCACAGTTCCTCCTAAACCATCAATGGGTCCTTTGCCGTGGGCTGTGACAGAGAAATGCCAGATTATTTGCATATTTTGAAGTGTAATGTATGACAAGGAATATTTTTGTTTAAAGTGTTGACCTGTACTATCTGACTGATAATGAATGAAAAATATTTTGTGTTCAGGACGATTCTTTTGAAATTTTCAAGTATAAGCGTATAACATTATTAAAACTGGCAACTGCATATTTATCATGTGTCAAATAGTTAGAAACTACAACATATGATTCAAAACAAAGATCCATATTGTCATTTTTATAGTACAAAATTGCAGTATAGAGAGTGCAGCTTTCTGAATTCCAGTGTGCTGATTGTATTTCATCCTGATATTGAAAATTATAGTTTTCACTAAAATTTATGTGCAGTATTATGGCATCTGATGACAAATGGTTTTTTAAGTTTTCAAAATTGTCCGCTTGAGATTTTCGTATATATTTGTGTTGTAGAAATTGTGGTACTTTCTCTTTTAGTTTATTAAAAATTTCTGACATTGTTCCAGATAATTTTTGCCGTGTAATTTTTCCTTGCTCATCTTTTAGCGACTGCTGATATTATATCTCATCATCACCAATTTCTTCTTGTTCTGCATGTTCATCAAGAATTCTATTTTTCTTCTATACTTCTTGCATTTTGATAGCATACAATCCTCTTTTTCGCTGCTACATACAATTTTATTTATGAAATGTGATGTTCTTTTGGGTAAATCTTTTGCAGCCAGCAATAATAGTCTTATGTTCTCATGGTAAATGCACAAACATAAATATCCTGGAGTTTCTGACCAATGACATTTGTGCTTGGGACGAAGCTCACTAAACTTACTTAAACCTATTTTTTTATTGGGATGTTCTTTCTTAAACAATTCATGTGTTTCCCCCAATGTAAAAAATAAGTAACGCTTCTGAATTTTTTGTTTTCTATTTGATCTGATAATAACAAAATCTTTTCTACCAGGAGCTTGATAAGAAATTGTGTCATTGTTGAAAAAATCTAATACAGATTGTTTAACTTCATTTGAAATACATCTGTCACTATGCAAGTGTTGGAGTTTGGGTTCTTTCAGAATATTTGGTGAAAAGTGCATTGCTAACGTCTCAACTACAGCTGAACATTTTCTAGGACTTTCTGGAAGACCCCTTTTGGCTTTTGCAATTGCTTTGCCAAAAGAGCAGCGTGTCTTGTATATTTTTGTAGGATTTATCTTTGCAGCAGAAGTTACTTCAGTATTAGTTTTGGTTTTATATTTCATTCTATGCTTCCTCTGTTCATAGATTAACATACAAGATGGGATATTTATGGCAAAATCTGTAATAGCAACAGTACTAGCGTCACTACCGACAAGGGGGAAGAATTAACAAGCCTCAGAAATTTACGATGTTGATATATGTTTACGCTCTATGCTTTGAATATCTATTCTTTCCTAAACGAGGCAGACAATATTATTGTATTTATATTTGACTTATTTAGCTGTTTTTTCTTTTATCATACTTGTTCATTCACCTTTAACTTACAAAATGATAATTATAATAATAATATAAAAGAAAAGCCCCAGAAAATTCTGTTAAAAATGTAAATATGTAAGATAATGAGATAAAATTGTTAGAAATTAAATTCAGGTATTGTGTTAATTTATTCACATCGAATACAATTTTATCAAGTGTAATATCAGTATCTCTATGTTTTACTTTTTTTAACTTTTAGATTTATATAATTCTAAAAATTTGTAAAAAGGAGTCTTTTCCTACCTGTAATTTTATTATTTCTTATATGTTAATATAAATATTATTGAATTGATTGTACGTTATTTACATTAGAAACAATATTTTTATTTTATGTGTAAGAAAGTGAAAATGTGTAAATTTTAAAAGATTATTGTAATGATTGTTTAATATGTTAAACTTAATAAATTAATAAAACATCGGCTATAAAAAATTTTACTACTAAATTTGAATATTTATAAAATTTTCTGGGACTTGTAGAGTGCAATATTTCGTATATTTTTATATTACACCACACCATTGCTTTATGTCACTTTAAATCCAATTATTATCATATTCACTTGATATATAGCATTCAAGACGAAATTTTTACCTTGTTTTTCATTGCACTTAAATTGTTCTCTCATCATGTAAAAAAAAAAAGAAAAAAAACAGCGTACATCCATGCATGAACATAGAATAGATATTATATATATAAAATAGAATATCTATTCTATGTTCATGTATCGGTGTAAGATTCTATTGAAAATGTAAACATTCAACATTAAAAAAATAAAGATCACAATAAGGTATAGACACCTCAATAACAAAAATATTACAAGGATGGGAAATTTCTTCCCCCATTGTCACTAACGATGCTACGGTCACAATCTCATTGCCATTACATTCTATGGAAATGTCCCATCTTGTATTATAAATCTGTGCCTCTGTTCTTCTCTGCGCTTTCTTTTTTAGAAGTTCTTTTTTTTTATCAAATATCATACATGTCTTAATGTTTTGCCTCTCCTTTGCCTTTGCTTTTCAGTTTGTTTTCTTTTAAACTCCTCATATTTTCCAATTTTTTTAACTTTTCTATTTGATTTTATTTTCTTTCAGCTGCTGATCCCTCTTAATCAGAAAATAATTATGTTATTTTAAATGTTTATGTGAAAACATTAGGGATGCAACGGATATCCGGCAAATATCCGATATCCGGCATATCCGGCTGATTTTTCAATATCCGAAATACCGTCGGATATCCGGATCACAATCACCGGATATCCGACTTCTCTGCCGGATATCCGGTAGAGCGCAGCGAAGTGAATATATAAGGATAACAGAAATAGTTTGACCCCAAACAATGCCGAACAATTTTGTTTATAATGCAAAATATGAAAGTAAGTTCACTATACATGAGTAAAAGGTAATTCTCAAAAGTTTAAAGAATTGCCAGCTTTTCTAACATTGATATTTGAACTCTTTATAATAAATTTAAGAATTTATGTTTACTTCTTTCAGAAAATTGTACCTTTACTTTCAGAATGCAAAATAAAATTTGAAGTTGTTTATTAAAGTATGACTTTATTAATTTTCTTTCTTTCTTTAAGTTTAACAATTAAACAGGTCAATTTTTAGAAGAAAGTATTGTAATAGAAATTTTTTCGATTTCCGGTTTTCTATGTTTTAGAGGTCAGCCTCCTTCAATATGGAAACATTCCACTGGATAATTGAACAAAATTTTTTGTGTTTGTTTTTGGCTATGTCCAGCAGGTTTTCCTTTAAATTGGAAATATTCCGCCAAAATGGGGCGCTGTAATAGCGATTTTTGTGTCACTTTCATTCTTGTACCATCAAAAAGTGTATGAAGTTATGTATAGAATTGAACCAATTTTTGGGGGGTATGTTTTTGGCTATGGCCAGCAAGGTCCTCCTTCAATTTGAAAATATTCTGCTGGAAGGGGGCGCTATAATATGGATTTTTGTGTTATTTTCATTATTTTACCAATGAAAAGTGTATAAAGCTAAGCATAGAATTGAACCAATTTTGTGTGTATATTTTTGGCTATGGCCAGCAGTTTCTCCTTGCATTTAGAAATATTCCGCCAGAAGGTGGCACTGTAACAGAGATTTTTGTAAAATTTTCTCGATTTTTCGCAGGTTTTTTTTTGTGCTGTATATTGGCGGCTCATGAAGCGAAGGGAACTTCGCATCCTGCTAAGCTGGCTATTCACAAACAGCTGATGTACAACAGAATAACGAAAAAATTATTGATTTTAATAAATATCATGATCGAGATTAACTTATTCTTATTCTGATTAATTGACTGGAGCAGAAATTTGAGATCAAAATCAAAGTTGGTATAATATTGAACTAATAATATTAAAGTATGGTAACATTTGGAACTACTTTTTGAAATATTAAGATGTATGAGATAGAAGAAAGTTTTGGGATTGGCAAATCCAACTAGTTATTTTTGTAACTTCATTATAAATATTTAAAATTAAAAGTAATTTTCTTTTTACTTATAAATATCAAAATAATTTAACTTAAAATAAAACTAAACGTGACTTAGAGCAAAAACAATATTAAATAATTAAAACAGAAAAAGGGCATCAATTAAACCTGTGTTTGGAGACAATAACTCTTTAATCATAAGTATATTAGTAGATACTTTATGTTTAAATTATAAAAAGAAAGTATGTAGTATTTCTTTATGAAAATACTCTACAATTATATGCATATTAATTGGTTAAAATTTACTATAAAAATTATCAGCATTTTATTGTACAAATTAATTATTAGCAATTATCAATATAGTCAATCCCATATCCAAATCCAGTAGCAATTATCAGCATTTCATTGTACAAATAAACAGAATATTTTAATGTTTAAATTACATTTTTTATGCAATATTATTAATATACATTACAGGGCTTGAATGGCAGATACAGGGGTTGAATTTAGAGACGGGATGGCAGGATTCGTGCCCTAAAGATTATTATCGTGTCCTATTTATTATGCCCTATTGTGGGCGGGCGACTCCTGTTTCCAAAAAATCATTTTCCGAAAATGTTTCTTTGTAAAACAACGATCAAGTCTCAGGACCGACCGACAAATTTCATGATATTTTCTACTATCGATTAGCAGATTTCACAGGTTCTTCTTATGACAGATTGACAAAATTCATAGTTGTTTTTCTGCATCTGACTGAAAAATTGTGTTTTTTCTCCACGACCAACTGATGAATTCCACGATTTTTTCTAGAGACCGATCGGTGAATTTCATAATTTTTTTTCTCGAGATCAATTGACAAATATAGCAATTTTATTCTGTGACCCATTGGCAAATTTCTCTGTTTGTTCTTGCGACATACTGATGAAAATAACAATTGTTTTTTTTGCATCTGATTGAAAATTTTCACGTTTTTTCTCTGCGACCGGCTGAGGAATTTCATGATATACTCGTGACGGACTGGCAAATTTCCCGATATTTTTCCATGATCGATTGACGAATTTTGTGATATTTTCCCGCTGCTGATTTCCCATGAACTCCAGTTTTCTTCTTGCGACCGGTCGACAAATTTTGTTATTTATTTTCACCATAATTGACGAAATCGGCGATATTTTTTTTATGACCGATTTATGTATTTTGCGATGTTTTTTTCCCTGTGCCCAAAATAGGAAATAACTAAAAGGGCAGTAATGGCCACCGGAGACTGAGCCCTACCAAATTGGCCAATAGTCAGCACTAAACAAAATGAGATTACACTTGTGGCACACATGAAGAAAAAAAAATTGGTGAACTTAAAAAAAACATGTTTAGAAATAACAAACTAGTTGATTATTACAATTCACAGAAATTAGGACATGACTTTTAAAATCAACCTTTTATCGTGTAATAGAAGAAATCAATTGACTATTTCCTTTTCAAACTTTGGATATGGATTTAAAATTCCAATGCATTGCAATTCCATGCAAAAAAAATCTGCAACCGAAATCGAAAAAGTAAAAAACAGCCGTATGAAAGATCGAGCTGAGCTATCTTATGCAAAAAGAATCTTTTAAAACTTTTCAAATTTAAACAATTAAAAAAAACCCTGCCCATTGGTTTAACATTACGGAATGGCCATTTTCAAGTTAGTGAAGGGTCCCCTTAAGTGTTTAACTGTGTGAAGTGAATGAAAAAAGAAATTAAATTTGGTAACAATATTATGATAGTATTAGAAAGTGTTTTAAAATGTATGACTAATGTACGATTTTTTGTTCTCGCTAAAATTTCCCATGGGTTAATATAGAATTTCATGATTTGAGAAGGGAAAACCAGTTTCACTGGAATGTCCCCTTAACAAAAGAAATTACTTTGAGGAAATAAATGTTTCTTAAAATCTTGCAAAAATAAAGTATTTCTTAACAGAAATAAATAAATAAATAGGAAGGATTCACAAGGAGTTTATTTAATAATTAATTCGTACTCAATAGATTGAAAAAATTTCAATATAAGCATAACATTTATTCATTAATCTTTCAAGTACAGTAAAACTCAGGTTATCTGAAAAGCATGGGA
Organism: Maratus speciosus; assembly: GCA_963932465.1. Lineage (NCBI taxonomy): Eukaryota > Metazoa > Arthropoda > Arachnida > Araneae > Salticidae > Maratus > Maratus speciosus. The sequence continues at coordinate 284,120,371 of OZ010792.1, forward strand.
CCAAAACATTTTTGTTGACTGGGGTTCCATAAGAATTTTCAGATAAATGGGAAGCTTTCTTATTTACCCTACCAGATGCCATCTCCCCCCCCCCCCCCAGTTTTTGATTGAAGGACTGACTGATGGAGCAGAAGTTGCTGAAAATTTAAAACTTGTGGATATGAAGAAAATTGACTACTAGATAGATTCTTGATGGGAGTGAATGAAAATGAATTAAAATTAAAACGTTAGTAACATTTTTACATAAGTTATGGCCTAAGGTTGAGTTGCTAGTCTTTGAAACACAGTTGCAGTCGGCAGAAACTGATGTCATTGGAATTGTGGACAGAAATGATGACAATATATACACTGAAGTGTTTTTGGACGTGTTGAATACATTTAAAATTCCATAGTTCAATTTTAACAAAAATACCAGGGATTACAGTTTTGACTATAATTCCATTAAGGATATAATAAAACAAGTTTGTTCAGAAGTGACATACAATTACCGTAGGATATTGACAATAGAATCACCGATATGCATTATTCATGCAAGTAAGTTAAAAAATAATGCACATCAAATTTTGCAAAGTTTTCTAAAATTTTTTAACAGAACATAACCATGCGTTTCCGATAATTTCTAAAGTTATAAAAGGTGGTCTGTGCTGTTTGTCAAAAGTGTAACTTGTGAAAGAGGCTAAAACATGCAAAATGGAATAAATTCTAAATTAAGAAATTCATTTAGCAACCCAATTGTTAATTGCCCATAACATTAGGTGAAAGTTGAAAAATAGACATGGTATATATAAAACTTGATTCTGTTCCTTTGTTTTAATAAAAATAAACATTTTTGATAATAAATTATCTTGAGTTGTTAATTTAAATTATTTCAAAGGTATTTTGTCATGTCTGTATAAATGTAATTCTCTAAGTGGCACATAAAAAATAACGGGGTTTAAAGATATTTTTTTTCCTTTCTAACAGTTGAACCCCCCTGTATTTTTAAATGTTGGCTGGGAAACTCCCCTTCTGGGGAAAACTTGAATTTCAAGCCCTGATTTTCAAAGAGAAATTATATTTTGTAGATTAGTTTTTGTAAATTATATTTCAATACATTTAAAATGTTTTAATGATGTATGAAACATGTTTGTAATTTATTGTTCTGAGATGGCGTTATATAAAGAAATAATTCACCATATAACTAAAAACAAATCTAGTGCCGGATATCCGAATCCGGCAGGCAAAGGAGCTTCGGATATCCGGTATCCGATATCCGGCAAAATCAATATCCGGTGCATCCCTAGAAAACATTAAAATTATTTTATACCTTTTTGGGACTTACATGACATCTTTTTAAAGCTAAGAAGTGTCACGTTATTCAAAACTGTAAGTAAGATTTATGTAAATGGTTTCTTTGCATCAAACTATCCATTTTCATACATTTCACTTAGTTTGGATACAATCTTACTCACAATTTTGAATAGCATGACACAGAAGATAAATCAATTTATTGAAATAAATACATTTCAATGCATATTAAAACTTCAATGAAAATGATATATTTAACAGTGAATTGGAAAATTAAAAGTATTGTGTAGATGTAAAAATAATATTTTAACTAAATCAAAAATAATTTAAATTGAATTTTAAAACAAACCTTTTAAAGCCACATCAAGGCGTCACTTAATTTTATATCATGTCTTTTAAAACTCATGTCATATTTTGAATTTATGAGAGATGCAGATGATAAAGCAACAGCAAATAAAATTTTATACAGCTTTTCATGTTGAACATAACTTTCACACATGCAATTATTAATAGAACAAAAATAAAATGATGAAATAAATAATACAAATATATATTTTTTAAGAAATAGCATAATGTCACTCAAAATTTGATATCATTATATTTAAAATTCTTAGAGCATAAGATAAAGTTCTGCGTCACAAATTTTTAACCCGTTAAGGGTTTTTGTATTGATATATATACCCAAACACATTCACATTTTTGGCATATAGACACAAGATTTGTTCTGCACCCAAACAGTTAAAAGTTAAATTTGCTTCTTATTCTTACATAACTGATGAAGCAAATGAAATATTATTTTATTAAATGAAGCAAATCAGAACATGTCACGGTGTTACGTTTAGAAAAGGCTGTTGTGTAGGTAAAAGTTTCAACACACAGTTTCAAAATGTGAAAAAAAGGAACGTTTTTCCACACTTTGTTTTTTTATGCTTGAAGAATCCCAAAGATATATCATTTTGTGCCAAACAACTGCAACCGTGTGCCATTCTGCAATGTTTTGGATCTGCCTTTGTCTAACCTCATCCAAGTTTTCAGATTTCTATGTGCTTTTCCTAGCTACTGCCAACAGACTTCACGATATACAGACAAACTCGATATTTATTAGTATAGATTTCCAAATTTTTCTCATGTAATAATAACACACTTTTATTGCTACAATACAAAGTACTAAATTCAATGTTTACATCTGAGAAGTCATGCATTATAGATTAGGGATTGACCGAATCAGCAATTTTGCCGAATACCGAATACCGAAGCTTCGGTCAAAGTGTACACCGAATATTCGGTATTCGGCAACCGAATACTTAAAAATTTTTAATACACATTTTTGCATATATTAGCTTTTTTAATAAACTTTAATTAAAATTAAATTCTTAATAATTTAATTTAGTTACATTTTTATTCTTAAATCTAATTACACAAAAAAATTTAATGACTTCTTTCAACTCACAAATTCATTAACCGATCACTTATTTTTTATTATTTTATCACTAGCCAATATCCAAATTAACCCAATGAAAGTATTAAACTATACAGGCTATTATTAAGGATAAGGATTCTCAGAAAAACAAAAGTTCATTAAAATAAAAAGAAACAATGTTGGCATTAAGCTGATTTACTGATTGTCTAATTATATACATATTGAATTGGAATGTTCTCAAATACAAAAGGTATCATATCAATTTGTACATTTAACTATTTTCTGTGAAATTGATACATATTTATATTTTGATTAATATTTATCATTGTGATGATGAAGATAAATTTGAGCGATTTTAATTTAATGGTTATAAAAGCTATAGGATAGGCATAGGAGTATACTTATTTGATGCATGTATTTTCTTTAATATAAACCTTAGTTATACAGAGATGAACTCTGGTATACTTATTTGAGGTGTATATTAAAGAGAATACACATTAAATAAATTTAAATTTAAAAAACTAATGTAGAAATAATTAAAATTAAATGGTAAGGGAAAGATGCCCATATTCCTTACTTTTTTTCCCTCTATCGTAGACAGTTGTTCTGATTTCATCCCTATATAGACTATTTTAGGAAAGAAAAAAAAAGTTTTTTGTAATTAAAAATGGCCTTTGACTTGTTTTTGGTAGTGCAGCTGAACTTTGAACTCATGCACATAATGTTGAAACTCATCATTTAGCCTATTCTACTTCTAAGTAAAAGATAATTCTTCTACTTCTAAGAAAATACTTATCCGCAATTATTCGGCCGAATACTTAAAAGTATTCGGCCGAAGCCGAATATTCGGTTTACATGCCGAATCACCGAATACCGAATCGACTATTCGGTATTCGGTCAATCCCTATTATAGATTTACATTATAAAATTCTTCTACTGTATTTACTATTCATGTATAAAGAATTCTGTAAAGTATTATCATATTTAATGGACTTCTGTATCATTTTTAGTATCAATTTCTAATTTCTATAGATATGAGATATTTGCATTAAAATGTTATTTTTTATACTACTGCTGTTTTAATGATTTGATTTTGAATAAACTCCTATAATATTTTTTTCTGAATCTTTTTAGATGGATTCTGTCTTTTCTTTGAAACGACCATATGATCTTGTAGCATTGATGCAACAGGAAAAGCGTGCTGTTCTTATTGAAGAATTAAAACAGCAATTAATGTTGCAGAAAGAAGAAATTGATCGTAGAGAAGATAAAGAAACAAATTTAGAGGGAAAGATTTATAACACAGATGAAGACTGCACCGCTGCAGAAAAACCACTTACAGATTTTGACTTATATTCAAGTACAATTGTGCCATTTAGTTTTGAAAATTTTGAGTATGTATGTCATTGCATTATATTTTCTTTTGTTTAAACTTTAAGAGAAAAAACGTAGTAGTAATATAAAAAAAAAAACATTTTAATAGATCTCATTCACTTACAAGGGAACCACTTTTAATGCTGCTCCAGAGGCGTAGCTACAAATATTTTTTCGGAGGGGGTAAGGGGGGTGAATTAAAAAAAATTCCCAACTTGAAGCAAATTGCTTTATTTTCCAACTGAAATTATATGTGCAAGGTGTGTTTATGATAATGATACTTATACGTAAAAAATCCTTTCCAAAGAAAAGTACTGAGATTACTTAAACATAAATTATAATTATTGGTTTGTTTAATGAAAGTTTAAATAAACCTCTTTCATTTAAATAATTAAAATCAAAACTAGATTAATTTCTATCATTCTATCTTGGAATCATTGAGCATGAAAATAATAAGATACCCAATTGCTAAATGAATAATTAAGGAAGCAATTTCAAACAATACAGTAAATGTAAGATTTAAACCTAGAAAAATTGCATATATTTAGAGACAACCAGCATTAGTTTAAGGTTTGCAAATTTTTCATCTTCTGTTACGTTCGAGTCATAATCGCACTTCATATGAAAATAGTGTCATGTTATTTTGAGGAAGGAACAAAGATTTGGAAGAAATAAAAGGAACAGATTTGAGACACTGTTGATGGACTACAGTAGGGAAATTCAGGTCTGGATATGATGATATTGATATTTTCGTAGCACAGAAAAACACAATGACAAATTGAGTTTGGCTACTTTTTGTATTTCTTTTGATAATTTAACTTTTTTACTGTTACAGAACTCAGAAAGGTAGTTACAAAAATAATAAAAATTCCATATTTTTTTTACTCTTATTTGAAAAAAAGAAAAAGTCTTTCAAAAATCTATAATTTCCCAACTCTGTGCTCAAATTTCCCAAGTTCAAATATATTGGAGGGCAGGCTCCATCCCCCATAGCCCCCCCATCGCAATCCCTCTGTGCTGGTCACACCTAGCATTGAGACCTGGAGCTTTATAAAGCCCTATATTACAAAGTTTGAGAATTGATAAAATTTTTCTTTTAAAATCATATTTTTTGATTTTACAGCAACATAACTTTCTGAAAATACAATTTTCTAGACTGCTTATCAGGCTATTAACATGCCCAGTAGCAGAAACTGTCCAGCATGGCAGCGGGCGCTGCAGGTTATTTTAAACCTTGCAGATTAATCCAATAGCTTAAAAAGAAATGCTGGGGTTAGAAAAAAGCTGAAATTTACTTTTAAGTCTCTAGATTTATGGTATTTGTTTCATAATTTCATTATATTTTCTTTATAAAGGCAATTTTTTCTTATTTTATGGGATATTGTTGTTTTAGTAGGCTTAGTCTAGCACTATTGGGTTGCAGATAAATTTTAGTACGCTGCAGACTGACACAGAAAATTCTGCTTCTGGATTAACATAGAAGTTTTTTTGAAAAAAGCAGTTAAAAATACAAATTAGTCAATGATCGGTAATATTGAAAAAAGTTTAGAAATTCCGGCAGATTCCCAAAACAGCCGAGACACCCCATTTGGTGACTTTTCTGACAAGCGCCAACTACCCCACATGCGCCAATCTAAAATGCGGCAACCTGAAAACTAACGTGATTGGTCCACTTTCCTGAATGCTTCCAGACTGTTTTTTACTACGTCATCACCCTGGAATCATGGGAAATAGAACATTTATAAATAACGACGTATTAGAAAACACAGGAAAGCTGATTTTTATGAGATTCAGAATAAAACAAACGATTTCAACATAAGTTTATTGAAAATGTGAAATTTTTAAAGTACCTTTTCAAATCAGAGTAACGATATAATGATTAAAATTGTCGTTTCTCAACAACTTTTAGAAAAAATCAAGGGGTCATTTAATATTGAAAGTACGTGCCTATATTATAGCAAACATTGAACAATTCATTTCTAATTTAAAGAAGTATGAACGCTTCGCGTTCATAAAAAATAATATTTATCACTGAATACAGCAACCTAGTTCTGCAGCAATCTGAAAAATGCAGGAAACTTGTTAAAGCGGCAATCAGCGTACATATATGAACGCTTCGCGTTCATTAACCGAAAAAAAAAAATCACTGTCACCAGCGGTTCTCGGTGTGCAGCAATCTCAAAATTCAGCAGTTCTCGCTACCAGCAATCTCAAAATTCAGCAGTTCTCACTACCAGCAATCTCAAAATTCAGCAGTTCTCAATGCGTAGCAATATCAAAATTCAGCACTTCACGTTGCGTAGCAATATCAAAATTCAGCAGTTCACGTTGCGTAGCAATATCAAAATGTACAAAACTCGTAAGGTCAGCATACATGAGAAATATACAATAAACGGCTAATATAAAACACTATACTAAAAAATACATAAAATTATTAACGTACCTTAACAAACATCTCCTTTCTTGAAAACCAACTGTATAAAATGTTGAGTTGCCATAATTTCGTAAATTTCTAGCCGTGGATAAACTTCATTTAACTTTCCAGCAAAAAAAAAAAATTGAACAAATACTCACAATTTCAAACTAAATTACACAAGTACTTTAACTTTCAAATTTTACAACTAAAAACAGCAAAATATATTAACAATAACATACTCTAGCCTTACCGTCATTTAATTTTACAATTACAAAACGTCTGTCTTCTACACCGCGTCACGCAACTCGTTGTACACAAATTACAAAACATGCAGAGTTGAGTTGTCAAAGGTAGGCGTAGCCATCCAATACACAAGAAATCAACCAATCCCATTCAACCAATCCAAATTTAAGATAACACAACTGAAGGCGTGGAAAGAATTTACGAAACGAACTGGTAACAACAAAGATCCATCTATCGCCTCGCCAAATTGAACGATGCCAAGTGTCTCGGCTGTTTTGCGATTCAGTTGAAATTCCTCCAATAACCTAAGAATTTGGTTAAAAAAATTACAACATTATATTAATAAACATTATGAAAATGATAATTTGTATAAAAGTTTTCAAAACATAAAAACATTTCACAGTGGCTGCATTTTAAAAATGCATAACTTTCACATTCATCAGTTAGGCTGCACATAGCATTATTCATTGTAGTGTCGAAAGAAATTTGTTCAACATTTTAAAAGCTGATCAGATCGGCGCATGCATAGCATAGGACAATATTTTTCAGACATTAACAGATTGGGTACTACTTGGTTATCCCGTCGACCAAAAATCTATCGCCAAATCAGATTACATGCCAATAATGGCTGATCGTAAGAGTCACATTCATTTGATTTTAAGCAAGTTACATGTGTTTACGTCATCAAGTGATTTTTATTTCGATGATTTTATTAATGTTTTACTAATTTATTTGTTCTTTCGTTATTTAAAATAAAAATTTTGTCAATTTGTATAATTTGGCGAAATTGGTCGATGGGATAACTAAGTAGTACCACTGATTCTGTATCAAAGAATGAATTTTAATATTTTGTTGTGCTGTGTCACATAGATTTTAATTTCATTAATTACAGCTCTGTTAATGATTCGTTTTACAAAAAGTTTGTATTGACGAAAGAAACACAAGTCCAAGGGCTGCACCAGAGAAGTTGTATTGCTAGGAATTTGCATTCTCTCAGCATTTCGTGGTAGGCTAGCAAAAGTTTTTGGATTAAAACTTCTAGTCCACAAATCTAATAAAATTAAGGATGGTGGTACACAGACTTGTATAAAACCAAAAACTTTCTGCACACATAAATATTGGGTCAAAAACTTTCTGCAAATTAATTTACTGTTTAATAAAATAACATGTTATATTACTTTGACGGTATTAATTAACGCAGTAGTTTTAAATTAATTACCATTTAAATTAAAAATTAATTAATATTAATTGCAGAATAATTATGTTGGTTAAAAAATAATAAAGCTAAAAATCCATGATAAAAAGCATGAATTCTTATCAATTATTTTGTAAATGCATTTAGAAACAGCCCAATCCTTAATATAGTGATCTCTTCGCACAAAATGCCAGTCACTCTGTTCACAGAAATAATGGGCTTCTGAAACAACTGAATCGCATTTTGTAAGAACAAGTCCATTCATAGGTATCATCATTAAAGAGACAGATGAGTTTTTATAAGCGGCCCTTTGACGAAATAACTGTTTTTACCGTGGCCTTTTGATGAAATTCTTGTTTTTTTCCGCGATTTTTTGACGAAATTTGCGTTTTTATCGCGATCCTTTGACGAAATTTGCGCTTTTTTCGCGATCCTTTGTCAAAATGCGCTTTTTTTTATCCTATCCTTTGATATAATCAGTTTTTTTTCCATGATCCTTTGACGAAATTTGCCTTTTTTCGCGATCTTTTGACGAAATTCACACTTTTTTCGTGGCGTTTTGACAAAATTCGCCGTTTTTTCGCGATCATTTGACGAAGTGTTTTTCTGCGATTCTTTGATGAAATTTGCATTTTTTCTGTGGCCCTTTTCCGAAATTCGTGTTTCTTTCACGATCCTTTGATGAAATTAGTTTTTTTTTCCGCTATCCTTTTATGAAATTTGAGTTTCTTTCGCGATCCTTTGACAAAATTTGCACTTTTTCCGCTATGCTTTTACAAAATTTGTTCTTTTATGGCTGTCCTTTGACGAAATTTGCGTTTTTTCTGCGATCCTTTGACAAAATTATCTTTTTTTTTCACGATTCTTTAAAGAAATTCGTGTTTTTTCTGTGATGCTTTGACAAAATTGGTTACTTTTTCTGCGAACGATTGACGGAATTGGTTTATTTTCGGCAACCATTTATTGAAATCCGCAATATATTTCAGTGATATTTTTTATGTTTCAATTTTCAGACTGATGGCCGATTTTTTTTAATTTATGGAACCGAACAGGGCTAAATTTGCACCGGAGCCCGGCTCCGGTACTTCTTTGTGTTTAGTAAATATTTAAATATTAGTCGGAATTCACCAGAGCTCATAAATACAGGGCTCCGGAGTAGTTTAAGATATGCATCTTTCATAGGACATTGTAAAACACTGTTCCATTCTTCAGCATACAAATATTAATTTCCGTAAATTTCCTTTTTTTTTTTTTTTAATGCATAACTGCGAACTATCCCTTTTTTGTGTTAACACTATTTCCTAATCATAATCCTTACCATATTTAATCGCAAAATTCTGCAATTAAGTAACTTTAAAATTAGGCAAAGATTACTATTAAGAAGGAGGGATGACTAAAAATTGGAATAGTTGACAGCTAAGTGTATGCTGATTTTATTTTGCTTAAAAAAAAAAAAAAAAGGCTTGAAATTTTGCAAATATGTACGAAATATAAATATGAAGATTGGAGTGACAGGGGGAGGGGACGGTACGGTTGTTGTACCGGTACCGCAGAATATTGGGGCTCCGGTACTTTTATTTGTTAGAAATTAAGCCCTGGAACCGAATGCCTTTAATTTGCGGAAAATTCAGAACAGAATCACCCCTGGCAAACCATAAATAAATCGTACACAATATTGGGGAACATTTTTAATTTTTCGGTACATTAAAAAAAAAAAAAAATACAGGAACAAAATTACGTTTTTTTTCCCTAAGAAATTTTCCACAAAGTTCTGAATTTTGCGGAAAATTTTCCACGCACGGCGTGCGTGTGTGCGTCTATATTACACAACTCTGGTGGTACAATTGGCAAAACACAATGCTCAACCATTTCACACATCTTATTTTTATCTATTTTTGCAGACTTGGAACATGTAACATACAAATTTTGAGGTCTAATCAAAGTTTTTTCTACAATTGGTCTGAATTTATCTCCATTTTCTCTTAAACATAAAAATAGCTTTCCTCAGAGTTTTCCGCTCATAGATAATGTTGGCGTAACAGTGTATGAATGTGTTCTACAAAAATCAGATTTTTATAGTACAAATTGTCCTTTTCTTGCTTTTTATTCAATGAAGACAATCATTTGCAATACAATATTTGGAGCCACTTCGATCTGCATTCAAAACTTGTCCTGAATTAAAAGTCGGAACTTATCTCGTACTTGCAATATGAATTCGATTGCTCTATTTTCATTCTGTTCCATATTTACATTCTGAATTGTTGTCACAAATTTAGATTCGACGTTTGCCCACCTTTTGAGGTCAATATCATGTACCAGTAGACATGGGCTTTTTTAATTTCCTCAGCACAGAAGTTTTAATCGTTCTGCATATATGTTTTGTAATTCCCATATTTGATCAATATTTCCTAAATCTTGTTATGTAACTATTATGTTGCACTCTTGGAAATTGCTTTTTTATTTATACAAACTTTTTTTTTTTGCAATAATCGTAAAAAGCAAGTACTTGTTCCATTTGCTGTTTATTGAATTCAAACCAATTGGTCATGTAAGTCATCAGTTGGTGAAAAATCAGTGCTAGAAATATCCATATTTTTGTTAATATTAGATAGATTAGCTAGTTTCATTAGATTTATCCATTAAATCTAATATAAGATAATCCTTGGATTCAGAATTGAAGACTAACTTTTCGAATGCAGGTAAAATTCTTTTACTTTTTTCAAATTCATTTTCTGTAATAGTTGTTGACACAGTTCTATACTTTTTTATTGCTAAATTTAATGTCGATTGTATAATATTTACTACTTTCATTTTTAGAATATTATTTAATTCATAAAAATATTAACTAATTTTTAATTGATACTAATAATTCACAATAATAACTTAACTAACTATCATCAATATCTCACAGTTTAAAAGCTTACTTTTACCAAAAGACACAACATCTAATACAACAACATTTCATTTTAAACATTCAAAACTTTATTTCATTCAACTTCAAAGGAAAATTGTTTGCTTATATTGTATTTCTCTAAAAAAATAGCTTTTAATTATCATGAAAGATTTTAACAGAAACATATGTACTATTTATACATTTATCATCTGCACAGAAAAAAACCTATTTCTTGTTTCTAATGTTATGAATTATCAAACAAATCAAGATCTGATTTAATTCTAATACATACACCTACTCCGGGTATAAAGCGGATGAAAATTTGTAGCGCTATATCTGGCAACTTAACTCACTTTTGGCATAAAATTAACAAATAAAAATCCAATAACAAAAAATTAAAAGTTAAAAATATACACGGAAAAAACTGTTTTGTTGAAACAACTAAATTTTGAATAATACAGCTCCAACCAAATATTTTGGTTGGAATAATCAAATTTTGGTTCAATTAACCAAATGATTTTGTTAATTTAACAAATTATTTGGTTAGGCAAACTGAAATTTGGTCATTCCAACCAAAATATTTGGTTGGAGCTATATTAACCAAAAATTTAGTTGTTTCAACAAAACAGTTTTTTCCGTGTATATAAAATATGATTTTAACAGAAAAATTTTATCCGTTCTCTAACTTTTATATATAGGACTACAAAATTCACCAGGTCTCAATGCTAGGTGCGAACAGCACCAAAAGTGGTTCTCTTGTTAGTGTTAAGATAAGAATTATAAAACAATTTTTATCAATGTAAAGTGCATTTTATTTCGAAAAATATTGGGTTATTGTAGTGTCTAGCTTTAAATTATTTAAAATTCTTTCTTTTTTTATTAATTCAATAATTTTTTTAAGTTTTCTTGTTCTATTTATTACTTTACATAAATGATAAATTATATATATTTTTTACTTCTCCTTCTACCTACCCCCATCAACTTAAAAATAATTTAACAATGTGTTTGCCTTACTTGTTTATTGTCTTGCCTTAGTGCCTTGTTTATCTCATTTGTTACTTCAAAGCAACAGAAAAATAATTATTCCAATTTTTCCAAAGGGGATTGCTAAAAGTGGGGATGGGTGGGGAAGCAAATCATTTTAACTTATTTTTAGTTTCTCCTATTTTGATTCTTGTCAGGGAGGGACCACTCATGCAGAAAGATTTTGCTGTTAATAAAGTTTCTTGCAAAAAGCACAGTAATTTTCTTCCACTGGGCATAAAACTTGCATTTTAAATAATTAATGTGATTTTTTTTTAATGCAGCATACTATAGCATTTTTTCCCCCTTATTAATGTAAAACACATAATTAAATATAAACAAAATATCTGATTCTACCAATGTCTTTGCATCCAAAGACCTGATCAAAATTAAAAATTTTCAAGCTTTCCCTTTACATTAAATTAGCCAATAAGAAATTTTAGTTTCATATAACTAATTTTAACAGTTAAAATTATGCTAAAGCTTCCTTCGCCATTTGTGGTGTTTGTCAACTTTTTTTCCTTTAGTTAATTCAAGCGATTACTTTTTTTTTAAATAATTGATTTTCATTTATGAATCAACAAATAATCTATGATTTCTAACATTAGTAATAGAGTCAGGTGGGGTAAAATGGGTAGTTAGAAAATATTGTTTATTTTTTTTTTCAATTTTCTTAACATATTCCTAGTTTTCAAAATTACATAAGATTGCTTAATGTTTAAGCTTTTTTCTCCTACTTTATTTTTGTTTTTATAGTTTGTTCTATTTGAGTAGCAACATTAAAACCGTTTGAGGACAATTTCATGCCTCATGTGGTCTGATTAAACTTCTTCCTGCAGCTCATAATATTTGATATAAACTAATTTGTTTGATCTCACTTTGTTCATTAAGCACTTCTAATACTTTTCCAAATTACAAACAATAAATTGTCTTTTGTTTTTGTTGTTTTATCTTAAATCTTATAAATGGGGTAAAATGGGTATAGTGTTAGGCTTAATGTTTGTCGTATTTTTAAAGTGCTATATATCACTTTTCTGAATAAAATTCTTTATTTTACTGGAATTAGAATAGAATGAGTATAAAAAATACTTTAAAATGTTTATAATTCACAGTACTTTATTCTCAAGATCGGAAAGACTTGAAATTCTCTGTACATAATTTAGTCAAATCATGGCCCCTTTCTAGAAATATTCCATTTCTAGATGGCATATCAGGTGCTGATTGGATTTGAAATTTTAAGAAGAGGTAATCGAAAGAGTTAGAAAATTGAAAACCAGAATTGTTGACAAAAGTAAGAGCACTGTGACTATGACACATCCTTGCTTTCTCGACAAATCTGTCACATCTCCAAATAACCTTAGTAAAAACTTCAAAGCTGAAACATAGCATGTCCAAGCAAAAGCAGATGAAGTTCTAACAAATGAAGACATTATGAAACAGTTAAAAAATGATTCTGATAACCGGAACACCAAAATAGTTAAATTGGACAAGAAGAGAAATCGTTAAATGAGGCTCAAATTAGACTATAATGTGGGGAAGATCAGGGCTTAATTTCTAACAAAAAAAGTACCGGAGCCCTAATATTCTGCAGTACTAACAACCATAGCGTGCTCCCCCCCCCCCAATTTTTTTCTTTAGCAAAATAATTTTAAATATATCTATCAGCATACACTTATAATGCATAATTATTTAATATACTTAGCTGTCAACTAATCCATTTTTTAGTTATCACTCCTTCCGAAAAGAAATCTTTGCGTAATTTTAATGTTAATTAATTGTAGAATTCTGGGATTAAATATGGTAAGGATTATGATCCGGAAATAGCTCTAACGCAAAAAAGGAATAGTTCGCCAGTTATGCCTTTTCATGAAAAAGTGAATGAAATTTATAGAAATTAATATTTATATGTTGAAGAATGGAACAGCATTTTTCAATTTCCGATAAAAGGTGCATATTTGAAACTATAATCGATTCCTTCCGTTTAACAATCTTTTGTGGTGAGTCCCTGAAAATCAGATTAAATTAAAATTTGACACCGTTATCGGAAATATTCAATACGTTTATACAAAAAGGGGGAAACACTGCTCGATTGCTTTCTATCAGAATAACAATGCATGGTAATTATATCTACTTATAAATGAAAGTGACTTCGTAAATGTGCAGAGAAAAGCCTTAAAATGGGCAGCGTTCATAAAAAAAAAAAAAGCGCTGTTGCTTTGGGCTCCGGAGCCCTGCATTTATGAGCTCCGGTGAATTCCGACCAATATTTAAATATTTACTGAAAACAGAGAAGTACCGGAGCTCAGCTCCGGTGTGCTCCGGCGCAAATTAAGCTCTGGGGAAGATATCCCCGAAGTAAAAATAAATGTATCTGTAGGGCATGATTGAAGGTTCAGTATTTGGGAAAAAAGTCAACCAAAGAATTCATTGGCAAAATTAGTAATATTGAAGAAGAAACATGAATATGAAGTAAAATTCTTGGAAAAGTTCAAGTTTGGTTGCATTTTATGTTTTCCCTGATGCTGAAGGTACAGGGTGTATACGTCCATTCATTACTCTTGTGACCAGATAATTTGTTACAGATACAGTGTGTTACAGATAATTTTCAGAACTACTTCCAATTGTTTTATTATTAAGATAAAAATTGATATGACTAATTAAATATTATTGTGTTTTACTCACATAAAATATATCTAATTTGTAACTAAATTTTGATTTATATAGACAAGTAAAATGCTTTTGGTTTGATGGAACACAATGGTATTTAACTGGTTATATCAATTTTATCCTAATTATATTTTATATCAAGTAATTGGAAGTTTTCCCAAAACTTTGCTCTAATGTTCACAAGAGTAACAATGGACATTCTCGCAGATTATATTGAAAAAAAAAAAAAAAAAAAAAAAAAAGGCAGATAATAGAAACATTAAATGAATCAACATTTAATAATCTGGGTCATTATACTTTTGATAGATTTTTAACACTTATAATGTAACAGGGTGAGAGTAAGAGTTGAAAAAAATGTAGCAAGAAAATTTTTCATTTTCACATAAGCTTGATTCACAGCAAAGTTTCTTATTTATCAATTAACTCAAATTTCATATTTAAAAAAAAATTGACATTTTTTAAGACTTATATAACATTGTTTTCCATATTACTTCATTATATAATTTCTGGCAAATCTATTTATACAGTATTTATTGTTAAACTTTTATATACCCCTTTTACCCCCACACTATACCCATTTTCACCTGCATGGGGTAAAATGGGTATAGCAAACTTACACCTATTAAATATTTTGTTGTAGACATACTTTTGCAGCCCAATACATAAAAATTGTGTATTTTCATTCCAAGAATGTGCAGTGTAAAGAAAATACCAAAAAAAGTTTTAATTATTTAACATTTGCCAGGAACTTTTAACTGAACATCTAAAAATAGTGTATTATACCCCACGTGACCCTAACTAAAACAGAGATCGGCAGGGGTGCAGGATATGTCCGATCCGGCGATCTAGGATCGGAGGAAATTTTAACTACCTGGGGAAATTTTGCAGAAATATTACAATTGATTTCGATTTTAACAACGAATTCCATAATTCCCTGAGATAAAAAAATTTCACTACAAATAAAAAGATCCGTATGGTGACCTTCACAAAATCGATCTCAATATGTACCGTATATCAGGGATGATTCTGTTCCGAATTTTCCGAAAATTTAATGCATTTGGCTCCGAAAATTAAAAAAATCGGTCATCAATCTGAAAATTCGAACATAAAAATACCTCGAATTTTATCCAAGAATTACGGAAAAAACGCTAATTTTGTCACAAGATCGCAAAATAACCGCAAATTTTGTAACGCGAAAAAAACCGCGAATTTCGTCAAAAAATCTCAAAATAATCTCAAATTTTTCAAAAGTTCGCGAAAGAACCGCAAGTTTCGTCAAAAGATCAGGAAATGAACGCAAATTTTATGAAAAGATCACGAAAAAAAAAACGCTAATTTTGTCAAAAGACCGTGAAAAAGACGCAAATTTCGTCAAAAGACCGCAAAAAAGATGCAAATTTTGTCAAAAGATGGCGAAACAACCCCATTTTTTGTCAAAAGATCGCGAAACAACTGCATTTTTTGTCAAAAGATCGCGAAACAATCGCAATTTTTGTCAAAATACCGCGAAAAAAACCCGCAATTTTTGTTAAAAGATCGCGAAAAACCGCTAATTTCGTCAAAAGATCACGCAACAAACACAAATTTCGTCAAGAGATCACGCAACAAACACAAATTTCGTCAAAAGATCGTGAAACAACCGCGAATTTCCTCAAAGGTCCGTGAAAAAGACATAGTGCTGGGAGTGGATCCCCCCCCCTTCCCCACTCTGCTGTAACCTTTCAGAAAATTAGCTGTGAATTTCAGAATTTTTTTTTTTTCACTCAGAATCACCACTGCCATATGTACTTGCACATAAGTTGAGAAATATTGGAAAAATAAATTTTCTATACCTACGATAATACAGCATTTACCTATAACATACTGTAAAATTTTGGGGAAATTTTCATGTGGATTGGGGGAATTGTTGAGAGTAGAAACATTTTCTGCACCCCTGGAGATCGGAAGAATCTTAAGATGTTTCCATTCTGCCTATAGCAGCCATACTCAACTTTTCTTCTTGATAGGCCGCAAACATAAGTTTGCTTTGTTAGGTGACCCGCAATACACTATAGTTATATAATAATGTTCATAAATGTAGTTAATAGAAGCATAAAAACAGTAGTATAACAAAGCAATATAATAAATTAATATAACATAACTAGGGGGCTCTGCCCCCTGCAAGCTACGTTCGCCAACCCCCATTCAGACACTGCAGAATCTAAAAGCACGCGAATCTGATCGGTTTTAAAAATATTAGAGAAGATTGAATTATACTGAAAAAACCTGTAGCGATCTCCCTGTAAATGGGTTTCCATTCAATTCCCTTTGATTGAAAATTTAAGGTAGAATCAGTTGCTGTTAAGACAGCCAATGGTTGTTTTCGTGTTTGGTTAAAGAATGATCAGTTAAACATTTGAAAAGAAGCTAAAATAAAATGAATTAAGTAAACAGAGTCTTTCTCTCTCAGTATTTTTTAACAGAGTTATAAAACGATTGACATAATACAATTTACTACAATTACTAAAATTTGCTGCTTTAACCCGTTCAAGGGCGGTGGTTCATTTTTGGACCACTTAATTTTAATTCTTAAATGCCACATTAGCACCAGAATATTGGGATGAAAATTTCCCTTTTATTAAGTAAGTGAACAAAAGCATTTTTGTATTTCGAAATTTGTTTGTAAATTCTTGTGCCATTCACTGATTTCAAGATTTTACGAATAGAAGTGCCTTGTCCGTGAAAGGGTTAAACGCATATTAATGTATTTATTATTTTAAAGTTTCCTTTCCCTTTTAATATTCACGTGTAAATACAATTTTCAAGACATAATTTTCAATATTTTCCTGCTTTTAACACATACTCATTTAATAATAATTTTAAAGTGTTTTTTTTTTCTGTTTTTAATAGTCACGTGAAAATAAATTTTTAATCATTAGGAAATCTTATTCTTTGCGCTGTTTTTAGAATTAAAAACAATCTCTATAATAATAGCCTAAGCCATGTGACTGTCATCAACAGCCCTTCGCTTTTTATATTCCAGGTGACCATTTTGGTACATGTTAGCCAGCCACAGGTGTGACAAGTCGCCGAATATTATTCTATCACCATTATTTCGTTTATATTATAATAGTCCAAGTCATGTAACTGCCATAAACAATGGGCTGATTCCTTCGCTTTTCATAAGAAAGGTTTCCATTTTGATTAAAGAATCAAAATTATTTTCTTCAAATGAAACTACATAAAAGTTGCTATGATCGCAAATAATTCCTGGTACTTTTATATTAGCCGGGTGAAAATCTCGCCAATAGCTTTTTTTTAACTGGCCAGTTAGCATTTTTTTATTTTTTGAGTGGTAAATTAAAACTCTGCTACTTGGTTATCCCATCGACCAAAAATCTGTCGCCAAACTATAAGATTAAATGCCAATAATGGTTGATCATAAATGTCACATTCACTTGACTTTAAGGAAGTTACACATGATCACACCATCAAGTAATTTTTATTTCGACATTTTATTTGTATTTGTATTAATGTTATACTAATTTATTTGTTCTTTTGTTATTTAAAAGAAAAAAATATGTCAATTTGTATAATTTGGCAAAATTGGTCGACGGGAGAAGTAATAACATTAAAACGTTGTTTTGAAGTGGAAATTAAATCTCATGATTTGTTGCATTGTCACATACGCACCGGGTTTGGCGTGATTTTTTTTTTTACGACAATTTGGTGAAAACCTCATTTTCAAATACCTGTTACATATGTATTTTTAAATTATTTTCTGTTATTTTTAAAATGAAATAACAATAAATAAAAAAAAATAATTAATAACTATAGAACAAAACAATTTATAACATTTTGTGTAAATAAAAATAATATAAATTCAAATAAACATTTTTAAATAAATAAGCAACAATAGCCGGGTTACCATGTCAGGCAAAATAACGCCATTTTGGCGCCAATTAGGTACCGCGTTGCGTATATAAAGAATGAAGTAAAAGCCATTTATTTTAAAGGTTTCAATTTTAAATGAAAGTTTTGTATTAAATAAAATGATAATGAAATACAAATTGAATTATGAATTTAAAAGTAATATGATGCATTTCTTAGCATACATTTAAGGGAGGCCAAACTCGTCGCCAAATTAATTTAAAATAACCTTTTCTAAAATATGAAAAAAAAATCTGCTTGATTAAAATTTGAGTTGCCATCATTAGAAAAATGTATATAAAATTAGAAAAAAATTAATATTTCGAAAACTAATTCGAATTTAAAAACTCTAATACCAGTTTTGAAATCTGCGGATCAATATTGATTTTTGGTGTTAATTTCATCGCAAAGTATTTAATATTTTAGGAGAAATCGCCATGAAACATAATCAGTTGTTTAATCAGTCGATTCATACTTCCGTTTCATAAATTCGTTTCATTAGGATTTTATATGTATAGGGTAGATGTATAAAACTAGATAATATAATAATGTAGAATCTCCAAATTATAAAGAATTTAAAAAGAAAAATCAGATTTTCCTAACAAATTTGGCTTTAGCTCAATGTAAAATTTTTATATCTTTTTAAAATGGAAAATATATACAAATTTAATTATGTAATTGTAAATAGTTAGATTAACGGTGTAGATATAAATCTTTGTAGTGCTAATATGACTATGTAAGAAGACCTTTTCACTAAGCAAAAGACATACTTTTAATTTTAAATAATTGAGCAGATTTTGTCTTTTCATTAAACTATAAGCATAAAAAAACATTAAAGTAGATTTTAAATAGCTTTTATGCATGTCTCAAAATAAAAAAAAATATGGATTAATGATTCAGTGTCTCAGGCTGTATATATTAATAATTTGCCAGGCCACATGTGGCCTGCAGGCTGTTGTTTGAGTATGGCTGCTTTATAATGTTTCTCCTGTTTTCAGATTATTTGATATCTTCAAAAATTCATTAATTACTACTTACACCATTTTTTAATTTGAGTTTGTGTGATAAAATATTATATTTTCTATTATAAGTAGAAAAATCGAATGTTGAAAGTTCTAATATAATTAAAAATTGTTTTGATGCAATTAGTGTTTTACTTTATGTAAATCTATTTAAATTTAAATAGGTCATAATGATAAAGTAATTGTATATTTCCTACTTAAAGTAATCACTTTAACAATTGTAGTTTGGTTCAGGACCACTTGAATAATTCCTTATAAATTATCATTTATGGCAGTGGCTCTTAATCACTTAGTTAACACAGACTTGTTTTTTTGTATTTTCTCTGTCTTTGTGAATTCTCAGAATTTATTGTAAAAGTTATTGATATTTCCCAGAATATTAATTATCATCTGTAAGTTAATAAGTTTATTATTTGCTTAAATATTCTTAGTTTTTCCTTTCAACTTACTTGCATTATTTTTCTTTGATCCTAAGTAAAAAACTTTATATTAATTGTGAGACCTTTGTGAACCTCCTACTGATGCAGCAGGGACACTTTCGGGTCTGTAAATTAGAGTCTAAAAATCATTAATTTATGGCATTTTAATGACAGTTATACTGGTAAGAAATTTTAACTCTTCTAGTGTGTGTATATATTAGTTTAAATTATCTTTATTTTAAATTTAAGTGTCTAAATTTTATGTAAGTGACTTAAAAAGTTTCCCACCAATATTGAACCATTTTAAAATTATTTGTTTATTTATATATTACTTTAATTTTAATTATCATTTTGTTCATTCTTTTAAAATACAAAACTAATTTGATTTTCGTTCATATATGTATTCATCTTTTGGTTACATTTTCCTTTATAATACTTTCATACCTGTTTTTACAAATTCATTGTCCTTTATTTCAATTTTCAAAATACATTTTTAAGTTTTTGTTGTAGCTTCTGTTTTGCATAAGTATAAAATGGTATATATCTGCTACTTTGTCATTTCTCGAATTCACCTGAGGCTCACTTATTTAAATTTCATTAACAAAAATTGTTTCAGTTTTAAAAAAATATGTGTAGTATTTATGATGATTGTTAATATATGTTATGGATGTTCAGTTAGTCGTTATTTTTATGCACTAATTAAGAACTAGATTTATTCCTTCCCCCATTCTTTTTCTGACATAGGCAATACAAAAATAGATGCTTCACAATTTCAAGCCAGTGTTGTAGCTATAATTTGGAAAAGGGGTATTTTTTTAAAATTAATAATTGTGGATAATTTTTTTGTCATAAAAGAATTTTTCTTTCTTTCTTTCTTTTTTTTTTTTTTTTTTTTTTTTTTTCAAGTAATCTCATGGGAATTTTCTTAAATTAACGTCTGTTAAATATTTCATGTGTTTTTTTGTTTCTTTTTTCTATTCTTTTTGTACTGTGATTTTTGCTCATTATGCATAGTTTTACTCAACTTAATTACCAAAATATTTTAGAGATGAATTGATTGAAAAAGTAGAAAAACTAAGCAAAGATTCTGAATTAATGAAACCTAACTGCACTGAAGCAGCAGTACTGAACTTCAGTATGCACTCCTTTGAACATTTAGATGTAAGTAGTTTTCTTATCTCTTATTGTTATTAGTATGTTTTTTTTTTTTTTTTTTTTTTTTTTTTTTTATGTTTAATCAGTTGCTTTTTTCATGTTAAATGAAATGCTTTTGATAAAACAAAATAGTTATATTAATAACACTTGCAAGATTTATTTCTGTTAAAATGCAATATTTGTTAAATGTGATAACAAGAGCTTCAGAAATTAAAAAATATATTTTTCCGTAACAATATTGATGAAACATAAATGCCTAATGAACAGAATTAATTTCTTAAAATTCATTTTTCTGAGGTAAATTGTATATATACTTTTTTGTCCCTCATTAATTAGTTTTTCGTTTACACACGTCTCTTAGTCATTTGTACCTTTTTTATTGTATGGGCATGAGGATGAGGAATTAGGAAATAGTGGTTTATATTTCTCACATAAGTTCCATTCTGGGCATCTCTATGTTTTGTGCAAGTACAAATTTCACACTTTTGTAAAATGTACATTTCTCATTTAGAGACAAAGAATTTAGGACATTGTGACTAAAAAAGGTCATGAAAAAGAAGTTTGTTGTGTGTATTTTTGTAACTGTTTTGTAACTTGTAATTTAGTTTTCATGCAAATGCTCATTAAAACTATCAAAACGTTGGATGTACAGTCAACTCTGTGAAGTCTGCTGATGTATAATCCGCAATCATCTATTATCCGCACTACATGTTGGAATGTAAACAATGAAAATTGTCATTAACAGTTAAACACATAAAGTTAAGTAAAAAAAATTTTTTTTTCAGTTATCAATTTTCCAGTGAATAAATATTTAAATATAAATTGGATATAAATAATTAAATTTTCTTGAGTAACAAGTTTTATCTCGGAGCAAGAAGTAATAGACTACAGAAAAAAAAAAATATGGACAACAAACCAAAACTACCATTATGTTATTGTTGTGTCAATATTTAAAATAATGAATAATTAGTAAAATGTGTATTGTATGTAATTTAAATTTTCTTTAATCTTACAAGGAGAGGGCCAACCTTGGTAATCACAGATTTTGATTATTATGATATATATTGTAGGGTAGAGACCCCTTAGTCTCAGGTTCAATGGATTTTGTACAACGCTTCCTAGTTCTTAAGAAACCGGGGGGGGGGGGGTCTAATATTAGTACACAACTTACATGCTTACTTTGTAGCAAAAACGATAGATTGGTCGTAGCTCAGTTTGTACGGCATTTGCTGGCTGATCCGTGGGCTCGGGTTTGGTACTCGAATGCGCTACATTTGTTTTTCTCATTTTTGTTTTATAAATATACTTGTAATTTTAACTTATTAATCTCATTGTCAATTAAAATTTATAATATTGTATATCAATTATAATTTTAAGCTATTTAATTTTTTACTTTTAACTAAATAGCTGTATAAAACATCATAAAACAGTTAATTTTTTAAAAATCACTTTTAAAATGTATTTCATATATTCTTTATCATGACGTGTGGTGACTGGCATTAAAGAATAGTCCCAATGTAACCCGTGCATGTCGTAAGAGGCGACTAAAAGGGGTTGGGCGAAAGGCTGACAACCTTTCCCTGGAAAAAAAAACCTTGTTGCGAAGCCCTTAAATACAGATGCTAGACGGACTGATCTCATGGTAAAATGGACTGGAACTGGAAAACGGCTTATGAATTTTAGAATTGGAACTTGGAATGTTTTAAGTTTATACAGACCTGGTGCAGTGAAGCAACTACAGAGTCAGATGGATAGTTATAGACTGGACATATTGGCCATACAGGAAGTAAGATGGAAGGAGAGTGGGATAAGAGATATTGATGATTTTACAATTTTTAATAGTGCAAGCACAAGAAGAAATACGCATGGTACTGGATTTATGATCAGAAAATGCCTTAGAGAAAATATCATTGATTTTCACAATGTAAATGAAAGAATATGTATCTTGAGATTGAGAGCAAAGTTTTTTAACATTTCAATAGTATGTGTCCATGCATCAATGGAAGATACCGAGGATGAACAAAAAGATACTTTTTATGAAACACTACAGATTGAATTTGATAAGATACCAAGACATGATGTTAAAATGGTAATAGGTGATTTTAATGCTAAAATTGGAAAAGAATACACTTTTGTACCAACAATTGGAAAATCTAGTTTACATGATTTGAGTAATGAAAATGGAATAAGAGCTGTGGACTTCGCTGCTTCTAACAACTTAATCATAAGTAGCACATGTTTTGAGCATAAGAACATACATAAAGAAACTTGGATTTCCCCTGATGGAAAGACAAAAAACCAAATTGACCACATTATGATCGACAGAAGACATGCTAGTGATGTTATGGAAGTACGAAGTTATAGAGGTGCAGATTTAGATACTGATCATTTCCTTGTTATTATGAAATATAGACAAAGAGTTACAAGATTTCGAGATGCAAAAGGAACTAAACAAGTAAAATTTAAAACAAAAGATTTACTAAACATGCAGAGAAGAAAGGTTTATCAAAGTCAATTAACAGAAAGAATTGCTAGTGAATATGCTGAATTTAATGAGGAAGATATAATCAATAGTAAATGGGCTAAATGCAAAACTATCATATTAAAAACTGCTGAGGAAGTAGTTGGAAAGGAAGAAAGAAGGGAAATTAATGAATGGTTTGATGATGAGTGTTGGCAACTGATTAAGAAAAAGAATAAAGCAAGAGAAAAAATGCTGAAACATAGAACAAGACAGAGTGAAAATCACTTTAAAACAATTAGAAGAAATACGCAAAAGTTGTTACGTATGAAAAAACGAGCTTTGGGGCAGAGTAAAATTCAAGAAATTGAAGACCTATCAGTATTAGGTGATATAAGCCAAATGTATTCAAAGCTTAAAGGAATCAAAAAGGACTATCAACCACACACCCTTTTTTGTAAAGACAGAAATGATAAACTTATTGGAGGGCATGCAAATGTGTCAGATAGATGGGCAGAATATTTTGAAGAATTGTTAAACAGGCAGTCAAATGACGAAAGAGAAATACAATCTAATCATGATTATGACATAAATGAAGAAAACTGTGGACCACCAACTGTAGAAGAAGTAAGGGATGCTATTGCAAAATTAAGAAATGGAAGAGCACCTGGTGAAGATTTGATAAGTGCTGAGCTTTTGAAATATGGTGGAGAGAAGTTGGTACAAATGTTACATGATCTAATAGTAGAGATTTGGCAGAATGAATATATACCAAATGAATGGAATGGTGCTATTATTATCCCAATTCATAAAAAGGGAAATATCTTAAATTGCCAGAATTACAGAGGCATTGCCTTATTAAATGTTACATATAAAGTGCTGGCAAAGATAATTGCAAAGCTATTAGAACCGTATACTGAGGTGGTTATAGGGGATTATCAGTGTGGTTTTAGGAAAGGAAGATCAACAGTGGATCAAATCTTTAGTATCAGGAACATCCTTGAAAATTTCTATGAACAAAATATTAATTTGCACCAATTGTTTGTTGATTTTAAACAGGCCTATGACAGTATAAGCAGAAATAAGTTATTTGAAATATTAAAGGAATTTAAAATACCGATAAAATAGTTAAGCTTATAAAATTAACACTGGAAAATACAAAAGCTAAAGTTAAGGTACAGGGAAGGCTTCCAAGAGAATTTGCAGTGAATTCAGGTCTAAAGCAAGGTGATGTTCTCTCGACAATTCTTTTTAATTTATGCCTGGAGAAAATAATTAGAAGCATTTACAACAACAGAGGTGGTACTATTATGAATCGCTTCCTCCAAATCCTTGCATTTGCAGATGATGTCGATATAATTGCTAGGAATAAGAAAGTCTTGATTGAAACATACAATAAATTAGACACTGAAGGAAGAAAACTAGGCCTCATGGTTAATAAAGAAAAAACAAAATACATGAAAATGGACCGAATGAAATCACAGGCAACAGCAGCTTTAACAATAAATAATGAATTACAATTTAATGAAGTAACAGAATTTAAATATTTAGGATCTACGATCACTTGTGATAATATGGTAGAAGCAGAGATTAAAACCCGACTTGCAGCAGGAAATAGATGCTATGTTTCTCTTTGAAACATTCTAAAATCATCTCTAATATCTCAAACATCCAAACTTAAAATTTATAAAACTGTTATAAAACCAATAGTAATATATGGTAGTGAGACCTGGACCACTACACAAAAAGATGAAAAGCTGCTTATCACTTGGGAAAGGAAGATCTTAAGGCAAATTTTTGGACCTATTAAAGAAGACAATACATGGCGTATAAGGACAAATATGGAGTTAGAACAGTTATATAATGAAAAAGATATAATAAATACTATAAAAATAAGAAGAATGCAATGGTTAGGCCATCTAATCAGAATGATGGATGAGCGAAGCACAAAGAAGATTTATAGTGGTAATTTAATTGGGAAAAGAAGTATTGGTAGACCCAGGAAGAGTTGGATAAAAGAGATAGAGAAAGATCTTGCAGAAAACCAAATTATAAATTATAAAGTAAAGGCCAGAGATCGAAAGGTCTGGAGAAGTATATTGAGGGAGGTCAAAATCCTACATGGATTGTAGCACCACTGTGTAAGTAAGTAAGTAAATTCTTTATCGTTGCAATGATATTGAGCAATTGTGTCAATTTGTGATTTTAAAGAAACATCATTTATGCATTGCTTTGACAAGGGAAATCAATACGATGATACTATTACTCTGTTTTTAAAGTAACAAGCATAATTATATTAAAAATTAGCATCAGAATTAAATTACAACCGATTTTTTGCATATTAAAGATTTTTAAATTTGCAATCCATATGCTTGCGCTTTCAGTTATTTTGATTCCCCCTTTATCTTCTTTCTGCTTTTATTTTTGTTTTATTTGAATATGTTTTATTTTATCATCACTAGATGGCACCACAACAGATTTTGTTATGATTTTGGAATTTTTATTATTCAATAATAGATCCAATTTCTTTTGAAATCTCTTTAATGGATGAGAAACAATGGTTCAAAATAAAAAATTATAAATTTAAATTTGTTAACAATATAATTAATGTACGATATTAAAATTTTTAATTGAGATTTTTAAATTATAATTACAAGTATATTTATAAAACAAAAAATGAGAAAATCAAATGCAGTGCATTCAGGTATCAAACCCGGGCCCCCGGATCAGCCAGTAAACGCCAACTGAGCTACCAACTGAGCTACGACCAACCTGCCCTTTTCATTTCAAAGTAAGTATTTAAGTTGTGTACTAATATTAGACCCACCGGTTTCTCAAGAACTAAGGAGTGTTGTATAAAATCCGTTGAACCTAAGACTAAGGGGTTTCTACCCTACAACATATATTAAAATAATCAAAATCTGTGATTACCAAGGTTGGCCCTCTCCTTGTTAGTTATTAAATATATCATACCAATGTTGCATTATGTTTTTCCTCTCCATTGTAATTGCTGTGCAGTTATTCTTAATTTATTGTCAGACTTTAAAAGATAAAATATAAACAAAGGGATGATCTATAATCTGCAAAACCCTCGTTCCCTTAGCGTGCGGATTTCACAGAGTTAACTATATTATGCAATCATGCATTTTAATGAATTAGAAAATGTCGTTTTGTAAACATGGCTTGGCTTAAGAAAGGCAAATTAATAATGATGATTTGTTTCTAAAAATATTATCTGATTCTTATGTAAGTACAACAAATAATGTTTCTTCAGGACAAAGAATTTAATGCAATTTAAAATTGTGTTTTTAGTGTTAATGGAAATAAAAATTAAATTTTACTTTTTTTAAAACAATATTATTGTAGTAAAAATTTATAGTAAAACTTTTAAAATAATGATAAACTTCTTATTTCACTAATAAGATTTATTGTACATAATTTTATGTTCTAAAAACATTCCTTTCTTCCTTTTATGTACTTTGTATATGTTTAAAAAATGATGAATCGTTATATTAAATTTAATTACTAACATCGATGACAAATTAAATATTTTTAGAATTTGTAATCTAAAAATGTATTTTAAACATATACATATGTTTTCAAATGTTTACTTAAATAAATATAATTGAAAATAATTGTATAGTTTTTTTTTCTTTTAGATGTGCTATTTCTATTTTAGGAAATCAAATTTTAATACTTCTTTTTGATCAAGTTAAAAGCTAAATGTTAAGGTTTTTGAAGCTCAGAGTGGAAATGTTTTACTGTATGAATAACTTTAAAGTTAAAAGAAATTTGGTTATAAACTATTTTTAAATAATGATTGAATAATATTTAGCTTTTATTGAAAGTAAACAGATATACATGACACGCACGCATATGCATAATAAGTAAAAATGTCTCTGCAGGCAGGTATGTGTGTTTGTGAAAAATTTACTAGCTATGCTTGGTATGTATATATGGTATGGCTCAAATTTTACCTGAAAGAGGCTCTTTTATGTTTGTGGCTGAAACTTTAAAAAGGACGAAATGTAATTTTGATTCTGTCTGAGATCGAAATGTAATTTTGAATCTGTCTGAGACCGAAATGTAATTTTGATTCTGTCTGGCTATAGACTGTTTCACAGTAATTTCTCCAATATATGCACAGTTTACTTACTGTATTTGTTGTAGGCTAATTGAGAAACCCGGCCCTTTGCAAAGAGCCAGGCTATTTGGATAATCATCTGCTATTTTCCCATCAGCCTGATGTTTTTCAACTTTATTACAAAAGGGATGTGCCACTTTAGGGTAATTGGAATTTTCCCAATCAGCCTGAATTTTTTCACTCTGATTGCAATGAGCATATGCAGTTTTGGGCTAATTAGAAAATGAACAAAACTGTTTGTCCAGACAGAAGAAGCATTTTATCCAGACTTATTGCATTGAGTTCAAAGTAGTGAATGTTTATGCAGAATTTACTATAAAAAATAGCAGTAAATTTTTAAATGTTTATGAAAAATATGTAAGAAAACTGTCTTATTGATAGATTAATTTACCCTAAAGGGTATCTAGAATACTTATTTTTATTTTAAGGTTATATATTTTGTGCAAATTTGTGTGTATTCTAAAGTATCACTAAAATCTTTTGATGATTAAGCATTAAGTTTTTTTTCCAGCAGTATGTAGAGAATATGGGTGACTGACTGAAGATATAAAAATATATATGAACAGATTTAATTTATGCACCAGAATGTCTCGTAGTAATCACTGCTTTATTTTTATTTTAAGTGTATATTTGTCCTAAACACCCCCCTCAGATGTATGTATAAATAAATAAAATCCACATATGTGCAGATTTTGACTGTTTTACTAGCATTACATAGTGATGATGGATTGTTGAATTCAAATGATTGTAAAAATGTTCCTGAATGATAATTACAATTAATAAACACTTTATATTTTATTTATTTTATAGATAAAATTTGGCCTAAACTCCCCACTTGGATGTATGAATAAAATCAACAGATGGAGTAGATTTTTACTGTTTTCCAGCATTACGTAGTTGGATATTCCTGAATGAATAAATCCTATTGCTGATTGAATTAATCTGTTTTATCAGCAGATCTTTTACATCCTTGATTCATTATTAAAATTAATAAATACATTTTCGAATATATTTTGCAACCTTCCTTCTGCACGTATAAATAAAATTATGCATAAATATTCACTACTTGTACTTACTGCTATAAGCCTGCCAATAGCAGTACATACAATCTCATATGATTGCAATTTGCCTTATATATACATACAGAACAAGTTTAATAGTTACATAATAAAAGGACAAGCACTTCATAATTTTTAATTTTGTGACTGTTTATAATAATTTGCAACAATTGCAGTTTCTTAATCTCAAACTGTGCAAACAGCTTTGCTATTATAAAAAGTCTGTACCATATATTTGTTTTCTTTTTATTGATTTATGTGATGTGGTTGTCAAAAAGACAAGTTAGTGGTAAATTTGTTTTATTTTTATTGCCATTCATGTGAGAGTTGATTATTTTTCTTAAATCTGTCCATGAATATTTTATAGTTAAATAAATATGCATATTTTTTATTTCTTTAAAGGAGGTAAATAGTATTAATTTTCTAATTATTTTCTGTACTTCTTCATTGTCCTGTCAACCACTTTTCATTAAAAAAAAACAAAACAAAAAAAAAAACAATGCCAAACCCTATTTCTCAGACTCTTAATGCCCAATAAACAAATGGAAGAATGTTGACATTGTAATCTGAAAAAAAAAATACAAGGAATTCGGAAAAGCCTCACTCACTAAAGTGTCAAGTATCAATACAGTCGGCCCCGCTTAAATGAATATGTATGGTTCCAACATCTATTATTCGATTAAGTGGGGAAATTTATTCTACCTTACCACATTGTTAATAATATCTTAAAATCTAACTAATAATCCATAGCAGTTAAAAAAACAATTATTTTAATTGTTAAAAAGTTACTTTCTTTTAAAAAAAGAGAACTGCAAAATGAAATAAAAATTCTTATACTATTAAGCATTATAATACACATTCACTTAAATTTTCCATTCACTTGAATATTTTGGTTTTATCGCTTACCTTATTACAATTTTTTGAAAAAATCCAATACAGTTGATTGTTTATTTAATGTTTTTTGCGCACATTTCTGCAGTTCTTTTTCCAAACCATATAATATTTTATAATCTCCACCTGGAGCTTCAAAATGTCTTCGTATAACTGATAATGATTTCTGTACTTCACTCAAGGATGGGGGAGGATCTATTACAACTTCATTATTTTCATCTTCTTCTGTGCAAGCAGATGATTCTGACACCTCATCAGTTTCTGTAGCCTCATTTTGCTCAAATTCTATAAATTCCAAAAGTTCTTGTGTAATTTGGACATTTGGAGTTTATCGAGCTCTTCTTGAAATTCTTGAAGATCACAAATTTCAGTTTCTGTGTCCCAACAATCATCTTCATCAGATTTAGGCTTTAAAAATTTCGCTCTTTTAAAACTGTTTTTAATTACACTAACAGGAACATTATTCCAAGCTTTGTTGCAGAAATGCATATCAGTCAAAAGGCTAATTTTTTTTTTTTTTTTTTTTTTTTAAAGACTGGAAAATGTTTCATTACAGTTCTCTGTTTCCAAGTCCAAAATATGGAGAAGTTCATTTATAATTTCCCGTCTATACAACGCCTTGAATGATCTTATGATTCCTTGATCAAGAGGTTGTGTTTTGGCCGTCATATTTGCAGGTAAAAATTCTACTCTGATATTATTCAGTCGAATTCAGTTCTCTTTTTTGTGACTGCCAACATTATCCATAAATAGGACAATTTTTCAATTTTGCTTTTTCATTTTTAGATCTAATTTTGTCAGCCAACTTGCAAAAATATGTTTTGTCATCCAACCACTCTGTGAGTAATCATATGCAACAGGATAATTTTTTACATTTTTTAGACATCTAGGCTGTTTGTTTTTTTTACAATTGTTCATTTTGGCATAGCTCTATACAGTAGACTTGTTTTGTCACAATTAAAAATATCGCATGGTTTGTACTCAGCAAGAATTGGATGTAAAGTTTCTTCAATCCATTCATCACAAACTGCATGGGTTACAGAACCCGATTCTCCATGTAGTTTCGTAAATGTTAAATTGTGTCTTTGCTGGAATCTATATAACCATCCTTTAAATGCCGAAAAATTCTCATTAATAGAATTTTTTGCAATTTCTTCAGCTTTCTGCATAATCAATGCCCCGTTTATTAAAGCTCCTTTGCTTCTTTTTGAATGAAACCATTCCAACACAGCATTGTCGAGATCGCCATTAGATTTTCTTTTCCGTTTTCGGTGTAGGTTTAAATTGTTTCTCCATTCTTCTTCAATTTTATCAGCATTTTTCTTAATGGTCGAGACTTGAGACTTAGAAATTTGAAACTCTTTAGCGATTTCAATTTGTGTTTTTCCGTGCTTTATGGCATCCAAAACCTTCAATTTATCGCACAAACTTAAATCTTTTCTTTTCGCGTCCATATTTTTCTACTTCAGAACCTTAAAAAAACTGAATAAATAAAGTGAGAACCTAACATTGCTCAGAACTGTCTATTTTTTCAGTGTCATAGTGCAATAAATTCGAATATTCTACAACATCATGTGACCAATTCGTTTTCTTTACCGTACACAGACATCTCTTTGTTCCCCCCCCCCCTCTCAACACTCCTTTCGTTCCAGAGGTCCGTTGCTATGGCGACCCTGGGAAAAACTGTCCGAATTTGACGTGACGCGCATAACTGGACTTCATGTGATAACGCCATTACTCTCTTTCCTCTGAGAAACCTGTGTTTTGGTGGTTTGAAATTTTCAAACAGAAGACCTTTTCTAGGAAAAATATTTTTCACACCAGATTAGTCTTTATTGCATTATCCGGGGAAATTATTCGAATAAGTGGGGAATTTTAACATTGCCTCTATGGGAAAATTTTGGTTCTAGAAGACTTTATTTTTATAAGCAAGGTATTTGTTTATCCGTTACCCGATTGAGCGGGGCCGACTATACCTTTAAAGCAGTGGTTCCCAACATGGGGCGGAGGCCTCACCGGACAGCAATATGACTTTTTAGGAGGGGCAATTCCAAATTTGTTACACATCCATTCATTATCTGTCTCGGTACTTCTTAGTTATCACGCCAACCAAATTACTGTTGCCAAATTGTAAGATTAAATGCCAATAATAATTGATCGTAAATGTCACATTCACTTGACTTACACGTGTTTACATCATCAAGTGATTTTTATTTCGATGTTTTATTTCTATTTTTATTAATATTATACTAATTTATTTGTTCTTTTGTTATTTAAAATAAAAATTATGTCAATTTGTATAATTTGGTGAGTGGTTTGGCGATTTATATAATTTGGTTAAATTGGTCGACGGGATAACTAAGAAGTATCTCTGTTTCTTTTGTCTCTTTTTTTGTCTTTTTTTTTTTTTTTTAAGTAATGTTGAAGACTAAACAGAAATAGAAAAGGAGCATTTTTTAAATTGAATTTAAAAATGTTTCCAGTCAAAAGTTTAAAATAAACAGTCATCAGAATAATTATATGAATAATCTTTTAAATTATTTTGATTTCCCTTTTTTTTTGTGGTATTAAAATTTTCTATATTTTTTTTTAGTTATTATTGTATTTTAAAATTTTTCGTAGCACTTCTGATTATTTATTGAAGGAGCTTTCTTCTGTTCCCTCTGCTATATGCCACACAAAAAATCTGTTACACGTGAAACTACTTAAAAATATATATAAATCTGGCCTTCTTGAACATATTTAACCTAAAAAAAATATGTGAAATATCTGAATGTGATACTACTAATTTTATAAAATTTATAAATATCAAATAACATTAGAAAAGGAAATTGGTAAATAGTAAATATCTATTCCCATAAACCCTAGTGCTGGCATTCTACAGAGTAAATAAATTTATATGCTGGATGGCATTCAAATTTTAAATTTTCAAATCTAATAATACATGGAAGACAATGGTACTGAGAAAGCATAGCTGCCAATTCTTCTGCTGTTTTGTACCAGAAAATTAAATAGTAATTTTTGCCTTATTTAATCGCTCAGATTACAGCGACTTAAAAAAGTAAAATTAACTATCAACTTTTTGTGGTACTAAACAGCGTAAGTGTTGGCAGCAATGAGAAATGGAAACAAAAAAATTGTGTTCTGATTGGAATAATAGCTACTTAAAATTGATAAAAATGTGAATCTTGAAATGCTGCTTTTGTACTGTGTTACCCATAGAAAGAAAATTTGTGAAGATAAAAATGCAGACTGTGTAACACTTTTCTTTAAGATTGAGGTAAGTTGGAAAAGTTATACAAAATCTTTTGGCTGAACGGTGAAGATGTATAGCCTCATTGCATTTATAGAATTATATTTAAAAAAAATGTTTATAACAGAAGATTTACCTCTTTCATAAGTTAAAAAATGTGAAATGAATAGTTATTGATTACGCTCTTTTCACCATGTGAATAGAACTCACATTGTAAAAAAAACAGAAATAATTTGCAAAGTGAGAAGGGAGGGGGGAACATGGTGACTTTACAGATGCTTTGGTGGGGCGTGGCCAGTAAAAAGTTGGGAACCACTGCTTTAAACAATATGTTAATGAAAGCAGAAAAAAAAAAAAAAATCTTGGATATTTATTTATTTATATTATTTTTCTTGATTATGCCTCTTGGCTGGTGAATGTTTGTGACATCAGTCAAACTGATCTAGTGCGTGTAACTATGCATCACAACATATTTTTCAATACCTTTTCTCTTTTAATATTATGACATCACCATTTAAGAATGTAATAGTCATTTTAATTAATGCATTAATTAATGAATCAGTAAAACATCATTAAAAATACAGATAAACATTGAATTAAAAATCACTTGGTGACATAACAATTGTGTGTAATGCCTTTGACATCAAGTGAATGATACAATTATCATGCAATTTTGCTGTTAAATTCTATAGTTTGGCCAATATATATATATATATGGAATGTGGTTGACTAGATAATGGAGAACCTTATTTTCTGACATGTACTGTGTTATAGTTTATACCAGAGTGAGAGTAGTTTTTTAAATTGATATACAGGAATATTCCCTTTCTAAGTTAATCATAATCTCTTTAAGTTATTATAAAAATAAAATTGCACTTAAAATAGTGTGCTCAAAACTACTCATAAATTAAATATTTAATATTTTTTGTTGCTTTAAATTTTTACTATTATTATTTTTTTTTTGTATAACAGGGAATTCGGAATCGCCAGAATTTATCAATGTTACCTGAAGATGGTCTCTATTCTGTTGTTTCACCTATTGAAAATATTGAAATTTATGGTCATCTTGTTCAAGAAGCCCTTCAACAGGTTTAACTTTATATTATTATAATTCCTCTTCAACTTATGTACAGTCGGTCAAAAAAAAAAAAATAATAATAATTTATATATTTTGAAATCATTATTTTAAAAATATATATGTATTGTATGTAACCTATATATGAATGCAAAATTTCATTTCCTTCGCCAAGTAAAGTTTTAAACTTTGCTGAAAAAACTACCTGCATTGCAGCTTATTTTGCAACTAAAAAAAATTAATTCAACTTAAAAACTTGACATCTGCATAATTCTTAAACTACTAGACAAAATGATTTCCTGTTTAAAATTTTAAAGAATTCAAATTAGGTATTTGTATTGAAATTTTCAAAGTTTGATGCATTTTCTGTATAAAGACAGCCCCCTAACGTTATTTTAAAATATACATTTAAAGAAGATATAATTCCCAATCAAATGGCTATTTTCATTTTTCTCTGCATCTGTTTGGTGAAAAGAACATATTTAAACTTAAGAATTGAAGTTTCATCGCAAACAAGTGTTTATTTATTAATAAAATTTAAAATGATCTTGTCATAGCAGATGTTCTACTAAAAAGCGGTTTGTTTGTTCTGCTATTGATCACGTGACCCTGTAAACTGCCTTAAAAAATCCCACGCATAAAATCGACGAATGGACGGGTCTTTAGGATCAATGTAGGTCTAGGAAAAAAAATAAGAGTTTTCTGTTCCAAACATAAATGTACCATTTATGAATGTAGATGATGTCATGTCTTGGCCTGGGAGACATAGAAAAAGAAATATTTTTCAAAATGCTCATGACAGTTAAGAATGTTTTAACCTGATAAAAATAGTTTTAGAAAATAATAATTATAATAAATATTGATTATGAAAATTGGTAAAACTGCCCTTTTTTATGCTCTTTTATTTATCTTTGTTTTTGTATGTAAAGATAGAATTTTGTAATTGATTTTTAACTTGCTTCGTGATAAGATGGAATTTTAAAAATTATGTACCCAGCTGTGTTTTTGTTCACAACACACATTTTAATAGCATTAAAACTTAATTATAAATTAATAAATTAAGTTTAAGGTATTTTTCCATTACCCAGTCACGAGGGATAAATTGCTAAATAATCTTTATGATTATAGCTGTTTACGAGTTATAAAACAATGGAGTTAATGATGTGCCAAACCACGCTCACTAAAGTAGACCAACTGGCTATGAAATTCCAACAACGTAATTTTTTAAACTCTAAAAAGTAGAAAATATAAATAAAAATTAAAGAGTGCAATTTTTTTTTATGCACTCTTTTATCGATTAATAGTTTAATGTTAATTAAATTACGATACATTGAGAAAACAATTTAAAAATCCTGAATAGATAATTTTAAAAAATGCTTTCTTTTTTTCTTGTTGCCATATCTTAAAAAAAAAAAAAAAAAAAAAAAAAGTAAAAATTATAATTTTTTAAAATAAATTCACTAACTTGTGCCTCTTATTAAGTGTAAATCAAAGCTTTTAATTTGCAATTATGGGAACTCACGCCAAATTATCGTATTGTAGCGGAAATTTTTTGGCACAAGATTAATTGCAGTCAAGAAAATTCAACATAAGTTTAAAGATAAACATTAATTTTTATGAAAGAGTGTTTTAAAAAACTAATTTTACTTCTATTATTTAATCAAGCAATAATTTAATAAAGAGGAAAAATACATGAAATGCAAGCATTTAAATTTTTTTACAAATTAAAAAAGTATGTAAAAAAAAAAAAAAAATGTATTTAAGAACAATATTTCCATTTATATTTATTTAAATCATTCAACAGTAATATTGACCATGACAGTTAATAGCATCCTAATAAATAACCTAATGTCCAAAATAGTGATAAATATAAAGGTTTTAAATGTCATTTTAATATTCTTGCACAAAAACTCACTACATTTAAATCCCATTTATTTGTGATGGTCCGTGCTAGCCAGCATGAACAAAACCAGGGGTGCAGAAAATGTTTCTACTCCCAACATTTCCCCAATCCACGTGAAAATTTCCCCAAAATTTTACGCTATGTTATAGGTAAGTGCTGTATTACCGTAGGTATAGAAAATTTATTTTTCAAATATTTCTCAACTTATGCGCGTGTATATATGGCAGGGGTGATTCTGAGTGAAAAAAAATTTCCTAAAATTCACAGCAAATTTTCTGAAAGTTTACATCAGAGTAAGGGAAATCACTCCCAATACTATGTATTTTTCATAGATCTTTTGACGCAATTCGCGTTTTTTCGCGATCTTTTGACGCAATTCGCGTTTTTTCGCGATCTTTTGACGAAATTTGTGGTTATTTCTCCTTCCTCTTGACGAAATTCTCAGTTGTTTTGCCATCATTTGATGAAATTCGCGGTTGTTTTGCGATCGTTTGGCAAAATTTGCGGTTCTTTCGTGATCTTTTGACGAAATTTGCAGTTTTTTGCGACCTTTTAACGAAATTTGCGATTCTTTCGTGATCTTTTGGAGAAATTTGCGATTCTTTCGTGATCTTTTGATGAAATTTGCAGATTTTTTGCGATCTTTTAACGAAATTTGCGGTTATTTCGCCCCTTTTGACGAAATGCGCGGTTGTTTCGCAATCTTTTGACAAAATTTGCGCTTATTTCGCGATCTTTTGAGTAAATTTACGTTCATTTTGCGATCTTATGACGAAATTTGTGGTTTTTTCGCTTTTCTTTGACGAAATAGAAGGTTATTCGCCCTGTTTTGACGAAAATCGCAGTTATTTCGCCATGTTTGGACGAAAATCACGGTTGTTTTTCGATCTTTTGACGAAATTCGAGGTTGTTTCGTGATCTTTTGACGAAATTTGCGATTTTTTCGCGATCTTTCGGCGAATTATGCATTTATTTTGCGATCTTTTGACAAAATTTGCGTTCATTTCACGATCTTTTGACGAAACCTGCGGTTATTTCACGATCTTTTGAAGAAACCTGCGGTTCTTTCGCGATCTTTTGACAAAATTTGCAATTCTTTCGCGATCGACGAAATTTGCGGTTCTTTCACGATCTTTTGACGAAATTTGCGGTTCTTTAGCGATCTTCTGAGGAAATGTGCAGTTATTTTGCGATCTTGTGACGAAATTCGCGTTTTCTCCGTAATTCTTCGCGTAAATTCGCAGTATTTTTATGTCCGTATTTTCAAATGACCGATTTTTTTTTTTTTTATAACTGAATGTCTTAAACTTTCGGAAAATTCGGAACATAATCACCCCCTGATATACGGTACCTATTATTCTGAGATCGATTTTGTGAAGGTCGCCATACGGAGATTTTTATTTGTACTGAAATTGTTCTATCTCAGGGAATTATGGAATTCGTTGTTAAAATCGAAATCAATTGTGTATGTTTCTAAAAAATTTCCCCCCGATCCTAGATCGCCAGATCTGACATATTCTGCACCCCTGAACAAAACTACGTCATTACTGGTGACTTCCTGTTTCATTCTCAGAAGTCTGATGAACTAGTCCTTTCTCTCTCTAGCCCTGGCTATAACCTGTCTTTTGGTAATATTTTTGGTTCCATTTGGTTTCTTTTTTTCTTTCATCTGTATATTTTTAACTATGGACCATGTGGTGGCTGCACAAACCATCACCTCATCGAGTTAATAGCTGAATTTCCAGGGTTAGACAGAACTCTATTAGCATATCAACATGGAACTGGTCAAGTCATATCTTGGTGGAAACCACCTGTAGACCCAGTTTTAGAGGTTGATTGTCCCCATTGTGTTTCCTTATGAAATTTCTCTAGCCTTTTCATGTCAAACTGACAAATCAATTTCCATGCTAATATAACATCTGATCATTGAAAAACTCAATGGAGATCAACCAAGACATGACTTGGCACATCAGTTTCATTTTAATACGCTAATCAAGTTCTATGTAATCCTGGAGTTTCAGTTGTGAACTCAAAGAGGTGATCGTTTGTGCAGCCGCCGCCTGTGCTTATTTGAAAAATGTTTTGATATAGAGTCACCCTGGGTCATTCCTGATCACTGAGTTTCTGAGGTAATTATTGGTCATTTTCACTTTCATTATCAAAATAACAATTTATCGAACTCTAAAAGATCTGAAAGATACTTTGATTCTTTTGCTTTGAAATGTATGGCCTTAATTATTCACTTAGTTGAAATTTAATACTGAAAATATATATATATATACTAGGGGGCTCTGCCTCCTGCAAGCTATGCTCGCCAACCCCCTTTCAGACACCGCAGAATCTATAAACATGCTAATCTGATCGGTTTTAAAAATATTATAGAAGATTGAATTATACTGAAAAAAGCTGTGCAGATCTCCCTGTAAACGGGTTTCTATTCAATTTCCTTTGATTTAAAAAATTTAAGGCCGAATCAGTTGCTGTTAAGACATCCAATGGTTGTTTTTGTGTTTGATTAAAGAGGATCCGTGAAACGTTTGAAAAGAAGCTAAAATAAAATGAATTAAGTGTACAGAGTCTTTGTCTCCCGGTATTTTAAAACAATTTCTATAACAATAGCCTAAGTCATGTAACTATTATCAACATTTCCGGGCGAACCACTTCGCTTTTTATATTCCTGGTGCCATTTTGGTACTTTAATGTTAGCCAGGTACAGGTGATAAGTCGCCAAATATTATTCTATCGCCATCATTTCATCTATATTACAATAGTCCAAGTCACGTAACTGCCATAAATAAATACGCTCTGATCCCTTCGCTTTTCATATGAAAGTTTGGCCCAGATATCATATCTGGGCCATATTGGTGCTATTGGTGCTATCCCCATATTGGTGTGATTTTTTTCCGACGCTAATTTGGGGAAAACATCAACAGCATAAACAACAACATCCGGCTTATCAAATCAAGCAAAATAACGATACTATGGTGCCAGTTAAGTACCCTTTGCATATATGACATTGGCGTCAGAAAAAAATCGCGCCAATATGGGTCCGTATATGACATCTGTGCCGAAAGTTTTCCCTTTTGATTAAAAAATCAAATTTCTTTTTCGAATAAAACTACATAAAAGTTTTCATGGTCGCAAAGAATTCTTGGTACATGGTTGGCGCCCCAACACTGTTACGCTAGCCGGGTGCAAATCTCACCAATAGCTATTTTTCAAGTCGCCAGTTAGCATTTTTTTTATTTTTCAAGTGGTAAATTAAAACATTGCTTTGAAGTTGAAATTAAATGTCATCGTTTTTACATCATTTAATATTTGGCCAGATGCCATATACGCACTGGGTTTGGCGTGATATTTTTTTCGAAAATTTGGCGAAAACCTCATTTTCGAATACCAGTTACATATGTATTTTTGGTACTACTTAGTTATCCCGTCGACCAAAAATCTATCACCAATCTATAAGATTAAATGCCAATAATGGTTGATCGTAAATGTCACATTCACTTGACTTTAAGCAAGTTACGCATCTTTACGTCCTCAAGTGATTTTTATTTCGACGTTTTATTTGTATGTTTATTAATGTTATACTATTTTCTTTATTCTTTCGTTATTTAAAATAAAAATTATGCCAATTTGTATAATTTGGCGAATGGTTTGGCGATTTATATAATTTGGTGAAATGGGTCGATGGAATAACTAAGTAGTACCGTATTTTTTAATTTTTCTCTATTCTTTTTTATTTTTAAAGGAAAATAACCAAAAAAATAATCAACTATGGAACAAAACAATTTATGTAATTAAAAAAAAGAAAAGAAAGTAAATAAACATTTATTATTAAATAAACAACAATAGCCGGGTTACCATGTCAACCAAAATAATGCCATTTTGGCGCCAATTAGGTACCCTGGTGCATATATGATATCTGTGCCTAATATTTTCTTTTCATTTCATTTAAAAAAAATAAAGAAGTGAAAGCCATTTATTTTAAATGTTTCAGTTTGTATTAAATAAAATGATAATGAAATACAAATTGAATTATGAATAAAAGTAACATGATACATTTCTTAGCATACATTTTAGGGAGGCCAAACTTCTCACCAAATTAGTTTAAAATACAGTACAGGACCTATTATCCGGAATCCTCGGGACCGAAGGCTTTCCGGATTTCGGGTCCTCCCGAATTCTGTCAAAAAAGTATGGGAAAAACGCTAACTTCGTCAAATAATCGCGAAAAAACACAAATTTCTTCCAAGGACCACCAAAAAAAAAAATGCAAATTGCATCAAAATATAGCAAAAAAAAAATTTCTTCAAAGGATCGAAAAAGACCCTGCAATTTCAATAAAAGATAGCGAAAAAATCCGCGAATTTCGTCATTAGAACGCGATAAAAACCACAAATTTCGTCAAAAGATAGCGAAAAAAAAAAAAAAATTCTTCAAAGGATCTAAAAAAACCCTCTTACTTTCATCAAAAGATCGCGTAAAAACGTGAATTTCGTTAAAGGATCGCGGAAAAAAGGCATAATTAGTGCCGAGGGGGTCCCCCCCCCCCTCTTCTGTAAACATTCGAAAAATTTGCTGTGAATTTTTTTTTTTTTTTTTTACTTGGAATCACCCTTAATTCAAGTAATACAATTGTGTAGCCATAATATTTTGTGGAAGTGAGAGAGGGTATGAAATATATGACAATTTTTTTAAAAAACAAATTGTAATATAAATTAATTTTAAACTAAAATTTGACAGAAAAATGACTTTTTTCTAATTTCGGGGGGCGGGGGGGGGGGGGGGGGGGGGCGGCATCGTGTTCCCCCATCACTGATGTAACATATTTTAGTGGTTACACATTGCAACACAATAGACCAAAAAAAAATTAGGAATCTGTAAAATTTTCGAAAAATTTCAGAAATTGCAAAATTTTACAAATTTAGAAAATTTTCAAAAAAAAAAAATTCCGGATTTCGGGTCTTTCCGGATTTTGGAATTCCGTATAATGAGTCCTGTACTGTAGTAACCTTTTCTAAAATCTGAAAAAAAAAATATCTGTTCAATTAGAATTTGAGTTGCCATCGTTAGAAAAATGTATATAAAATTAGAAAAAAATTAATATTTTGAAAACTAATTCGAATTTTAAAATTCTAATACCAGTTTTGAAATCTGCGGATCAATATTGATTTTTGGTGTTAATTTCCTTGCAAAGCATTCCATATTTTAGGAGAAATCGCCGTGAAACATAATCAGTTGTTTAATCAGTCAATTCATACTTCCGTTTCATAAATTCGTTTCATTAGGATTTTATATATATAGGGTAGATTCAAAACTGCTACTCAAATATCTGCAAAACTACAGTGACCTTGATTTTTACACATTTTATAAAGATCTGTGTCATCATTCTTAACGTTTTAATTACTTTATTTTTTTTTAAATTTCAACTATAACATATCACAGTTTTTAAAAGTGATTATAAAATTTTTCTCTGCTATATTAAAAACTTTTATATGAGCAAGCTTCATATTTGTAGAGTAATTCATTGTCAATGCTTAATAATGTAATTTTACAGTATTAATGCTTGATATTTTATCTATAACTGTGCACCCTAAAAACTATTATCTTATAACTTTTTTTGTTTTTTTTAACTATAAGTCTAAAGTAGCATCCTTAACTATAACTGTAAAGGAGGAAAACAGTAAATGCTCTGATGGTGAAACACACTATATGACTGAACAATTAAGTAGAAATACTATCCCATTGCAGAATACCAGAATGGTGTTTAAAATATACATAATGCAATAGAGGAACATAATTATTATACTGTGGATTATGATAAAGAATTATTTGTGTAAAATTTCTTATAAAAGGTACTGGAATCTTCCATTGGCCTAAGCAAGTGACAATATACAGTATATATTTTATGGGCCAGTAAATTTGCAAGGAATTAAGTAATCCATTCACACTGGATGAAGAATTAATAAATACTGCTTATAAATATTACAAAAATTCTTTGGCTAATTAACGTTTTGTAAAATATACAAGTGTCTTTTGCATACCAAATAAATCTATATATTTAAATGACAAGGCTGTTTTTTTAGTCATCAGTACTGAGCTTTCTACTGAACCAATTTTGATAGTTTTTTTTTTTAATGAAAGTTGTTCATTTGTAGATGTGCCCTTACTAGCTATTTTTTAATTTATTTCCAATTTTTTTATTTTATTTTTTATTTTAAAGGTATTTTGTGATATTTCTTTAAAATGGTGGCAACCAGTTTACTTCAATTGTTGCAGAGAAAAGAGAAAATGGAGTTTAAAAAAAAATTGATTATATCCTTATCGATGCCATTTTCTTATTACAATTAAAAATAACTTTAAAATATTTAGACAGAAAATGATGCTATGCTTTAAAAAACATGCATTTACCTCATAAAACTGTTATATTTCAATATTTTTTGTTCCATTGATACTGATGCTAGGCGAAATACTTCATTGAAGTGAGAGAAATATGAGAGAAAAATGACGTCATGAAAACTGACATTTCCTTTGATAAAACTAAATATTTTACGACAAATGCATTTAAGAAGAGATAAGTTTCTAGAATTTTTACTTGCCGGTACTGAAATTAAAACTTCAAGTCATGAGTTTGAATGTTCATATGCAAAGTTGTAGCTGACAAACGTGACTTCAAGTTTGGAAAAATATTTAGTAATAACCTATTGCACATGAAATACTTTTAAAATGGTGAATATGGATATGAGAAGTGCATACATAAATTTTGAGATGGTGTAAATAATGCAAGGTTTAGATTTCATGCAGAAAAAAATTCTATGATTGTGTCAGAGTGAAATAATTTTTGCTGACTTTTCATCCCATAATACTTAGCATAAGAATCTCAATTGATAATTTCATCATATTTACTTATCTTGATGATATTTTACTAATTACGTATATGAGTTGCATTTAATTTTTCAATAACATGGAACAGTTGAAGTTTAAGGAAATAGTATTTTGGTAACTTTAGATTAAAGTTATGTTTGTTGTAAGAGTCAGACTAACCAATGTTCGATGGGTTTTTGTATTGTAATTAATTTTATAGGTTAATAAATCAATGTAACAGTTCTTTTTTAAGGATTTTCTTTCGTTGAAATTCGATGAGTTCCATCTCGTTTGTATTTATACCCAAAACTAAGTAAGTCTATGTGTTACCTTTTCCACAATACAATTATGAGAAGAACAAAACTTTAGCGAGATTAATTCTAATTATTTTAATTCTCAGTCTTAAAAAAAAAATCTGCTTTACTAATTTATTGCATCAAAAAGGATGCTGACCGATAAATACCCCAGAAGTTACTAATAATTACCCTGATTCTGTTGCAGGATTGTTTGGTTTAAACCAAATGGTTTTTTTTTTTCAAGCTGTTTTTTTCTCTTTTTCCCTAATGTTTTCATTTATTTTACACATTATTAAAAAATGCAAAATCCAAGTTATGCAAAAGCTACAAGCAAAATTTTAGAAAAATGATGAATTAATAAACTTGTAAAGTGACAAACATTTTTAGCCAATCAAACTTTTCTTATAAGCTTTAAATCTACATGGCCGACTAACTAATATTTCTAAAATTAGCTGGGGGAAAAAAAAAGTAGTTAGTTTTCTTTCTTCTTCTTTTGAAGCCTTTTATTTTTTAAAATAGCCAAAATGGCAGATTTGAGCTAAAAATACACTTTTACAATTTAGATTGCTTGATTAGTTAAGATTTACTAAGGATTACATTATGCCTCATTGAAGACATAATCATAAGTAATTCTCTCCATTGGTTACTCTTTGTTCTGTATACTAATGAATGATTGGCTGTGAGTTTTCTTTGTTGTATCATGGCTATTGGGTTTAGTAAGCCTTTGTTTTTCTTGCATTCCTACATTGGAATTGGGGTTTTGCATTATGATTTTATTCTGTTACCAGCAGGGTTGATACGGTTTAAATCAGTTGGTTAACCAATTGGTTTTTTAGAAAAAATCTAATATAATATTTTCTTATTTTTGTAATTTAAATGATTCAAATTATTGGATATAAATAATTTCTACTTTTAACCAGGGATGTAGTGGAGGGTATACGCAGGTATACGACGTATA
The DNA here is from genome assembly GCA_963932465.1 of Maratus speciosus. Taxonomy (NCBI): domain Eukaryota; kingdom Metazoa; phylum Arthropoda; class Arachnida; order Araneae; family Salticidae; genus Maratus; species Maratus speciosus. The sequence goes on from OZ010792.1 coordinate 284,164,300, forward strand.
CCTTCTTAATTTTTTTAAGATTGACAACTTTTATAAATCTACTTTCCATTTTAAGATCAATGTTTTCAGTAGTCTAAAAAGCTGGTAAATAGGTATTTCTGTTTATTTTACTGTCGCCTTTTTTACCTGATAGTTTCTGAGAAGTGTCAAATGAGAATATACAGTACTTCTTGAAACGTGTAAAGACCCTACTGCTAAATTCAAATCATTCCACGAATTCTTTATAAAAAGCTTTACTTTCAATAAAAGATAATAATTGTTCATGTAGTGTTCTAACAGAAAAATCAGATATCTCAGATTGTAAAAATTTCAAAGAAATGATTTTGAATAGCCATGGGAAAGTATATTGTATTTATGAAACTACACCATATATTTATTTATAGTAATATAGTAATCAAAAGATTGTTTATTCAGATTTTCAAAGTATCAATGTTTCACTATGTAGAGCATTTTATTCATGGAACATAAGACATAGCTTTTACTAAAAATGTTTAAATTATTTCAATTTTCTGCATAATTACTGTAATTATTTGATTTAAATTATTTTTAAATGAAGTTATATTACATATATATTCAACAGTGTTTATTTTTATCAATAAATATGCATGTATATGTAATAAGAAAATATATTTTAAAAAAACCTGGTTTAAACCAAAAAACCTGAGTTTTTTGGTTTTTTTGAAAAAAAAAAAAAAAAAAAAAAACGTGTTTTTTACCAACCCTGTTCTGTTGTAATTCCTTGTTACTTAAAAATTATAATTATTTCAATTTTAAGTGCATGTATATTTAAGTAAGCATTTTATTATACAGCCATCAGAAAGCGCTTATTCCGTACCAAAATTGGGAACAATACCTTTAATAGTTTTTATAATAATTGGATGTTGTTGATTTTTGACCTGGAATTACCCCGAGTGACTCTAATATTTATAGAAAAAAAATTATTATTATTTAAACATTTTCTTAAGATTTAGCTGTTCTGTGAGAAAACATTAATAGTCTTGGTTGTATTTCCTTTTTATCTTGCTATCATACTATTAAAGTTTTAGCTCCTTCCAACTTTGATAAGCCATATCTATAAAAGTATTGCACTGGACCTACTGATGCTATAACTGTTATTTTGGTTTCAGTCGTTTCTGTTTCAGTCTTATTTGGTTTATTTTTGTCTTTCATCTACACATTTTTACAAAGATAAGAAATGTGTAGAAAAGTATTCCAGATATTGATTTAAATTTTTTTTTATTATTATTATATTTATGGAAAATGTATTTTTAAATATTTCCTTAAGCCTAAAAGCTGTGTTAAAACATGATATATTTTTAAATTATATTTCCTCTTTATGTCATATACAATTAAAGTTTTAGCTTTGTATGTTAAAATACCAAAGTGATAGTTTTACCCTCAACCAATTATACTAAGCCATATTCAAGTATTACACTGGACATACTGCTGATATAATTTTTCTTTTGTTAACTTTTTTTTTTTTTATTTGGTTTCTTTTTTTTTTCCTTCATCAACATATTTTCATGAAGATAAGAAATTTGTTGAAAAGTATTTCATATATTGATTAGAAAATTAAAAAAATATAATTATTATAGGAAAAATATTTTTGAATATTTCCTTGAAATGTAGTTTTTGGAAAATGTGATATTCTGATTATATTATTTCTTTATTTTATAAAGAATTAAAGTTTCAGCATTGTATGGTAAAGTATCTAATCAAAAGTTTTAGATTTCATCCAATCATGCTGAGCCATATCTATCAAAGTATTGCACTGGATATAACTGTTGCTATAATTTTTCTTTTTGTAACTTTTTAGATTCTTCTTTTTCCTTTGCCAAAACCATTTTTTCATTTACACCTTTTTGAAAAAAAAAAAAAAAAAAAAGTGTAGAAAAGTATTCCAGATATTGATTTGACAAATGTTTAAATATTATATTTATAGAAAAAGATTTAACTGTGTAAAGATATCAGATTTTTGATTATAAAAGAAAAAGGAATTAAAATGGAAGAAAACATGGATATCATGATTAGCTTTGGAAACGTGCATGTTTAAAATATAGTCTGAGGTAGTTTTGCTAAAATTAATGCTTACCTAGTTTTCAGGAAGTCAAAACAAGTGATGCTGTATATTTTATTATTAATTGATATTGCAGCAAATAAGTAACACATTGAATATAATTTTAGCAAAAAATATTTATATTGATCCTTGTACTGTGTTACTTATTCTTTGTTTATTTATTTATTTTTTAAAATTATTTTTCAGAATAAATCTTCATGGGTAAATTTTAATATGGCAGCTTATTATTGGAGGACTCAGGGCAATGCAACAAATGCCATTGAGTGTTTAAGACGAGCTCTTCATTATTCACCAAGGTTTGGGTCATTCTGTTTTTTGCTGTAAACTTTTTATTATTTTTCTTTCAGAGATTAAATTCATTATTGCATTTTATCATATTGTATGTTTAGAAAATATTTATGATATTAATTTTATTAAATTTCTGCTGATCAGCAAAAAATGTCTACAATGTAAAGGAACTGAAAATTGTGAAATTACATGTAGCAAGTGATGTGATTTTGATGCAGTTATAGTAGAATGCCTTTATGAGGAACAGGCAACATACAGGAAATTACTTTTCATTGGTCGAATAGACTTTGTATAAAAAATTTGGAGGTCATTATTGCCAAACTAATGTTAGTTTACTTGTCTAACTCATCTAACTGATTTAATCCATGTTGTCAAGTTCTGTAATGTGACTTCTATGGTTTGGACATAAACTTTTAATCTGAGCATGTGGCATGTGCAGATGTTCAGATTCCATGTTCAAAACTTCATGTTCTATCATAGTCCATTCATTTACTATTTAAATAATTCTGAAGATATTATTTCATATGAATCAATAAATATTAAAATCTTTCAGCTTTTTTATAATAATTTTAGTAAATGTGGTAGTAAGTCATCTGAATATTCTTTACATTACATTTTTTACAGGGAATGTAAACTAAAAACCCTTAAATCGATTTATTCAAACAAAACAAGTAAAGATATATTTTCACCGTTTCAGATAGCTAGCAATATCCCATTATTTATCTTTTCTTTCCTTTCTTCCCCCCACAAAAATGGTATAATTTAGTTGCCATCTTTATAGAAACTTTATTTCATAAAAAGTTATAAAAAATTTATATCTTGTGAACTAATTTAAATTTCAAAATCCTGATGCTTATGATATTCTGCGATCCATCTGTATAACTAATATTAATTTCATCCAGTCACATTCCATAGTTTATGAGGAATAGTTGTGTATACAAACAGACAATCAGATTTTAATATAATATATAGAACAGTAGATGTTTGTGATTTGATTCCACTGGTTTGTGAAATTAATTAAAAGTGTTTTCATTTCACCATTATTAATTTGAAAACAAATTTTATTTGCTTCTTTAATTTTGCTCTATTTTTAAAAATCTTCCTTATTTTGTTCAATCAATCTTTTTAAGTGCAATTTTTAAAATGCAGCTTTTAAATTTTAAAAACAGTCTTTCCTATAAAAGTTTGAATATATATTATTCTTATCATAAACTACATAATATGAACTTTAAAAAGTTCAACATTTACTTAAAAGATGGCAAATAATAATAATACAGAAGTTACAAGTTTAAAAATATACATACTATTTAAATTTTCGAGTACATTCGATCTGCAATCTCGCATCCTTTGTCAGGGAATATTTTCATTAATTGCCGTTCCATTCATTCAAATACTGTAAATTAAAATATAGTCTTCTGAGATAGTTTTGTTAAAATTAATTCAATGTCAAAGTAACTAATGTGGTATATTTTATTATTAATTGATGTTATATTTTGCATATGCATATGCTTCATGCGCCATAATGAAAGGCAAAGAGGGCGCAAAATGAAGATTTGGTTTGTCGTATTTGTATTAATTTGTCACACAAGTTTTTGTTAGTTAGTTAAAGTTTACATTAACGGTAAATCTATCTCACATTCAGAATATTATTCCCAACATAAAGAGGACCAACAATTATGCTTATGCATACTAAGACGGAAACCTGTATAAAGTGGAAGTATTTTCGGGATTATTTTAAATTCAACTTTAAATTTAAAATAATGCAAAAGATGTTATAAACTTATAAAATTCTGTTTGTAAATTCACTTTGCGCAGGAGGCGGAGAGTGTGTGTGTGTGGGGGGGGGGGGGGGGGGGGAATTCATGTTTGCCCTAGAATGAAGAAGAAAAAAAAAAAAGCTAGTTACGGCCTAGAAGTATCGAATAAGAATAACTCTTAAAAACTAGTTCGGAAAGCCCAAAATCATGATTCTATACTTTAAAAATAATAGCGGAAGAAATATTCACAATTAATCAAGTATAAGAATATTATTACCGTAATTTCCCGCGTATAAGCTACGTCTCAGATAACTCTGTTTTCTACCAGAATTTTTTTTTAATTAGTCCAGTTCAGAGACCGGCGGTGAGGAACCTGAGACGATGACATCACTACCAGGGCCAAGCAGCAGAAAAAGGAAACATATATAAAGTGACTATAGTACTTACTATATATTTGTTGATTAGTACCTTGTACATGATATAATTAATTAATTTGTGTTTTCAATATAAAAAATTAAAGGTATTTTTTAAAATTACTAAATTGCCAGGCAGTATTTTCCTGTTTTTAAACAAAATCTTGTTGCTGTGATTTTCAAAGCCTATTACAAAAAATAATTACCTAATAAATGAAACTATGGTCTACTTCATGTTCTAAAAAGTTGCTTATGACTGTTTTTATTCTCAAATGCACTAAAGGTGAGTTATAAAGCAAAAAATACCGTCATTTGTGGATTTTTGTAATTTTTGCAAATTTTGTCCTATTTTCTCGACTCTGTATCGCGTCTACTATTTGGTCAATTTACAAACCTAAATAGCGCATGTTGTAGAGAAATTTATCCTTTACAAAAAATGTAAAATATTACTATTAATTAAATTCAGTAATTAGTAAGTTAAATGTAAAAACTACAAAAATTATTAATTTAAAAAAATGACGAATACAGTGCTTTATTTTTCTTTCCTGACATAATGTCTCTCTGAGAAAAGTGTCTTTTACAGTAATTTCCTGCATATAAGCCGTGGCTATGTTAAGTTTGTTTCAAACGAGAAATTGTATTCAAAAAATGAAGTCAAATAAATGCTAGGCAGAAATAAGTTACAATGTATTAAAACAAAAATTGTGGTAGAAAAATGAGTTATCTGAGCCGTGGCTTATACACGGGAAATTTTGGTAATAGTATTAATATGCTTGATTAATTGTCAATATTTCTTCCGCTATTACTTTTAATCTATGGAATCATGCATTTTGAGCTTTCCGAACTCATTTTTAACAGTTATTCTTATTCGATACTTCTAGGCCGAAACTAGCTTTTTTTTTTTCATTCTAGGGAAAACATGGATTCCCCCCCTCTCCCCTCCCCCACACACACAAACTCTCCCCCTCCTGCGCAAACTGAATTTACATATAGAATTTTACAAGTTTATAATATCTATTGCTTTATTTTAAAATTTAAAGTTGAATTCAAAAACTCCCGAAAATAATTCCGCTTTATACAGGTTTCCGTCTTAATATGTATAAACATAATTGTTGGCCCTCTTTATGTTGGGAATAATATTCTGAATGTGAGATAAATTTACCATTAATGTAAACTTTGACTAACTAACAAAAACTTGCGTGACAAATTAATATAAATACGACAAACCAAATCTTCATTTTGCACCCTCTTTGCCTTCCATTATGGCGCATGAAGCATATACACCCCCCCCCCCCCCTAGTTTCGGCAATGTATAATCCTTTTCCCTTTTAAAATTTCTAAATTATGTTTTATTTATCTTTGCAGTATTTTTTTATATTATTCTTAGCACTTAATTTTACTTTCGACTTCCGATTCTTAGCCCACTCTAGGCGGCGCCTATATCTACCGAATACGTTTTTTGATTAACTTCACGCTGCTCCCCCCCCCCCCCCACCCCCCAAACTATTCTCCAATCACTTTTTATTGTACATACTATAATAAATTAATTGTTTCGTTTATTCAGTATCAAAAATTAAAGATCGTTTTCAAATTAGTGACTTGCCACTTGTCGGGCGGTATTTTCTGTTTTAACCACAAATCGTGTTGTTCTGATTTTAAGTCCGTTAGAGGTAATTAATGTTCTAATGAATGAAACTTGTAGGATATTTCATACTTTACAAAGTTTATTATGACACTTTTATCTCTAAAATGGAAAAATAAAAAATAAAAATGGGTTATGAAGGAAAAACTAACGTCATTTGGTTTTTTTCCCACTTTTTGCAAATTGTACCACATTTTCCCAGCTTCGTATCTCGCCTCCTATTTGATCAATTCCCAAACATGAATAGTGAATCTTGTAGAGAATTTTGTCCTCTACAAAATTGTAATTATAATTTTTTCTGTGAAATGCACTGGAATCGAGTTAATCAAGAAAAATCGAAAAAAGTGCCGAAAAATTTTGTTTTTTTCGATATAGTAAAAAACGCACAAGGTCTAGAAGGTCGAAAACTTGGTTTTTTCATAAGAGGGTCAACCTATAAACAATACCTGAAAATCAGAATTACCCGAATTTTTGCAAGTCAAAATGCTATTTCTACTGGACTAATATGGCTGGAAATTATGTTGCATTTAAAACCATTGAGAAACCCATCTCATGAGTTAAATTTAAGGAAAATGCAAAGCAACTGTCATTTTTTTTTTGAAAGTTAAAAGTGCATATTTAATGCATCAAAAGGATTGTGTAATTAAGCGTGACTGTTAATTAAATAATAATAATTTAAAAAAAATACTATTTAAGCAGTTTTGATTTGTCTAATGTGTATCCCCATATAATGACAGTTCAGATTTCACAATCATTTTCTAAAGGACCTTCTGTAATCATTAAATGAAGATTCGACTGTAAATATTTTTTATTCATAAACTATAACAAAGTACCCATTATTATTAAAATATTATTATAACTTGTAATAAACAGTAATGAAAGATAAAAAAAGTATAAATTTTCTTTGTTTATTACAAAAGAGTGATTGAAAGATAAAAAAGGATTTTTTTTTTTCGTCAGACGTTCAACAAGAACTTTTAAAAAGTTGCTAATTAATGTAAAAATGAGATTGCCAAAGTTTGAGCTCAATCGGATAACATTAAGACTTGTCTTATCAGCCCTACAGTAATTTCTAGTAACCATTGTTAGGATGAGCGAATCGAATCCTCTACTAGGCTACACAAATTACATTTTGTCGTACACTTTACAAAAAAAAACTATTCAGTATTTTGACTTGAAATTAAACATAAAAATAAATTATGATATGTAGATTTGCACAATATATATTTTTTTACAGAATAATCTTAAAAAATTTATTATTTTAATTAATTTATTTTACATGTTTTCCCCTTATGGTCACATTTTGGCAAATAAAAAATGAAACATGTATATTTTCAGAAGAAAAATAAAATCATGGAGTTACAATTTTTTTAATGAAATTTTTAATATACCTTTTTTATGAAAATTATAGCATATTTTTAATGAATTAAAATTTGTGAATATTCAATTATTTACATTCAATTATAAAAGTATTTTTCAGTGTTAAGAATTCAAATACACAATTTATTCTTATTATGTAAAATAATTTACGCAGACACATGCAGAGAAAATTATAGCATATTTTTAATGAATTAAAATTTGTGAATATTCAATTATTTACATTCAATTATAAAAGTATTTTTCAGTGTTAAGAATTCAAATACACAATTTATTCTTATGTGAAATAATTTACACAGACGATACTTATGCATTTTAAAAGAATTATATTGTGATTTTTTTTTTTTTTTTTTTTGTAATGTGGCAACAAAAGAATTGTAAACAAATTCATTATATAAATATTTTGTAAAATTTCGCTTCGAAAATGTTTTTATTTATACAAGTCTTATATCATAAATAAAAAATTCCGAGGAAATTCTTAGTTATCTGGCTGAATTTACATTTCTAAAATTAAAATGCACCAAAATATAAAATTACGTTTTTGCTCAATAAAGATGTAAGAATAATATAAAAAAAATAAATATTGTTACTTTCAAATGTTTATCTTATTATATAATGCTTCGCGAATCTAAATAAAGCATGGCTTTTGCTAGTTTTTATTACAATTCCTTATTTAATGTGACAGGTAAACTTGAAATTTTTAATGTTAGCTTGCTATTTTAAATCTTATTTAAAATGGTTGAACTTTGGATTTATATACTCTGAAATATTCTTTAAAGATTCTAGCCATGATTGATTTTTGTTTTTGTTACTTTCATTGCAGAAGTTTGTTTCTTTTATTTCAGAAATAATTTTTTCATGCAAATCTAGCTTAAAAAGAAAAAAAAAATTCTATAACTTTTATTGCCTTTATTTTATTTTTTTAAATAATTTTTTTGCAATATTTAAATATTAATTTTTGAGAAATATTAAACATTTAATTTAATTACTGCTTTTTAAATTTTTTATGGCACACCTAAAATCTTCCTGTGGCAGAACAGTTGAAAATCATTGATTTAAAAATATCAACACAGGTTGTTAATGTTATCAATTAAGTTTTTTCTCTTCATAAAAACTGCATACTTACCAAGTCTTCATGTTTTTAGCATTTTTCTTTTTCTGGCCAGAAAATAAAATCTTCTGTTTTTTAAATTTTTTCTCATCTCCCCTCACTAAAATGAATAATTCACAATTGTTTTAAATATTAAAACTAAATTCATTACTATTAATCATTAGTAAAAGTTTTCAAAGTTATCAGTATCAAGTTATAAATTCCCTTTGCTCACATATGAACCATTTGCCATCACAAGGTACATGTAACACTTGTTTTTCTCCTTCCTGACCTTTACACAAATCAAGTTTTCATTTGTATCTGCAACAGGACAGTCAGCAGAGTACTTAAGTGAATTAAACATGTAGTCTCTCTATTTTCATTTTATTAGAAAGAATAGGAAAATGTTTTTAGACTGCCTGTTATTTCCACCTTAATTTTTCTGAAATCAAATTCCCTTCCTCCTCCTTTCTGGTGCAAAATTTCCAGTCGCCAGGTTGCCATTGATGACCAGAAATTTGAGACTGGCGACTAGCGTACAAAAATTCTTCATCACTTTTGAATATCAAAACAACATTTTATTCGCTCTCACCAAAAATTGATAATCTTAATTCCCTACATATCTCCTTTTTTTTTTTTTTTTTTTTTTTTGTGCATCAAAGAGTTTTTTCCACCTTTTAATCTCATAATTTACCTCATGCCTACCTAAACATATAAAATTTTATCTTATTATTAAAAAAAAAAAAAATGCTTTGCATTTTAGAATTGAAAAACAAACTTACCTCTGTTAAATATCATAATAGATTTTTATAAAAATGTTACAACAAAATGCATTGAAATGAATTATTTTTGCAATCACATATGTTTTATAATGACAGTTTAAATTGTATGTTTTATCTTGCTAGGTATTAAAAAGATCCTTGGTTGGTGAGATTTTCTTAAAATTTCCCACTCCTGAGGTATAGTTATTTAAAAAAAAAAAAGAAAAAAAAAGTGCACAATCGGCATTTTACGCTTAAAACTTTGGGGGATAGTGTGCATTATAAACAAGTAATATTGTATTATGTCTTTGTAAGGATTGATCCTTGAGTTACATCCAGCGTTTGTGTATATCAAATTTATGATGAATTTGAAAGCATATGACCTATGCTTAACATATAATTGCCCATGAAAGTGTGAGCAACCCTTACTGGGCACTTTCTGATAACCTTCAACCAGTAATTGAGAAGTCATATGTTAGGGATTTTAACCGGGAGTCATGCTATTTAGTTCTCCACTGACTTGGGAGGAAAAAAGCTATTTGACCAAAGGTAACTTAACCTCGAGTTGAAACAATATCAGCTCATTAGCCAAAGGGATCACATAGTCTAGTTCTGTGGTCTATGAGTTCTTTACTCGCCTAATAACATTTCTGTGTTTCTCCACAATAATAAAATTAAAACTCTTGTTAAAAGTGCACACTTTGTGAATAAATCCTTAAGTGTGAATAAATTCTTATCTTTTTCCTCTACAGGAGTAAAAAATTTTGTGATTATTGCTTAGTTCTGAACGGTGTTATGTCGGTTGCTTAACATTTATATCCTGCTGTAGGGAACCTGCACATTGCTACTCATGTTGATCTCATAATTTGGAATCTTGGTCAGGTAACAAGACCTTCACCTGGCAAGGCACCTTCAGAGGTATAATTTGCAGGTAACTTGGTGGACTTTGCACCCATGATGGATTTTACATGCACCAGGTGCCATTAGCGTACATGGCAGGTTATAGCCAGCAGTAGGTCTCGATCCCATGGCCTTCAGCTGCAGGTTCGATGCTCTGCCAACTGGGCCACTGCTACACAAACTATTTCTGATTTACCTGGAGTTTTGAAGCCAAATTGTTGGTGCAGACTTGTCATAAGAAAATGGATTTTGGAGGGGAGAAAGCAAAAAATGGGGTGCTGCAGATAGACAAGTTGCACCATAAGTTAATTTTGGGCCAAAATGCTAGGCCACATATTCTTGTGGGTCATTTTTTTCCTTGCTTGACTATATGCTTCTCACATCCCATGAGATGCTTGTCTCTATCGTAGGTTGTCTTTTTTTTATGGCTCTATTCATGGTGGTTGTCTAAATTTGAGGTTTTGTCACTTTGCAAACTTGCCGCTGATGGGTTGACTTATTCTGGTCTTTAATTTGTGGTCCTTTGAATTGGCTTTGATCACTTAACAGGTATGTTTTCCGTTGTTTGTATGTTATCTTGATACATGAATGTGCACTTGGCAATCAGTCCATTTGAACCTAATGGCTGTTATCATGATTTATGCAGCATTGTTGTGAGCTATTTGAAAAAGCTTGTGCTGTGCACTACTGGAGTGGGGCTTATTCCATGGCCGTAGTTGTTCGTCCGTCATTTTTTTTTTTTTTTTTTAAATGATGACTGTTTTCGTAAGATGTATCATTGTAATTTCTCTTCTTTTGTAGTTGGCTTCTCTGTTTCATTTTGAACACATGTTTTCCTTATCCATTTAACTATCCTTCAATGATTCGTTGGGTTTGTTTGAGTGAGCCATAGCTATCAGTTCATCATAAATGTCTTCCACCTCTCAGTAGTGTAAGATATCTTTTTTTTTTTTTTTTTTTTTTTTTTTTTTTTTTTTTTTTACGAGTAAAAGGTTTCTTCAACCGCAGCCAACTTGATAGTTAAACTCAGGGCTTTTTCTTTTTTTTTTTAACTTGAAAATAAGGCAGTTAGTTTGGGGTGGAGATGTCTGCTGGGATGGTATGTGTTTAGCTTTGTTCATTTATATTTTATTGAGAGATTGTGTCTATGTTTTCTGTTAACCATCTGATAACTGCTTTGCCCTTGTTTGTACATGCTTATTGTTTGCTAGCTGATTATGCCAAAGTTGCTCATTGTTTGCTGTGATTTGAATCAGATGGTGTGGTTGTGTTAGCAGGCAGGCTGTTAGAAAGTGTTTTGGGGTTCCCAATTCCCCACATGCACAGTTTGGGTTATCTTTGTGCTCGAATCTGTGTAAGTATTCCATGTCCCGAGTATATTTGGTTGGGTAATTTACAACTCCTTAGTCTGTTTGTACTTACTTTTGGAAAGTATTGATGTATTGTCCTGCCCGTGTCCCCATAATCCCACTCGAACTGCCACTGTTTAATAATTAGTTCCTTGTTTTTTATGGGATTTTTTTCATTTTATTTTGTGCTGCTGAAATAGCTCTAATAATTGAAAGGAAAAGTTAAAATATTTTTAATTATTAAAGAAAATAAAATTCTTTAAAATGTGATTTTAGAGTATGTTTAGGTATTATTTCAAAATAATAAATATTTTTGGCATTTTTTTGGTGCTGCCCTCTATTGGCAAAAATGTAACATATATTAATCAATAGGGAATATTTCAAGAGACGTTGTTTATTGTTACTGATTATAGATGGCAGAAACAGACATTTTAGTAAAATCTATTCAAAGGACTATTAGTTATTTATCATGGCATGGATTTCAATTTTTTTATAGATTTTTTTTCTCACATTGTAAGATTTTTTTTTATTTGCCATTTTAAGGCCAAAAGTTGTAAAAAATTTTGTCAATTATTTTTTTTAATTCAAAAATTCTTTTTTTTGAGAAATTGCAAAACTTTAAATTGAGTACTACATTTCTTTGTCCAATCAAACATATGCTGTTAGAATTGTCTGAAAAGCTGTTGAATATTTTAAATTTGATTTAAAAATTTCTTCCATTTGTAATAATTTTAAAATTAAATTTAATGGTATTGCCATCTATGCTTTTATTGAAAAATATTAAGGAATTAAAAATTAATGATTTGGATTTATTAATTAAAGGATAAAATGTTTTAAAAGGAATATTAAACGAAATCCTCTGTGTTATCTTCAATTTACCCACTTGTTTGAACTCTGTTAATAATCTGCAACCTTATATAATACTAGCAGAACTACCCGGCTTCGCTCGTGTCAATTATTACGATCCTTCCAGGTAAAATAAATTAAAATGAAATAATACCGAAATCACAACAACTGAAATTTGTGCACTCCCATCCACAAATCGTTAAAAATACAATCAGAAAAGATGACGTTATTGTCGCGCAACCACAGTAAAATGCCTGAGCTCTAATAACAGAATGCGCTTTTTTTTGGCGGGTGTAAGAGAAAAATATATGATTTTCCTGACAATACGAAAAAAAAAATCCACCAAATCGCACAGCATTTAGTGAAAGTCTCGTTTGCATGGCATATATCTACATTATAAAGTAAAAACACTGACATCATACTGATGATGGCAACGACTTATACCATAAATTGTGCCTTTATTACAATTTTTCTAACTTCTAAACGTCACACAATTTCACGTTTTACAATGTCGAATAAAAAAAGTTCTTTCAAATGACATTTCTTTGAAAATTTTATCTGAATTTTCTGATTTTAATGGATTTTAAAGTAATTTTCAAGCATGGATATTTTTAAAGGCGCGTGCAACTCGATTTCAAAAGATGAACCCGTTTACTATTAATGCAACAGTATAAAGAAAAGACATGTCTATGGGTAACTCTGGCATCATATTTTCGGTGGTAACAACCTAACACAACAATTAATTTTCCATTTGCTGCAATTTAACCAATAAAAATCGCGCATTCGATTGTTCCAACGTCTTATAGAAAACAAACTTATAGATATCAAATCAAACTATTCAAAATAATCTGATCAAGTAAGTATATAAAATGCAAATGGGAATTTCGTTCTTGGTACATATAACTTGAATTCTTGAGAACGGATTCGATAAAGGATTTCGATATTTGGCGTACTTTAACAAACGTAACATACCTTTTATGGAACCTATTGCTTACAAAAGTATAACGCCATTCATGTTTTAAGCGAATTCTTGACATGTAACTTTATTACAGAATATTAACATGCAATAATGCTTAACCTGACGTTTATGAAAAGCCTCAACTTTTTTTAATTTAATTTTAAATTTCGCGAAATTGAATTTTAGGGAAAGACACGTCATTTTGACGTAATTATAGTAATGTGCTTCAGCTTTTAAAACCAGAATGCTTGTTTTCTTCGGTAAGTATAACTGAAGTATACGATTCCTCTGACAATACGCGGAAAAAAGCAATAAATACACCCAAATGACCTAGCATTTACTGAAATTTTAAATTCGCGTGTCTTAAAAATATATTTTCAACTTTATGGATGGTTATAATAAGGATTAATTTCAGAAGATCAAGAGTCTCTCTTCAGAATAAAACATCATTACAAAGTAATGTCAGTTAAACAGAAATTGACGTCATATCTAGCAAACGATTTTTTTTTTCTTTTCCTAAAATGTCTTCTTGAAATTAAAACTCCTGTATTAAAATAGATTTTTTAACTTTAAAATCATCCAATTACTTGTATACTACGTCATTTTAACACGTGTTTATTTAAAGATTTTACATATATATAGGAAAATTTTTCATTTTCTGATTAGAATGACATCGATTTCAAAAATGTAAAAATATAGAGGTTGAATCTGAATTTTTATTGGCTAATAAAACAAAGTACTCGAATTATCATTTTTTTTTTTAAATTATTGAGCAGTTTTTTAGATGTGTGGCAACAGAAAAGAAACTATTGAATTTGAAAATTTAAAATGAGATATTTCTATAATGTTAAATTATGAAAGATGATAGAAAAAAGGGATAAATATTGGTCTGATGATTTTTTAAAGTAGATAGTGATCTTTTCCACGTTCTAAAACGTATGTACAAAAAGTTTCGTGCAAATCCGTCTAAATTTGTATAAAGGACATACACACAGAGAACGGCTTTTATATATATAGATATGTGTGGTTTGTATTGAATATAAGAACTGGGGAATTTTCTAAAATAAATCCTTTAATCTAGGTGTCACACTCTTTTGCCCCACCCCACTCCCCTCCCAGCAATGGTTTAAATCAGTTACAGATTCTACTTTCAGTCTCTACAATATGACTTACTCTGAAGTTTGAAAAGTTCAAATAAAGCATCATTCTATGCACTGTAGCTGGCTACAACAAAAGTGAAGCTTCTCTATTCAACCAATATGTTATAAAATAACAATTGTACCATTATTTTCATTTCCAAATATCAACAACTAATCAGGGAATAGTTCCAAGTTAACCACTAGAAACGCATATAGTTTTTATTTGAAGAAACTCAATAATGTTTAAAAATATAACTTCCTAGAGTTGCAGTTGTGTCCATCAGCTGTCATTTAGAGAGGTAAAAAAGGAAATATAAATCTATGTTACCATACTCCTATAAAGACAAGAGGCAGATATCACACTTAATGTTATAAAATAACACAATGTGTGTAACAATAATCAAATCTTTCCAGTGACCAAAAAAGTATTGTTAATTGTTTTTATTGTGCTAAAAATTGAACCTTATTTTTCCATTTCAAAGAATAAAACAGATAAATGAGAAATATAAATATTTGTCTGAAAATTATTTTCAGATTAAATAAAAAATCTCTAAAATATGTCTTCCATCTTATATTTTCCACTACTGAGGGTTTAGCTAGTGTATCACTATTGGTTAGTTAATTCTTTGCTATGAGCATTTAGCTATATTAATTGCAAAATTTGTTGAATCATGCATTCTAATTAAAATTTTATATTACAACAAAATAGTTCACTGTAGTTTTATAACTTGTTTGTTATTCACATATTCTTTTGCTATTACATTATTTCATAATGTTTTTTCTAATATTTTTCTTCCTTTATAGGGATTATAAGTACATAGCTCTTATTAGTTTAGGCAATATTTTACATCATTGTCGACATTCTGATGAAGCTGCAATTGTTGTCCGTGCTGCAGTGGATAATGCTCCGGATAGTGCCATATGTCATTTTACATTAGGAAATATTTATGCTGTGAGTTAAATTTGTTATTTTTAAGGTGTGTTTAAATTACAATCTAGTTTGCCTAAGTGTATTTTAAGATGTATGAGATTTTATCCAGTCTAAGCAAGGATGTTAGCCTTGTTGACACTTGCATCAGATAGGATTGGATAAAATAACATGTTCCTTGGAGCACTTAGATTTAGATTAAAGTATAAATTTAACATTATGCATTTATGTATTTTTGGCGTATTTTGATTGAATTGTATTTTAAATAGATAAAAAAAAACTTAGCTTCTTTTATAATTATTATTATTTTTTTTTGTTGTTGTTGTTGTTCAATTATTTATTAGCTAATTTTCTTATACCTTTTCTTCTCTGATGCTATGCTAAAGGAGATTTTCTTTTTCTCTTTAAAGAATTTACCAAAATTATGTTAGAGGAGAAAAATAATCTGAGTTTGTACTTAAAGTATATCTAAAAGTTTAAAATTAGTAACCGCTGATTTATGCTATTAAAACAAGCAAAGAAGTTATTGGTAAAAAACATTGTGTAGATAAATTCTTTTTTTTTCCCCTTTTATTAATGTATTCTGTAAAAATCTACTGAAACATGTTTACTGTTTTGTTTCCATACTTTTTTCAATATTTTGGTTTGACCTGAAGAGGTTACCATATAGTGTGAGAAAATGGATAGACATAAGTGTGTATGAATTTTTAGAAAATAAAAAGTAGTTTGATTCTTATTTTGTTTTAAAAAAATAATTTCGTTACCAATTTTTCGAATAAATTTACTTCTATTTCTAGTAGTGTTATTATTTTCACTAAGTACACTGATCACAGCACTAGTTATTTTATAGAATCGGCAGTAACACATTAAGTTGGGCTTAGCAGTCAATTCTGTTAATTTAACAATGGACAGTAAATCATTGAAAACTTCCTGTATTGCTTTATGTAAGCATATTTATTTTTCTTTTCTGTATCTTATCAGCATAATTTCACTTACCATTTTTCTGTTTAGTTATTATGTTCACTTTAATGAAAATTTTAAACAAATCTTTTCATAATTATAAGTAATTCATAGATTCAGCAAAATTCTTGAAAAACATTTTTAAAGATTTAATAAAAAATATAGAATTCTTGATCATTTCAATATATTTCTTTAAAATACTTTGTATTTTCTTATCAGATTCTTTTCAGTAAAAATATAATAACTATTATGTTTGTAGAAAAAACAGCAATAAGACAGTTCTGGCAAGATTGGATTTTGACCCCTCTTCTTTTCAGAATAAATTTATAAAGAGAAATTCTCAATTTCTTAATACCTCCCCTGCCCCACACGCACATATTTAAAGATCTTTAGCTATTTAGCGTTGCAACTTTGCAATCTCCTTTCGAAGCATGCTTTTCACAATGCCAAGTTTAAACTTTATAGAAGGTCTTTGTTGTATAGAAACCTACGTGTGTGAGTAAAACTCACACTAGACTAATTATTTTGCGAATTTTTTTACCATGTGGATTTTTTTTTAGATAGGATTTTCGATTTTTAAATAGGGGTAAATCTAGCATTTTTTCATACATATAACTCAAAGCTAGACATTCTTATAAAGAGTTCTTTGTGACCAAATTTATCTATGTACATATTTGTCCTAATTATCCATTCTTATTTGATCATTAATTAAATAGTTACTTATTAATAAAATAGTTACTATTAAAAATTGTGTTATTTAGTGCATTTGTTCGAGTTATAATAGTATAATTGGTAATTGATAACTGCCCTTATTGATGATTTGTTGATAATTTTTCAGAAATCATTAAATGGTGATGTATATCATTATTACATAATAATTTTATGGGAGGTTGGGCGGCAGTTATAAGTGTAAGGCACATTTGTAGGTTATGATTTTTAATTAAAGATACTGATGATAAAATATATAATTTCAAATATGACTTGTTTTCGATAATAAAATTATCAAAGAAGTAGTTTATATTGCAACTTTCTTCTTGAATGCTAAAATCCTTTCTCTGTTGATTTTTAAGCTACACAGTTTTTGTATTTATTATATGGTGAATGATTTAGCAACAATGCTTGTTCATAAAATAAGACTTATTCAGCCTGTGTTTCTTGATGAAACAGATGTAATTAATTAAAAGTTTGCTTTTATTTTCTAATATTAGTAATAATAATAATAATAAAAATATTTTTTTGTAAAAGTTTAGCATGTCAACATTGTATTATTTAAGAGGCTACTTCACTCAAGCAAAAACACCTACTCGCTAATGTTAACCCTACGGGAGAAATTTTTTAAAATATCTCATTTGCATATCAATATTTTTAAATGATTTTGTTTTACATTAGAGAGCTGAGGCCAATCTCTTTAAAGGGCTTTTTTTACTTTTTCAATTTTGTTTACAACTTTTTTTTATAAGGTTACTTTCACTTTCAGAACCGGTTTTTAAAGTGAAATCACAAAAGTAATAAACGATCTTTGTAGAGATCGACCTCAGCTATGCTAAACAGTGAAAAAAAAAAATATATAAATAAATAAATAAATCATTTCAAAATATTGAAATGCAAACAGGATATTTAAAAAAATTTCTCCTATAGGATTAACATTAGCGAGCAAATGTTTTCGCATATGTGAAGGGAACTTTACTTTTTCGATCAATGGAATTTTTTAGAGGTAGCTAGATTCAAGTTAATTTACAAAATGGAATAAGTGAATTTGAGTATATGGCAAAGAAATGTTGTTGTAGTAAATGCATAATAAAAATAGATAATAATTTAATTAAATGAAAATAAATAAAAATTTAAAATTAAGCAAGACAATAAAATCTATTTCATGGACCTCTGGAAACATTGTATTTTCCAATATCTCTGAAAATGAATTGAAAAGGATTAAAGTAGAACCCTAGTAGGACCCTAGGAGTAGTATGCTTATTGTGAGAAGAGAAGGTATTCTTGTGCATTGCAATAAATGCAACAAACTCTCTAAGATTGTTTTTTTTTTGTTGTTAATTTCTGAAATAAATATTACTCTATCTATTGTTTGTCCTCAAATTTATATTAATTAGTCTAAATGATTGTTCTATTAATAAATTGCCTAAAGTAAAACTTTTTAATTACCTATGTAAATTTTAAATAGTAATTATTCTTACTATTTAAGGAAGGTTCCAATATGGAAATTAACCCTTTAAGCCTCCTGCAGAATTTTCCGTTCATGTTTAGAGATTCATAAAATAGTAGCTATGAAAAGTATTGGTATGAGAATTTTTATTTGATAACATTGCATATTTATTTATCTTATTCACTTAAAAAAAATAGCTTTAATATTGATTTAGTGTTAATTAAGCCTTTGATTCCAAAAGGTACGTGACAGAAAAACACGATTAGGACGCTTAAAGGGTTAAAAAATATATGAAATTTTGGGGCTATGTAAGGCTCACGGATGTATGTAATATCAATTAAAAAAAAACCTTAACGGGTTAAAAGTTTGTGACGCAGCGCTTTATCTTATTGCTATAAGAATTTTAAATATGGAACTTAAAAATAATGATATCAAATTTTAAGTGACGCTATATTATTTATTTTATCATTTTATTTTTGTTTTATTTATAATTGCATGCGTAAGAATTATGTTAAATTTAAAAGGATGTATAAAAATTTATTCATTGATGCGTTATCATTCACATTTTTCATAAATTCAAACTATGAGTTTTAAAAGATATGATATCAAAATTTAAGTGACGCCTTGATGTAGCCTTAAACAATGTTTTAAAATTCAATTTTAATTATTTTCGATTTGGCTAAATATATTTGCACATTTAACCAAAACTTTTAATTTTCCAATATACTGTTAAAAATACCACTTTCACTGAACCTGTACAATGTACTGTAATGTATTCATATTAATAAATTGATTTATCTTTTGTACCACGCTATCCAAAATCAAAAGTAAAATTTATGTAAGTGATTTCTTTACGTCATAATATCCATTTGCGTATATTTCGCTTAGTTTGGATACAATGACGCAAAGAAATCACTTACATAAATTTTACTTTTGATTTTGGATAGCGTGGTACAAAAGATAAATCAATTTATTCATATGAATACATTACAGTATATTGTACAGGTTCAGTGAAAGTGGTATTTTTAACAGTATATTGGAAAATTAAAAGTTTTGGTTAAATGTGTAAATATATTTAGCCAAATCGAAAATAATTAAAATTGAATTTTAAAACATTGTTTAAGGCTACATCAAGGCGTCACTTAAATTTTGATATCATATCTTTTAAAACTCATAGTTTGAATTTATGAAAAATGTGAATGATAACGCATCAATGAATAAATTTTTATACATCCTTTTAAATTTAACATAATTCTTACGCATGCAATTATAAATAAAACAAAAATAAAATGATAAAATAAATAATATAGCGTCACTTAAAATTTGATATCATTATTTTTAAGTTCCATATTTAAAATTCTTATAGCAATAAGATAAAGCGCTGCGTCACAAACTTTTAACCCGTTAAGGGTTTTTTTTAATTGATATCATTACTTTTTTAAAGTTAATAATAAAAAGATAAAAAATTTTTTTTAGAGGCTAATGATAGAAACTCATAATCGTGATTTCCAATCACCTTTAATTCCCTTCCCCCCCCCTTCAAAAAAGCATACCTGATACTTATATTGTAAAGAGTGCTGTGCTATTTGATTTTTTTAAGAACTTTTTAGTAAGATAATGAAGTAATATACAAAATGGGGGGGGGGGGGGGGTATGGTTTGTTTCACAGATATAGAAAGCTTTGTTAACCCTTTCAGGGGCAGAGCAATTCTGTTCGCAAAATGATGAAATAATTGACTGACACCAGAATACTCAAACGAATTTCTTACTAAATAATAAAACGCTATTTTGCACTTTAATTACAAAAGCAACATTTTATTAAAATATTCTTGGTGCAAGTAGTCAGTTTTGGAATTAAAATTCGGTGGCTACACCCTCTAGCCACCGCCCTTGAAAGGGTTTAAACTTACTATGTAAAAGGTTTACTTTCTTAAGAAAAATATAAAGAAATATTACTCTTTAAACCTTTTTATTAAAAATACAATAAAATTGTAAGCAAAAAAATACTTTCAAATAAAATTTATTTAGAAATTACTGATTTTTTATTTTTTAAGAAATAATTTCCCATCATGTAAGTTTTTAATCTATAGTTGTATTGGGGTGGTAGGATATTAGATTTACTGGATACAACTGTATAAAATGCATAAAATACATTATTATTGCTCCCATTATTGAAAAGAAAGTTTTATTGTGATATCCCCCCCCCCCCTCATTTATTGTTAATGCTGAATTTAGGCAATAGATGGCGATACCATGCAGAGAAGCATTTAATTATTGATGTATTTAACTAATCCTGCAACAAGCAATGTAAAATACTTCAAAAACAGATTTTAATTATATTTTGTACCTTGAAATTTTTAATGCTAGGAAACGGTTTAATAATTTAGTTAGTCAACTGAATTATTTAATTTGAGGTTTTATTTCACTTAATTTTTTCTGTGAATATATTTCCCATTTATTGTTAATGCTGAATTTAGCCAGTAGATGGCGATACCATGCAGAAAATCATTTAATTATTGATGTATGTAACTATCAGACACAGGAAAGAAGACTAGACTCAGCAACACCAATTCAGCCTATGTTAACGAATGAAGTAACGGAGAGCGTGATCTAGGGCTCAGACACAGGAAAAAAGACTAGACACGGCAACACCAATTCTGCCTATGTTAACGAATGAAGTAACTGAGAGCATAGGCGTAGAGTTTCAAAATTATTGGAGGGCTCAGCCAGTGGCGCAGACAAGGGAGGGGCGGTCTACCCCCCCCCCCCCCCCCCCTGGAACAGGGATTGAATTTACTAAGTAATGAATACAAAAATAGTAAAACCTGCTAAGACAAAATTACAAATAACCGCTGAAAGTTTCCGTTTTATACAGGTTTTCGTCTACCTTAGCAGGTAAAAATTCAAAGAGTTCCTTTCGATGGATCATGAAATGACAAGATTACTATGGTGCTATTAGACAAGATTTTGTTTTAGACAGGTTCCGTTTACACAGGCTAACCTTATATCCATATCCATACAGTAAAACTTTTTGTAAAAGCAATCGTAAACGACCGAAAGAATATTCCGTTTAAGACAAATTTCTGGCTAATTAAGTAAAATTGTACGGCAATCTTTCCTTCTGGAGCATGAAAAGTTTCCATTTAAAACAGGATTCTGCCATAGACAGGTTCCGTTTTGACAGGTTTTACTCTACATATATCATAAATCTCTATATATCTAATAATAAAAGACAAGATCGCGTTTGTGTGTTTAGGTCTGAAAATTTATATGAGAATAGTTCATTGCAGGTATGGATGCCCCTGAGGCTCACATTTTTAATTTTTTGATAATTGGCCGAGATATTAATTAAAAACTCATTAAAAAAAGAGATCTTTTTTTTTAAATTGGCGGAGGCGTGCTCGTGCATGACCAGAACCTGCTTTTCGAGAGGAAAGGAAGGAAGAACTGCTTTTTTTTTTTTTTTTGTCGTTTTGTCTTAATGCTCATCAACTGCGCCGTTTAAAATACGGAAAAACGGACGACATATTCTTATAGTTCGTGCTTTTACATCTCAAACGCCACAATCAGTTAAAAAAAATATGGTTCTTAACTCTTGAAATTTTTTTTCAATAAGAGATTTCTCAGTCGACTTTTTCTCCCTTTCGCCAACACTTACTCAGGGCTCAATTTTAGAGGTACCGATTCACAAAAAATACGCATTTAAAGCTAAGATCTTGTTCTTGTCGCCGGTGCAATCGGTTTTTTAAAAGACTAATTTTAATTCTTTAAACAAACTCGTGACCCCAGGTCACTTCGCGCTTCACCGTGACGAGACTATCTTTTTATCACAATTTTTTTAGATCATTTCGACAGACTGGATTTTACACCTATTACAAAAATTTCGTAATGTTCAAACTAATAGAAGTATTTAAAAAAAAAGTAATAATAATAAATCTTATAATAAAATCTTAGAAAATTTCGACGAAAAAGCTAAAAAATGGATTCGGCGCGGTTTCGCTTGGCTTCGGCACACGTTTTCACTATTAAATATGCATGTTTTTCATGAAATTTTATAGACTACACGGGTACAGTTATACTTATTTATAACATATTAAAATTTCGGGCAGTTCGGACGACGAAAACTATTTTTTTCTGTTGTTGTTATGTTAAAGAACCCGACGCGAAAACAAGAAAAACTAGTCGAATGTAACAATCCCAAAACTTTCTTCTATCTCATACATGTTAATGCTTCAAAATTCGTTATCACAGTGCCAAAATTAAATGACAATCTATGCTCATCTCAATAATTAGGATTCTAAAGATATAGGTTCATTAAATTGTGTGCATTTTAAAAGGAGATATATAAGCATCGCATCTTTGAAACAAACAATTGAATTTTGGCATCCACCCTCTTAGACGTCTGCAAAAAAAATTCTCAGCTCAGAGAGCATAAAAGCGACACCTGTCGCACTGTATACACCCAAGCCTAAAAAAAGATGGATTTATGTGAAAGTGTAACAGAATACGAAGTCTAATTAAATTCCGTGTATTAGTTTTTGAGACAACACAATTGCGGAAATCGTAAAAAAACTGAGCATTTCAGCGCCACCTATTGCGCGATTTACACCGAAAGTAATAAAGAACAACATATATCAACGTCTAACTGAATTTGAAGTTTGATGAAAATTTGTGCATTAGTTTTTAAGATAGAGCTATTATGAAAATCATGAAAAATTCTGTATCGCAGCGCCACCTGTTGACCAATTTACACCAAAAAGTAATCAGCACCATTTTATATCACAGACTAACCTAATCTGAAGTTTGATGAAAGTAGGTGCATTAGTTCTTGAGAAAGAACTATTGCGAAATCATGAAAAATGCAGTATAGCAGCGAAACCTGTTAGACGATTTACACGAAAACGTAATCAACATGAAATAATATCAGGATATAACTGAATCTGAAGTTTGATGAAAATCTGATTATTTGTTCTTGAGGTATAGCTATTGCGGAAATCGGGAATAATGCATCATAGCAGCGCCACCTATTGAGCAATTTACACCAAAAATTAATCAGCACCAAACAATATCAAGAACTAACAAAATCTGTGCATTAATTTTTGAGATATAATGCGATTTGCACCAACAACTATTCAGCACCAATTTATATCAGGGACTAATTGAACCTGAAGTTTTATTAAATTCTGTGCATTAGTTCTTGAGATAGAGTGCCCAAAAAATTTATGTCACATACAGACAAACTCACAGACATAGATCACAGATAGTCATTTTGCAAAAACATATTTTTCGGGATCTGTGACAGCTAAAATGTGTAAATCCGTCGAAAACCGGAATTCGAAAATTTTCTTGAATCCAATACTTTCTTCTTGCAAAAATAGAAGAAAGTAAAAAGGAAAAAGAAAACATGTCTTTTAGAAGTAGATATCAATATTGTTTTCAGGAAAATTTTACACCGGCTTAGAAACGGTTATATTTATAACGATAAAATTTTTAAAGAATTCGCACCAAAAGAAACTATTTTTTTAAAAAAATTTGAAACGACCGTACGTGAAAAGCAGAAAATGACTTCTTACGAGCGCTTTTACCATTAAAAGTCAATATTTTTTTGGAGATTTTTTTCGTTTAAAAATATAAATTCGGACAAAATCGGATTAAAGGTATAAAATCATATGAATTTGCGCTTTATTAAAGGTTACTATCACGGGCCCGGGCAATGCCGGGCGGGTCTGGTAGTCTATAATAATAAGGAAAGAAGTTTGTCTGTCTGTCGGCCATGTTCTGAAAAAACCGCTGCACGCAGAGCTACGAAAATTTGGTATGAAGGTACCTCTATGTGTTTAATTAAGCGCCCCAAAGCCCGATTTCGAACTTTTTGAATAGACTTTTTCAATATAATTTTTAATGCAATTTTTAACGCTTTTTCACGGTTCGAGGCGATTTTTTTTTTTTTTTTTTTTTTTTTTTTTACTTATTAAAATAAATCCGATTTCAATCTTTTAGCGTATATAATATAGTAAATTTTGTCCGCTTTTCAAAAAAGTTTATTCGGAATTCGTACAGCGATTTTTGAATTTTTCGCAAATATTTGTATGCGATTTTTAGCGTTATTTCGTGTTTCGCAGTGGTTATTTTTTATATTGATAAAAGGAATTCGGTTTAAAATTTTTAGCATTATACAGTAAATTTTGTCCTCCGAAATTTTTAAATTTTTAATTCGATTTTTAATGCGAGTTTTTGCGATTTTTCGCAACGAGTTTTGACACTCGTGAAATAATTCCGGTTAAAATGTTTTAGAGCACTTGTAATAATTTTTGGCCTTTTTGTGACTTTTAGAATCTTTAGTGCTTTTTAATGCAATTTTAAGCGGTTTTTTGCGTTCCGCAGTGACTTTTTTACATTGGTAAAAGGAATTCAGTTTTAAATTTTTATCCTAATGTAGTAAATTTTGTTCACTTTGAACGATTTTTATTGCGATTTTTTTGCATTCCGTTGAGTTTTTTTGACATTCGTGAAAATATTCCGGTTAATGTTTTAGTCCACTATAGTGAATTGTGTTCCCAGCGATTTTTGAATTTTTAATGCTCTTTTTTGCATTTTTTTTTTTTTCGTATTCCGTAGCGATTTTTTGGCATTCATAATATTTTTTCGGTTTCGAACTTTCAGCTTAATAATATAGCAAATTTTCTCTTCCGCGATTTCTGAAAAAAAAATTCCCCGTTTCAACACGATTTTTAGCGTTTTTACGCGTTCCGTACCTTTTTTTACATATAAAGAAATTCATTTCAAACTTGTAACACACTGTTGTAATTTTTTCTCTCTGCGATTTTTGATTTTTTTATCGATTTTTAATGCGATGTTTAGCGTTCCGCTGCTATCTTTTGACATTCGTAAAAGGAATTGCGTGTCAAACTTTTAGCTCAATATAATAAATTTTGTTATATTTTCAATAAAGTTTATTCGAAATTCGTACAGCGCTTTTTGAATTTTTTACTAATTTTTATGCATTGTTTAAAGATTTATCGCATTCCGGCGGTGATTTTTCTACATTCCTAAAAGGAATCCTGTTTTAATCTTTTAGCTCATAATAACAAAGTTTTGCCATCTGCGATTTTTAGAGTTTTCTCACGATTCGCTACAGTTTTTCCAAATTAGTAAAAGGAATCCGGTTATCTTCTAGCCCAAAATAGTAAATTTTGTTTTCTTTTCATTTAAATTTATTTGGAATTCGTGCAGCTTTTTCTTTAATTTTTCGCGATTTTTTCAGTTTTTTCGTGTTTTGTACTATTTTTTGATGGACCGGACGGCGTCGGGCATGTCAGCTAGTTAGTGTACAAATGCATAATATAAGTACTACAGTGTTGCGCACGAAAAAGCGGCACTGCTGTGTTTGCCATGAATGCGCATGTACAGATAGATACTTTTATATGAACATCGAAAAGTTTGAAAATATCACGAAAATCGAATCAAACGTGAGTCCGAAACGATACGGAAAGTTTATGCCTGGCCCGGGTTTACAGAAAAAATTTAGACCCAGTCCCTACTCAGCCTGATATTAATGAAAGAAAATGGACCTGAGAAAGGGTTTCTTGCTCGGCCTGAATAAGAACGACTGAATATGTACTGTTTATTGTTACCAGATCCAGGTGAATCGTCATTTACTATACAGAGAGACCACTTGATAGGTTTGGGCTATTTTAATAAATATGAGTTTTATGCATGATTTAGAGACAAAGAATTTCTCCCTTTATATTCTATGCTTTGGAGACACTGGTGATTCTTCCTGGCTTCTAGTTTCATCATTTGCAACAAAACTTAAATCCTCTGCCCCCTCCCTCCCGAGTTCTTTAAAGCTCGTAAATTGGAGTCACTTTCTTTGTAGGTTTCGGGAAACGACGAACCATCTTATCTGTGCTCTAATCAGATCATATCGGACACCATTTGTTGTCCGTTAAAAATGTGAATTTATTGCCCTATGTATATGACGCCGAATCAGAAAAAGAAATTCTTCCCAGAAAGTGCCCCCATACCCAGCAGTGTCTAAAGAAGGGAAAAAACCCACCATGGAGAGTGCTTAGTTATTCCCCATACGCCACGCTAAAATTTTCCAGTTTTTTACTTGTATACAAAGAATAAAAGTAAACAGCGAATTTAGAGAAAGAACAATTATCCATCGAAAACATTATACGCTAAAAACTTTTGTAAATTATATGAAATTCCAAAATCTGAGTTTTTTCTATGTCAGTTGGCGTAAAAAAATATAGCCCATCTGAAAAATTATTGGAGGGGCCCGAGCCCCACGGACCCATATAACTCTACGCCTATGACTGAGAGCGTGATCTAGGGACGTTTAACATGTATGCAATCCAAAGAGTTCTCGATTATTCCTGTTTTCATTTATGAGTAATACTATTAATTTCAAGAGATTTCTCAACTTTTATTTAATATTTATTGAGGAAATCCTTACGTGAAAATCTGAAAGAATAAAAATATTAACTGTCTAGATTGCTGCTGCTGCCATCTGTTGAACCAAATTTGATGAAGTTGAATAAAAAAATCTTTAACAGTAAAAATGTTTAAAAAATATGCTAGATTAAATGTTATTAAATGATACTGAAATACTCGAGAAAAATGTGTACACTGACTCTGAAGTACTAAAATACTTCAGTTTTACTCAGTAATAGGCACAATATTTCTCCATCATTTATTTACTTTAGAGTTAAAATTCCAGATCTTGAGCTAGTTTTTTTTTTTTTTTTGGGGGGGGGGGGGCATTAATTTCATTAGAGTTAAGTATTCTTATATATAAAAAAATGAAGAATAATAAAATTTAATGACAAAATTAATTATTATCCCCCCCCTCTCAAAATACCTTTTATTATTATTAATTTTATATCACATTAAATCAAAATTGACGTTTCTAAATTCATTAGATTTTGCCTATCAGAAAATTTATTAAAATAAACGTCAAAAGCCTGTGTTCTTAGATTTTAAACAGTTTTTATTGCATTAATTTCGTTACCTTAAAAAATATTTTTTAGAATTCTCTTCATTTTTTTAAAGTAAAATTATGAATAAGAAAATGCAAAGACAAAATTAATTACTAATCCATCCCCACCCCAATATCTCATTTTTTATAATATTATTCATAATTTTAGTTCACGTTAAATCAGAATTGACGTTCCAAAATTCACTAGATTTTGTCTACCAGATGGTTTTTTAAATAAACGTCTTAAGCTCTTAAGCGATAGTCTTCAAATGACTAATTAGTGAATTAACAAAAAATTTCTGCCTGATAAGTGATTTTTAATTATTTAAAAATTAATTATTTCGCAAAAAAAGTGTATATATATGTTGTTTGTTATGATTCGCAAATTATTAAAATGCAATAAAAGTTCAGCGATAATGAAAAATTCTTCTATATTTTTGGTTAATAAAGACTTAAAATAATTTTTTATACTTCATTATCCCTTGATTAGTTTTCAGCTTTACAAATCTTACTGAAGTATGAGATGATTTTTATAAAAGTAATGCAATTCATTTAAAACACTAGTAATAATTTTAATCTAGGTTCTATATTTTATTATTTTTTGTTAATAAAATTCTAGATTTAAACTTCAGCATTGAAAAGCTAGTAATGCAATTCATTTAAAACACTTGTAATAATTTTAATCTAGGTTCTATATTTTATTATTTTTTGTTAATAAAATTCTAGATTTAAACTTCAGCATTGAAAAGCTTACAAAATCAAATGAATGATTTTTATAAAAGTAATGCAATTAATGCAACTCATTTAAAATATTTCTTATAAATAATGCACTGAGGTGCAATATATTGCATTTACAAAATAAATCTATATATATATGCTTAAAAAAAAATGCTGACTGCTTCAAAGAGGACAGACCTCGCGACCTATGCATTGCGAGGCGCGCACTTAACCGACTGAGCTACGGAAGGATCGTAAACTTTGCACTAAACGTTGATCAGAAGAAATTAAGCGCGTGAATACACTAGACGCAACTTCGGTGAAATTCCCATAAATGGTGGAAAAATATAGTCCGATTTTTCATGCTTATTATAAAACGAATAAGAGTCTTCCTGGAAACACACATGGTCTTATTCGGTTCACCTAAAATAGATTTATATTATATATTAATTTTAATAAGATCATTTTCGGAGGGAAAAAAAAGTGAATTAAAAATAAAATTAGAGTTTTCCCAGAAAAAAGAAAAGTGTTATTCACCTCGTCTTAATCAGATTTATATTATCTATCAATTTAAAAAAAATCGTTAGAACTGTTTTCGAGATTTTAAAATTAGGAACTTCTTACATACCTTACGAACGCTTTCGCTTTAAAAATGGCTATTTAGATCTCAAAATATACTGCACGTAGAAATGTAAAAATTTCAGTATACGATTAGACTGCAGATATAAGACTGTTCTAGAAAAATCAGAACAATAGGACTTATATCTGCGGAGATATTAAAAGGCGGCTTTTCGCGTTTTCTTTGATGTCGAGTTAGCCGTATATATGAGTTCCGCCTTCTACGATACAATTTTAGGCTTAAGGCTGCGTCACTCGCAATACTACCGTCTTCCATGATGTCATTTTTGTTGCCCAAGTTAACTTTTAGGAAGTAAAATTGTACCCTAAATGTTTTATTTTATAACTCATTAATTGTAAAAGATACAAAAAAGTTTAAAAATAAAACTACATTTAAAAAAATTAATTATATTGAATTTTAACAGAATGTCAGTGGTTAATAACATTTTGTGAAAAAAAATAAACCCCAGAATACTACACTTTATTTGAAGATTCTTATTTTATTTTTAATGAAAATACAGTATTTATATTTCTTGTATATAGAGCTGTGCAAAGTGATGTCACGAACAGGTTTTTGCTGCTGCTGTAGGACAGCTATTGCACCTTTATCAAAGCTTTTTCTATTTGTGTGTCCTACAGCTTTTTTCATAGTTCACTGCTGTAAATATAAATAAAGAATAGAGTAAAGTTTGTAGTTTCACTAACAATAAAATAAAAGTTACCAGATTTTCTAAAAAATGTTATTAATAATGTCTCTTTAAAAAAAAATTTAAAAACTTTTTTTAAATATTTTTTAAAATGTTATTAACAATTGACATTGTTAGTATTCTATAGAACTAACAAAAGAAATAGTTTTATCCTTTTTTTCATCTCTCCCTCTTATAATTAATGAATTAAATAACATAAAAAGTATTTTGGGGAAATTACCTTGTTAAAGTGAATTTGGGCAAAAACAAAGTGTTACTGTAATTTCGCGCATATCCGTTGCACCTCAGATTACTCAATCTCCTACCAGAATTTATTTTCAATAAAATGTCACTTACTTCTGCTTAGCACTTATTTGACTTCTTTCTTTCAATAAAATTTTTGGTTTGAAAAAGACTTAACTGAGCCATGGCATATATGCGGGTAATTACGGTACATTATAGACAGATAAAACATTGTTTTAAGCACCAGAATGTTTCCAACTATTTGAGACTAGTTTCAGTAGCATTCAGTGCAACCAGTAAACCCATGCTGAAAACTAGGTCTAAAACTAGTCTGCAATAGATAGAAATGTTCTTGTGCTTAAAACTTTTGTTCCTACATTTGCGGTGCCAAGTATCATCTTAATTTTCATGTGTTATTAAATACCTTCTGTGAATGCTACATATCCCGAAATTTTCATAAAATTTTGAGTTTCTAGGTTTGAGACCTTCCCTTTTTATTATTAAAGGATAAAATCAAATAATGAAACTAAATTGAAATATATTTTCAGGTTTTAGCTGATTATAATAAATCTGCATCTTGTTTTGAAAATACACTCAAAATTCAACCTGATTTTGAGAGTGCTGAGCAGAGATACCATGCCGTAAAGTGCCACAGCAAACTTGAAAAGGCCTTGGAAGCACAACACATGTAAGTCATAATATTCAGCAAGAAAATTTAAAAACTACTTGCTTCTTTAGTCTTTTTTTTATATGTATACTACAGTAAATGTTTCTGGAATCCTAAATTTTTCATCTGGAAGATATTAAAAGCTTTATAATTTTTTAAACATAGTCAAGTGTTACTAATCTCAATATCATAGTCCAAAAAAGTTAAAAGAAAAGATCAAGTGAAATGCTATGTGTAATTAAGTGTGAAAGTTATATTGAATCTTTTGTTTATTGTATGTTTATGTCAAATATAGTGATGAAATGGAAATGAATAGATTTTTGTTCTTATGAAGCATTTAAAAATATCATTACACATTAAAGTGTTTCATTTCTTATAAGATTTTTTTTCTGTTGGTATTCTTTCTATTGTTTGGGAATATTTTTGCAATATTTTGTTGTTGCTTAATCATCATTTTTCTTATTTAATGTCTGTCTTTAAATTGTGAATTTTCAGTTCATAATTACTTTGTGGGGTGGATTTATTTACTGTTAGTTTTTATGAATGTACTGACAAAATTTGAAATTGGCTTATTGTTAATCAGAGTAGAAATCACCATATTTTTTTGTGCATTCTATGCCTTTATGTAACATATGCATTGGGGAAAAAATATATATATATGTGTCATTCCATGTCAAATCACCCAGAGCATGGCACCCACCATCACCAATTTTGATAAAATTCAGTGAATTTGTAGAATTTTTATTGCTGATTCAAAAAATATCAATCATATTGAAATTGATCAAGCATTAGTTATGTGCTTTTAAATATCTTCCAAGATGGCTGACATGCCGCCATTTTGAATAGCACATGTGACAACATAAAAGTCTATAACTCCTTTCAGGTTTAACTTAGAACTTTCAATTTTTTTTTTTGTTTTTTGTTTTTTGTTTTTTTTTTTTTTTTGTTTTGTTTTGTTCAGAATAAAGTAAATTTTCATTTAAAGACATTTTTGTGCAGCTGATTCTATTAAAATGCTGTCAGGAAATGACTTTTTGTCATTTTTAGGTGCGTTCGTAATTATATAAATACGTAGCACCTATAGTCGTCGTTCAGTCCGTCCGTCCGTCTGTCCGCATATAACAGAGCAAAAACTACCCAACCGAATGGTCTGAAATTTGAAATATAAGATTGTTGCAAAATTTTGTCGAGCCATTTCAGATTTTATGAAAATCGGATGTATAGTTTAATTACAGGGACAGTCAAAAGTTTTTCTTTACATTACGGCCAATGGGAAAAATTATTGCAAGTGCATTTTAATGATGTTACAGCCTTCCGAATGGTCTGAAATTTTAAAGATATAATTGTTGCAAAATTTTGTCAAGCCATTTCAAATTTTAGGAAAATCAGATGTATAGTTTAATTACAGGGACAGTCAAAAGTTTTTCTTTACATTACGGCCAATGGGAAAAATTATTGCAAGTGCATTTTAATGATGTTACAGCCTTCCAAATGGTCTGAAATTTTAAATATATAATTGTTACAAAATTTTGTCGAGCCATTTCAAATTTTAGGAAAATCGTATGTATAGTTTAATTACAGGGACAGTCAAAAGTGTTCGGGGAATGGGAAAAAATTATTGGGAGTGCATTTTAATGATGTTAAAGACTATGGACTTTATGAAGTGCAAAAAATTATACATTCAGTACAATATGGGGTGCAAAAAATAATTATAAAACTTGTTATAGTACGAACGCACCTCATTTGCCACGTTTGATGAGCAATTTCCAACTTGTTTTAATTAGAAAAGGGTGTAACTTCAATGGCTGATTTCCCCCTTCAATTCTCATCTAATTTCATAAATAGGCAGCTCAAAGTGTGTTTTGATGCCTGATAAAAAAATTTTAAGGGGCAGTTCACCGGTATTTTGTTTAAAGAAGAATTTAAAATTTTACTGACCTTCCAAAAGAAATGGAAAGCACAGTATAATGTTTGATATTTCTTTTATTAACAGAAATATCAAACATCTTTACATATAAAAGTTTTATAAGGTTTTATCTTACATAAAGATTTTTTATATATATAAAATGTAACTAAAAAGAAGGGGAATCTCACAAGAAAGCTAATAATTAATTCTTGCAAGACAGAAATATTTTCATGATAAATTGAAATCTACTGCAAAGTTTCAGTAAATTATTAAAAAGGAAATGATGATAAAATTACAACTCTTAAATATAAAATACGGTAAGTAAAAATTATCGTAGGGTAACTCTAGGATAGATGGCCATAGTTTTTAAAGATCGAAATAAAAATTCTTAGAATGCAAATTCAAGAATTATTTATGCATATTTAAAATTCTTATACATATACTCATGATATTTTAGGCAAAAAATAACTAAATATTGAAAACAAATTTGAAATTAAAATGGCAAATGGCCATCTCTCCTTAAATCCGAGGAGAGATGGCCATCCAATACATAGGGGTCATCCATATATGATGTCACACTTTTTTTCAGTATTTTGACCCCCCAGTATTTTTGTCACAAAGTGTCACACTTCACTATACCCCCTCCCCTCCTCTTGTCACATGTCATGCTATATTACATAAACATATACTTGCAGTTCAAAATCAAAGTACTTTGTTATAGATCATATTTCAAATTTTATTTTGAAACTTTTAACTATGTGTTTTAACGACATTTGTGAGCATAATAATAAAAATGATCCGTGTACTTATTTTGTATGAAATAAGATTAAGATTTACGAACAAAAAGCATAATTAATATACAATAGTAATAAAATATTAATATGAAAGAACAATTAAAAACAGTAGTATTTTGGAATTTGAAATGGAATTTAATATATTTGGCTTTAAATGTTATCTTTGCTGTATGAACACAAAATACTTTAATTTCAAAATAACTTTAAAATTTAATCTGCTGATTTTTAATGATTTTATTTTAACCAAAATGTGTGATGTCACACTTCTTCTTACCCCCTCCAACCCCCTTGTCACAAACTGTCACAATTTCATGAACCCCCCTACCCCCCTCCAAGCGTGACATCATTGTGGATGACCCCCAAGAAAGAAAAAGCAAATTTAAATAGCAAAAAAAATAACACATTTCATATAGTTAATCATGAAAAACATATAGCAATTTGTAAAGATGCATTTATATGATGGAAAATGGGTGAATAAAACTTGAATAAACAAAATTTGAAGTATAATTTCAATACTTCACTTTTCGTAAAATCTTACCACATGTTTGGCAAAGGTCTTGATAATTTGTACACGCTTCATGAAACCACTTCAGGTACTATATGCATTGTATCCAGGCATTCTTTTTTGAAGTGATACGACCAACACACTGATTCTAATCCAATTCTATTTACTCGGAATCTGTAGATCTGATAATTTAAATGTATTTCGTTTTTTCGCTACTGGAATTGTCATGTTTTTTTTCTCTCACGTTAATTGTAGATTTATTACGTTAATTTAGTTTTATTTATCAACATTATCAGTTTCTGTTATGAAAATTTCCGACATTTTGCAGTATTTTCTGAAACACATAAATCGTTAGTTCTTATTACATTATTATTATTAAAATATATATATTAGTTAAAATTTAAATAATTATATCAATTAATATATTTATGAATGTAAATGTTATATATTTATTTTAAATTTAATTAAATTTAAATTTAATAATAATTTAAATTTAATAATTTAAAATCATCACTCCTTATAATTTTGAAATATTGATTAAAGATAGCCATCTCTTCTTAATTTCATGTAGCCATCTCCTGAAATTGAAGGACTGATGGTCGCCCAATTTAAAGCCTCAACAGCCATTGTACCTCTTTATTTTAGTCGTAGAAGTAAAGATTAGATTATATAAGTGCCTTAAAAGCCCATATAGTAAAAAATATATATAACGTACGTACTGCAAAACATTCAGATACCCAAGTTAAAAAAGTATCCAACCACTTAATTAATTAAGCATTAAAATTACACTTATTTTTATAATAGAAAAACACAACTGCACGCCGCAATAAATTCGTTGAACTTCCTCATACGAACAAAGTTTATGTTGCAATCAATGACCAAGTTTTCGAGATATTTAGACTGGCCATCTATCCTAGAGTTACCCTGCTTTAAAATTATACAAAATAACATTTAGCACATGCACCGTAAAAATACTATTAAAGATATATCTACATTCAAAGTAAATATTATAGTTTAAAAAAATAACTCTGTTGTATTTGTATTAATATTGCAGTTCAAAGTGTGTTTTGATGCCTGTTAAAAAATTTTTAATGGTTGATTCAAAAGTTTAAAATTTAGTTTTAAAAAAATTATATATTCGCTTTCACTTTTTAAAATCATTTTTTAAATGTACATAAAATTTAAACTGTAATTATTGTCGAATTATAAATCCAAAATTGCTGACGAAAATATGAAATTTCTAATTAATTAATTGCTAAAATGATCTAATTTGGCTGATTTATTACCAGAATTTTCTAGAAGACAGGATTTTAACCAATAATATCACTTTGGTTTGCCAGAAGGCTTTGTTTTCAACCAATCATATAGATTTACTTACCAGAAAGAGATTTTCCATGAATCAGACTTACATACCAGAAGAAGAATTTTTCAATCAATCAGATTAAGCAGAATTTTGCAACTTGTTATGCCAATCTGTTAAAAAAAGATTAGAGTTTCTCTTTTGATCTTATAACTAGTTAGATGTTTTCTTTTTGATAAACAAAAAAATGTGCAGTATTGTTTAAATATTAATAATACAAATTGTGATCTAAATAATATTCTTGCTATTTCTGAGTTGTCCACCCAAAATAAAGAACTTCTTGCATTAAGATGCAATTTACAAGATAGGGAAAACTCAACAATATGCTTTGTTCACAGAGAACACTTTCTGCATATGTATAAAATTCGGCAAAAGAAATGTGATTTATTTAATCTTCATCCTAACAAGACCAAGAAAGCATCCTTACGCGTGCTAAGTGTGGATCAAGCTAAGAATTACAAGCATAAGCTACATAATGATGCCATTCCTGGTAAGAAACTATGTTCAACTTGTAGGAGAAAATCAACAGCTTTGCTGGAAGCACATGCAAAAGAACAGAAAGACTCATGTCAATCCACTGATTTTTCTGAAGAATTTATATCTAATATGGATCAGAAAGAAAAAGATCACATAAAGCTTAATGAAAGTTTAATTTCTTGTGGAGTATCGCCACTAAGGTTACATGCAATTTCTGCAAACAGGAAAGTATCTGCTGTGAAAAGAAAATTAAAGCAAGCAAAAATTGCCTTGCAAAAGAAGGTTGCTTGTACCCTTGATTTGGAAGAGAAAGTTCTTCAGAATGAAAACAGTAGATGTGATGAAGAAAATAAAATCAAAAGAAAAGCTTCAGAATTTGACTGATTAATGGAGATGGTGAAAGAAAAGCTCCCACAAATTAGTCACAGAGAAAAAATTCAATTGTTAACTTTGATTCCTGAATCATGGTTAAGGAAGAAAATAATTGAAACCTTTAATGTAACTGAGTATCAAGTTAGACTCTCTAGAAAACTCCTGCAAGAAAAAGGTTTGTTAACTCTACCAGATATTAGAATTGGGAAGAGGTTATCTCAAGACACTATAAAATCTGTGAAAGATTTTTATGAAGATGATGAATTTTCGCTTCTCATGTCTGGTCAGAAAGATAAGGTCAGCATAAAAAAAAATGTCCTTGTTCAAAAAAGGCTTCTTCTTTGCAATCTGAATGAACTGTATGTCCAATTTTGATCGAAATTTCCTATCAATAATAAAATTTGGTTTTCAAAATTTCTGACCTGCGACCTAAGCATTGAGTCTTAGTTGGAAGTTCTGGCACACATTCTGTTTGCGTATGTACAATCCATCAGAATGTTCAGTTGCTTATTGCAGCTGCAGGGATTGAAGAAAGATATCAAGATTTAATACAGAAATTGGCTTGCAATTCTAATAATAGGGATTGTATGTTACATATATGCAGCATTTGTCCCAAGAAAGATGTTCTTGAAGATTTTTTAAAGTTAAAATTTCCGGACTTTCAACCTGAAGATACAGTTGAATATAAACAGTGGGTATCAATTGACAGAGTAGATTTAACATCACATACATCTACTCTGGTCGATTTCATTCATCTTATTCTTAAAAAGATTGAAAAGCTTATGTGGCACTTATGTGGAATTCCAGAAGCAGTTTTTCCAATAGGTTACTTTTTTTTAGTAATAATAAAAAATGAGATGTCTGACTTACTGCTATGAATAAATGTGTTTGTATCTAGTGGAACAACTAGTGCAACTAGCATCCAGTGCTTTTAGTGATGCCTCCAGTGTTTTAATAAGCACCAAGTGCGCAAAACATAAAATAAGGAAATAAAATTGAAAGATAAAGGGAACAAATTTTTAATAAACCAGTTTTGTAATTTTTCATCAATATTACAAAGGTTAATTATTTTTTATCAATTATCTTTACTTTAAATTGCTATTATGTAGATATATTTTTAATAGCATTTTTACTGTGTATGTGCTAAAGGTTAATTTGTATAATTTTAAAGTACAATAATTATTACTTTACTGTATTTTTTATTTAAGAGTTATAATTTTATCATATTTTGTATAATATACAAGTATGATTTTGCTATAAAATGTGACTATTTATAGAATTTTTTCCATCATTTCTTTTTCAATTCCTACTATTTCACACTCTCCCTATATTTATTTATTTATATATTTACTAGGGGGCTCTGCCCCCTGCAAGCTATGCTCGCCAACCCCCGTTCAGACACCGCAGAATCTAAAATCATGCTAATTTGATCGGTTTTTAAAAGATTAAACATTGAATTATAATGAAAAAACCTATAGCGATCTCCCTGCAAACAAGTTTCCATTCAATTCCCTTTGATTGCGAAAATTTAAGGCAGAATCAGTTGCTGTTAAGACATCCAATGGTTGTTTTTGTGTTTGATTAAAGAAGATCAGTTAAACATTTGAAAAGAAGGTAAAATAAAATGAATTAAGTAAACAGATTCTTTGCTGACTGGTATTTTTTAACAGCATTATAAAACAATTGATATAATACAATTTACTACAATTACTTCAATTTACTGCTTTATCCCCATCAAGGACGGTGGTTCATTTTTGAACCACTTAATTTTAATTCTTAAACGCCACATTGGCACCAGAATATTGGAATGAAAATTTTTCTTTTATTCGCAAGTGAACAAAAGCATTTTCGTATTTCGAAATTTGTTTGTAAATTCCGGTGCCATTCACTGATTTCAACATTTTACGAATAGAAGTACCTTGCCCCTGAAAGGGTTAAATGCATATTAATGTATTTATTATTTTAAAGTTTCCTTTCTCTTTTAATATTCACGGTAAATACAATTTTCAAGACATAATTTTCAATATTTTCCTGCTTTTAACACGTAACTCATTTAAATAGTAATTTTAAAGTTTTTTTTTTCCGTTTTTAATAGCCATGTGTAAATAAATTTGTAATCGTTAGGAAATATTATTCTTTGCGCTACTTTTAGAATTAAAAACAATTTCTATAATAATAGCCTAAGTCATGTGACTATC
The DNA here is from genome assembly GCA_963932465.1 of Maratus speciosus. Lineage (NCBI taxonomy): Eukaryota > Metazoa > Arthropoda > Arachnida > Araneae > Salticidae > Maratus > Maratus speciosus. The sequence continues at coordinate 284,202,472 of OZ010792.1, forward strand.
ATCAACAGTTCCTTCACTTTTCATAAGAAGGTTTCCATTTTGATTAAAGAATCAAAGTTATTTTTTCGAATAAAACTACACAAAAGTTGCCATGATCACAAAGAATTTTTGGTACTTTTATGTTAACCGGGTTCAAATCTTACCAATAGCTTTTTTTTGGTACTTTTCCGTTATATGGACACCATGCCAAAATGTATGCTAATGCACCAACTATTTCAACCCTAATTCTGAAAAGGATTTTTGGTACTACTTAGTTATCCCGTCGACCAAAAATCTATCGCCAAACTATAAGATTAAATGCCACTAATGGTTGATCGTAAATGTCACATTCACTTGACTTTAAGCAAGTTACACGTGTTAACGTCATCAAGTGATTTTTATTTTGACGTTTTATTTGTATTTTTATTAATGTTATACTAATTTATTTGTTCTTTCATTATTTAAAATAAACATTATGTCAATTTGTATAATTTAGCGAGTAGTTTTGGCGATTTATATAATTTGGCAAAATTGGTTGACGGGATAACTAAGTAGTACCAGATTTTTATTGTAAACCATGCGAAACATTGTGATTTGCTATTATTTGCTATACTTTATTGTATAACAGTTATTTGTTTACTTATTTTAAGTATATATTTGTGATTTAGTAAAATAATTCGTAAAAGTCTGTAGTTTCCAAATGTTATATTTTTAAAAGGCTCACTTTACTATCGACAGTGTTTTTTCTTTTCTTTTTCAAATGTTTCAATTCACGTGATTTTCATTTTGCGCCGACTATTACGCTTGGCAACAATGGTGTCCGTATAATGGAAATGTTCCATTTTTTTTTTAAACGTGATTTTCATTTTGTGCCGACTATTATGCTTGGCGACAATGGTGTCCGTATAATGGAAATGTTCCATTTTTTTTTTAAACTCGTAAGTTAGCATTTTTTTATTTTTCGAGTGGTAATTTAAAACGGTACTACTTGGTTATCCCTATGACCAAAAATCTATCGCCAAATCATATAAGATTAAATGTCAATAATGGTTGATGGTAAATGTCACACTTGACTGTAAGGAAGTTACATGTGTTTACGCCATCAAGTGATTTTTATTTCGATGCTTTATTTGTATTTGTATTTTTATACTAATTTATTTCATTATTTAAAATAAAAATTACTTTTCAACTTGTATAATTTGGCAATTTATATAATTTGGCTAATTGAAACCTCGTTTTCGAATACCAGTGACATTATTTATTTTAAATTATTTTCTATTGTTTTAAATTATTTTCTGTTATTTTTAAAATGAAATAACAATAAATAAAAAAAATTAATTATTAACTATAGAGCAAAGCAATTTGTAACTTTAAAAAAAAATAATGTAAATGTAAATAAACATTTATTAATGGATAAGCAACAAAAGCTGGGTTACCATGTCAGGCAAAATAATGCCATTTAGGTACCCCGGTGTGTATATGACATCTGAGCCTAATATTTTTCTGTTCGTTTTGCTCAAAAAAAAAAAAAAGAAGTGAAAGCCATTAATTTTAAATGTTTCAGTTTTTAAGGAAAGTTTTGTATTAAATAAAATGATAACGAAATACAAAAAAAAAAGCAATTTTCTTAGGGAGATTTAAGAGAGGCCAAACTGGTCGCCAAATTAATTTAAAATTATTACCTTTTCTGAAATCTGAAAAAAAAAAAAAATATCTGTTATAATTGAAATTTGAGTTGCCATCATTAGAAAAAAGTATTTAAAATTAGAAAAAAATTAATATTTCGAAAACTAATTCGAATTTAAAAATTCTAATACCAGTTTTGAGATCTGTGGATCAATACGGATTTTTGGTGTTAATGTCATCGCAAAGTATTCCATATTTTAGGAGAAATCGCTTGAAACATAATCAGTTGTTTAATCAGTCGTTTCACAGAATCGTTACATAAATTCATTTCAATTCAGTCATTTCATATATTCGTTTAGGATTTTATATATATAGGGTAGATATATCTTGTTCAAATTTTCAATCGTTAATAAAATACTCATTGAATTGCAAAAAAAATAGATTTTCTTTTCTGGAAAAAGAGAAAATCATCAGGAAAGCCAAAGGTTACAATGGAAGTAAAGCTGATTTTGCGAGTTTAACTAAAATTCCACATTGAACTTTGCAAACAATTTTAACCCTTTCAGGGGTAATGCACGCCTATTCGTAAAATTCTGAATGACAAAAGAATTTACAAACAAATTTATTTGAAAATATGTAAAAATTATCTTTACGTGCTTAATAAAAGGAAAATTTGTGTTCCAAAATTCTGGTGCCAGTGTGGCATTTAAGGATTAAAATTAAGACACCACTGCCCTTCAAGGGGTTAAAAAAATAGGTTTAATGGAGCGAAATTTAGAGAACAAGGAAATTGTCACTGTTTGAGAAAATGGAAAATTTCCTTTTCCAGCGGTTTAACGATGCTTGTGCAACAAACATTTCTGTAAATTGCGCTATTTTGAAAGAGAATGCGACAGAAATTGTTTCTAAACTGGAAATTCAAAGTTTCACAACTGCAAATGTTTGGATCGATCATTTTAAAAAGTAACAGTAAAGTAATCCTATTTGTGGAGAGTCTACTGGAGTCGATTCTGAGAGTGTCTAAATTGGTGGAGTCTTTCATACAAGACTACTCTAGTAAAGACATTTTCAATTCTAATGAAACAGGACTATTTTGTAAAATTTTTCCTGAAAATACATTTGCTGTAAAAGGGTAAAAAACTTAAATGAAGGAGAAAACTATCCAAACTGCGATGGCTGTTTTGCTATGCACAAATTCAGGAGTGAAAAAATAGCGCCATTAGTTGTTGGAAAATCAAAATAAACTGAGATGTTTCAATAATGTAAACGGATTTTTACCAAAGATGACTCACACAAAACATCTTGGATGAATAGAACAACTTTTGAAAAATTTCTTTCCAAATCAAACAGATAAATGCGCTTAAAAAAAAGTAAAATTATATTGTCTGTTGCTTAATGTACAGCTCATGCTGTAAATTTAAAGTTACAAAATGAACAAATGGAATTTTTTCTGCCAGTTGTGCAAGCAAAGCTCAACCTTGCTCTTACAATCGTTTGAAGTAAATTATAAAAGCCAACTTTTGGAAAAAAATCTCTTCTTAGCATAGAATCTGAAGACTGGAAAAAAAAAATAATAAAAAAAAAATAATAAAAAAAAAATAAACATTCTTGAAGCTCTGTATATAATTTCTCCTGCCTATGAGAGATCTGGGAAAAATGTATCTCCCATGTTTTTTAAAAAAGGTGGTTTTCCATGGAACAGAGATGATGAACTTGAATATGAAAAAGAAAGAAAATGAAGATTCTAATCAAATGGGTGGGATCTCGTCTTACTCAGGTATATGAGTATTATGTCGCTTCTGATTCAGATGTCTCGTTGTGGCATCAGAAATTCCAAATCTAAGTGATTTGATAGACACAGAATTGGATCTGTTATTGATGAAGATGATGATGAGAAACAAGAGCTCTTCTGTGACAGAAGCCATTCAAGCTTTGAAAACAATTAGAGTTCCTTTGAAATAGTCCCTCTAAAAAGACTAAGAGAAAAACTTTCATAGAAGAAAATCATACATTGAGAATATGATTTGCGATGTAGCTGCTAAACACAGCACGCAAAGTAAAATAACCGATTTCTTTAAAACATAATTTAAAAAAATGATACCTAAACAAATGTAAATTAGGAAATAAAAAATTCGTTACCTAAATTAGTCTTTATTTTATGCTCATTATTTTGTTTTCATCTTGCTCCGATTTAATGTTTTCTTGCGTATGTCATTTCTTTATGGTCCCTTGAATAATATCATACAGCACGATCGTGCTGTATAGTAGAGCTCAGCTGCATCTTTTACCTTTTGAAACATGATAAAAAGACAACAACTCAATTACAATTCAAACCAGAAAACATTCAGTGATGAATGATGGCTTTTTTGAAAGGTCTTCATTTAGCGATGTGCCTTTTGAAGGTTGGGTCACAAAATATCCAATATTAAGGGAATGGCACCCATTTAAACTTTACATAGCGTTTCATAATTTAACAATATAGAAATATCTCCTTCAATCTTTCTTTACTGTTGCCACATCCTAAAAAGCGGCACAAAAAAGTGATAACACGCGTATTTTGTTTTAAATAAAAATAATATTTTCTGGCTATATTTTTGAATTTTTCAAATCAACGTCATTCTAATCAGAAGATGAAAAATTTTCCTATATATATATATATATATATGTGTGTAAAAACTTTAACTAAATACGTGTTAAAATGACGCAGTATCTACATTTGAATATTTTTAATGTTTAAAAATATATTTTAATACATGAGTTTTAATTAAAAAAAAACAATGTAGGAAAAGATAATAAATAAAAAAAAATCGTTTGCTAGGTATGACGTCAATTTCTGTTTAACTGACATAACTTTGTAATGATGTTTTATTCTGAAAAGAGACTCCTGATATTCTGAAATTAATCATTATCATCATCCATAAAACGAATGATTTATTTTTAAGTCATACGAAAGAAATTTTCGGTAAATGATTTGGTTGTATTTATTGCATTTTCCTGCGTATTGTCAAGGAAATCGTATACTGCTATTGCACGCACCAAAGAAAACATGCATTTTAATTTTAAAAGCTGAAACACTTTACTATAATTACGTCATTATAACGCCAAATGAAAATTCAATTTCGCGAGTTAAAAAAAATTAATATTGTTGGACCGAAAGTAATAATCTAAGACAGGGGCGGCAAACCTATGGCACGGGTGCCATAAGTGTCACGCTGCAGATTATTTTTGGCACGGCATAGATTTAAGTTTTACATCAAAATATAGTAGAATTTCACAAAATGCATTAATTCATTTAGATGTTGTCTGTGTTACTTGAATCCGATTTGTTCGGTTGGTTGTGATTGTCACACAAATTGAAGAAATTGAAATATAACTTAATTTATCTGAATCTAGCTGAATATTGGCTCAGAAAATTTTGAGAATTAGAGGATTATCGTAAACAAAAATTAAAAGTATAATAAGTAAAAATGCTGATTGCAAAATTATAACAACTTGGAATTCAATTCCAGACACTAAAAGCTGTAGTTTCTGGTGCTTGCTATTTTGACAATTTTTTCTGCAAGATATTCTTTTCTTAAAAAAAAAAAAAAAAAAAAAAAATGAAAAATTCAACTAAAAACGTCTTGTCAAGTGAGTGCAATTAAACTTGCATTCTATCGAAAATTACTAAGTACGAAGCAGATATAAATTATTTGGCATTTAAGATGAGACAACAGAAATAATATTTTTAAAATAAATTTCTACAGTATAACATCAAATATTAACTGTATTTTTTTAATGCTAAAAATTTTTTTAAGTAGTTTTGATTCATTATTATTTGATCTATTAAATTTTTTTATTGTTGGCACGTCATAATCACGTAAAGTATATTTTTGGGAAAATTTGGCACGTGGACGTGAAAAGGTTCGCCATCCCTGGTGTAAGAGCTAGCAACGTTTTCGGTCACTTGATTTTAGCAAGGCTCATTTTTCTATATGCTCTTCGTTTTATGGTGTAGTATATATGCGAACGGTCTGGCTGGCGGCAGACGTTACGTTTACCTGCGGGAGAAGGTATTTTGCAGGTGAAAAAAATTCAAAATTACGTCATTTTAGCAAGGCTCATGTTTCTATATGCTCTTCCATTTTATGGTGTAGTATGTATGCAGACGGTCTGGCTGGCGGTAGACGTTGCCTTTACCTGCGAGAGAAGGGGTTATACAGGTGAAAAACTTCAAAATTGCGTCATGAAAACCTTCTGACCTTCCTGGTACCTTTCAAGGCCAAGGTTGAGAAAGGTTGCAAGAAGGAATGTCTTTAGCTTGTTGGCTAGAAAAGTAGAAATATGACTTTTGGGATTAAATAATCCTGCGCGTGTACGAACGTTACATTTCGGTATGTTCATTCTTTACGAGATAACACACACTAAAATAATTTTACTGAAAAAGTGAAATAAAAGCTACCTGCATATGTTGATGAAAGTGTATTAAATGTAATTACTGTAAATTTTATAAAATAATTCATGTTTTAAGAGGTAAAAGAAATTGTTTAATATTTTTTAAGGAAAAAAACACACCATTTTTACAGAAATTGTTATAAAATAGGAAAATAAATATGAAACGCTTGATTTTTCCCTAAAAAGAAGTAGTACTGATGCATTTTACAATATAGAGTAGTAGTTTTTTTTTAAACGCATTTAGCCAAACATATAATGGGAGACAAAATGAGGTGAGATATATCCCACGTGTGTGTTAACGTTACAAAAATAGGTGCATGCGCTTAGGGTTCAGTTAATTATGCCCTAAACGACGCCCGGTAACATGCGCCAATTGTCTGTAGGCTCAATTATATAATTTATCCATACCAAATACGCCAATTGTCAATGGGCTCGTTTAAGTAATTTATCTCCTTAATTAATGCATACATTACAAAGGACACCTACTTTCCAATTTTCCTGATTTTTTGATCAATGGTTACAGTTAGATGTAAATATGTTAGTCATTATCGTGATATTTTAGTTTGACCTCCGAAATATTATTATAAATATCCAATATTAGTAATATTTCTGATATTATTTACAGGGGTATTGTGCAATATTTTCAATCACTTTTGATCAGTTTTCTGAATTCAGTCGTTTTCAGACTTTTTTAAAATTTTAAATTCCCATTAAGTTCCAAAGACAGAAATTTTCCCTTTTTATAGTTTTTTCGCAGTTTTAATTCATTTCTTATGGCTGTTTCTTATGACCCTAGCTTTTTCTCTGTTTGAGGGGTTGACCTAGGATACTGCATAGTCCCTTAAACCAGAGGAGCATAGATACATAGAAGAAAAATTCAAGAGATCATACTATGTATAAAACTTAGTTGAAAAACTAGTCTGGCGGTCAGTCTTGAGTAAAGTATAGGTCAATATCCCAATATGGGATTTAGCAATAAATATAGGGTCATCAGAGCTCTTGAAATACACTGGTGAACCAATGTTTCTGTTAGTTTTTGATTGGGGCAGTTGGTTGGGCCGGTTATTAGGGATCATTGGTTGGTTAATTGGGGCGATTGTTTGGTTAGTTGAAGTTGGTTGATTAAGTTCCTGAAAGGATTTGAAAAAGATGTCAAATGATATAAAAAACTGGTGGAACCAGAGAAAAAAGTACAGCTCGATCTAAAAAAGTTACAGTAAAAAATTGTCAAATAGTTTCAGTTTAAACTAGTTGGATGTGCCAATCCCAAAACTTTCTTCTATCTTATACATCTTAATATTTCAAAACCTAGTTACACATGTTAATACTTCAATATTGTTAGTTCAATACTATACCAACTTTGATTTTCATCTTAAATTTCTGCTCAAGTCAATTAAACGGACTAAAAACGAGTTAATCTATATCATGATATTTGTTAAAATTATTAATTTTTCCTTATTTTGTTGTTATCAGATGTTTGCGAATAGCCGGCTTAGCAGGAAGCGAGCTCCCTCCGCTGCATGAGCCGCCGATGCACAATAGAACTACGAAAAATCAAGAAAAGTATACAAAAATCGCTAGCACGGAGCCCCTTTACCGCGCAATATTTCCAAATTCAAGGAGAACCTGTTGGCCAGAGCCAAAAACAAGCACAAACATTTTGGTTCAATTGTATGCATAATTTTATACGCTGTTCGATGGTACAATAATGAAAATGGCACAGAGATCGGAATTATAGTGCCCCCTTCTTTTGGAATTTTTTCAAGTTCAGGGAGGACTTGTTTGCCATAGCCAGAAACATGCACAAAAAATTTGGTTCAATTATATGGATAACTTCATACACTTTTCAATGGTACAATAATGAAAATGGTACAGACATCGCAATTATAGTGCCCCCTTCCAGCAGAATTTTTCCAAATTCAGGGAGGACCTTCGTGACATGACCAAAAATAAACACATAAAATTTGGTTCAATTTTATGCATAACTTCATACACTTTTCGGCGGTACAATATTCAAAATGGCACAAAAATTGTACAAAAATCGCTCTTACAGCGCCCTCTACGAGCGATTTTTTTACAAATTAAGGGAGGACCTCCTTTCCATAGCCAAGAACTTAAAATTTTTTTTTGGTTCAATTCTATGCATAACTTCATACACTTTTCGATGGTGCAATTTTCAAAATCGCACAAAAATCGCTATTACAGCGCCCCCTAACGGCGAATTTTTTGCAAATTCATGGAGGACCTGCTTGCCATATGCAAAAACTTAAAATAAAAATTTGGTTTAATTCTATGCATAACTTCATACACATTTGGACGGTACAATATTCAAAATCGCTATTACAGCGCCCCCTACCGGCGAATTTTTTCCAAATTCAGGGAGGACCTGCTTGCCATAGCCAAAAACTTAAAATAAAAATTTGGTTTAATTCTATGCATAACTTCATACACTTTTGGACGGTACAATATTCAAAATCGCTATTACAGCGCCCCCTACCGGCGAATTTTTTCCAAATTCAGGGAGGACCTGCTTGCCATAGCCAAAAACTTAAAATAAAAATTTGGTTTAATTCTATGCATAACTTCATACACTTTTGGACGGTACAATATTCAAAATCGCACAAAAATCGCTATTACAGCGCCCCCTATCGGCGAATTTTTTCCAAATTCAGGGAGGACCTGCTTGCCATAGCCAAAAACTTAAAATAAAAATTTGGTTCAATTCTATGCATAACTTCATACACTTTTGGACGGTACAATATTCAAAATCGCTATTACAGCGCCCCCTACCGGCGAATTTTTTCCAAATTCAGGGAGGACCTGCTTGACATAGCCAAAAACTTAAAATAAAAATTTGGTTTAATTCTATGCATAACTTCATACACTTTTGGACGGTACAATATTCAAAATCGCACAAAAATCGCTATTACAGCGCCCCCTATCGGCGAATTTTTTCCAAATTCAGGGAGGACCTGCTTGCCATAGCCAAAAACTTAAAATAAAAATTTGGTTCAATTCTATGCATAACTTCATACACTTTTCTATGGTACAATATTCAAAATCCCACAAAAAACGCATTTACAGCGCCCCCTACCGGCGAATTTTTTCCAAATTCAGGGAGGACCTGCTTGTCATATCCAAAAACTTAAACTAAAAATTTGGTTCAATTCTATGCATAACTCCATACACTTTTAGATGGTACAATATTCAAAATCGCACAAAAATTGTTATATCAGCGCCCCCTACTGGCGAATTTTTTCCAAATTCCGGGAGGACCTGCTTGCCATAGCCAAAAACTTATAATAAAATTTTGGTTTAATTCTATACATAACTTCATACCCTTTTTGATGGTACAATGGCGACAGACAGACGGACACACAGACAGACAGACATTTTCTATAAACATGTTTTTTGGAATCTCTGACCGCTAAAATATGCAAATCCGTCGAAAACCGGAAGTCAAAAAAAATTTCGATTACAGTACTTTCTTCTATTGAAGATAGAAGAAAGTAAAAAGTAAGTATTGCGTAGAAAAGTAATGGAATCAGATTATCTGTAAAGTTCATGAAATTACCCAAATTTTTGTTGATAGCTGAAAATGTGGACTGAGCTTTACTGATGCATTATTTTCAAAATCATATTATACACTCAAAATGAGTACTGGGTATAGTAAACAGAATGTGTAGTTATGTGCAAAAAAAATTCTGTCATGCCCAGAATTGTGGACATGATTGCATCAAGTCAAGCTAAACTCCATAAAGCTGAAAGAATGTAAACCATGAAGTAATATTTTAACTATAACATTAATATAGTCAAGTTGTTGAGGAATTGTTGTTATTAACATTTCTGACATAACACATGTAGCGTAATAATTTTTATTTCATGTAATTACTGTGAAAAGGGAGCCTTATGTCAATGCACTTAAGCCAGACAAGTAGTTAGCATATGGTTGAATCGTACATGCTTAGCTTTTGGGCTTATTTTGGACTTTGATCTTCCAGGCTTATCAGTGACCCCTGGAATGGAATTTTATCCATACTTTCGCACTGAACGATCTCTCATGTTCTCGATACCTTTCATGTTCTCGCTCATTTGCAATTCAACCTCTAACCTATTCTTATGATCCCAAATTTTTAAACTGGTTATGAATGATTGGAATTCAGAATGAGTTAAAAATGCCTTTACTTAACTGATTGATTTTTAGGCACCAGTAAATCTCAGTCCACATTTTCAGCTATCAACAAAAATTTAAGTAATTTCATGAGCTTTACAGATAATCTGATTCCATTACTTTTCTATGCACTACTTACTTTTTTAAACTGAAACTATTTGACAATTTTTTACTGTAACTTTTTTAGATCGAGCTTTACTTTTTTCTCTGGTTCCATCAGTTTTTTATATCATTAAATAGGGGTTTCACTGTATTGTACAAGCGTTTGGAAAATTCTTTGGCAAAATAATAGGTAAATAAGTAATGCATATAGATATATACAATGAATGTCATTGATACTAGATACAGTCTATCTGGCGAAATTTGCACTCCGTATCTACCCCCTTTTAAAAATTTATTTTTAAAGAAATGGCCATCAAAAATAAAAAAAGTTTGTTTTACTGTTTATTTTCTTTTTAAATTTTCTATTAAAATCTTTTGTATGATTATTTTCAGTTTCAGCTCCTAGGTTACCAGAAATTCTAAATGGATAATGATTATATGATTTTAAGTCATTTGTTACATCAGCATTAAATTAATTTAGTAACAGTAAATTATTTTTATAAGGAAAAACAAAAACATTCGTAACTTCAGAGTATTTATTAGGATTATTACATTTATCTCCCCGCCCACTTTTTTTTTAGCAATGTCCTCTCATCCTACCTGTTGCTTCACTCTATAAAAGCAAGTTTTGCATTGTAAGAACAGAAAGCTGCTGCTAATATAGCAAATTGTGATGCAATTAGTTTAATAATAAAAGACTATTTTGATTTGAGAAACTTAAAATTGAATACACTTGTCACGGAATATTTTATTTAGCACAGTGGCAGAAACACGGCAACATAGTCGCGGACAAAAAAAATATTTTGTGGACAATTATTGTCTGCACTAATGAAATCAATTTTAAAAATAGTCTGCAACTTTCGGACAATTTTTTCCCGCGAAAAAAAACACGAATTTTGGCAAAATATCGCGTAAAAAGACTGAATTTCGGCAAAAGATCGCGTAAAAAGCCTGAATTTCGGCAAAAGATCGCGTTAAAAGCGTTAATTTCGACAAAAGATCGGGTAAAAATCGTGAATTTTGGAAAAAAGCGCAAATTTCGGCAAAAGATCGTGTTAGTGGCGTAAATTTCGGCAAAAGATCGCGAAAAAAGTGTGAATTTCAGCAAAAGATCGGTTAAAAGGCGTGAATTTTGGCAAAAAAATCGGGTAAAAAACGTGAATTTTTGCAAAACATCGCGTGAAAATCGCGAATTTCGGCAAAAGATCGCATAAAAAGCACAAATTTCGTCAAACGATCGTGTTAATGGAATGGATTTCGGCAAAAAATCGCGTTAAAAGCTTTAATTTGGGCAAAAGATCAGGTAAAAGGCATGAATTTTGGCCAAAAATCGGGTAAAAAACGTGAATTGTGGGCAAAAAAGCACGAATTTCGGCAAAAAATCGCGAACTTTGGCAAATGATCGCGATAGAAGAGCGAATTTTGGCAAAAGATTGCGTGAAAAGCGCGCATTTTGGCAAAAGGTCGTGTAAAAAGTGCGAATTTCGGCAAAGGATCGTGAAACAAACGCAAATTTCGTCAAAGAATCGTGAAATAAACGCAAATTTCGTCAAGGCATCGTGAAACAAACGCGAATTTTGTCAAAGGATTGCGAGCAAAACGCAAATTTCGTCAAAGCATCGCGGGCACAACACAAATTTCATCAAAAGATCACGGAAAATGCGAATTACGTCAGAGGATCATGAAAAAACGCAAATTTCATCAAAGGATCGCGGAAAAGTATGAATTTCGGCATAGGATTGTAGAAAAAACGCGAATATTGTCGAAAGGTCGCAAAAAACCCCCCGCAAATTTCATCCAAAAATTGCTGGAAAAACGTGAAATTTTTCATAAAGCCATGGAAAAAACGTGAATTTCACCGAAGAATTACAAAAAAATAATTTCCTCAAAAGGACGCAGGAAAGAAAAATTCGAATTTTGTCAAGAGATCATGGGAAAAAAAAAACGTAAATTTTATCCAAAAATTGCGGCAAAAACGAGAAATTTGTCAAAAAGACATGGAAAAAATGTGAATATCACCAAAGAATTACAAAAAAATAATTTTCCTCAAAAAGCTGCAGAAAAAAAAAAAAAAAAAAAAAAAAAAAAAGAAAAAGAATGCGAATTTTTGTCAAGGGATCGTGAAAAAAAAAAACACAAAATTCGTGAAAGGGTCAGGGAAAAAACGCGAATTTCATCAGAAGTGCACGAAAAAACATGAATTTTGTCAAAGGATTGAAAAAAAAAAAAAAAATTATTTCATTCAAGGGTTTTAGAAAAAACTCAGTGCTTTTTGCGCTTGAGGCCTCTGAAGCTTCCGAAGGTTTTTAAATGCATCGTTATTGCCTAAGTGTGGTTCTGCTTATCCTTCACACTTTAGAAATTCTACAAGAAGTTAGATGATGAAAGATTATAAGCAAAATTAATGACAATGCATCATGCTTACCATGTTTTAAATAGAATGATAAAAAATTTCTAGTTTAATTTATTATTTATTCATTAAAATATAAATGACAGGCAAAATTTGCAGACAGATTATGAAATTTTAAAAGCTTATCGCAGACAGCTACAAAACTTTCTGCCACTGGGTTATTTAGTATCTTTTCCTTTCTCTTTTTTTTTTCTATGACATTATAAAACATTTTTTTTTTTATTTGAGAACAAAAAACTACTTGCTATTAATATAATAAAAACGGGTGTTTATTCCATGATGCTTATGACAGGTGTTTATTCTCTCAATTTTGTCATTGATTATGCCTGCTGTTTAGATAAGGTTTAACAAGAAGTAGGGTTACTACAATTTTAATTTTATTATTCCAAAATTAATTATATCTAATACATATTATTCTTTTTTATAGGTAAATCAATGAATATTTATTCATATCATAATACAACATTATTTTTATGTTTGCTGTTTGTTTCAAAACAGTTAAACTTTGTTATCATAAAAATAATCATGAATAACAAATTTAGTGTTTTAAATTTAAAGATCCATTTTCTCTTCAATAGCATAATTAAAAGAAATTTAACAGCATATTTAAACACATCTCATTTTGACTTTATATCTATATATGTTTATTTTGTCAATAAAGAATGAATCATGTTACTGAACTTTTCATTATATATATATTTTTAATTTCTTATTATAATTATTATTGTATTTCTTGTTTTTTTCTTTAATATAAGATTAAAGGTGGATGTGTGTATAAACTTGGGAATTCTATTTTGATGTAAAAATTAAGTGATAGTTTTATATTCACTTAAAGAACCTAAAGATATATATCACACATTATTATATTTCTTTAGGTTCTTTAAGTGAGTATATAACTATTACTTGATTTTAACAACAAAAATACAATTCCTTAGTTACACACCCACTTTTAAATCTCTATATAATAAAACACAGTGTAACGATTCCGGCTGTTACCCATTCTTGAGCAAAACAACATATTGCGGCCATGTTATGCATAAGTATTCAAGAGGCCGTAAGTTTGCCGATTGTTCAACTTATGGAAATATACACATAATCTGCTTTGTATCACATCTATTCTTCTTTATTTTCTCTAAAACCTTCAAAACTATCCAATTTTAATGCTTTAAATTCTATATTAAAAATAATGGATAGCCAGCTATTATACAATGGATAACGAGATATAAAAAAAGGAGACTGTTGCCATTTAGAACTGCAAATTCTAAATCTAGAAATAAATGAACGACTCTTACGGAGTTTCACAAATAATAATAATAGTAATAATAATAATAACTGATTCTGCTCTTATAATATTTGTAAAATCATATTAATGTTTTTAGATATTTTGAAGTGCGTTTTCACTTTTTTATACCAGATCATGATTTTGTGAAAAATGGAGTTAACAAGACTTATAGCGCCATCTATAGGCCAAAAATTAAGGTTACAAAACACTATTCTTATGCTTGAATGAAAATAGCTTTCGTCTTTTGCTTACAAGTTTTATTGACAGATTTAAAACACACTGAGACTGTTTTATTTCTTTATCCTATGATTATTAATCATATATATATATATGGGGAATTTCGTAAGAACACCTGCATCAGACTGAATGTCCCTGACTCCATATTTCTGCTTCGAGATTAAAAGGTAACGAAGCAAGCTGCGTGAAGTGGAAATGCAGGAAAAAGAAAATGGAATGAGAAAGAGTTCGTACGACGCTTGTTTTGTTAAAAGAATCAGAATACTTTCAATGCTACAAAATGGAAGATTTAAACAACGTATGGAAATGCTATAAATATTCAACGACGTTAATAAAAGAAGTCTAAGTTGTTGCTTTAAAGCTAAATATAGATTGAAAAGAGTGTTTTTAACTGTATTTTTGTTTTGTCTTTGTCTCAATAAATGTCAGTGTTCGTCTTAGAAGTGCGTTGTGATTTATGAATAGAGTCTCATCCCATAAAGTGGTGTTCAGAAGTGACAGTTAACCCACCAATATTATTCAGATTCAAGCCGGATATTATTCTAACGGCGAGTTCATTATTATTATTTTATTATGAAGTTAGTTGACATACCTGAACTAGAAATAGCATTTAAAAACAAACGAACAAATAAAATTAAATTACTACATAAATTCCTATTTGATGCTGAAGGTGATCGATCTAACAGAAAGAGAATACATGATTTTACTGGTTTCGGTTTTCAAACCGACAGCACCGAGTTCAAAAATAAAATAACTAAAGTTCAAACTGATTTTTCATTAAATGATCTGATTACAGTGTGCAATCTACTCTGTATTGATAATGAAGGATCTTTAAACGATCTCACAACCCGATTAGTTACATACCTTTCAGACTTGAGCTTACTACAAACTAATCTCTCTATTCTAAAAAAAAGTAACTACCGCTGTCACCGCCGCCGGTTTTGAATTTTTTGTGACTGGAGGTCTTTCTTCGTTAATATAAAGAAAAATAATGCATACAAAAATACGAAAATCAGTAGTATTATACAGAAATGTTTGATAAACACGCTGATGCAGACAGTTTTCAAATCGAAGAATTATTTTAAGAGATATTTAATGCTAAAGTTGGACAAAATCATTCCACTAAAAAAAGTTTTATAGGAGCAAAAACTATACATTAGAATTTAATAATTTTTAGATCATTTTATATGTTATAATTTCCCGGTGTGCAGAATTCATTTATTTTTTTAATTTGACTCATTTTTCGAGGTTTCATTTCTATTTTAAATTCAAATTTTCAGCATTTCGAGAGATATTTTTTACTTATTTTAGAAGATTGTACTAATTTAACCTGTTGCAAACTGTATAAACAACGGAAACAATAATGTTTGCTTCAAATTAAAAATTTATTTACACGTGACTATTATAAACAGAAATGATAATTTCAAATTAAAATTAAATAATTGCGTATAAAAAGCAGTAACTTATTGAAAATTACTTCATAAGAACTATATTTACACACAGAGAAAGGATATTGTAAAGTAATAAATTCATTAACATGCGTTAGAAGTCTTAAATAGGAGAAATTACGTCACATTACACTTATTATGTAAAATGAACAAAAAATAATATTGTGAAACAGTTTAAATTTAAAAATTGCGCGAGAGATTTATTTGATATTTCGAGATGATCTTTTCCACTATTTTTGCTGGGACCGCACAAATAATATTTAATTTCTAACAAAAGTATTTTCACCTGAATATTAAAAAGAGAAAGAGAAGTTTGGTGAAAATTACGCCAGAAAGAACTTTCTTTTCACTTTGTTAAAAAATACCGGGACACAAAGACTTAATTCATTTTATATTAGCTTATTTTGAAATGTTTAATGATTTTATTTAATCAAAGACGAAAACAGTCATTGTATCTTTTAACAGCACCTGATTTTTCCTTAAAATTCCCCAATCAAAGAGAAATGAATAGAAACCCGTTTATAGGGAGATCGCCACTGTTTTTTAATTTATAATTCAATCTTTTAAAATCTTTTTAAAGCCAATCAGATTAGCGTGCTTTTAGAAAATGCAGTGTCTGAACGGGTGTTGGCGAGCATAGCTCGTAAGGGGCCGAGCCCCCTAGTATTATACAAAATGAAAGTGACACTGACTCGGAACCCGAATTAGAGATCTGCACGGGCCGGCCCGAAGCCCGAGCCCGGCCCGGCCCGATTTTCATTCACGGCACTCGGGCCGGGCCATACTTTTTTCCGAAGGGCTGGGCCGGGCCTAACTTAATTTTTCTGTACAGAGCCGGGCCTGGTTTCATTCCTAGTCTTCATGGCCCAAAATTTTCAGTCCTAGTTTTGAGCCAGCCCGTATGAAAATCATCGCCTCAGCGTGGCCTGGTCCATTTAAAGGTCAGTTAAATTAAGCCTGGCCCAAAAGTTTTTGCAAAAAATGCATACGTTTTTGAATCGCCATTATTCTATATTAAACTTTATTACATTATAATATAACATATATTTATAACATTAAACTAACATTAAAATTTATTATTTTTAAAGAATAGTAGATTTCTACGCACATTAAAATATAACTAAATTAAAATACAGTAAAATGTATGAAAAGGAACCTGCCTATGACGGAACCTTGTTTTAAACTGAAAAACGTGTTGATCCATGCAAAATTAATATACTAATAAGTAAGAAAAGAATATATAATACATTTACACTTGCTAAGAAGAGAACTCATCTATAACGCATTTTTTTTTCTCTTTTCTATGCAATTCCATCTTAGAAGATTTTACTGTATAGCATTTTTCCGATTTTTAACACTTCTAGACATGGAATATGGATTAACAGTATTAATGATGACTGAAACATTTACATACAAGAAATAGAGATTCATTTAAAAAAATAAATATCGCAGCCTGCTGCATGTCTATAAAAATAAAGATTATAAACATGAAAAAAAAGTTAAGATAAATATGTTTGGACAGAACTCCTCCTACGAGACAAATTTTTAACCAATTCGACAAAAAAAATCAATGTTTTGTAGAAGTTCACTCGGGCCGGGCCGAGATTTTAACTTTTTTCCGGCTCGGGCCGAACTTTTAATTTTTGCATCGGGCTGGGTCGGGCCGATTTTCTCTATGAGTCGGGCCGGGCCCGGGCCTGGAAATGTCAGCCCGTGCTGACCTCTAACCCGAATTGCCTTCAAATAATATGACTTCAAGTAATAACACTGAATTATCAAATTTTGACAAACAGAAGCAATTTCCAGTTCAAAGTTTTGTGCCATCGTCTATTAGTTTCATCGATGTTGAAAGCGTTGTACCCCCTTTTGACGGAAGTTCTTTTAGTGATATAAATGTCTGGTTCAGTAATTTTGACTATGTCACTAATATGCTTAATTTATCTGACTTTCATAAATTCATATTTTGTAAAAGATCATTACGAGGAAAAGCCCAGTTGTTAGTACAGACAGAATTTCATATCAATTCATATGACAAACTTAAACAACTCTTAATTTCAGAATTCAGTACCACTTATAATTCTGCTGAGTTACATGATATATTAAATAAACGAAAATTGCGAGAAAATGAATCAATAGAAGAGTATTTTCTTATAATGAAACAAATATGCTCGCGGGGTAACATCGAGGATTCCACATTAATGCAGTATATCATAAATGGTATACCCGACCCTGTTTCCAGAAAATCAATGTTATATGGATGCCAATCCATTGTAGAATTCAAACAAAAGCTCAAAATTTATGACAAAATTCGACATGATTATGAGAACACTAAATTTCGTAAAGTCAAACCTGAAATGCCATTGAAAGACACATCTTTTTGACCAAAATCTGATCTTTTTTGCTATAATTGTGGTTTGTCAAATCATAAAAGTAGCCAGTGCAGACATAAAGACAAAGGCCCTCGTTGTTTCAATTGTTCAAATTTTGACCATAAATCGGCTCAATGTGATCAACCGAGGAGGCCTAGAGCTAAGCCTGAACCCTCCAATGTTTCCACGGTCACGTTGAATACTTTCATGACTAAACAAGTCATTATTTCGTCTGTAAATGTTACATCATTGGTAGATACTGGCAGTGAAAGAAGTTTGCTAAAGGAAAGTATTTATTGCAAACTCCCTACAATCTCGAACTTTGAACATTCAACTATCACATTAATTGGATTAGGAAATACTATAATCAAACCCCTGGGTTTTTTCTCTATGGACATTATGATAGATGATTTTAATTATACAACTAATGTTTATGTAGTCCCAGATTATTCCATATCTTTTGATTTTATTATTGGTACAGATGTTATGCAACAAATTATTTTAACAATTTGTGGAAATAATATTTCGATGCAAAAAATCGAGAAAAATGACAATACGTCCAATAATTTTTTGATTAATGTTGCTCATGTGTTAGACGACATTAATCTTGATTTATATCATATTACCAATGAAACAATACGTTCAAAAGTTTTAGAACTTATTCAAAATTATTCTCCCAGAAAAATAAAGACAACTGATGTTAAATTATCAATTCATCTGGAAAACGAAACACCCGTCACTTGTCCTCCCAGACGCTTGGCTCCAATAGAGAAAAACTTCGTCGAAAAACAAATTTCTGAGTGGCTCGAAAAGGGAATTATTCGTAAAAGCACTAGTAATTTTTCATCACCTATTGTCCTAGTAAAAAAGAAAGATGGCTCATATAGATTGTGTGTTGACTATAGGAAGTTAAATTCTAAAACACATAAACAACGTTTTCCCCTCCCAGTAATTGATGACATTATTGATCAGTTGCATTCTGCAAAAGTATTTACTACTCTTGACCTTAAAAACGCATTTTTTCATGTCGAAGTAGAAGAAAATAGTAGAAAATATACTTCTTTCGTAGCACATTCTGGTCAATTTGAATTCTTATATATGAATTATGGCCTTAGCGATGCACCCTTAGTGTTTCAAAGATATATTTATAACGTTTTTTGGGACCTCATTAATGAAAAAGTACTTATTGTCTATATGGATAACTTCATAATACCAGCTGAAAACAAAGTCGAAGGACTCCAAAAATTACAACGCGTCGTTACAACTGCATCCGAATATGGTTTAGAGTTGAATCTCAAAAAATGCCACTTTTTACAGTGAGAAATTGATTTTTTGGGTTACCACATAAAAATGGTCAACTGCACCCATCTCCGTTAAAACTAAAGCTGTCCTTAATTTCCCAGAACCTAAAAGTATAAAAGATGTACATTCATTCGTCCGACTAACTTCATATTTTCATAAATTCATTCAAGATTACTCTTTAATAGCTAAGCCTAGTTCTTTAGAAAGGACACTAAATTTCACTTTGGTGACCAGCAACGAAATGCATTTAATCAGCTGAAATCCTTTCTTCAGGTCCTGTTTTAAGCATTTATAACTCTAGAAATGAAACAGAAGTTCACTGTGATGCATCTATTGACGGTTACGGAGCAGTCCTTCTTCAAAAGTCTTCCATTGACAATCAATTTCACCCTGTCTACTTTATGAGCAAGAAAACCACAGATGCCGAACGTAAATATTCGAGTTATGAATTAGAAGTTCTAGCTGTCATAGAAGCCTTTAAAAAATTTCGCGTTTACATTCTAGGTATTCCTTTCAAGATAGTCACAGATTGCAACGCATTCGCCCTTACTATGAATAAAAAAGATCTTTGCACCAAGATTGCTCGATGGGCTTTAATGTTAGCTGACTATAACTGTACAATTGAACACAGACAAGGTACACACATGCAACCTTGTCGACGCTTTAAGTAGAAATCCAATATGTATGATCATTCAAGATAGTTTTACTTCCAAAATCATACAATCACAGAATAGTCCAGTAGAAATAGCAGTTTGCCTTGCAAAAATTCGGGTAATTCTGATTTTCGGGTATTATGTATAGGTTGACCCTCTAATGAAAATACCAAGTTTTCGACCTTCTAGCCCTTGTGCGTTTTTTACTGTATCAAAAAAACCAAAATTTTTCAGCACTTTTCTCGATTATTTTGATTAACTCGATTTCAGTTCATTTTACAAAACAAATTATAATTACAATTTTGTAGAGGACGAAATTTTCTACAACATGCACTATTCATGTTTGTAAATTGACCAAATAGAAGGTGAGATATGGAGCCGGGAAAATGGGGTACAATTTGCAAAATTGGGAAAAAAAAAACAAATGACGTTACTTTTTCCTTAATAACGCATTTTTATTTTTTATATTTCCGTTTTAGGGATAAAAGTGTCGTAATAAACATTACAAAGTATGGAATATCCTACAAGTTTCATTCATTAGAACATTAATTATCTCTAACAGACTCTAAAATCAGAACAATGCATGGTTAAAACAGGAAAATACCGCCAGGCAAGTCACTAATTTGAAAACGATCTTTAATTTTTGATACCGAATAAATGAAGCAATTAATTATAGTATGTACAATAAAAAGTAATTGGAGAATAGTTTGGGGGTGGAGTGGTGAAATTAACTAAAATCCTAGTCAACAGATATAGGCGTCGCCCAGAGTTTTGGCTAAGAATCCGAAGTCGAAAGTAAAATTAAGTGCTGGGAATAATATAAAAAATACTGCAAATATAAATAAAATATAATTTAGAAATTTTAAAAAAGTAAAATGATTATACAGGACCGTAACTAGGGGGGTGGGGTGGGGGGGGGGGGCATATGCTTCATTCGCTAGAATGGAAGGCAAAGATGGCTAAAAAGGAAGTTTGTCGTATTTGTATTAATTTATCACAGAAATGTTTGTTAGTTAGTCAAAGTTTACATTAATGGTAAATTTATCTCACATTGAGAATATTATTCCCAATATAAAGAGAACCAACAATTATTCTTATGCACACTAGGACGGAAACCTGTATAAAGTGGAATTGTTGTCGGAATTTTTTGAATTCAACTTTAAATTTTAAAATAAAGCAATGGAGTTTATGAACTTATAGAATTCTGTATGTAAACTCACTTCCCGTAGGAGGGGGAGAGTGTGTGTGTGGGAGGGGGCAAAACCCATGTTTGTCCTAGAATGAAAAAAAAAACCTAGTTTCAGCTTAGAAGTATCGAATAAGAATAACTGTTAAAAATGAGTTTGGAAAACCCAAAATGGATGATTCTATACGTTAAAATTAATAGCGGAAGAAACATTGACAATTAATCAAATACATGAATATTATTACCGTAATTTCCCCCGTATAAGCCAAAGCTCAGATAACTCTGTTTTCTACCAGAATTTTAAAAAAATACTTTGTGACTTATGTGTGACTTATGACTGTGTGTGTTGAGCATTTATTTGACTTATTTTTTAAAAAACAATTTCTGGTTTGAAACAGATTTAACATACCAGCGGCTTATACGCAGGAAATTACAGTAAAAAACACTTTTCTAAGAGAGTCATTATGTCGGGAAAGAAAAATAAAGCACTGTTTTCGTCATTAAAAAAAAAATAATAATAATCTTTGTAGTTTACATTTAATTTACTAATTACCATTTAATTAATAGTAATATTTTACATTTTTGTAGAGGATAAAATTCTCTACAACGTGCACTATTTATGTTTGCAATTTGACCAAATAGGAGGCCAGATACAGAGCTGGGAAATAGGGTAAAATTTGCAAAAATCCACAAATGGCGGTATTTTTTGCTTTATTGCTCACTTTTAGTGCATTTCAGAATCAAAACAGTCATAATCAACTTTCTAGAGCATGAGTAGACCATGGTTTCATTTATTAGGTAATTATTTTTTGTAATAGACTTTGAAAATCACAGCAACGAGATTTTGTTTAAAAACAGGAAAAAGCTGGCTGGCAATTTAGTAATTTTAAAAAAGGGCTTTTTTTTATATTAAAAACACTAATTAATTATATCATGTACAAGATACTAATCAACAAATATATAGTAAGTATAGTCACTTTATATGTGTTTCCTTTTCCTGCTGTTTGACCCTGGTAGCCCGTCTATTGTACTTGACTCGATTGTTTGTTCTAGGTCGTCAAAGTCCTCAAGGTCCATTATAACATCAGGAGCGTTGCCACATAGTATAATAATATTAATATACTTAATTAATTGCCAATATTTCTTCCGCTATTACTTTTAGCGTATGGAATCATGCATTTTGGGCTTTCCGAATTCATTTTTAACAGTTATTCTTATTCGATACTTCCAGGCCGAAACTAGCTTTTTAAAAAAATTCTGGGGCAAGCATGGGTTTTGCCCCCGTTCTCCCTCCCTACATGCACACACACACACACACACACACACACACACTCCCCCTCCTACGCAAAGTGAATTTGCATACAAAATTTTATAAATTCATAATATATATTGCTTTATTTTAAAATTTAAAGTTGAATTTAAAAAATCCTGAAAACAATTCCACTTTATACAGGTTTTTGTCTTAGTATGCATAAGCATAATTGCTGGTTCTCTTTATGTTGCGAATAACATTCTCAATGTGAGATAGATTTACCATTAATGTAAACTTTGACTAACTAATAAAAATTGGGGTGACAAATTAATACAAATACGACAAACCAAATCTTCATTTTACGCCCTCTTTGCTTTCCATTCTGGCGAATGAAGCATACCCCCCCCCCCCTTCTGTAGTTTTGGTCCTGTATAATCATTTTACCTTTTTAAAATTTCTAAATTCTTTTTTATTTATATTTGCAGTATTTTTTATATTATTCCCAGCACTTTACTTTCGACTTCTGATTCTTAGCCAAAACTCTGGATGACACCTATATTTACCGACTAGGATTTTAGTTAATTTCACCCCCCTCCCCCAACTATTCTCCAATTACTTTTTATTGTACATACTATAATCAATTAATTGCTTCGTTTATTCAGTATCAAAAATTAAAGATCGTTTTTAAATTACTGATTTGCCAGGCGGTATTTTCCTGTTTTAATCATAAATCGTGTTTTTTCTGATTTTACAGTCTGTTAGAGATAATTAATGTTCTAATGAATGAAACTTGTAAGATATTTTATACTTTACAAAGATTACTGCGGCACTTTTGTTCCTAAAATGGAAATATAAAAAATAAAAATGTGTTATTAAGGAAAAAGTAACGTCATTTGTTTGTTTTTCCCGCTTTTTGCCCATTGTACCCCATTTTCCCTGCTCCGTATCTCGTCTCCTATTTAGTCAATTTACAAACATGAATAGTGCATGTTGTAGAGAATTTTGTCCTCTACAAAATTGTAATTATAATTTGTTTTGTAAAATGCACTGAAACCGAGTTAATCAAGAAAAATCGAAAAAAGTGCCAAAAAATTTTGGTTTTTTGGATATAGTAAAAAACGCACAAGGGCTAGAAGGTCGAAAACTTCGTTTTTTCATTAGAGGGTCAACCTATACACTATACCGAAAATCAGAGTTACCCGAATTTTTGCAAAACAAGGCCCTTTTTAGGGCTATTTCTACTGGACTAGAACACTGACGAACATATACAAGCCATCAAAGAAATTTTGAAAACAAAGCCATATGACAACTATTTCCATAAAAATAATGTTCTCTATAAAAATCATAAAGGTATCGATCTGGTAGTTGTGCCGGATGAAATGCAGCTAAATGTCATTAAGCACGTTCATGACAAAGGACATTTTGGCCGTAAACGCTGTGAAGAACTCCTTAATGAAGAATTTCTCATCCCTAATATGTCAAATAAAATTGATAAAATTATAGCAAATTGTGTAACATGCCTTTTGTATAATCGCAAAAGAGGAAAACAAGAAGGTGAATTACATCCCTTACCTAAAGAAGAGATTCCTCTCCAAACCTACCACATTGATCATTTAGGCCCTCTTGAAAGAACTAACAAAAATTACAAACATATTTTGTCTTTAATAGATGCATTTACTAAATTCGTCTGGTTGTATCCCTGTAAAACCACTTCTGCTACCGAAGTTATATCAAAGCTACGACAACAAAGTTATACTTTTGGCAATCCTTCCACCATCATTAGCAATAAAGGTCCTGCTTTCATTTTTTTGCTGATTATTGTCAAGATGAAAATATAAGGCACGAGACAGTTACAACTGGTCTTCCCCGTGCCAATGATCAAGTAGAACGACTTAATTCCACCATAATTTCTGTAATCTCTAAAATGTCCAAAGACGAATTGACCAAATGGTTTAAACATGTTTCGAAAGTTCAACAAGTCATTAATTCAACAAGTCATTTCTTTTTCCCCTAAGAACAGTTACTGGTTTTTGTTTTTGTTTCTTTTTCAGATTCTATTTTAGCACATGTCGCTGCGGCAGCTCCAGATGTCAGGAAGGCCGCATGTGGGGAATTTCGTAAGAACACCTGCATGAGACTGAATGTCCCTGACTCCGTATTTCCGCTTCGAGATTAAAAGGTAATGAAGCAAGCTGTGTGAAGTGGAAATGCAGGAAAAAGAAAATGGAACAAGAAAGAGTTCGGACGACGCTTGTTTTGTTCAAAGAATCAGAATACTTTCGACACTACAAAATGGAAGATTTAAACGATGTATGGAAATGCTAGAAATATTCAATGACGTTAATAAAAGAAGCCTAAGTTGTTGCTTTAAAGCTGAATATAGATTGAAAAGAGTGTTTTTAACTGTATTTTTGTTTTGTCTTCGTCTCAATAAATGTCAGTGTTCGTCTTGGAAGTGCGTTGTGATTTATGAATAGAGTCTCATCCCATATATATATATATATATATATTTTTTTTTTTTGGGGGGGGGGGGGGGGGGTAAACGATAAAAATACAATTACAAAGTGTTATTAAAACAAATTAGTGTTATTTCAATAGTTGCAGCAGACTTTTTAATTACGCAGTTTTGATGCATATTTTTTGCATTTTTGTTTTATTAAGAAATCTTAATTTTGTTATGGTATATTAGCCAGAAAGCCTGGTTTACCCTGAAGTATTGTACATGCTAATAGTGTGTTTATTAGAACAGAAACTAGCCGAACTTTGCTCATCTAAACGCTTCCATATTGTCAATTATTTTTTATCAGTTTTTCAAATTTTAAGTGATAAACACAATTTTTACCTACAATCCTAGGACGGGCATTTACACTAGTCTTATATGTCTAATATAGTAATCCACATTTTTATCTACTATAAATGGATATTTTTCTTAATATGTTATGTATGTTTAAAATAACATACTTTGAAAACAACATTTATCTCAGTAGCTAATTTTTAAAGTTTAATTTCTATGTTTTATTAAGTAGATCATAAATATAATTTCTTTCTTTTTTTTTTTTTTTTAAACTCCCCAAAACAAGAAATTTTAATTAAAATAATTAAAATACATTTTCTAACAATATTTTTATGCGTTATTTATTATGTATCTACCTTTTTCTCAATATATAATTTTGGGCCAAATCACTGCTAGATAATAATTTATGTTACAGCAAATATTTGACTAACTGGCCAGATACAGTATATTCGCTGGATATTTGTTGCATCCCTAGATAATACTTATAAATTGTTCTAACAATATTTGTTATAAAAAAAACATTTGGACACACTGACATATTCTACGACTTTAAACAAATGAACATGCCACAACAGAGCTCCATTTATATGTAATAAATAAATAAATAAATAAATATATATATATATATATATATATATATATATATATACATATATATATATATATATATATATATATATATATATATACATATATATATTAGCTTGTTGTACATATGACATTTAATGCAAATATTTTTATGATGAATCATTGTGTTGGAATGATGATGCAACAAAATGAGGTGACACAAATTGAGTATCTTTAATCTTGCCTCCAATGTGAGCTCACATGCAACACATTCTACTGACTATTTCAAATTTTTGTGAATTCTGTGTTGTTGCTTATGAAAACTGTAAAACTTTCATTTCATTTTTATCCAAAAGTGGTCGAAAGAGTTAGAACTTTTTATTCAAAGGCAACAAAATGTTACCTGATTGATTGACTTATTGTGCTCTTTTCAGATCTTTGCAAAGGACACTGACAGAGCTTCGCGAATACCAGAAACAGCATGAGTACTGGTTAAGACAACATGAGAAACTTCTCAATGAGCAAGCACCCCCTGAAGTAAAACTTGAACAAAGATTAGAATATGAAGAGCAGAAAATTCGGGAAAGTCTTGACGGTAGAGGTATGGGATCCTGTGCACATTCTGAACAATGTTGTGGTGTTCCAATTTTATTTACAGTTATACCACCTTCTTGAGATGGTATATCACTGTTTGTGATTTTTTATTGCCAAAGAAAAAAATTTTTGGCAATATTTTATCCTAGATCTAATTTTAAATTAGCTTTATCTCCATGGTATTTTAAATTTTTTTCTTGTGATTTACCTTTTATGAAATTGTGTAGCCATGATGAATACAAATTACATTTTAAAAAATTATGTGGTGTAAAAAAAAATTATATTATAAGATTTATTTTGGAAAGGTGATAAAAAAGAAATATCACAAGATTTTATATTTTGCTCAGAAAAAAATTCCCATTGCACTGAAATTTTTTCTGTTATTTATCTTTTACTTGGTTGAAAATATTTAAGTCGTATGCATGTATATTGATTTTTTCAAGAATTCTAAATGAATATTAGATTGCCATGTTCAAAGTATTTTAAGTAGAATATTTATACTCGGTATCAAATGATTTTTTGTGTGTATTCTTAATTTTTTATTTCCTTTCTGCAAAGCTCACTTTCTCTAATCATTTAGTGGATAGTCTGACTTTATTCCTATTTAGAATTTTGTTTTAATAAGCATGTCATCTTTATTTCTTAACTATGCTTTCAACTTTTGTTTTTGTGATTTAAGTGTTAAATGCTGATAGAAGTCTTCATGTGGAAGAAATAAGAAGTTAGAGCAATTGTAATTGTTGGACTCCATGCAGGGTGGTTTGCTAATAAAATTACAGACTTCAATAAAATGCTGATCCTCACATCTCCACATCAGTAAAAAATAAATAAATAAAAAATTAGATCCTAGTCATACATCCTGGTCTCATGCAATCTTTGCGCACCTTATATTTTTTTTCTTGTTGGTATGGCAACCTCAGCATCTTACACCTTCTTTACATTTTTAAAACAATATGGAATGGGATGAAGTTTGCAATTTCCTTAGTGGTTTGTCCTGTGTTCAGTCCAGACACTGTGGTTGCTGTAACTTTATATTCCTTCAACATGGTGATTAGTCTCAGCTTTTGACACATTTATTTCTATTTGAAAAAAATAAATAAATAAATAAATAAAGGTTAAATTTTAACCTTAAGAATAGTTGTAGTTTTTCAATATTAATAAGAAGCAAATAAAAAAAAAATAAATAAATAAATAGTAAAAAAAAATCCAAAGCTATTGCCAATTTATCATAGGCACTTGTATATTTCATCAAAGAAATTTTTTGTGATAATTTAAAGATAGATAAATATTCAATACATATATTTTTTAATTTTAAGTTATTAATTATTTCTGCATGTGAATTTCATAATTTACTGCAATGGAATACTTGATATTGCTAGAAAGAAAATCATGCTTGAATCTCAGAAAAAATGTATTTATTGTTATGAACACAACTGTATTATTTTGTTTATATATGATCTCATATTTCAGAAATGTGCTCAATTATACTTAATTATCAACCAGAAAATCAACATCAGTTGTGAAGATTAAATCTTCTAAAGTTAACTTATCTTCATTTCAATTTTTTTTTTTTTGTTCTTAATGAAACTATTATGTTTAGTGGTGATGTGTGATCATACATTTCTGAAATGAATTCAGTATTAATCATCTTCAAGAAGAAAAATAATCTTATCATTACATAGAATTCCTGCACAAAATGTCTAAAATGTGGTGACAACTCTTTAAAAATTAATCTTTTTTATTTATGAATCTGCATTGATGTAATGTTTTATCTAAAAACAGTTATAAAGTATTTCAGTTTTTCAATGTTGTGATAGTAAGATAGTGAGAAAATAATCACTGCTATATTGTTAAATCCTTCTAATTACTCTTTTACAAGTTTTCTAATGTATTTAAAAAGTCTTTTTGCATTCATTTAAATTTCTCTTTCTTGGAAGATTGAGTGTGTGGGAGGGGGAGGGGGGGGGGAATTATGTCATTTCAGATTTCTTATTTTTATAACATGTTTTTATTATATATTCTAAAGATCCTCCAAAAGAATCTGTGATAAATTTGTGATACTGCTTGTTAAATGTGTATTAACAACTTTTTAAAAAAAGGCTATTTTGCTAATTAAGAATAACGTGTAGTACTTTAATTCTTGTAAATTGGTCTTTGAAATATTGAAATCACTTGTATTTTTAACTATTTTTTTTAATGTTTTATTAAAAATCATTTATATGAAACTTATTTATTTCTGCAGTACTTTAAAGGCTTTGTCCAACAGAAAAAAAAAAAAAAGTAATCTCATGTAATGTTTGATGTTTAATTTTAAGTTTAATTTGGCCACTATAAGTATTTCAATAACAAATAACATCTTATATTTTTCATTATTTGCTGATATATATATTTTTTAATAAGCTTGAAAAGGAAAACATAATTTATAGAATTTATCTTTTATGTTGTTTAGCTTATGTTTGCATTTATCTTTTTTGTCTAGGTAAAAGAAATAACTAAATAATTTTATATTTATGTGTATTTACTTAATGAGCATCATTTCATAAATAATGCACACTGGTGATTAATCTATATATATATATATAATTTTGTTTTAGAGAATAATATTTTTATATAACCTTGTATATAACTTCTCGAAAGCAATGAATCCATCAACATCTTTATCAATTTGTTATATTGTTAAGGATGTCACTTTTGTTCCTGGTAACAGAAAGTTCGAGACGGGAGACAGGCGTCGCAGATTTTGTTTTTCTCGTTTGCAGATTATTTTTCTATCGAACCTTTATTTTGCTTTATATCATGTTTAGCTCTTTATTACTTAATACAAAACTTTAAGATTATTATTAGTAAAACTAATAAAATGCATAATAACAAAGGTAAGCTATCGTTTGATTAATTAATGCTTCAATTCTAAAATATTTTACCTGCAGACTATTTTCTGCCCCTGAAGTATCTGTTGCAGACACTTGGAGAATTTTTTTCTACTGGGCTTTTGTTTAGACTTCTCATGGTTTGAATAAACTCTGTAAAAAGCTCTTCGAAGGAGGAAAAATATTCTGTATGGTGTTTAAGATTGTGAAATTTGCATTTTATTGTACTTTTTCAGCATGGAAATTGTAGATTTACCCATTGGCAATATGCATTATCTTATAAATTTAATAACCCATTTTTTAGTCCCCTAATTTATTGCTGTTTCCATTTTTTGTAAATGCTGTTAGATTAGTTATTGATCTAAATTTAATTATTGGCTATACAAATTAACAAAGCAACTGCATTTTAGATACTTTGCAACATAAAAAAAAAAAAAAAAAAAAAAAAAAAAAAAAAAAAAACTTGATTTATTAATGTTATGAAACAAAATCTGAGTTAACTTGGGATATGGTTGGTATGTTAGTTGGTTAAGAAAAATGTGAATAAGTTCTGAGAAGATCAAAATGCAAATAATAAGTTACTTAAAAAAAATTAACCTGTTAATTAAAATGTTGAATAATGTGATTGAAGTTTTGGCAAAAGAAAAAATAAAGATTTTTTAATTTATTGTAATCTGACAATTCCAACATTTCATTTTCTTGTCAAAGGTAACATTTTATTACGATTTGGCACAATGATGATCGGCAGTATGAACTCTGCATAGCACTATTATTGTGACAAATATTGTTTGATAATCACGAATAAATGTCATTTTCTCATCTTTAATTATGTTTTGAACCCTGTCGTTTCAAGACCTTTATATCTGACTTTTAAACATCCACCAGTTAAAAGTGGGGTGATAACTTTCTCAATGACTTTGAAAGTGTTTGTGATGCTACAGGAAAATAAAGTTGATATGGAACACAAATGATGCAGGAAATGCATTATTTTATTAATAATTTGATTATGCTTGTTGCTACTATCACTTTAATTAATGAATGAATTTAGCTAAATTTTTATTACTCATTGTCCAAGTTATCATTGACAGACTATATGGTGAAACATATTTTATTGTGCGTTTCAAACAACAATGCTCTTACCTTGTGCATTATTTATGAATTGACTGAACTTTGTATGCAAATTAGAGGCAAGCTTTATTCTTTGAATAGTTAGTTTTGTATTTTTTTTCTTTTATGAATATTATCTTGCAAAAAACAGTAAAATTTACTCAGTTTTCTAATATTTCTAATATAAATAAATGTTAGGGTTTTTATTCATTTGAATAAAGTTTGATATTTGTTTTGAAATAGTGAAAAATGAAAGCATGGTTTGTTTACATGTCTTGCTTGAGCTGGGGTGGAGTGACTCTGCATGGAAGTTATTTTAAATAGTATTTTCTGTCTTGTCTTCTATTTTTTAAAACACTTATTACTTGAAACATTAACTTAAAAAAAATAATAAGATATTGTTTAATTAAAGACTTTTTACACCCAGACCACAAAAGATAAACCACCATAAAGGATTTAAAAAAAGTGTTGATAGCGTTATGTTTTGTTTTTCAGTAATGAAAGATATTGTATTAATTTTGTATATGTGTGTGTATATGTGTGGATGCATGTAATATTCAATATCTTACAATTTTCATAAATTGTTTTTGTTTTCTTGCAGCAGACATTCTGCTTAATAACCTGATTTGCTTCTTAAACATTTAAAAAATAAAATAAAATTTATTAAAAGGGATGTTTACAAATGGTCTAGCTTAAATATTTAAATTTAGTGCATAATTGGTTCTGTTGTGTATTTTCTATATAAATACAGGGTTGTCAGTTTTTGTTTTACTAAACTGGGAATTTTAGCATGTGAAGTACAGTTAATTACATTGAGCTGAAAAAAGTGCAACAAATTTAAACATTTCAAAATGGTTATTTTAGGAAACAATTCAGTGCGAATTATTTTGTGATATGACTAAGTAGGAACTATGAAATTGTTTAGCTATCGAAATAAAAGTGTGAAACTAGTAAATATCATTCAAAGTAAATAATTAACTGTATTATGTAATAGAACTTTACTTCTAGGAAAGCTTCTTGATGTACATTCGTGGAAAAAAAAAAAGTAAACACCCCCTACTAACTCCTCAACAAAATACCGTAGAAGAAAGTTAATGGTACCGAACGATTGGAAATAAAGTCTACTTTTAAATGATTTATAAAAAAATTGCTTAGAGGGCCATCTACATATTAAAACGAACCATAACTTTGTTTTTTTCAATATCAGTACACAATTCTGACAGCATAAATGAATTCTACACCATTTAATTAGCCTAAAAACAAATTTTTATGCAATTTGTACCTTAAGTTTCCAAGAAATTAATTATTTTAAAACGAACGTATTTTAAGGGCTGTATCCAAATTGAAGTTCGGTACTCGATTGTTAACCGAGAGAGCCCCCTTCTTGATCAAGGCACCTTAAGGGTGTATTCCGATCCAAACTGCTTATTTTCTGATTCATTTTAAAATTCATTTTTGCTCTCAAACGCATCAAACTTTGAAATTCTCTTATTTAGAAACTATATAATGTGCGGTGCTTCTTAATTTTTTGATAAATGCAGAAAATACTGTAAAAAACGCTGTCAAAGTTGGCATTTTGAACCGAATTTTCCAAAGCGGGCGATCTGGGAATGAAAAAAATGGTCATACTGAGAAAATAATTGTTTAAAAATCAAATTCTAATTAATTGAGCTGAAAATGAAATCACACGGCATGTTAAACATGTCTTCAGAAATCACCCCAGCAAGTTTCATGTTTTTACTTTTAAAAATGAGTCTGAAAATGTCTCAGAAAATTTCGAGCTGTTGAGGGTGGAAAAATATTTTTTTCGAATACACCTTTAAGCGTCATTCAAACAGTCAGTGAAGTCTGCTAGATTACAGGACAGCATAAGAAATTTCAAAATATCTAGTCACTTCTATCATAGATGGCCCCTTAAACCATCATTTTGCCGTTTTTTAAGCTTTATTTGAAAACTACTTGGAAGAAAAATGTGAAATTTTGGATTTCCATAAAGCAGAACTTAATAAATCTAAATCCATCAAAAAAATTGTAGGTTACAATTCATAATTTTTTCGAATATTAATTTCATAATTCATATCATAAAATTATAAAAATTGCAAATTCAATGTACTTATGTACATTAATATTATTGCTACGCAAAAAATTAGCACATTAGGAGCACAGTATCAGGAGAAATAAATAAAAATATGAAAATGTAATTTAACATTAGAAGCACTAAATTTTGAATGTTTATAATTAAAAAACTTATTATTCAAATGACTTGAAATTCGGGTTCTAGGCATAGTTTGAGCCGGAGATTTGAAATATCTCGTTAAAATTGGGTAATTGCCATTAAAAAAAAAATGAAATTTGGATTCGTTTTAATATGTAGATGGCCCCCTAAGCAAATTTTATATACATCATTTAAAAGTAGATTTTATTTCCAATCGTTCGGTACCAGTAATTTTCGTCTACGATAATTTGTTGAGGAGTTAGTAGGGGATGTTTACTTTTTTTTTTCCACAACTGTATCTTAGTGTGTTTGTGAGTATGAGATGCAAAATGAAGTAATTCAGTTTTTATCACCAAAAGTGAAGATTTTTTTTTTTTTTACATTTACTTTAAAAAATATCAATTTGCCATCAAATTTAAAGTTGAAATCTAAAAAGAAATTAACTTATATACCTCTAATATAATTTTCTGGTAATGTCTTAAAATATTGATTTCATTTCTATCCTACTAAATTTTTTGAATTTTCCACATTTACATTATCAGGTGGTTTCAATAAATTCAACTCCTGATATGCCTTCACTCTTTGGTGAAACTCTTTTCGAAAAGAAATTATGTGCTATGTGTTGCAGGCTTGAACAATTTTTATTATGGAAAAGTGTGAAAACCCAGATACCAAAAGATGTCAAAATTCCTTCGGCCGTTTATCCAAATTTTTGACAATGTGAGTAATCAGCCAGTGATATTATGATATTAATAGATATAATGAAAATAATAATGAGAAAACAGCTTGTGACTCAATGGTCAAAAAAAGGTTGACAGTGGTCAAAAAGGGGGGGGGGGGAGGGGGTTCATAACTCTTCAACAACTTTTCAGAATCCTTTGGTATGGTCGGGAGGGGGTTTGCCTAGTGACTAAGAAACCTTTCCTGCTGACCTCAGGGAGTGAGGTCGGCTGAGTGAAATGTAATTGAGGTAAGACATTTGAGAAAAGTTTGATCAGAGATTATTTGTTGTTTGGGAATAGCTGTTTCACTCAAGACATTTAAATTTAGCCTAAATAAAGCATAACTTTTTTAAACGGTTATTTCATTCTTTTTATTTTTTTTTTATTTTTTACTTTTTGGTATTTAAAATATTTTATTGATGCAGTTTTCACAGTCATTTGGCATATTTTAGCAAGTGTAGTTTGGGCACATGATTAACTCTGTTGTTCTAACTCAACTATACCGTTGTAACCATATTTTTTATTTGAAAGGATATCTGCCGATATATCACCTGCATCCAGCTAATGGAAAGTATCTTAAAAGATTTATTAATAATTCATTTATAAAAATATTAAAATGTTGTATTGTCATCGGAAAGAACCCTTTGTACATAATTTTTATAATTCTAGCATATCAGGAAGGGAGTAAAAAAGTTGATTACAAAATTACATCTTTACATACATAAGCCAAGTCAAGGTAAATAAAAGTTAAAATAGTTTTTTTTAGAAAACACTTTTATGAGCATTCAATGTTTATTTTAAAAATCAGTTCAAATTTCATGTAGTCCCATAATATTTCCATTACAATATCTTAATTTTGCGTGGCTTTCAATTACTGATAATTTACCAATCGATTTACGCTTGATAGAAAGTACAAACTCGTGAATTTGTTTAACATGTTCAGGATCATGGGTGCATATATGCAGTGTCAAAAAGTGCTTACAGCACTTGAGTTTGATACGAGTAAAAAAGAAAAGCAAAATTGATTTTATTTAATTACGACATTTTCATAATTTACAAAGTTAAGTCAAATAATTAATAAAAAGTGATGCCAAATGAATAAAATTCGTGTAAAAGATGCTGGCCCTGAACGAGTTAAAAAATTATCATTTTTGCTCTGTTTCTTTTTTAAGATATGGCAACAGAAAAGTAAAAAAAAAAAAGTTATTTAAACTATCTATAATTTACATTTTTTTTCTCAATTGATAATCATTATTTAATTAATACTGGCTAGTGTAGCAAACTGATGTGTTGCATTGTATTGAATGAGATCTTTCAATATTTGGAGAAAAAAAAATCTTAATTTATTTCTACATTTGGGAAAGGCTTATAATATTAATTTTATTAAATTTCTGCGAGTTAATTTTGACAAATTTCTTCAAGGAATTACTGACAATATAAGTTGTTATATAATATATGTTGACAATATATAATATATGTTGACAATATAAATGACAATATAAAGTTACAAAAAATATGTTTTTTAAATTACCTGATTTTAATCCAGTTATAGTAATAAGAAAATGGTGACACACAGACTATAAAACCCCATTCACTGAGAGGATTTTAAATAAAAATTTGCAGAGCTTGCCATTATTTCCAAGCTAATATTTGTTTACTTTCTATCTTGTCTAAGTAACCTTGTCCAGGCGAGTATCACCAACTTCTATATTGTGGATTGCTATGGTTTGGACAAAAACTTTTCAATTGACCATATACCCTGTATGTATGTTCAGACTCTATGCTCAAAACTCCATGTTCTATCACTGTCCATTCGTTTATATTTTAAACAAATTCTGAAGGTAGTATTTTACATGGATCAATAAATACAGTAATCCTTTAACTTTCACGACAGTTAGGTACACGGAAACCTCCGCGAATGTTGAGACTATCTTCCCGTGCATAAAAGGGGTTAGGTTTTAAGATTTTGTTTTAATGGAAAAAAGTAATCGAAACATAAAAAAATTATTTATTAAGCATTAAAAAAATGCATGCTGTAAATAAATTTGAATAATTATAAACATATTGTACAAAGTTTAGCTGCTAATTGATGGCTGAAAAAAATTATTGATATATGATTGTTTGAAAGAACACATCTTTTGTTTATGAATTTCCCATATAAGGAAAAATTGCGGTCTCGATTTTTCTTTTAAATTTCAGACTCCACACCAGTTAAGGATCACATTTTATTGCTTTCTCAACAAGTTGTTGTTGAAGTTTTAAAGTTTCCTATACAATTTTTGCAGAAAAACTTTCAGTGGCAATAAAAATTTTGAATTTTAGAAAATTTAGGATTGTTTCAGTTTTAGCATCAATTTATTTTTTCAGGTTCCTAGGAATTACTGACCTATATTTTGCTTTAATATAAGGGTTAAAGTTCTCAGAACTTAGACTATACAGTACAATGCAGCTGTCTAGTGCCAAATAGTTTTATGTAATTGGTATAATAAAGCGAGTTTACTTTGTAAAAAAATATTCTTTATGAAGCAAAATTCGCGAATAACCAAGTTAAGTATTCGCGAATGTTGAAATGGTCTTCATTTTTTATTTTGCGAATAATTAAAACTCGCGAATGTTAAGGGATTACTGTATTAAAAATTTTCAGCTTTTTAATAATAATTTTAGCAAACGTGGAACTATTACATTCTTTAAAAGAGAGTGGAAACTAAAAATCTATAAATCGATTTGTTCAAACAAAACAAAACAAAAATAAAGATATTTGTTCACCATTTTGAATTGCAGATAATATCACATTATTTACTATTTTATTTTATTTTTATCACAAAAGTGGAGTAGTTGTCATTTTTAGAGAAACTTAATTAAAAGTTACAAAAATATTAATATCATGGAAACTAATTGAAATTTTAAATTTCTGAGATCCTATATGACATTCTCGGATCCATATTGATAACTGATGTTAATTTCATCCCACTACAATCCATATTCTAAGAGGAAGAAATTTGAAACACAGATAGACAGCCAGATTTTAATATAATAGATTCAACTATTAATTGCTAAGGATATTTAAAAAACAAATTATTCCTTGTTTTTTATACATTTTTTCTACTTCTTAATATTAAAAATATTCTGTTGTTGTGAAATAGTTTCACAGCCACTTGGTATAATTTGGTGAGAGTGGTTTGATGCATAATAAATGTTGGTGTTTTTGTAACTGATAAACAGTTGATAAACATATTTTGCTGATTTATCAACTGCACCCTACTATCTGAGAAAATGCCTTAAAAGTAATTTATTAATTTATAATTAAGTTCTAAATCTATTAAAATGTTGTAATGTCATCGAAAACACACCTGTATACATAATTTTTATAATTCTAGCATATCATAAAGCAAGTGAATAATCGATTATAAAATTTATCTTTACATACAAGTTAAATAAAAGAATGTAAAAATCAGGATATCTGGCAACCCTGTAAATGTATTAATTTATGGTAAATGATAATGTATTAGAGCATTTTGATATATTTTTATTTCTTTTGATTTTTTAAATTGTGTGAAGCTCTTATATATATATATATATATATATATATATATATATAATTGTAATTTTAGATGAAAATTTCCTTAATGTGAATGAGGAAATTTTTTAAGAAAAGTGTTTTATTCATTGGCATTTCTGAGTTTTCTTCTTTTTTCCCCTTATTGCTTCCTATTGAATTAAGACTCTTTTCTTTTAGTTTCTGTAAACCTGTATTAAATTTCCCTTTAAATTTGTTGCTGTAGGCATTGCATGTATATATTTTGTAATGTATGTTCTTTATGCTTTTTAAATTAATTAATTGAATTTTTGAAAGAAATTTTGTTTTGCTGTATATTATGCATGATATGTTTCATTATATGGAATTATTGAAATTAAAGAGCTTTTTCATGTAGTTTTGTTTTCTGTTTGATTTATTTTGCTTTGCATTTAGTTTGCTTTTCCATTTGCTGGTTCTGCATTCATCAATTAAAAAAAAAAAAAAAGAAATCATTGCTTATTATATTACCTATTTGCTGAAAGCTTAGTATTTATTTATTTAATTTGTAATTAAACTTGTAAATTCATTCACAGGGTAATTCCAGTTATCATAACAAAAACTTTTAACAGGTAAATAAATGGAAGACCCGATTTTTAGGGTTCTATACTTAAAAAGTCATTTTAAGATCCCTCATATGTCTGTCTGTCTGCCTGTCTGTCACAGCCGTTTTTCTCTAAGACTTTGGAATGTTCAAACTAGGCAGCAGAATTATAAAGGCTATATATATACATATTTATAGATTAGAGCCATTCACAAATGTTTTTTGCAAAAATTTATGGGAGACTAATTAAGTTACTAAAAAACAGTTTTTTTTTTCTTTCTAATGTTGTGTGGGGTATTGTTTGAAAGATCTCATAACACCAAACTCAAAAATATATTTGTTTAAA
Source organism: Maratus speciosus (assembly GCA_963932465.1). Taxonomy (NCBI): domain Eukaryota; kingdom Metazoa; phylum Arthropoda; class Arachnida; order Araneae; family Salticidae; genus Maratus; species Maratus speciosus. The sequence continues at coordinate 284,240,253 of OZ010792.1, forward strand.
TTGTAGGTATTACATTTTCAGAGATATCTTTGAAAATGCAAAAATATGTTTCGCCACCCTTATTTCTGAATCTACTGAAACTAAACTTATGAAAAAATAAGGGGTAGTGGTAGTTTATCTAAACCTTGCAAGAAAACTATTAAGATTATCATAGGTTACATAGTTTTTGAGAAAATCTCATTTTTCTATTACACGCATATTTCACTTTGCAGGTTCTCAGCAAGGAAGTTACGGGGTACTCCAGATATATATCGATGCAGAATCATCCAAAGGTTGTTAATAAGGATTTTTTAAATTAAAAGTAATTAGCTGAGGTATTAATTGAAAATCTATCTATCTAGAAAAACACTGCACAGACCAATGCGCTGTTGGAACTTTGTGACCTACTTTCAAAGCATGCTTGGCACATTAAGTAAGATGAATTATAGTGATAAATAGTGAGCGTTTTTCATTTATTGAAAATTAATTCATAGAATAATTCCATGACATTAAAAGTGAGTAGCAATAACTTATTCTTTTAGCTACAATTTTTTTTTTAAATAATGCAGTTAGTAATTAATAAATTTATTGAACAGAACTCTTTGTGCTCAAGCAAAACTCACTCTTGACTTATTATTTTTATTATTAATACTAGGTAACTAACTCTGCCTTCTATTAACTATGCTCGCCAACCCTCTTTCAGATCTCAGTCTCTAAAAACATACCAATTTGCTCTATTGAAAAAAAAAAACATGCTGCAAATGTAGAAACTCAATAGCCACTTGAAAATAAATATTATAAATATGATTATAAGATATGGACACAGTGAATGAACTAAGCATTCAAAGCATTTTTAATTTAATAAAATATCATTCCCTATCACCTCCTTCCAAAGAAAAAATCTGAGTAAAAGAAACTGATATGTTTGCAGAAGTTAGATCTGAAAATTGAAATGCCAGTAGCTAGCCGACCTTTTTAATTTAGTAAGTTCTTTTTCACAATCTTAAATCTTTTGTAGAAATGACATGCACCCTTTAAAAATAGTAATTAAGTTTTTAATTGCAATTAAAAATTCAATTACAAATCTTAATTCTTGTTGAATTAAATGAAATTAAAATTAAGTATATTAAAATTCCTTGTGTAGATTAAAATAGTTAAATGCTAAAATTGTTCACTTAAAATGTAGTGTTGTGAGACTAGCCATGAGCTCTAAAAATATGAGTCAAACTATTTAAAATTTTGAGAACTTTCTCGAAGAAAATAGTAGCTAATTGCTTATTTTTTTTAGTCGCAACATGCTTTCGTTTAGTTGGCATGTGGTGACCTGGTATTTTGAGGTCTAGTGGAGGTTAAACCATTATAATAAAATATTTAAGTTTTCCTAATTAATAAAAATGAATGCTTCATTTTAAATATGACTACATTTTCACCAGCTGAAGCTTTAAAATTTAGGGTTTATAAATGAAAAGGCATGCAATCTACTGAATGTGGGACGATTTTCATATATAAAAAATATATAGTTGATGTATTGATATTCAAATATTTTTATTCTTGCCCTTTTTTTTTTAATACAGAAACAGGAGAGATAAAACCAGTTAATTGTATTGAAAATAAAATAAATGAATGTTTCGAATAATTTTTAAGAAACAAAAATAAATGCTTTTTGTCAAGCATGACATAATTTTTGACAGTGAACTTTCTCCTTTATGTACTTATTATCTGTGCTCCATGTATCATTAACCCTCTTACGAACAAGCCCTGTTAATATGTTCATTAAGCTCCAGGTTTCACTGCAATATAAGCATCGTTTATATTATTATAATTCTATTGATTTAATGCATTTTTAATACATTGAGCAATGATTAATACTCGCAAGCATTACATTTATATTTGTAATTAATTTTTTTTGTATAATTTTGAAAGAATCATCTTTTTTTAGTATTTAAAACAAAGTATAGAGAAAACTACTTACAATTTTGCCCTTTTGCTAGACTTTCAAAGGGTTAAGAAGTACTTCAATCCATAAAAATGCATATACTCTATATAGCCATTAATCACCGGACACTTTTAATTTTAGAAATAGACAGTTAAGGGGCCAATAAAAAATCAAAGAAAAATAATAATATTTGGGATCACCCTGTAATTTAAAATGCATGAAATGATCTGTTGCTACAGCATACAAATACAGTACAGAACCATTTATCCGGAATGGTTGGGGTGAGATGTATTCCGGATAACTGGTTGGGCATTAAAGCAGTATCCATTTGATAATTTTTATGGAATATATCTGGTTAGGACATTATTTCTGATTTTAAATTATTAGATTACTTGGATTAAAATCAGATTCAATAAAGATCAAAAGTTAATCAGAGTTTGAAAAAAGGTAATTTATGGAAATCCCTTGGGAAGAAAAATCCTTCTGTTTCTTCTGCATAAAAATTAAAGCATCTAAAATACAACTAAATATGTTTCTATTTCAAATACTAGATGTTTTCATCAAATTATACAATTGTTTCAAGCAATGCATATGTTAAACTGGCAGTGTATGACACTTTTTTCTGCAAAGATTCTGAAATCAGTCTATTAGAAATAGCATTCCGGATAACTGGTTTTCTGGTTAACTGGTTTCTGGATAAATGGTTCCATACTGTATGTGAATACCATAGAACATGTGTACTGATTTGTGTAAGATTAGCACGTATATTCATGGAGATATAGAGATTTTTCAAAAAATTGAGTTAAAAAAATTCTTGCATGTTTTTAACTTATATCATGCATGGTTTTCAACCAAATTTATTGCCAGTTTCAGAAAAATTAGCAAAATGTAGTAGAAACAGTATAATGCAATTGGAATTATATTAAATATTTTATGAAATAATGAGCAGTTGTATCAAATAATTTTTATCTGTGCATGCTCAGATGATAAAGATTCTTTTGCATAATTTAATAAAAACTATGGAGCAACTCATAAACAAAAATCTAGTCAAATATCATGAAAATTCAAAAAGATATTGGTGATAGAGTAAGCTGATTTTTAGTTGCTCATTAAAAGGAGATGAATGATAAGAGATTTTCCACAAATTGTCAGTTTTAATTAAATTTTTTTTATATTTATGCTTTAGTTTTTACATAACCACTAGAACGAGCCTATTCCATGATAAAAAGAAGTATCAAAATCAAAGCATTTGTTCTAAATCTATTCATTGATATTCATTAAATACTAACTTTTTTTTAAAGTCAGTTAATAAAGATTGTCATGTTATTGGGGTTTACCATAGCATGTTTGGTATTGATAATGAAGTGTGTAGCATTTATGGTTCGGATTACAGGGACACTCAAAAGAATTCTATTACATTACGGCGGGGAAATATCATTTGTGGTGTATTTGAATAATATTACACTATTTTAAACATATTGAAATTTATGTGTATCATTGTGGTGTACTACAAAGTGCTTATTGTAGAATCTGGTGTGCATATAATTTACCGTTTATTTACAGGGATGGAACACACAAAAGTATTTGCTGGAAGTATGTTTTCAGTTGTGGTATTCAATTTAATTTTTTTTTTTTTTTTTTTTTGCATATTACTTAATGTGTATGCTGGCGAGTTCTAGACATCCATTATAAAAATAGGTTACAGCATGCCTTATTAAAACTGAAAACACCATACATGGACTAAACAACGGTGTTGGGTGCACCTTTTCTTCGAACTTATATTAAATATATCCCATAGAGGCTTCTGATTACAGAAGACTTGGTGATCGTAAATTGCCTGATTAGATAATGGATAACCTATGATCATTATCTAAAAGGTCATCTTTAAAAAAAAGTAACAAAGCATTGCATAATTTTAGCCAATTACCTAACTTTTGGCTCATTGATCTGATGGGAATATTAAACTAAGAACATCCCCTTTTAAACAAACCAACCCTACAGGATAAATTTGATTATACTTTTACAAGGACGGTCTAATAAAATTATTAAGCATTTAAAGTAAAATATGTATAATAAAGATAAAAACACTAATAAGACTTTTAAAGAAGGACCAATAAGAAATTTAGAATTAATAATCCATTTATTTACATAAAGTATCCGCATATAATAATTACACATAAAAAAAAAATACATTCTTTCAATAAAAAGCTAAATCAGCAAAAATAATTTTGAAAAATATCTCCAATATGGTGGAGATCCAAGCACTAAAATTCTCCATTATATTTATTGTTAACAATTAATATAAGGATTTTTACCATTATCAAGGAAAAACAATATACATCGAGGAATTAACTTAATTTCGATATAATTTAAAATATGACAAGTTCTCCTGTGAATCCGGTACTGACAAAATGCATATATGATTTTTAAGTGCATCTTTTATATATAAGAGAACATAAATAAATAGTCACACCTTTACCCACTGGGCTCACAGGATCTACTGCAGTCTGAAGCATTAAATAGTCAAGTTATCCATGTTAAAGAAACAATACACAAGAGAGATCTCTGGTTAATCCATAAATATTGATCTGCCAGCTCATATCTGAGCAAATTATTCGATGAGATATCTAAAAATCATAGGCTTCACTAGACTCTAAGCCACTCATCCATTGATGGAAATGGATCCATTGATGGAAATGGATCCATTGATGAACTCATCAAAAGATGGGCTAAGTTCGCTGACAAATAAAACCACTGAAAGGTAAATCGAACAATTAGAGTTCAGAGGCTAGTAACCCTGATACTTCATTCTGAGAAAAGACTCTCATCTTCTGCCAGCTCATGCCTCTTAATCTAATGATATTGTCCTGTATATACTACATCACAATATATTACTAAAAATTTACATATAGGACCCTGAATGGTGGATCTTAAAATTAACATGTTCACATAAATTACCTTAGCAACCACTCATCATTGTTTGGTCCTGCCTCCCTGTAGCCCAGTGGGCAGTGGGATCCCTCGCATCCGATGCTACGATCCCAACTTTCTCGTGTGATACTAAATTCTGGTCTCCCACACGAAGATTTTTCAGCTGGCATCTCCATAAAACATGGAATCGTAAACACTCTCCTGTTTTGTGTAAAACTGTCTGTATTTGACATTATTGCCTCGTAACTCATTCATTTTATAAATACAAACTAGTAATTAAGCTAGCCCGTACTTACTGACTCGGTGCTTGTTAACTTCCCTTTCACAAAACATTTGCCTGGGAAAATACGTAATACTATTTCTAAACATAAACTCTACGAAATCAAACAAACGAGAACAAATCATACTTGACATAGATACTATAACTAATACAGCAATAATACATTGATATACCTATATTAAAAATAATTAATTAAATAAAAATATTTATATATTTTACATATATATTATACATTATTGAAAAATATCCATATTTTTAAAAAAATTGGACTAAACAAAAAATGGTGGAATCATGCCACCAGTGTATAAATTCTATAGATCATATACAGGGCTACACAAAAGCTCTTAAGTACATTTTCATTTATCGATGGATATTGCTAAATAGAAATTTTCAACTGTGCTATACTTTTAATTGAATTAACTTTTAGCTCACTACATAGTATAAATACAAATTTGTGCATCGTATACAGGACTGCACATAAAATACGAATTTTTTCCAACCATTGATGGTAATTGCAGTACTTGGGTTTTCAACTGTGTTATGCATTTTCTAAATTGTTTATTTAGACATCTTTCACCTTAATAAGCTGTAAAGTTTTATGACAGTATTCTGAATGTGTTGCAAAGTGTTAAATAATATATGCCGGACGCATGATTTTTCGTTCTTGTTTTAATGCAAAAATTTGAGCAGCTCGTACAACAAAAGTTTTTGAGAGGGGTGCTCCTTTCAAAAATGTAGGATGCTGAATTTACTCCAACTGTACAACAATATGCTTTATCTGAAATTTTAATTTTGAGCTGCTGAATGAGATTGCAGTTTTATTAATCAACAAATTATAAACGTGGATGATTAAATATCTGTCAAGGGACAAAGTACTGGAAGTTTTTTAGTTGATATTACGAATCCCGTTAGTAAGCTTAAACTTCAAAGCAAATTTCATAAGGTTCATATTACTTGTGAATATTGAATCACGTTAGTATGCTTAAACTTCAATGCAAATTTCATAATGTTCATGTTATTTGATAATATTGAATCGCGTTAAAAATCTTAAACTTCAAAGCAAATTTCATAATGTTCATGTTACTTGATAATATTAACAGTTTTTAAATAATTAGAATTTAAGATTTTGACAAAGTTTTCAAGAAAGCAAATTTTCATTTCCAATGTTACTTAATGCTAAAAATGTATCTCTCTATTTTGTAACTAACGCTGTCACCGCCGCCGCCGGTTTTGAATTTTTTGTGACAAGAGTTCTGTCTTCGTTAATATTAAGAAAAATATTGCATACAAAAATATGAAAATCGGTGGTGTTATATAGAAATGTTTGATAAACACGCTGATGCAGACAGTTTTCAAATCGAAGAATTATTTTAAGAGATAGTTAATACTAAAGTTGGAGAAAATCGTTCCATTAAAAAAGTTTTATAGGAGCAGAAACTATACATTAGAATTTAATCATTTTTAGATAATTTTATACGTTGGAAGCTCCCGGTGTGCAGGTTGCATTTATTTTTTTAATTTTACTCATTTTTTGAGGTTTTATTTCTATTTTAAATTCAAATTTTTAGCATTTCGAAAGATATTTTAAAAATATTTTAGAAAATGGTATTAATTTAAACTGTTGCCAACTGTATAAACAGCGCAAACAGTAATGTTTGCTTCAAATTAAAAATTTATTTACACGTGACTATTATAATCAGGAAAAACCCCTTCAAATTAGAATTAAATAATTATGTATAAAAAGCAGGGACATTAAAAATTACGTCATAAAAATATATTTACACGTGAATTTTAAAAGAGAAAGGATATTGTAAAATGACAAATTCATTAACATGTGTTAGAAGTCTTAAATGTGAGAAATTGCATCATATTTAAAATGAACATAAAATAGATCAGTTTCAGCTGACGTCACGGCTCTAAGCACGTGACCTCTAGCGAAAAACTTGGGGGGCAAACAAATAACATAGATAGTTTTCTTTGACTCGTACTTTCACATCGGCCGTCGTGAATCGCATTGCTGTTGCTTTTGTGTGAAATATTTCACTTTATAAATCTGAGCCTATATTTCAAAGTTTTTGTGAGCGACTATTTACATTATTGTGATATCTTATTGCAGGTGTTATCACGTGAATTATCACATTTTTTCGCATCTCAATGTCAGCGACTTGTGTAAAAATGTGCGGTAATCGTTCGAACAGGGAACATAATAAATCCTATTATAGATTATCAGGCATTCCAAAGACAGGTAATATTATGAGAAAAAAGTTGTATGAAGAAAGGCGACAGAGATGGTTATCATCGTTATATTGTGTGAATTAATTTTACGATTTTTATTATGAGTGAATTCACAATCACATGGAATTTGTTATTAATTCATGCACAGAAATGTATGCTTACTTTTCCAATAACAAGATGAAAATCTCCGATTTTCAAAGAATGCACTTCTCTTACCCGGTTGCAGGCAAATTGTTTATAAGATTCAAGGCTTTTATAACACCTGAAGTCTTTCTCAGTATAAAAACTTTGTCCATAAACTAAATAGTTTACGATGTCAAAATAACTAACGTCGGGTAAATCCGCTACATTTTTCTTCAAATCATTTTTTTTTCAAACTGTGTGGATCTACACCGGAAATAACACTAATTTTGGAAGCATATCGTTCCTTAGCTTTAATATCATTCAATTCTTGGCACAGATGTCACATACGCACCATATTGGCGCAATTTTTTTTTCTGATGCGAATTTGGCGAAAACGCATCAACAGCATAAACAACAATATCCGGGTTACCGTATCAAGCAAAATATCGACACATTGGCGCCAATTAAGTACCCGCTACGTATATGATATTGGCGTCAGGAAAAAATCGCACCAATATGGTACGTATATGACATCTGTGCCAAATTCTTCATAATATTTGGAAGACATTTTTTTTCGTTAAGTTTAAAAACTTGCACTAAATTAGATGGCAAAAGATAGTGAAACGAAAATTCACTAAACAAAAACAAAGTGGTTCGTCTTGAGACCGAAGTACAATAGAAGCAGGAGTACGGAGTACGGAGTACGGAGTATTGTATTATTATTTGTTTGCTCACCAAAACTGGTTGCCACAGGTTGTTGCAAGGTTTGTGATCACGTGGTTGAAACTGATCTATAATATTGCAAAAGAGTCTCTCTATTCTAAAAAGAAGTAACTACCGCTGTCACCGCCGCCGCCGCCGCCGCCGCCGGTTTTGAATTTTTTGTGACCGGAGGTCTTTCTTCGTTAATATTAAAAAAACTGTTGCATACAAAAATATGAAAATCGGTAGTACTATAGAGAAATGTTTGATAAACACGCTGATGCAGACAGTTTTCAAATTGAAGAATTATTTTAAGAGATATTTAATGCCAAAGTTGGACAAAATCGTTCCAATAAAAAAGTTTTATAGGAGCAAAAACTGTACATAGGAATTTAATCATTTTTATATCATTTTATGCGTCAGAATTTCCCGGTGTGCAGATTGCAGTTAGTTTTTTAATTTGAATAATTTTTCGAGGTTTTATTTCTATTTTAAATTCAAATTTTCAGCATTTCGAGATATATTTTTTACAAATTTTAGAAAATTGTATTAATTTAAACTGTTGCCAACAGTATAAACAGCGCAAACAGTAATGTTTGCTTCAAATTAAAAATTTATTTTACACGTCACTATTATAAACAAAAAATATAAAAAGCAATTGAAAATTACGTCATAAAAACTATAGTTACACGTGAATTCTAAATGAGAAAGAATATTGTAAAATAATAAATTCAGCAACATGCGTTAGAAGTCCTAAATAGGAGAATTTACGTCATATTACACTTATTACGTAAAATGAACAAAAAATAATATTGCAAAACAGTTTTAATTTAAAAATTGCGCGAGACATTTACTTGACATTTTAAGATGATCATAATATTTCATTTCTAACAAAAGTATTTTGACGTGAATATTAAAAAGAGAAAGAAAAGTTTGGTGAAAATTACGTCAGATTATAATTGTCAGATTCAAATTATAATTCAATCTTCCGAAATCTTTTTAAAGGCGATCAAATTAGCGTGCTGTTAGAGTCTGCGGTGTCTGTACGGGGGTTGACGAGCGTAGCTCGTAGGGGGCAGAACCCCCTAGTTTAAATTAAAAAATTGCGCGAGACATTTATTTGATATTTTGAGATGATCTTTTCAACTATTTTTGTGAATTCTAATACAGCGCAAATAATATTACATTTCTAACAAAAGTATTTTCACGTGAATATTAAAAAGAGAAAGAAAAATTTGGTGAAAATTACGGCAGATTAAAACGATACATTTAAAATGTATTATTTAAAATAACTTTCTTTTCGCTTTGTTAAAAGATACCGGGAATCAAAGACTCTGTCTACTTAATTCATTTTATATTAGCTTATTTTGAAATGTTTAACTGATTTTATTTAATCAAATACGAAAACAGCCATTGTATCTTTTAACAGCAGCTGATTTGCCAATCAAAGAGAAATGAATAGAAACCCGTTTATAGGGAGATCGCCACTGTTTTTTAAATTATAATTCAATCTTCCGAAATATTTTTAAAGCCGATAAATTTGCGTGCTTTTATAGTCTGCGGCGTCTGAACGGGAGTTGGCGAGCGTAGCTCGTAGGGGGCAGAGCCCCCTAGTTAATAGAAAAAATCGGAATTGAAAATTTCCGAATATCATAATCAAATTATATATATGTATATATATACAGTCGCGCCAACTTTTGAAAAATATTAGGTGGGCTCAAAACCAAGGTAAAATGACACTGCCATTTTGCTTTCTTTGAAAGTTTGGGGAAATATGACATTTCAAGTTATTATAAGTTAGAATTTTTTAGAGTAGAATATAAAGTTGCGATTTTGCTATATTCTCATGGGGGTCTTCATTTAATGAGCTCTAATATTGACTATGATACCATGATTTTGACTACAAATTAAAACACAAAAAACTAAAAAATATTAAAGTAGGCATTTAATGCAAATACACTGAAACGCTTGTATTAATAATATCGTCTACTTAAACTATACAGGATGATTCAAAATAGATACAATTTCTTCAACCGCTCTTTAATAGAAAGATACTTCCAATTACAAAAAAGTATACAAATCAAATACATCTTTCAGAGATGGCATTTATTTAAAAAGGGGCTGCATGCACATTAAAATTCGAAATTTAATTTTTATATGGCCCTTTTTTCTCATAACGTATACTTTGAAAATGAATGACATTCGAAGGAAGTCTTGAAAAAGAAAAAAAATGGACAAAACCTTTTTAAATTTTATTAATTTTTAGCATTAAAAACGATGCCTTTCTATTTATAAATACTTAACGAATTTTTATTTGAACCAATCTTTTATGTAGCACGGTATTGCATGTTGCAAATATGATGTAACTGCGCATGTTCCAATAAATGCACCGCAAATATCCCCTAAAACGAATTTTCCTCACTATACTTATTCGTGTTTGAAATAATAATTTGATTAAGCCCTATCTTTGACATAGTAGAATGCAAAAAATGTTTTCAGTCTATTCCAGCAGAATTTAAATATTTATACATTTAGCTATTTTATTAAAATCGGAGAAAAAATATTTCTATCCTAGTACACCCAGGAATTCCTGTGCAAGTTTCACTAAAGTAACTAAGTAAGTTCATACTTACATATGCTTACTCCCAAAGAAAGAAGTCGAGAACTCCACTTAAAGCTATCCCAAAAGAAGTATTTTTCGTCCCTCAACAACACGAACTTTCTGACACATTCACAGAGTTGTATCCGTAAAAAGCATGAAATTTGTAGATATGACTTCTGAAGTGATTTAGAATCGAATAGCGTTTTTTATTTAAAATATATATATATATATATATAACCATTAACATTACCGACCATCATCAAAAACCGCAATATTGTGAATGAAATGACAATAAAAATGGATGCCACAAACCTATAATATACAACTGTATGTATAAAATAAAGTGCCTTATACTTAATTACAAGAATTAATATGGAAGAAAAAAAGAAGAATATAGATACCGAAAAAAAATAATTGAAAAACTTATACATTGAATTACGTTTTCAAGAGTACAGAATTCAATAATATAAGCAAATCGGTTGTTTTCTGTGAGAAAAAAGCTAAAAGCTGAAAATTATATATATGTGTGTGTGTGTGTATATATATATATATATTACATTTCCACTTATAATTGATCGCTGTTTGATGACGACCATTCCTGAGCTGACGCATGATGAAAATTGTCTTAAAACGCTTTGGCAGCATTTTCTGAAAGATCCTTCAATCCAAAAAATGGAAGTGCTGAATAATAACGACTGCAAACTTAGTGCACTTAGCAAGAAAAATTAATTCTCGAATACGCATGGAATTTCATTCTTCAGAGGAAATTGATTGTACATCTTTTTGGATGAAGGGGAGGGAGCAGGTTGTGTTTTAGGCTCCTACGTGTCTGTTATTGCTATCTTTACCATATTTTAAAACAAAATAATTTTGTGACCGTCAACGAAATATTTTTTTTTTTCAACGATTGAAAAATAAATAAGCACAAAACGAAAATTGGGAAAATAATGAAAATTGGGTGGGCTAGTTGAGCAAAGTATTGGGTGGGCTCGAGCTCCACGAGCCCATATAAGTTACTGTATATTTAAGTATTGCGCGGCAGCGCAATACTTATTTATTTCCAGTGTCACTTCTCAATGTTAATTTAACATGGAAAAGCCTATGGAGATCGTAACTTTTTCATTTTTTCTTCCCACCTTTTTGTCCCTGATGCCACTCATTTTTTATTCTTTACTAATTCTAATGATATTATAAATTTAAAGTGTAAAAACGTTTGCCTGACATCAGGGTCAAAACGAATGGTAAAATGCCTTTGCATATGGGTGAATTATAACCCAGAGAGAAACATAGGCCAATTTTTTTTTTACATTATTCAAATATTTTTCTTAATAATTCCAATTTTCGTATTTTTCATAGAAAATGTAACATTTTTACTTCATTGTTGCAAAAATTTCAAAAGCCGTAATAATAATTTATTTCTTTTTAGTTGAAAGATTTTCACGTGAAATATTAAATTGAGCTAGTTTTTATTTTTTATTTTTATTTTTTTTTTCAAAAATTGAAAATGTGAATATGGCGTCATAGTGGAAATAAAAAGGATATTTTTAGAATAAATTTTTGCTTTGGTCAAGTTTATATTTTTAGGAAAAAGTTTCTAATGGATAGCTATTTTTACGCAGGTAGCGAAATTAGTGGGGAATTACATAACTTAAATTTTAAAATGTATTTTTTTTTTTTTTTTTTTCGAGACGAGAACTATTTATACCCCAAGTTAAACTTAGGTAATAATTTTTTGATGTGTTTACATCACCACTTGGGAGAGAATAAGGTTTAAAAATGGAAGTAAAACTTTTATTTTTTATTTTTTACTGTATCATAGCTATAATATTGTTAAATATTAGCAGTAAGGCTTCAACACAATTTACATTTACATTCATAGCGTTCCTGAGTGGGAAATAGGGTTTCTAAATTTAAGTAAAGTTAATTTTTTATGTTTTGATTATAGATTTTTTACGTTCAGATTAGAAGTTTTTGTCCAAACTACCGCAGCCTGCATTACCACAGTGGTGAAACATTGGTAAACTGCATCCCACATTGTGATGCAATACCGCATACATCAAAGCCTGATGATGATACTCTCTATTAATTTTGAAATGCGTTCGTCTGAGGGCAGTAGTTATTAAAAAACTTGACATATTAAACAAAAACATAATTTGAAGAACAAATTAAAAAAAAAAACAAAATTTATTTCCTACATTGTTTAAGCCCGAGAAGGGACAGATATTAAGTTATTTCGTTCAATTAGTTATACATTTAATGTTAAATTTTTGTAACAAATTAGTTAAGCCAATAGAAGATTAAAAAATAAAAATAAAATTCTTACAATATGATACTTAACACACCCTAAAAAATTAGATTCCGTTCAAATGAAATCGAAATAAATCTTAGACTTTTTTTTAAAGTTTTGTATTATGCATGCATCTTATCATTTTATGCACAATTGTCATAAACATAATATAAAATCTGCAATACAAATATTTTCAATTAAAAATGGAAGAAGTCTAAGATTTATTTCGATTTCATTTGAACGGAATCTAATTTTTTAGGATGTTTTAAGTATCATATTGTATGAATTTTATTTTTATTTTTTAATCTTCAATTGGCTTAACTAATTTGTTACAAAAATTTAACATTAAATGTATAACTAATTGAACGAAATAACTTAATATCTGTCCCTTCTCGGGCTTAAACAATGTAGGAAATAAATTTTGTTTTTTTAATTTGTTCTTTAAATTATGTTTTTGTTTAATATGTCAAGTTTTTTAATAACTACTGCCCTCAGACGAACGCATTTCAAAATTAATAGAGAGTATCATCATCAGGCTTTGATGTATGCGGTATTGCATCACAATGTGGGATGCAGTTTACCAATGTTTAATTCAAAATGTTTCACCACTGTAGTAATGCAGACTGCGGTAGTTTGGACAAAAACTTCTAATCTGAACGTAAAAAATCTATAATCAAAACATAAAAAATTAACTTTACTTAAATTTAGATCCCCTATTTCCCACTCAGGAATGCCATGAATGTAAATGTAAATTGTGTTGAATCCTTACTGCTAATATTTAACAATATTATAGCTGTGATACAGTAAAAAATAAAAAATAAAAGTTTTACTTCCATTTTTAAACCTTATTCTCTCCCAAGTGGTGATGTAAACACATCAAAAAATTATTACCTAAGTTTAACTTGGGGTATAAATAGTTCTCGTCTCGAAAAAAAAAAAAAATACATTTTAAAATTTAAGTTATGTAATTCCCCACTAATTTTGCTACCTGCGTAATAATAGCTATCCATTAGAAACTTTTTACTAAAAATATAAACTTGACCAAAGCAAAAACTTATTCTAAAAATATCCTTTTTATTTCCACTATGACGCCATATTCACATTTTCAATTTTTGAAAAAAAAAAAAAAAAAAAAAAAAAAAAAAACTAGCTCAATTTAATATTTCTTAGATTTAGATTCCGTTCAAATTAAATCGAAATAAATCTTAGACTTTTTTTAAAGTTTTGTATTTTGCCTTATCATTTTATGCACAATTTTCATAAACATAATACTAAATCTGCAATACAAATATTTTCAATTAAAAATGGAAGAAGTCTAAGATTTATTTCGATTTCATTTGAACGGAATCTAATTTTTTAGGGTGTTTTAAGTATCCTATTGTATAAATTTTATTTTTTTTTTTTAAATCTTCAATTTGCTTAACTAATTTGTTACAAAAATTTAACATTAAATGTAGAACTAATTGAATGAAATAACTTAATATCTGTCCCTTCTCGGGCTTAAACAATGTAGGAAATAAATTTTTTTTTTTTTTTTTTTAATTTGTTCTTCAAATTATGTTTTTGTTTAATATGTCAAGTTTTTTAATAACTACTGCCCTCAGACGAACGCATTTCAAAATTAATAGAGAGTATCATCATCAGGCTTTGATGTATGCGGTATTGCATCACAATGTGGGATGCAGTTTACCAATGTTTAATTCAAAATGTTTCACCACTGTAGTAATGCAGACTGCGGTAGTTTGGACAAAAACTTCTAATCTGAACGTAAAAAATCTATAATCAAAACATAAAAAATTAACTTTACTTAAATTTAGATCCCCTATTTCCCACTCAGGAATGCCATGAATGTAAATGTAAATTGTGTTGAATCCTTACTGCTAATATTTAACAATATTATAGCTGTGATACAGTAAAAAATAAAAAATAAAAGTTTTACTTCCATTTTTAAACCTTATTCTCTCCCAAGTGGTGATGTAAACACATCAAAAAATTATTACCTAAGTTTAACTTGGGGTATAAATAGTTCTCGTCTCGAAAAAAAAAAAAAAAAAATACATTTTAAAATTTAAGTTATGTAATTCCCCACTAATTTTGCTACCTGCGTAATAATAGCTATCCATTAGAAACTTTTTACTAAAAATATAAACTTGACCAAAGCAAAAACTTATTCTAAAAATATCCTTTTTATTTCCACTATGACGCCATATTCACATTTTCAATTTTTGAAAAAAAAAAAAAAAAAAAAAAAAAAAAACTAGCTCAATTTAATATTTCTTAGATTTAGATTCCGTTCAAATTAAATCGAAATAAATCTTAGACTTTTTTTAAAGTTTTGTATTTTGCCTTATCATTTTATGCACAATTTTCATAAACATAATACTAAATCTGCAATACAAATATTTTCAATTAAAAATGGAAGAAGTCTAAGATTTATTTCGATTTCATTTGAACGGAATCTAATTTTTTAGGGTGTTTTAAGTATCCTATTGTATAAATTTTATTTTTTTTTTTTAAATCTTCAATTTGCTTAACTAATTTGTTACAAAAATTTAACATTAAATGTAGAACTAATTGAATGAAATAACTTAATATCTGTCCCTTCTCGGGCTTAAACAATGTAGGAAATAAATTTTGTTTTTTTAATTTGTTCTTCAAATTATGTTTTTGTTTAATCATATTATGTACAATCGTCATAAACATAATGCAAAATCTGCAGTACAAATATTTACAACATAAAAATGGAAAAAGGTCTAAGATTTATTTCTATTTCATTTGAACGGAATCTAAGTACATAGGTGTTTAAAGTATTATATTGTATGAATTTCATTTTTATTTTTGAATGCTCAATTGGTTTGTTACAAAAATTTAACATTAAATGTAGAACGAATTGAATGAAATATCTTAATATCTGCCTCTTCACGGGATTAAACAATTTAGGAAATAAATTTTGTTTTTTTAATTTGTTCTGCAAATTAGGTTTTGTTTAATATATATATATATATATAGGCAATATTGTAAAATTGATATTAAACAATTTAAAATTGTATTTTTGTATTTTAAATAATGTAATTATTTTCTATTTATATTATACTAGCAGGCTATGCCCGCTGCGCTGGTCAATTTTTCCAAATGAACATTGGTGAATTTGAATTTGCATTTTAAACAATATGGACCTTCAGCTGGACCTTACTCATTGCTGAAAACGATGCGAACGCCATTGTGATATAATATTACCTAAAGCGTTGGTCAAAATTTAGCTATTAAGAAGTAATTCTTTTAGTTGATTACTAACAATGCACTTTTGGTAGGGCAATGAGACCGTTATGACAACAGGAATTAATAGCTCTATAACTAATCAACATATAATGAAATGTTATATACTAACACCATTCCTGAAACGTTATGTAACAGTGCCACTTGTATCAAAATACATTCTGTAGATTTTCAAAGAAAAAAAGGCTAAACTTTTATAATCAGGTTCACTTAATTTTTTAACTTTTTTTTTTTTTTTTTTTTTTTTGCTATATGATTAAGTAGCGTTGAAAAATATGTATACACTAAAACCTTTCCAAAATTATTACCTAACCACTTGGGCACAGATGTCATACATGCCCCATATAGGCGCGATTTTTTTCTGACGCCAATGTCAGAAACATTGCAACACGCAACAATACTTAACTGGCGCCAAAGTGTTGTTATTTTGCTTGATATGGTAACCCGGAAGTTGTTGTTAATGCTGTTTATGTTTTCGCCAAATTGGCGTCGGTAAAAAATCGAGCCAATATGCGTATATGACATCTGTACCACCTAATATCATATAGGCAACAGGTACTTAACTTGCGCCAAAGTGTCGTTATTTTGCTTGATGTGGTAACCCGGATTATGTTGTTTATGCTGTTGATGCTTTCGCCAAATTGGCAACCGAAAATAATCGCGCCAATATGGGGCGAATATGACATCTGTACCAAGTGAATATGTGGCTTTTGTGATACTTTTATGTTAGCCGGGCGCAGGTAATAAATCAACAAAGATTGTGTTCATACCATATTCTTATATTTATTGTTTTCATTTAAGATACAAACCTTTCACTCATTTCATTTAAAATGCATGCCTTACACTAATTTCATTTAAAAAACTGAAAAGATAAACAATAACAGGAAATAATTCCATAATTCCAAAGAATTATTTTTAATTTACATACGCAAAATGTAACTACTGCTACTGGCAATTTTAAAAATGCTATTGGCGAGATCTGAGCACGGCTGTTATAAATGTACCCATTTTTTCTTCTTATCGAGGAGCAAATTATAAATCGCCAAATATTATTCCAATTCCAATTTCTTTCTTTGAAAATAATTTTTAAGTCGTTACAAACAGTGCTTTCATATTTAAATATTTTCGTTGGTACTACTTAGTTATCCCGTCGACCAATTTCGCCAAATTATACAAATTGACATAATTTTTATTTTAAATAACGAAAGAACAAATAAATTATTATAACATTAATAAAAATACAAATAAAACGTCGAAATAAAAATCACTTTGTGACGTAAACACGTGTAACTTGCTTAAAGTCAGGTGAATTTGACATTTACGATCAACCATTAATCTTATAGTTTGGCAATAGATTTTTGGTTGACGGAATATCTAAGTAGTACCCTTTTGTTCTATAACGCTAATTTCTTAGTAAAATTGTTCCTTTTATTTTGCATAAAATCACTATTTTTTTTTTCTTTGGTACTACTTAGTTATCCCGTGGACCAAAAATCTATCGCCAAATTATAAGATTAAATGCCAATAACGGTTGATCGTAAATGTCACATTCACTTGACATCAAGGAAGTTACACGTGCTTAAGTAATCAAGTTATTTTTATTTCGACATTTTATTTGTATTTTTATTAATGTTATACTAATTTAATTGTTCTTTCATTATTAAAATACAACTTATGTCAATTAATGTAATTTGGCGAGTGGTTTGGCGATTTATATAATTTGGCGAAATTGGTCAACGGGATAACTAAGTAGTACCATTTTTTTTATTAAGATGTTCGTATTTTTTTTTTTTTTTTTTTTTTTTTTCAAACTCATAGAACCGTTTTTATTCTTTATCCAAAAGAGTTAATTTGAATTTTTTTCGTTGCTAGAGTAACGGATGTAATGTTAGATATTTTGAGGTTTAGACGCCAAAGACACAGCCAAATTAGAAAAATATGAAAAATGTCATGAACTGTTGGACTTATAAGAATTTACTTGGCACCAATCGATTCAGCATACAAAAATACATTAAATTATGCTATCATCTGACGCATAATTATAATATCCGATTTTTAAGGAATTTTTTTCCCTCTCCTTGCAAAAACGCCGTTAGGGGTGATACTTTAGAAAATCCTTTCTTAGCTATACTATATAGATATGCCATTTGGCGGTGACTCGATGATCGAAAATTAGTCCAATATCATTTGAAATATTACATAACAACAGAGGAGAAATTACGAAGAAAGACGAAGAAAAAATGACGAATTACAAAAGACTTGCTTTTTTTTTTTTTTTTTTTTTTTCAAAATGTTGAAATTTTCGATAATAATAACGCATGATTGTATAAATTTCCTTAAAAACTATCTTCATTTCCTAGATTTCGAAGGTGTGAATTTTCCTATAAATGATATTGGCGATATGTCTTAAGAAAAAATGAAATAAACAATAGATAATATTTGCTTAAAAAAATGGATAATAGTCATTGATCTGAGTTCGAGTTTATAAATATCACATGCTTTCGGAATTACGGTGAAAAACATTTTAAAAATTAAGAAATTATTTTACAATATGTATGTGTGGCAGAAATTCACACTAAAATTTAAGTATTTGATTCCATTTTTAAAATATTAACTGATATCTATATTATTAAAAATTATTAGTGTTCTTATATGCAGAGTATGATAGCTTTGAGTCGATTGATAATTAAATTAAGTACACATTAATAAGAAAGAAAGGAACGCATTATTTAGCAAAGAAACTTACGAAATGAATTTTAGTAACATTAATATGGATAACAGAACAGCCATTTTTTCTATTACCTTTTTTGGTACTTTTCGGTTAGCCGGGCGCCAGTGCATACATATACATATTTATATACATACATATATGTAAATATACATATATATACATATACACATATTGTATATGTACACACACACATATATATGTAAATATATATGTATATAAACATATATGTATGTATATAAATATGTATAAATAACACTGGCGCCCGGCTAACCGAAAAGTACCCATTTTTTATAAGATACAACAAGTTTAGTTGTCTTTTACTAATGACCAACTAATCAATGCATAATGTCATAAGTTCACGTGAGACAAAATATGAATTAACATAAAAACAAGAACTACATTTTAACACTTTCCCTTGTTAATTACATATTTAGTCTCTAGCCTGATAATTCCATTTGATCACACAATATGAGTAATCGAGTTTTGGCTAACGGCTTGGTCATAATATCTGCAATCTGTTTCTGAGTTGAAATTTGCTCTACAACTAACTTTCCTTCTAATACCTTCTCACGAACGAAGAAATGCTTTATTTCTATATGTTTTGTTCTCCTGTGATATTCTGGATTATGGGCAAGTTTTACAGCTGCACTATTGTCTACTTGAAGAATAGGTATTTCTTTTAGTTTTACTATTCCTTCATACAATCTTCTGAGCCAAAGAATTTCTTTAGTTGTTTCAGATGCTGCTATAACTTCAGCCTCTGTTGTTGAAGTAGCCACGATGGTTTGTCTTTGACTGCGCCATGAGATTGCACCTCCAGCATATATTATCACTGACCCAGATGTTGATCTTCCAGTTTTTATGCATCCTCCAAAATCTGCATCACTGTAACACTTTAATACTCTATTTGAATTTGTTGCGCGATAAGTGATACCAAAATTTCTTGTTTTTGATATGTAGCGAAAAACTCTTTTTACTCTCACTACATCTTCAGCAGATGGGTGTTCTAGCGCTCTTGATAAAACTCCTACGCTGTAAGCTAGATCTGGTCTCGTTCCTAACATTAGGTACATTAGAGCTCCAACTGCTTGTCTATACGGAAAAATAACTTTCTTAGATTCTTCAGTATTTTGCGATCTTGATTCTTTTAACATTGGTGTTGCTACTGGCTTGCAATTTTCAAATCCAAATCTCTTAAGAATTTTCTTGGCATATCCTTTTCGACTAATAGTAATATCTCCGTTTTTCTGATATTCAATTTCAAGCCCTAAAAAACAAGAAGCGTTTCCAGTAACTATCTTGAATCTGGCTTTTAACTTTTCAATGAAGATTTCGCACTCTTGTTGATCATTTGCAGCAATTAATCCATCATCTACGTACAATGCTATAATTAACTTTTTGCCATTCTTCTCTCGAATGTATAGACATGGATCGGCATCACTCACTTTGAAATCAAGTTTTAATAAAAATTGACCAAAACACTTATTCCAACAACGTGGAGTTTGTTTTAAACCATACTATAGAAACTTCGCTTGAGCTTGCATACTCTCTTTGTGCCGTCCTCATATCCTTCTGGTTGTTGCATGTAGATTGTTTCTTCTAATTCTCCATACAAAAATGCTGTAGATACATCAAATTGTGATAAATACATTTTTTCTTCTGCTGCTATACTCAATACGGCTCGTACTGTTTCTAATTTTGCTACTGGACTAAAAGCCTCAATATAATCAATGCCTTGACGTTGACTATAACCTTTTATAACAAGCCTGGCTTTATACTTGTTAATACTGCCATCTGGATTTGTTTTGATTCTATAAACCCATTTGCATGGTATAGCTTTGGCACCTTCTGGTAAATTAACTAATTCTCAGGTCTCATTTTCTTTTAAAGATTTTATTTCATCCTTCATCGCTTCCTTCCAATTTGAACTTTCCTTGCTGTTGATTGCTTCTATGTATGTTTCAGGATTTTCATTTCATAAATTAATGACTCAGCTTCCATTATATAATCATCAAACCGTGTAGGCTTTCGTATCTTGTCACGTTCTCTCAATTGCATATCATGTGATGGTTTAACTTCTTCATCACTATCAACATCGCTGTCACTTATATCGTCTTGTTTTTCATCTTCTTTAGGTTGTTCATCTTCATACTTTCCCTGATTAGAAAGATCGCTTGTATTTTCTCGTTTATTGTCGTTGAATGGTAAATGAACTGATTTATCGCATTTATTCAATTTTTCATGAAAAATGACATCTCTAGAAAAAATCATCTTGTTTTCTTCTTTAATCCAAATTCTGTAACGCTGATCAGAATCGTAACCTACAAGATAACCTTTGATAGCTTTCTTCTCCATTTTTCTTCGCTTTTGTACAGGAATATGAGCATAACATGTAGAACCTATTACACGTAAATGCTTTACTCTAGGTTTCTTCTTGATCCACAATTCATAAGGACTAACTCCCTCTACTGAAGATTTTCCCGTTCTGTTTAGGATATATATCGCAGAAGATACTAGTTCGGCCCACATTGCATACGGAAAACTAATTTCAGGATTCAAATATTTGAATGTTCTTGCCATTTCTACAATTGTTCTGTTCTCTCTTTCACTTGATCCATTCTGTTGTGGTGTAAAAGGTGCGGTAGGTCTTTTTGTAATTCCTTCTTCACGTAGAATTGCTTCAATTTCTTTATTGTCAAATTCTCCACCATTATCGCTCAAAAATTCTTTAATTTTGTATCCCATAGTTTTGGCATGAGCAAGCATATGTTTTAACATAGTATTGACTTCTGACTTCTCTCTTATCATGTAACCATACCTAAACTTTGTGAAGCTATCTTTAAATACAACTAAGTATCGTTTCTTTTGAAAAGATTCAGGAAACGGGCCACAGACATCAGCCGAAATAAGCTCACCTGGTTCTTTTGCGTTCTTTCTGTTTCCAAAAGGTAATCGATGTGCTTTTCCATAAATGCATGGTTCACATAACTTATTTTCCAGTTGAACTTTGATTCCTAACTCTTTTTCAAGCTTTTGTTTGATGTGACATTTATCTTGATGACCCCATCTTTCATGATAAAGTTATAATGAAGAATCGTTTTTCTCAGTATTGTTTATTTCTAAAATTTGATTTGGCACGATTGGCTCAATTATTGCCTTAAACAAAGATCCAGAGACATTACGTGTTCCATACAGTACCACTTGATCATTTATCTTTAACCAACATTCAGTAGCTGTCGATCGAAATTCACTATCTTGATTTCTATCTTGAGCAGCTAACACTGAAAATAAATTTTTGTTGACTTCGGGTACATACCAGACATCCTTCAGCTGAATTTCTTGACATTTTCCACCAGCAAAAGATTTAAAACGAATAGTTCCTTTTCCAATTGCAGCCAATCTTTCCTTTCCAGCAGCCTTAATGCTACAAGGACTAAGAAATTGCTTGAAATCTGTAAAATACTCTGAACACTTCGTGATATGTTGAGTTGCTCCGTTATCAATCCAAAATGTTGGTGAATCTGCTTTCGAAGTGTACGTTTCGACAGAAATAGACACCGCTGCCATTGTCGATTTTCTTTATATCTTTAGTATCGCTACTTGGCGACTTTTTGGCTGGTTTTCCATCGGAAATCCATTTTCTACAATTTCTTACCCAATGACCTTGACGGTTACAGTAGTTACAAATGTCAGCTCTATATGACTTCTTGATAAATTTGGAATTTTTATCTTTATTCTGTTTTTCCAATCTTGAAGCTGCTAGTGCTTCCTGTGTCCTGATTCTGCCCTTAACGGAACAAGCCGAGTAGGAAACCTCCGATTCACGTAATCCATACCGATGTTCAACAATTTCCAATTCTGCCCCAAACGGAATAGGGGAGCAGCGTTTGACCTCTCAATTACAAGGTCAACGAGTTTCGACTAGAATTTCGACCAATCGCTTCCAAGGACACATGTGGTCTCTTTATCTGAAACACGAACATGTGTGTTTACGTGCTACCCCTTTAAAAAGAGACCTTTAATTGGCACTATGATTATATATTGATTTTTTATAGATTAATATAAAGTGAATTATATAATATCGCTATAAACAGTGTGTAAAGTTTTAATAGGTGGTAAGTTATAAATAATCTTTACGAAGTTTTGATACAATTATATAATTTTTAATATTACTTAGAGTAAAATTAAGGGATTATTTAAACAAAAGCTTTTTGCAATTACACTTTTAAATTAGTACAATTTTTAATCTTCTAAAAATTATAAAATTATATTTTTGCATGAAGTTTTTTTTTTTTTTTTTTTTTTCAATATAAGCTTTAAAATACAAGTTATATCAGCCAAATAATTGAAAATTTATGTTTCACGCATAATAATTATTTTACATTCACAATTACCTTATATACTCGTGTATAAGTCGAAGAATTTTAGACAAAATTTGGGCGTTGAAAATGGGGGATCGACTTATACACGAGAAAGTAAAAAAAAAAAAAAAAAATCTCAGACTACTGCGATTGTTTTTTTTTTTCAGTCTTTTAAGTAATTACATGAGAGATAAAAGCGGACAATGGTCATTTCCAAGTGACTGACAAACAAAGCTCAATGTCCCTGTAATTGTTTTCCACCCATTTTCTCGTGGGAGAAAAAACCCTTCAATATATTCCTTTCAGCATTTTAATCCCCTTTTTAAAAAGAATCCAACTTTAGAATGCTTCTAGATATCTTTCTTAACCTTTAACTGATGTCACTCGGTCTCCCAGACCCCGCGACTCCCAGCTGTAAACACTTTTACAGCTTTTTACTTTTCTGTACGGAAGTTAAATAATATGAATAAAATACTTTTTGAATGCAATTTAATTCACATGCTCCTAAGAGAAGTACAACGATATTGTTAGGACAAAATTTAATTAATTCAACCATTTGAGTTATTTTTTTTATTCATTTTATTCGAGGGGTCTGAGAGACCGGATCACATCAGTTGTGTGACAAATTTTAGTCCATCAGTTAAAGGTTAAAATTCCTATAATACAAAGAAGTACTATATTTTAGCAGTCTAAGAAGTTGTTTACTTGTAAATAATGCCTGAATGGATTTTTGAAAGAATTTTATCTTTTTAAGTATAATTGAATTGATGTGAATAGGTTTCAAAATAGTTTAAGCTTCTTCGGTTATATATAATTATACAGGTTTAAAACGTTGAATTAAAAAAAAAATCTGATTAGAAACGTAAAAAAATTACTAATTTAATGAAAATTTTTTTAAATTTTTCTATCCTCGAGTACAAATTATTTTTCAACATGCTACCAGAAATGTGGTTCGACTTATACACGAAAATTCAATTTTTTTCAAAATTTTGCTTAAGAATTGGGAGGAGGGGGGGGGGTCGACTTATGCGCGAGTATATACGGTATATAATTTTTTATTAATATTTAGATTAAAATCGAGGGATTATTTAAACAAAAACTATTTGTAATTACTCTTTTGTGAAGATTAAAACTTACTGTATTAATTCAAATATAAATTTATCATAAAGTCTTTTTTTTTATGTGAGTACGCTTTATTAAACTAATTTTTTCAATACAAGCTTTCTTTTTCTTTTTCTTTTTTTTTTTTTTTTTTTTTTTTTTTTACAAGTTTTAAAATACAAGCTGTATCAGCCAAATAATTGAAAAATAATGCATACTCATAATTATTTTACAATTACCGTATTTTATGGAAGAAACGCCGCGGCGTTTACGAGATTAAAAGTTAATTTTTTTCTAAGTGCTGCGTTTACGATGTTCTTTAAATACCAACTGAGTTTCCTTAATTTAAAAATTCATAAAAATACTTAAAATCGGATTGAAATATTTTAAATAAAACTATACACATCTTAAGATATTAAGAACGAGGCATCCTACACTGCTCAGAAAGCTTTGATTAAAATTAGGTCAATGTGAGGCTGTCGACAAAAGTTGCGTTCCGATGGATGCGGCGTTTACAACGGGTGCGGCGTTTACGATATTTTTAAGCGTATTCAGGCCAATTTGAGGAGTGCGGCGTTTACGACGGGTGCGGCGTTTCTTCCATAAAATACGGTACATAATTTTTTATTGCTATTTAAAGTAAAATCAAGGAATTATTTAAACAAAAACTATTTGTAAATACTCTCTTGAATTATTACAGCAAGTTTTAATCTTCTCAAAAATATATTTTACCATGAAGGTTTTTTTTTTTTTTTTTTTTTTTTTTTTTTTTTAATGTAATTACAATTTATTGTACTAACTTTTTTAATACAAGCTTTTTTTTATGTATACAAGTTTTAAAATACAAGCTATGGTAAATCTCTAGGCCAATTAATTGAAACTTTATGCTTTCTCATAATTATTTTACATTTATATTTTAATTTTTATTATTAGAATAAAATAAACGGATTTAAGCAAAACTATTTGTAATTATACTTTTGGATTACATCAAGTTTTAATCTTCTCAAAAATATATTTCAGCATGAAGGTTTTTTTTTTTTTTGTTTGTTTGTTTGTTTTTTTTTTAATACGAGTTTTAAAATACCAGCTATATCAGTCAAATATAATTCAAAAATTATGCTTCAGTCGTGATTATCTTACATTTACAATGATATAATATTTATTATTATTTAGAGTAAAATCAAGAAATTATTTATACAAAAAATATTTGTAATTACATTTTTGGATTAGTACAATAAGTTTTAATCTTCTCAAATGCATTATTTAGGATTATTATTATTATTATTATTTTGAATACAAGCTTTAAAAGACAAGCTCTATCAGCCAAATAATTGGAAAATTAAGTTTCACTCATAATTATGTTACATTATATATTATAACATTATATATTATACATTATGTATATATACATTATTATATATTTTTTATTGTTTAGATCAAAATCAAGGGATTATTTAAGCAAAAATTATTTGTAATTGCACTTTTGGATTAGTGCAATAAGTTTTAACCTCAAAAATATATTTTAGCATAAAGATTTTTTTTTTTTTTTTTTTTAAATATAAGTTTTAAAATACAAGCTGTATTAGGCAAATAATTGAAAAACTATGCTTCTCCCACAATTAATTTACATTTAATTTAAGGTAAAACTATTTCTAGTAATGAACCTAACAAAACTGAATACTAATAGTAACAATAGTACAATGCGAATATACATTTAACAAAAATTAGGTCTATCTATCCTCATTTACAAGAGATGCATATCTCTTGATATACAGAGACGCCATCTTAAACCGACCCAAGTAATGCTTTCCGGCTGCTGATTGCAGTCGGGATGAATTACGACGAAGCAACCCCAGTGAATGGGAAATAATTCCAACACGTTAGGGGCAGAATTGGAAAATATCACTTCGTTGGCGCATTACGAGAAAGTAACCCGTTCCGAGAAGGGCAGAATCAGGACACTGAACAGCAATATCGCCGTTTTCAACTTCGATGAAATTTCTCTCAAACATACAAAGTTGCTCTGTTAACTCATCGAATGTTCTGTCTTCATTTTTAGACAACAACATCCAGCTAGACTTAAAGGTTTCAAATTTGCGTGGTAAAATTTGCAATACTTTACAAACTAACATTAAATCAGGTAACTTATTTTTCCCAATATCTTTAAGTCCGTTATTTAATTCGCTCCAAATGGTTCTTAACTTAGCTATGTGAGTTGAAACATCATCGCCTAACGCCCAGTTAAATGCGAAAAATTCTGTACATATCTTAAATAACTGATCTTTTGACGTTGCTTCAAAATGATGCTTTAAGGCTTTCCACATTTCATATGCTGTTTCTTTATCCATAATCTTTTGATAAACTACATCAGTTACGGCACTTGCTATCACGGATTTTACGTAACTATTAGCTTTACGATACAAATCAGAACGTAATTTATGTTCCTTGATTTCTCTATCTTCAGCAGTGCTACTTAATGGTTCAGGTTTCTTTAATTTACCATCTATAACATCAAGTGCTCCTTCTTGATAATCAAGTAAATCTCTAATCTTGCGTTTCCATATTGGCCAGTCTACTACACTAGTCAATAACTTAACTTGCTTTGTTAAATCCATTTCTTCTCAAACTTTAATGCGATTTCAAAATATTTTAATGATAATCTACTAAAATAAACTAATGTTTTACTTCACTTGCTTTGAGCAAAACCTAATTTATCTATATCTAATTCTAATCAATCAGACTTGAGCTAACTAGCGCAATTCAAAGCGAGCTGAAAAGCCCATAACCTATTAAAAATTATTAGTGTTCTTATATGCAGAGTATGATAGCTTTGAGTCGATTGATAATTAAATTAAGTACACATTAATAAGAAAGAAAGGAACGCATTATTTAGAAAAGAAACTTACGAAATGAATTTTAATAACATCAATATGGATAACAGAACAGCCATTTTTTCTATTACATTTTTTATAAGATACAACAAGTTTAGTTGTCTTTTACTAATGACCAACTAATCAATGCATAATGTCATAAGTTCACGTGAGACAAAATATGAATTAACATAAAAACAAGAACTACATTTTAACATATATAAGTTACAATTGAATATAAAAATGTACTCAAAACAAGATCTCGTTCACTTGAAAAAACACCATTTATGAGAATATCCTCAAGCTAGTGTCACACTTATGCATTTTTGACTTAAAATCACATTGTTTGGCGACCAAAAGTAAAATAAAAAATCGTAAAGAAATAAATAATAATTACACATGCGACTCACAATTACATCTGCTTTTTTTTTCTATGAGTTACGTGATGGGGCAATTAGATAAAAATAAAAAGAAAAGAACAAAAAGAAAAAAAAAGTCATTAAAA
The DNA here is from genome assembly GCA_963932465.1 of Maratus speciosus. NCBI lineage: Eukaryota > Metazoa > Arthropoda > Arachnida > Araneae > Salticidae > Maratus > Maratus speciosus. The sequence goes on from OZ010792.1 coordinate 284,268,172, forward strand.
ATTCATCTAATCAAATTTTCAGATTCATTCTATAATCTAACGCAAGCGATAATGAGCCAAATATTGCGTATCAATTGTAATCTTTCTCATTAAATTAATTTTTAAGCATTACAAATATTTCTTTCAGGTTTAAATTAAATTACAAATATTTCTTTTAGGTTTAAATTAAATATATTCGTTTTTTAACATAATCCCTTATTTAAATGTATTTTTCTGTCTTTTTTTACAATTAAACATCAGCAATTTTTTTTCATTTATTTTCTAACGGATACAGCAATTTCAATTCATTTGTCGCCAAAAAATAACCGCCGCGGCGAGCGGCCCATCTTCGTCCGCAACCCTTTATTCTTCTACTCTACTCCGACTCTTTTGCGAAAGCAAGATTCCCTGGTGCCCAGCCACGTCCCGAATGAAAGACTCTCTAGCGAAAGCCAGATTGGAAACAAAAAAAAAAAAAAAAAAAAAAAAAAAAAAAAAAAAAAAATCAAAAATTGAAACCGGACAAATTTAAAAGGGAAATTACACAAATTAAAGACACCGAAAAGAGGTAAGGGATGGGCTCGGGGCGATGAAGCTACCGAACGACTCCGAGCTACTTCTAGCTTATTATTAGCCTTTATTATTATTAACCTTTTCGTTCAAAATAACAATAAAGTGAGAAATTTATTACCAAAAATCATAGTTATCCCTGTATATTTTACTCATAAACCACCACGTGAATATTCTCTATCGAATGACACTATTTGCAAAAAAATCCACCGGGTAGTTTTTGAAAACATTCGGGCGGAACTTTTAGATCTTACTGCTTTATAATATATATGATGATGATTAATTGAATTTATCACGGATTTCAAAATGAATTAACTGAATCCACAGGTTTTAATTTCTGTGTTAACTTTACTGTTTTATTCACCTTAATCTTATCGATTGCTTTTGGATTCCATGTGCGGGAAGATATTTTGAAAATCAACTGGGAATTTATTCGGTATGTTGTGTAAGATTTCTATTGCTATAAATTAAATATTTAATGGGTTGTAGTGTTTTTTCCATTTCATGCCATTTGATAATGTTCTGTTTTCATCTTGAAACTATTTTTTTGGTTATATTGGTTGTTTGGGTACAGGAGAAAAATTTTTTTTCAGCTTTTAGCTTTTTTTCTCACAGAAAACAACCGATTTGCTTATATCATTGAATTCTGTACTCTTGAAAACGCGGAACAGATGTCATATTCGCCCCATATTGGCGCGATTTTTTTCGGTTGCCAATTTGGCGAAAACATCAACAGCATAAACAACATAATCCGGGTTACCACATCAAGCCCTTTGGCGCAAGTTAAGTACTCGTTGCCTATATGATATTGGCGACAGAAAAAAATCGCGCCAATATGGGGCGAATGACATCTGTACCGACATCTGTACCGAATGTTTATGACATCTGTACCGAAAACGCAATTCAATATATAAGTTTTTCAATTTTTTCGGAATTCATATTCTTCTTTTTTTCTTCCATATTAATTCTTGTAATTAAGTATAAGGCACTTTATTTTATACATACAGTTCTATATTTTAGGTTTGTGGCATCCATTTTTATTGTCAATTCATTCACAATATTGCGGTTTTTGATGATGGTCGGTAATGTTTAATTAATGGTTATATATATATATATATATATTAATTAGCTGACGCGCCCGACGTTGCCTGGGCGCGATAATATTCTTAAATGAACCTTAAATTTGTATGATTTTGTATCTTTAACTTGATTTTGTCTCAAATACGTGCCCTGTGACTGTGTGGAAAATCGGTTTAAAAAAATCCGTGATATTTAGCGGTAAAAAGGCTCGAGATAACTGCCACAGGAAACGAAGGGAGTGTGTGTGTTGGGGGGGGGGGGGAGGGTAATCCAACGAATGCGTAACTTTCGTACAATACAAAAATATTGATAGTTAATTGTAAAAATTAGTTACTTGCGCGTATCCATTTTTTTTCACACCGAAATCCTGAGTGAATTTTTTTGATTTTTAAACTTTATTAACGAAAAATCTTGTATTTCAACCTTCCCCCACCAGGGAGCGCAGTATGTTCTATATGAACAACTGGCACTGATCCCCGCTGCCTGCAGCACCGTATAGTAGAAGTGTTGCGCACGCTCTGTTAGTTCCATTTTCCACCGCAAGGGCCTCACTCTGATCTAAACAAACCACTTTCAGGACGAAACGCTGGCACGTGTGTTGGGCCGAAACACGACATATACACACAAAAATGGTCACGTGAAAGTAAAGGGTTAGTACTGGAAAGAATAGCTATACTACCTCGTCATCGCATTGTGAAAATGACATAATGAAGTAATATGGAATATTTAATAAAATAGAGATAGAGTAAATTTTGACAATAACCGCGGGTACGCATTATTTAACGTTAACTTAAACTAACCGTCCCATATCATGTTTACGTTAAATACATACGTAGAATAACAATAAAGAAAATAAATTTAAAAGGGAAACTCAAATGGAATAGAACAAGTGAGAAAAAATCATGCGTCAAGCATAGATTATGAAACACTTTCCAATACATTCAGAATAATGTAACAAAATTGCACCGTTTAAAAAATTAAAATATTATGTCTAATTCAAAAATATGGAAACGCATAATGCATTTCAAAACCCAATTTCAGCTGTTCCCATCCACAATCGGAAAATAATGCAAATTTTTTCAGCAGCCCTGTATACGATACAGTAAACTCCCGACTATCCGGCTCTCGACTATCCGGCCCTCCGTACTAACCGGCCTATTAAATAAATGGAAGAATATTGCAAGCGGCCAAGGCAGGCAGGTTCCCGTCCAGGTGGGTGTCAAAAGCATCGGAAAAAATTCCAAACATAGTAACTGCAAGGTCTTGGAATATTTTTTTGCACCAAAAATGTAGACATAAACCCGTGTGGGAAACTGCAATGGGAGATGAGAAAAATAAGCTTAATCCATTGCTGAAAAATATACCGGGCTCTAAAGATGTCAATGCAGAAGACATACAGAATGGATGGCAAACGACGAAGCAGGGGTGATTCTGTTCCGATTTTCCCGAAAATTCCGAAAAATTAAGGCAGTCATTTCCGAAAATTAAGAAAAATCGTTCATAAATCCGAAAATTTGGACATAAACTATATTGCGAATTTCGACAAATGTTCGCCGAAATAAAAGAATTTCGTGAAAGGATCGCGGGAAAAACGCTAATTTCGTCGAGGGATCGCGAAAAAACGGCAAATTTCGTCAAACGATCGCGAATAAACGGCAAATTTCGTCAAACGATCACGAAAAAACGGAAATTTCGTCAAACGATCGCGAAAAAACGGCAAATTTTCTCAAAAGATCGCGAAAAACCGGAAAATTTTATTAGAAGATCGCGAAAAACCCGCAAATTTCGTCAAAAGATCGCGAAAAAAATCACGTTTCCTCAAAAAAAACGCGAAAAAAACGCAAATTTCCTCAAAAGATCGCGCAAAACGGCAAATTTCGTCAAAAGATCGCGAAAAAACCGCAAATTTCCTCAAAAGATCGCGCAAAACGGCAAATTTCGTCAACAGATCGCGAAAGAACCGCAACTTTCGTCAACAGATCGCGAAAAACCGCAACATTCGTCAAAAGGTCGCGAAAAAACCGCAAATTTCGTCATGACAGAGGGATAAAAAGATTAAAAGGATTGTAGGAAAAATCTCCTCCCACATTCGTAAGGGTTTAAGACGATTGGGGCAGCACTGTAGTATATTAGTCAGCAGTAATCGACGCCAACTGATATCATCTACTCTGCTAAATGGAGGGACATTGCGTCGCGGAAGAGGGCTAACAGGAAAAAGGAGTTCTCTATTAAGGACTTAAACTATAAACTGTAAATTTTGACTCTTATCTTATGCATAACTTTTCATATCTGTGCAATTATTTATTAATAAACAGTAAAATAAGATTTATTCATTTTTTTACGAATTAGAATTGCGTTTTATGTTAATGTTTTGCTTCTTTTGAAACTGTATGTACTGTATATATTAAATTTATCTTAATATGTACATAACATGTGTTTTTAATTTCATGGCGGGGAGGGGGGAGGCACGAAGTTAGTAAATATTTGTAGAACTCCGGCCTATCCGGTTTTTTTTTGTTATCCGGCCTACCATTCCGCCACATTAGGCCGGATAGTCGAGAGTTTACTGTATATAGATTTGAATCTATTAACTACATGCATGTCAAAATTTAGTTCACTTAAGAGATATATATATACTTCAGTTGAAAATTTACCTTCAGCAATTTCCTGTAATAAGGAGAACGGTACGTGAACACTTTTGTGCATCCTTGCATTTGAGGTATAGAATATAACGAGTAGGATGCGAAAAAATTAATTAAATTTAAAAGCGCTTACCTAATTTTAAACCGTACACTTCAGCAATTATTACTCAAAGACAGTACTGTACTGTAACCGATTTCTTTTGTGTGTCCCTGTAAATGAATAAAAAATGCTATGAATGCCCTGTTCTAACAGGGTCATAGTGAAATTCAGCGATTTATATCAGTTTCAATACATTTGAAATAGCATAATGTCATTAAAATACTCTGTAAACGATTTTTCCCCATATACCATAATGTAAAGGAATACTTTTGAGTGCCCCTGTAAAGGAACGATTAATCGTACATACTTCATATACAGTACCAAACATGCTTTGGTGACCCTAAATAACCTTTATATATTTCATGAAAATCCGAGTATATTTACGGGAGTTAGACGGCCAGACGGACTGACGGCAAGACAAACCGAATGCATAAACACTTTTCAACTTTGTTGGAAAGTGTTAAAAATGCATTTCGAGCAATCATTACTAATATACAGTAATTCGGATACAATGTAGTATCTGAAATCTTTCAAATACACCGCAAACAATTCCCCCTATACCATTATGAACGGAATTCTTTTGTGTGGCCCTGTAAATGAACAACAACTATTCTTTGCACCGCATATTCAACAGAATGCATAATTTAGTGGAATTCATAAATGAATATCAATTTTACTATGTTTGAAAGAGTGTAACACCATGAAAAATAATTTGAAACGATTTTTTCCCATTGGCCGTAATGTAACGGAAAACTTTTGACTGTCCTTGTAAATGAACTAAACATGTTACAAACTTCATTTGAAATAGAGAACGTGCTATGGTAGAGGTCACTAACATCCAAAAATTTCAGAACGATACGAGCATATTTACTAGATTTAGAGCGTGGACAGACGGACAGACAAACCGAAGTCATAAACACTTTTCAACTTTGTTGGAAAGTGTTAAAAATAAAATGAGATATTTTAAATTTCAGATAAAAAAAATCATGAAAAGCTATGAAAGGCTCAATGAAAACAAATGATTAAAACCAAAATGATAATGGTAAATTTTAGAAACTACAATTTTATAACACATTATTTACTTCTGCAAATAGTTTATATATTCCATAGGATCAATAATTTTATAAATTCATCGTAACATAAAACGTGCTCCTATTAAAACGAAGATACCAAAATAACAATAAATCGCGTATCTGTAAATATAGAAAATTTCAATTGAGTAGCGCATACCTGAAAATTTCTTAAAATCATTAGAAATAAATGAAACTCAAAATCTTGTTAAAATATGACAGAGACTAGAATGTGATTTTAATAAATTTTTTATCTCAAAATATTATTTCACATCCTGTATAGGCTCCTGACATTTTATTTATAACAATAGTTTATCTCTCAAAGGTTTTCTTTTAAATACGTAACAATTTCTTTGAGTTTCCTTAACAATAAGTATAATTGAACATTTAAATCATTATAACATTTAATACATAAGTCAACTTAATAATTTTTTACTTTTGAAAAAGGGTGAGAATGTTAAGTTAGGCTTATAATAGCCTTTAATATTATTTCTCAAATTATACCCATTTCAATATTAATCACAAAATAGCTTAATTAAATAAAATTATGGATCCAAATTATTATATCTGTTTACTAATAGACCGGGCGGCGGCGACACGAATGACTACGTCATCGAGTTACGTTATGAAATCATGATGCAGGACAAGATTTTTGGGAGTAGATTAAGGAATGACTGGTCATGAAGTTGAACTCCACTCTAGGAACTTCTCAAATGGATCTCGGATTTACGAAAGTCTCAATAAATTTCGAAAACAGCGCACCCTCCGTTTCGGCCTCAGTGAGTGGAATACAGTTTTCGTCAGTGAAGGGAAAAATAAGTCCCAGTTTCTTTACCGACTGAGAATTGGCAACAGTCTAATAATAAGCTCGACATAGCAGTGGTTGGTCGGTAGCTCCAGGGCATAAAGCTCTCCCTTCCCGCTTTTTGGTGGCTTTAATTTCTGCAATTTCCCTTTTAAATTTGCCCGGTTTCAATTTTTGATTTTTTTTTTAATAAACCTGTTTTTCGCTAGAGTGTCTTTTATTCGGGACGTGGCTGTGGACCTATGAACCTTGCTTCCGCAAAAGAAACGGAATAAGTGGAAGAATAAAGGGCTGCGGACGAAGAGACGGTTGACTCACCCAACCACCCCCCAACAGCCGACCGAGACTAATAATAAGCTCGATGTCAGACGAAGAGAGGCCGCTCGCCGCGGCGGTTGAGGCAGATCAGTCATTCCTTAATCTACTCCTAAAAATCTTGTCCTGCATCATGATTTCATCCCGATGACGATGATTTCATCCCGGAACTCGATGACGTAGTCATTCGTGTCACCGCCGCCCGCTCTATAAAGTATCTTAGCTCGCCTATTAAAATTTTGGGAGAATTTTGAGATTTAAAAGAGCAATAAAATTTGTGGACTTTCCACATTAATAAAATCTTGAAACTATCAACTGAATAAACTGAATTATAAATTAACAAATTATTCTTAATTATAAATTAGAATATAAGAAATTTTAAAAAACATAAATTACATTTTATAACTAGTTTTAAAAAAATAATCGTATATAATTAATTGGTATTTGATGGTGGTAATCAAATATCCATTAATTACATGGAAAAAAATCAATTAAATACATTTTAGTTTTTAAAATAATTACTTGAATAATGAATTTATTTTGTTTTGCTTTTAAAACTATTTTTATCTTTATACTTATCTTTTTAATATGTTTCTCAAATAGTTCTAATAATTGAAAGGGGAATTCAAAGTATTTTTAATTATTAAAGAAAAAATTCTTTACAATGTGATTTTGGAGTATTTTTAGGTGTTATTTCAAAATAAAATATCCTTGACTTTTTTTGGTGCTGCCATCTATTGGCAAAAAGGTAGCATATAGTAAAAGTTATGCAGGGTGTCCAGGTTTCAACAGTGTCCAATGGCTAATTCCTAAACCGTTAGTCATAGACATATAGTTCCAATTACAAAAATGTTTTAAATCAGGTAAAGAAATATTTTAAAAGCGATTTGGGTCAATAAAAACAATTCTTTAAAAAAAAATATATATATACGAAATTTAAATTTTTATACGGTCACCCGGTCCTATAAGCTATATTTAGTAAACTTTTTCTTTTACACTGACAAGTAATACAAAAAAAGTCCCGTTATTCTACGATTAAAATTGACCGATTAATAATAGCTGTTTAAAGTTGGAGCATATTTTTTGCTACAAATTGGGGGTAATTCACAAATTTAGTCGAAATATAATTTCGTCAGATATATTAAAAAAATGGTTGAGAATAAAATTAACATTGCAATATAAATTTGAAATCTTTAATCATTCTGACATATTAATACAAAATATACAATTTGTAATAAACATTTGAGAAGAAAGAAAAAAACAGAATTTTTGTTAAATAAAATGATGCTAAATTAACAGCCTCAATTCTTTACAAAATGATACGTATTTAAAAATATTATTAGATTACACTAGCCTGCAAAAGTTGGGTTATTTAATGTTTTTTTAGCTTTTGATAATTGATTCTTATGTATTCTTTACCGCTGAATCCGAAATTGATCTTCATTTTTAACCAATCCATCAGGATTTTTTGCAAATTGCAAATTTCAAAGTTAAAAAGTTCAAAGTTAAAATTGAATCTCCTCCCCCATCTCATCGGACTACTTAGCTGTTTAGCTGTAAGAATCCCAGGATAAGCAAAAATATCGAATAAATTATTGAATAAAATAAAATAAAATAAAAAACGTTTTACATATGTTTTATAGTGTGATATTTTCGCTATATTTTAACTTATACATTTACGATTTGCAAAAAAATTCTAACGTGACGGTTAAAAATGAAGGTCATTTTCAGATTCAGTGCTAAGAAGTACGTAAAAATCAATTATCAAAAGTTAAAAAACACAACCATCTCCTCTGCTTTATAGTATCCGATTTTTGTTATTCTTTAAATCTGACAATTTACGATTTGCGAAATATCCTGACATGATGATTAAAAATTGATGTAATTTTCGGATTCAGTGCTAAAAAATGCATAAAAGTTAAAAAAAACCAACAATCGCAGTCTTGTATTATCTAATCTAAAACTTTTTTTCAAACTTCTTGATGGTAATCTATCCGAAATTTTTTGTGTTATCCTGTAAAATAAGTATAAATGGTAACCCCCGAAAATCCTGATAATATTAGATTGTTATCGGATTTGCGCCAGTATGTAAAATGTAATCTCGATCGGATATTTGAAAGTGAGTTAAAGTTCGAGTACAAATTTTGAACTGGAAAAACATACATACGATCGTTGAAGTAACATAACAACTTATAAAAATAACAAAATTTTTGTTAAAGAAATCATAAAAGAAACAGTCGGAAATCCTGACAGAATAAAACATATGTTATTTTAGCCAATCTGAAACTTAATAAATGTTAACTTAATCGTAATACTTGTACGATTTTTTTCAAAGCGTAGATACACGTGAAATAAGATCTTCGAATACTTTAAGCACTTGGTATGTGACCCTCAAATCCAAGCCGAACTCATTTGTTTTCAGAGCAGAAAAGTGGCACAAGTCATGCATTTTTAAAGTTTCATAACTCGCTCAATTTTAGATTTATATGAATGGAACTTTTTTTTTTGTCTTACTTGTCAGTGTAATAGGAAAATTTTACTAAATATAACTTATAGGACCGGGGGAGCGTATAAAAATTTAAATTTCGTAATTTTTTAAGAAATGTTTTTAATGACCCAGATCGCTTTTAAAATATTTCTTTACCTGATTTAAAACATTTTTGTAATTGGAACTATATGTCTATGACTAACGGTTTAGGAATTAACCATTGGACACCGTTGAGACCGGGCACCCGGTATTTCATGAGAGGTTGTTTATTGTTACTGATAACAGATGGCAGAGCCAGCCATTCTAGTAAAATCTATATAAAGGACTATTGGATATTTATCACGGCACGGCATGTTCGGGCATGTTCGGATGGGCGGGGCTTGCCCCAACCATTCCGAATTCACCATCTCATTCGTCGCTACTGACTGTTTTTCCTCTTACTTCTCCAGTTGTTATGGCACGGGGATGTGGGGCTGATGTCCCGGGCTCCTCGTCAAACCGTCAGAAATAGTAGTATCACGGCACAGATTTCAACTTTTTTATCGATTTTTTTCTCACATTCTGAGATTTTTTTCTATTTGCCATTTTAAGGCCGAAGGTTGTTGTAAAATATTTTATCATTTTTTTAAATTAAAAAATAACTTTTTTGAGAAATTACGAAATGTTAAATTGACTATTATACTTCATTGTCCGATCAAACATATGCTGTTAGAATTGTCTGAAAAGCTGTTGAATATTTTCAATTTGATTAAAAAATTCTTCCATTTGTAATAATTTAAAAATTCAATTTAATGGCATTGCCATCAATGCTTTTATTGAAAAATATTAAGAATTTAATAATTAGAAATTAATTAGATTTATTAATTAAAGTGTTTTGAAAGGAATACTATTAGACGAAGCCCTCTGTGCGATTTTTGATCCCACTTACCCACTTGTTTCATATAAAGTGAATTTATTTTATAATTGGAATTTCTATATGATTTTTTCTGGTTATTAAGTAAATGCTCCACTGTGAAAAAACAAAAACAAAAACAAAAAACAGACTAAAACACGAAAATGTACTGGCAATCGAGACTATTTCCGTATTTTAAAGGAAATCCCCCCCCCCCCCCCCCCACGTAACTCCAGATAAACGGAAATTTTTCTGTAATTTACGGGTGAAAATTTCCATTGGCGTCTCAATTGCCAATAAAATTTCCGTATTTTAGTCCGTTTTTTTAAAGTGTCCCGTTATCCCCCCCCCCCTTTTTTTCGTAATTTATGGATAAACCCTTAACATATTTTCTTTTGTAACTGTGAAGATTTAAGAAAAAGCGTATTAAACCACAACTTTTTCCTTACTATTTTGATGCAAGGAACTTAAATATGGTGTCGAAAGTAGGTGTTATCATTTGTAAAAACAAATTTGGTATATTTTTTAATATGTTGTTCCCTGTTTCAACAATTGCATTAATATACTGAAATACAACTTTATTTCGATTCTAAAGACACCTTTGTTTTGTTTTTATTACAATAGATCTGCAAATCGGAGCAGGTGTATAATTTCCCCCCATTATGCAGGTTGTACATAATACACAATTTTCGTTCTTATAAGTCTACATTGCTTTTATTTCACTAAACGTTAGTAAATTAAATATACAAAAAAATGCGACGTTCTTAAAGTATTAATTCCTACACGAAGTATATCCAAGAAATGTATGTGAACCACTTTCTTTCTTTTCTTTTATTTTTATCCTCGAAAATATATGTCTGTTGACATTGCTAGAATATTATTGTAAGGAAAAGTTAATCACCTATTTTTTCTATTCCTTAATTAATTATCTCCTTACAACTGGAGTGATCAATGTTATGCTTATAAGGTAGTTAAAATTTAGGTTAATGAAGGTAACTAACGTGATTAAGGCTGAACATAAATCTTTCAGATAATTATCAATAATCATTACGTTTTCTAAAGATCGGATTTTTTTTCTTTTCTTTTGCGTGTGTGTGAGTGTGTGTTTTAATAATTTGTAAGTTTCTTGTTTATTCAAATTAATCGGTTTCTCTAATGAATGATTTAATCTTTTGGATGCTGAAATAATCTCAAAGAATTTCCTTTAAAATCTGTTTGCAGTTAATTTGTTGGGATTGGAACCCAATAAAATGGGTTCTTGCGCAAAACGTATGTACTCATCCTGTACGATCCGGCTAATTTAAAATTAGATGTATGGGATTTCCACCTAATACATCATAGCAAGCAATGCCTATATGTCAAAACTTCGAAGGCGCTTTTCACATGTTCTTTAAAAGATGCAGTCTTAACAGACATAGAAAATTTTTAGTTTGAAATCGCAGAAGTGTTTCGAATCAGCAACTGGGAAAAGGACTCGAAACTGGGAAAAGGGGCAAAGTTTCAATTTGCCCCCCCCCCCCCACACCCACACTTTTTCTTTGTGACATGTATCACATAATTGAAAGGTGTAGAAAAAGAAATAAATTCTATGGAATACATATTTCGCATTTATTTTGGAACTTTAATTTTAATTTAGAAGCTCCAAACAACTAAATAAGATAAGAAAAAATGGCACGTATATTTTGGCAAAAGGAATCTGGGAAATGGGTGTAGAAAAAATGCATCTAAAAGTTACAGTATAGCAGTTTATAACCCTTTTGTATTCCCAGAAGGAAACCCCATGCTATTTTGAGAGTATATGTTTGTGTCACAAACACAGAAAAATTACAGACTCAGAAAAGAGAATGTTAACGAAAGAGAATAAGACAAAGACCTAAAAGAAATTTTGAAGAGAAAGAAATCTGTATTCATAAATTTGTATTTGAGTATAGGGTAAGAAACACTGAAATAACTTTGACACAAAACTGAACGTGCTTTTGTTAGGAAAAAAGTTCCCAATATGTAAATGTATAATGTTTTTAGCAAAAAAAGAAAAAAACTATGTAGGATAAATTTTACGCCCCCTCAATTTCCGCGCCCGGGGTGAATGCTCCCTTCGTCCCCCGCTTCGCACGGCCCTGTTTCGAATACTCTTTGAGAAAGTTCTAGTGTAACAGATGATCAAATACAAAAATAATTATAAAAGATAAATCGAGATATGTATATCTAAAACACATTTTAATGAGATTAAATTCGTATAATTAGAGAACCATTCTGAGTCGTTGATGAATGAATTACATTTTATTTTGTATGAAAATAAAAGTTTTGGTCAGAGGTACATCGAAGCAACTTGAGCTACACGTATAATTAATTAATAATTATGTATATTTAATAAACACATATAATTAATTCATAATTATGTATATTTATATATGCATTAATAGCTTTTAAAATTTTTAGGACATTTTCGTTTTCTGCCGAAAATAGGAAGATTACCGAAATTCGGTTTCGATTTCGGATTCGGTCTTAAAAACCTGTGTCGATCATTAATTTTAATACAGTCCCTCCAAAAACAAATTCTACATTTAGAAGCTGTATATGATTTGTACGCTTTTTATTGTTGGAAGAATGTTTCTATCATTGGCGGTTAAAAAAAAAATCGTCATAACCTCTTTTATAACCTCTTCGCCCCCTGGGTCCCCATACGGGAACCTCTGTTCTTTTCCTTATAAAAACTAAAATGTCCGATTTTTTTACATTTTCACACCACTTCTTAATAGCTGATGTTTTTTGCGTTCAAAGAAAACGAATAAATGGCAGCATCTAAGCTGATTCCCACATAAATGTTATTTTCATCTGAGTTGGCAAAATGCCTAAAAATGCCCAAAAGACAGTATGACCAAGAAAGTGAGCAATTTTCATAAGTATTTAATTGAAATATTTTTCAATAAAAAATTTTGAAGATTTGTAGATTATTTACTTGTTTAAAGCTCTTAAATTTGTGATTGCGTTAATTTAGGCTAATGGTTATTAAATTGATGTTTTTCAGAGGGTTTTTAGTTTAATATCCATATTTTTTAATCTAAATTACCAAGCGTCTAAAGGATCAATTTCAGAAAAGATATTTTTTCTGTAATTTACGATGTCATTTTGTTTGGAAAAAACCAATAAATAAGCATTTGTATTATTATTTTAGATTGGGAACTGAAGAGGTTAAATCACCTGACATTTTCCACCTTTTATTAATACATATATATATATATATCCGGAAAAACGTAACGTTTATTAATTATTTTAAAAGCTGCCTGTAGATTCTAAGACTTTTGCGGTAATACGTATTAAACTTCTTTGGGAGAGGAAAATGTTAAATGGATTATAGCCAAAAATAAAATTTAGAAGGGAAAAAGAAGGTCATTGCAATTATAAAACTGAAGCGAAGTGTGCCAGAGCAAAGAGAAAGAGTTTAATTAAAATGTTACTATACGTTAAAACTTAGTTTTGTTCATGAGCTTTAGATTCTCTTAGTTAAATGAAAAATTTAAAATTTATTTTTGTAACAGAAATTTAATTAAAAAAATTGCTCCGAAAAAAAAAAAGCCGTATAATTATCATAAAAACTGCCTTTCGATGAAATTGTTTTAAATATTGAAGGCGCAGCTGAAAATGAAGCGTTTATGTCAAAAGTGAGTTTCTTTTACTGCGGTTTTTCTTATTTTTATGATTCGATATGTTCTTTGCCTTTTTGGTTTTAAAACGTGTTGATTTTAAATGTTTAAACGTTACTAAAATGGTAATATTTCCTGTTACGAATTTTTAGTTTCATGAAAGTGTTCAAGAAGTTTTTTTTTAAGTTGAAAAGTCTTTTTCTCTTGATGGTGAATAAATAAAGATATCCACATACGTATAAAAATATCAATATGGTATCTTAGTTTTATCATGATTTATAATTTTTCGTAGCAGTCTTACAACTTAGGAAAATTTAAGGGGGTCCGGGGCTCAAAATTCTATTTTTTTTTATTTATAGAGACTTTGTTATGAAATTTTTTTCTGAAATATATTTTAATATAATATGAATATTAAATGTAAAAGAAACCCTGAAAAATTTTAAATATTTAAAAAAAATTAAATTTAAAAATTTTAAACATATTTAATTTTTGATATAACTCTGGAAGTAATTACTCGATTTACAAAATTTTTACACTTTTGTGCACAGAAAATGTGTCATTTTAATTTGTCTGCAGGATTTCTTAAAATATTGATTATGATTTTTTTTTTTAATTTTAAGTAAGAAAATGAAGTTTTTTTTATGAGTGAGTTTTGCATTAATTAGCATATTTTCACAATTATTACTCAAAATTAAAAATCCTGAAGTCAATTTGTTGGAAATATAGCATAAAATCTCTTTTGAAAATTTCATACGTATATCTTGCAAGGAACTTTAGATATATCCTTTTAAAGTTGACAAATCGTGAAAAAATTCATTCTGTGATAAATGAAGTTAAAGTCAGGGACGAGGGACCTTAAAAATCAATTTTTTATTTTTTGTAAATTTCACTTTAAATATTATTCAAGAGTACATTATATGCATTACAACATGTATTTATCACAAAAAAACATAAAAAAAATTTTTTTTGAAAAAAAAAAAAAAAAAAAAAGTTTTTACGTGTTATCTTAGAAATTTTCAAAATGCCCCCTGCGTTTTTCATATCAATGAAAATCCCCAATATTTTTTATAAAAGTTTGGTTTATATATACAAATAAAACTGTGCATCGAATTTTATATATTTTAATTAAAAAAATAAAAAAATTTCAAACATTTTCAATTTTTTTTAACTTTTATATTCAAATATATTAAATTCGATGCACAGTTTTATTTATATATATAAACCAAACTTTTATAAAAATATTGGGGATTTTCATTGATATGGAAAGCGCAGGGGGCATTTTGAAAATTTATAAGATAACGCGTAAAATTGTTTTTTTTCTCCATTTTTTTTTTTTTTTTTTTTGTGATAATTGCATGCCATAATGTATATAATGTACACTTGAGCAATAATAAAAAAAAATCCATTTTTTGGAGAATTTTTAGCCCCGGACCCCCTTAAAAAAAGGGAAATTTCAAATTTTCGTCTGACATTCACTAAGAAAAACAAAGCTGTAACATATTATTCAGAATCCGGGGTGGAAACTATCTTATGTTACGAAATAAAACTGGATAACTTATCATTGACTAATAAGTTTTAATATTTACATCGTATTTACATATTACTATTTACAAAATAACTCAGTTAATTTAAAATATGGCATAGCTCAAATGCCTTGTCGGCAACCACTTTGTAAACATCCTTCATTCGTAAAGTCTAATTTGCTCAGCTTGTCAGTTCTTTTGAAGGAAAAGAAAAAAAGAAAAGGAGAACAAATATGATGGAGTGCGTATTGTTCGAGCGTTACACTCTTCCCCTCACACTGCATTACTGGTCCCTCAGATGCAGTGTGCATTTCCTGGGTGGATTCCTTTGGGATGCTTTCTGGTGCCTAAAATCCTCTATGGCTCTCGTGTTTTGTGGTCCTTTCGTAAATATTTGCTGGCTGGGCGTCTGACGTTTCCCGGGTCTGCCTCTAGGACGAATAAAGCCTTTAGAAGATCCACCATCATCTTGCATGTGAAGACACAAAGCTGATATATGATAATTTCCCAAGGGAGAAAAGGGGTTTTCTTTAGTGGCAATGGTATAAGAAGTAGGAGATCTTTGTTTTCCATAGTACCCATTATCATGTCTGTAACTTCCAGACCTATAATCCAATTTGTAATTATCCTGATCATTAGTTCTAAGATCATTTTCATATCTCTTTTCGAATTTGCTAGACGAATCTGCAGTTCGCCGTGCACTATACCTGTGTGATGGTTGGGAATTTCTTTGCTCCTGATAGCTACCTGTACCTGATCGTCAGCCATCATAATTATAATTATTTCGAGCATGATAGTTGCCTCTATTTTTGTAGCTAGGAGAAAAATTTGGATTATACTTTACTTTTGAAGTAAGTGAAGCACTTTCTAGCGTTTCAGATGCATCATTATGTTCAACCATATCCGATGAACTAATCACCAAACCTTCACTTTCTGTCATATCTTGAGATATTAAAGAATCTTTGTCTCAAAATTTTGAGGAATCTCTGCTTCATCTTGGTGAGAATTCTCTGAACCATGTTTCTCATAACTATTTTTATTGTAATTTCCATGGTTAAATGACTGTTTAACATATTTTTGGCCATATCTATTATTGCTTCTGTTAACAATTTGTCTATTAAAATTTCTGTTCTTACCCCTATAATCGAAATTCCTACGGCAATCTTTTACATAGCCTTTTCTATCATGTGCAGGACTATCAATTTCATCAGATAAAATTATGCCCATCCGTGATCCTGTATCAATATAATGTTTAACTTTAGGTGTAGCCTCTTCCCCTAGTTGGAAGCTACTAGTAAATTTTTCAAGCAGTTCATTCAACCTAACTTGTTGCTCTGAAGTGAGATGTCTACCTTCATCTTCTCTAAGAAAAACGGTGTCTAATTCAACGGATTTTACCGCTAATTCATTGGGAGGTCTATATTTATCTCCAGCGAATCTATACTTCCACCTACATCTATCAGCAAAGAACAATTCTTGATTTACTACATCCAAAACAATTTTTGCTTTGCGTAAAAAATCGATTCCTAAAATTGTACGATTATTTCTGGCATTCGGCAGAGCATAAAGTGTTGTTTTAATGTCGCGACCTTCAATTTTAACATGAACTTCTGTTTTATAAACTTCGGTAGTGTTTTGTAGCCCATCCGCTAAGACTACGATCATTTGAGTTTTTTCAAACTTCACACCTTGGTCTTTTAATAAAAAATACAAAACTTCACCCGCAATGCAATGTGTTGCGCCAGTGTCAGCACAAGCTGTGCCAGAGAGACCATTTATGCTTATTTTTACCAATAATGTTGGTGATGTTTGCATATTACATGTACGAAATTCTAGTGATTGAAAGTGCACCGATACATTTTTCGGAGAACAGGTTGGACACTTGGATTTAATAACTCCCTGGTTTCCACAACCATAGCAACTCAACATTGGTTGATTTAAATTCGAAGGATAATTAATTTTATTTCTCTTGGACTCCTTTTGATTGCCAATTTTACCAAACTCATTTCTTTTAAAATCTAAAGGCGTTTTTTCGAAGCGATTAGAATTCCCGACCTCACTGATTTTATTTGATCTCTTTATTTCTACTTTGTGTGACCTCAAATTATCATATAAATCTAACTTTTCAGCTAATTCAACAGGATCTGTTAAATTCTCCCATTGGTCTAAATAATGTTCTTTGCAATCAGGGAAAGCCTTTTTCTTTAATTGGTCAGCAATAATTAATTCCGATAATTTTTCAAAGGAATTTATATTTAATTCGGATAGCCATCCCTCAAAATAGCTTCTGATTTCAAAATAATATTCTTTCCATCTAATATCGGTTCGCTTTGGATGTCGACTAAACAAAACTCTAAACCTTTCAGCAGTTAATTTGAACCTCTGCAAATATATATCTTTAATATAAGAATAATCCTCAAATTTTTCTTCCGGTTCACGCGCTATTAATTTACCGATTTCATTTGGAAGGACTCCAATTAAATACGTAATCCACAGTTCTTTAGAAACCTTTAAAAGTTTCATTTGCCTCTCAAAAGTTATTAAAAATAAATTCATATCATCCTTTTCAGGATTGAAATCGGGTAAAACCTTTTTCAAGTCAACGCGGATTGAAGAAGTTTCTAGAGGGTTGCTTGTATTTGCAACAACATCTCCTGTTCCTGCTTCTAACCTGACCTTCTGTAGCTCAAATTCTCTTTCTTCGGCTAAACGTTTCTCTTCCTCAAGAGTCTTTCTTTCTTCTACGATATTTTCAAAAATTCCCTGTACAAAATCTACGTTATCTTTAAATGCCTCATTATTTACAATTTTATCACGTAATTCGAGGACTTTATCATCGCTACTTACTTCTACTTTTAATTCTGAAACTAATGTGATTAAATCAATTTTCTTACCCTTTGAAAGAAACGCCATCATTTGAACTAAATATGTTTTAGCTAACTTCAAACTTAATTCGTGTTACGAATAACTCTTAGCAAAATACGTAATTTTTAACATATATAGAACATAAATAACATACAATATCTTTCAAAACTCAATATAATGACACCAACTATTTGCCTTTTTTTTTTTTTTTTTTTTACACAATAATATCAATCATATAATAATTAAAATAATGCCAAACACTCATTTATAATAATAACTTCAATGATAAAATAGCTCAGTGCAACTATATAAATGTATAAAATAAAGCAAACGATTTTTATTTTTCAATAATAATTATTAGAATTATTTCTCTTATGAATATCTTAATTTAATTCAGATACTAAAATACTTGAAGCTGCAGACGACTTTTCTTATTTCAATTCTAAGGAAAATATCATTCAGCTGAATAGAACAATTCCAAAATATTTCGATTCTGGACGAATCAAATACAATTTTCAAAAATCATCAGATTCCGGATGAATCAAAAGTACTTTTGTATAAATTTTTGTACTTTAGTATCTAAATTTTCTTATTAAAACAGTTTAACTCAATTTAAAATAATACTTGTCTTCATATCTTGCTTCTATTCGTGCCAGACGTTGGGAAGCCACTTCTGTAACATATTATTCAGAATCCGGGGTGGAAACTATCTTATGTTACGAAATAAAACTGGATAACTTATCATTGACTAATAAGTTTTAATATTTACATCGTATTTACATATTACTATTTACAAAATAACTCAGTTAATTTAAAATACGGCATAGCTCAAATGCCTTGTCGGCAACCACTTTGTAAAACATCCTTCGTTCGTAAAGTCTAATTTACTCAGCTTGTCAGTTCTTTTGAAGGAAAAGAAAAAAGAAAAGGAGAACAAATATGATGGAGTGCGTTTTGTTCGAGCGTTACAACGCAATTTTCTGATAAAAAAGTTTAATTTTTTATTACTGATGCATTTTATTGTACATAAACAGAAAAATACAAAATTAAGTGAATAAATGTCGACAAGATTATGCTTATAGGTGTAAATTCACTCATAACTTATTTAAAATATAATTAATATTTAAACAGAGGCTTTAAGGCTAGTAAACCTATTTTCAGAAAAAGAATGTATTTCTTTATGCGTGTTCTTTGTGGCTTTTAATTAATAATTCGGCTAATCATTTTTAAAAAAATGAAGAATCTGAAGCCCCATTTGCCCTTTTCAGACCCCTACGCGCGGTAGATTTTCTTAGTCATCGGCAACTGACATTCACACAAATGTACACACAGACAGACAAAGTCTCTTCTTTTATTATTACTCATTTAGTAGTTTATGTTGGAACCCTTACTTTAAACGAGCTTAAATACTCGGCCTTTCATCGATATATCAAGTGTATACGTTATACGATATATGTAACTTGTATCCAAATTAAATCAAGCATTACAGGTGTCATTTCTCAGTTGGCCACATACATGTATCCTATTTCTTATCTTTAGAGTAAGCAGTGTTTACTAATGACCTGAAGACAATCTCTATCAGAGCTAAATCTGAAATCTTTGCAACCCAGACCAAAATATTTATATTTTTTTGTGGAACCATTCTTATCAGACGATACAAACATGTGCACGGAAAACTTGTTTTTTAGGGTTTTGTTCATCTGGCGAAACTCTATTCGTATCACTTCTTTGTCTTTCTGTCCGCCACTGAGTCCATTCTCAGAAACTTTATAAGTTAGAGACTTGAAATTTTGTGTACTCACAGCTGAATATCCCCTGTCACACGACAAACCATAAAATTTTGAAAAAGGTCTTAATTAACGCAAGATATTAATTAAAAATACACTCATTAATGGAAAATATTCAACTAAAGCAGGGGTTCCCAAACTATGGTACGCTTACCAGTACTGGTACGTGAAGCTCTCGCTACTGGTACGTTAAAGTCTAAGACTGGTACGTAAAATGAAATACAATAAATGAAATCGTAAGACGAAACGCAATTTTTCATCTTGATTCAACATAAAATATATAATGTGAACATTAAAAAGGTCCACAATTTTACTTAAAAGGCGATTAAAGTATGAAAAAGATGTTACAAGTTTAAAATATACATTTTATTTCAATACTTCTTAGTACTTTCAAGCCTTCGAAGCTCATCATCAGAGAATATCTTAATAACTAAATGTTGTTTATTTATACAAATACGTCACTTTGTTTTGAAAATGAGACAGCCAATAATTACTAGAGTTGAAAGTAGAAGTGGCAGTAGCAGTTTCTTGGAATGAATTTAATTAGAGGAAATATATATTATTAGTATTAATTGCAGTTCCATTTATTTTATGACATCACTCTGTTTCTCATCCGTCACTTTCCATGGGTAGGAGAAAACAATATAATAAAGCAATAAAAGAAATAAATCATTTGAGCTTATGGTTCAATATCCTGAAAATAAATCCCGAAAACCTGAGCAAAGTGAAGTATTAAAATTTAAAGTACGGAAGTTAAATATTTTCTTCTACCCATGGAAAGTGATGAATGAGAAACAGAGTGATGTCATAAAATAAATGGAACTGCAATTAATAATAATAATGTATATTTCCTCTAATTATATTCAATCCAAGAAACTGCTACTGCTACTTCTACTTTCAACTCTAGTAATTATTGGCTCTCTTATTTTCAAAACAAAGTGACATATTTGTATAAATAAACAACATTTAGTTATTAAGATATTCTCTGATGATGAGCTTGGAAGGCTTGGAAGTACTAAGAAGTTTTGAAATAAAATTTATATTTTAAACGTGTAACATCTTTTTCATTACTTTAGTCGCCTTTTAAGTAATATTGTGGACCTTTTTAATGTTCACATTATATATTTTATGAAGTACAGCATATTACTATAAAAACTAAACAAAGAAAGCGTGAATTTATCATCCTGGAAATTTTCGAATGCAAATATGAAGCTTTTCTTTTTAAAAAATTTTCAAATGCAAATAAGCGATTTTAAACTTTTATTTTCTGTATGTATTACTAGAAATTGTTGTTATTAGCACGCTCTCTGGCATCTGAAGCGATTGTAAACTTTTTTTTTCTGCATGTATTACTAGAAATTGTTAGTAGCACGCTCTCTGGTATCTGCACACATTGCTTATGATACAATCAGTTTTTCAGAAATAAACACATGTAATTATTACATTAATATAGGAAAAGTTAAAATTTGTAAATAAATGCATAATTTTAGAATTAATCGATGAAACAAATTTAATGAGCAGAAAAGCTGTTTTTGAATATGCTTTTTAAATTGAATCATTTGAAGGTAAAGTTAAATGCGTGGAAAGAGGAGGAGCCCGTTCGAATAGGAACAATTAAAACTAGTTTTTTCCACGTTGTATTTTATAATGCGCCTTTTTTTACCTTCCGCTCCCCTCCCTTTTTTTTGTACTGAACGATCTGGTAGGAGGTGTTGAAATTTTATTTCAGTGTTGAAGTTGAATTTAAAATACAATTCATTATTTATATAAGTTTGTGGGCTGAAATTTTTCTCCTCTGTATCAAAACTGTGAGTTTCTTTTTATTTCAAGGAAATCCGTTTTTAATGGAGTAAATTTATTTAAAATCGTGATTTGAAATCAAAGAAATTATGGAAAGCTCCATTTTCACACCTTTTCCTATATTAGCATTTACTTTTGTTACCTTGTGGTACGCTGAAGTATGAACTTCGATTTAGTGGTACGTCGGTCTAAAATTTTGGATCCCCTGAACTAAAGCATAGAATTTAATGAAACTGCAAAGATAATTCATTCTGAAACTGAAGGTTGCCATAGTTGCAGTATTGCAATGGCGATAACAGACTGGACATTTTTAAGGACACCCCTATCTCATAAACCATTCCACCTAGGGAATGTGAAATTTCGGACACACACGCAAAACAAAATTTCTCTTTCAGAATTTCTAAACATTTGTAAAATACTCCCGCTAGAAGTAAAAATATAAATTAAAAATATCAGTTATTAAATGAATTTAATTTCCTTTCAAAGACAACGAGTTTGATCCGAGGATAACGAAAAAGACAGGCTACCGCAGTGCTTTATGCGTATCTTTTTTTACAGACCACTGGAGTCACGTGATGCTCGAATGCGCCAATGCAGTTGTACGAAAAGAGCATCACATCACTCTAGCAGTCTGTAAAAAAAGACTCGTGGAATGCACCGTGGTAGCCTGTCTTTTTCGTTAACCTCGGTTTGACTGCACTTGCTTGATAAATCATTTGAGCTCACACAGCTGTCTGGGGTCAACTGGTATGGTTTTTTGGTCTATTAAACTTTTACAAATATTGCATTTATAGATATAAAATTTATGCATCTATGCGTATTTTTTAACGCTGAATCCAAATATGTAATTTTCGTAAAAATCCAAGTCAATTACAACCGAAAACATTAATTATTATTTCATTAATTTGATTGCAGAAAAATAATTTGTTTGACCATGTCAATTTCAATGCGAGACACCCTGGCTGAGAGTAAAACCCACAGATTTTTAACCTACTGAGAGAGTTTACACTCTATAATTTTTTTTTAAACACTGTTTTTACCGGCTTGAAAATTACACATCTATGCATAGGCTGTAATACTGGACCCAGAAGTCTAATTTTCATAAAAATCAGGCAATTAGAAGAGGATATGTTAGTTATTATTTCATTAAATTGATAGAAAAAAAAAAGAATTGATTTTTTCACGACAGAGATGTTGTCTGGACATCTGTTGAATAGAAAAGATGTAATATGATGAATTAAAAATTGAGTCATGTTAATAAAGAAACGTTTGTATTTGTTATATTTTCGAGGTTGGGGAGGAGGGGAGAACTACGTTTGATTAAAAATCGCAATTAGTCCATGCGACAGATATTAGCATTATGATAGAAATTAGTGGGCTTCGTTCGCTATCTGTGCCCCGTTTCCATAACTCAGCAGCTATTTTTCGGATCTCAACGCAATTGATTCGAAGCATTATAATTAACTTAATAATCATCCTCTCCAACATTAAAGCAAATTTGTGAGTGGTATATAGCTCCCTTTTTTAAAAGCAATTTCTGAAAAAAAAAATTTCGGCTCCAATCTTAGGTACCGGTCCAATTCGTTGACCGAGTACTGCAGTAGTCTTAAGTAGTTATTTGTCAAATAGCAGTCTCATCCCCCCTGCCCTTTCAAGATTTTTTCTCTAACTGTGCCTCGTTTCCATAACTCGGCAACTATCTTTCGGATTTCAACGCAACTGATTCGAAACATTATAATAAACTTAAATATCATCCTCTATCACATTAAAGCAAATTTGTGAGCAGTATACCGTTACTTTGTGACTGGTGGGGTTACTTTGTGACACCTGGTCTAGGTTTCGTATTTCGTATCTCCACCTCAGTCCGGTGTGGTAGGAAAGCAAACAGCATTGCCATCTCCTAGTACGGTGTGCCACATCACATAACGAGCATTTTCCGAAGCTCTAATACGAAATACGCAAACTAGACCAGGTGTCAGAAAGTAACCCCATCGGTCACAAAGTAATCATACGGTATAGTTCTTTTTTTAAATAGTAATTTCTGGAAAAAAAAATCGGTTCCAAGCTTAGGTGCCGGTGTAATTTATTGACCGAGTACTGCAGTAGCCTTAATTAGTAATTAACTTTGTCAAATAGCAGTCTCAATTCTCCTGCCCCCTTCAAGATTTTTTTCTCTAACTGTGTGCCGTTTCCATAACTTGGCAACTATCTTTCGGATTTCAACTGATTGCAAATGTTATAATTAACTTAATAATGACACTCTATAACATTAAAGTAAAATTGAGTAGTACATACCATTATTTTCGAATAATAATTTCAGTTTTTTTTTTTAAATTTCATTTTAAAGTATCTCGAGTTCTATGGGAGCTATGCCGACGGGGTTTGGTTCATTCGACTTAATATCACAGTCTTACATATTTTAGTTCCACTTTCTACCGCAAGGGGGCGCATTCCTATCGCGGGTTCTATGTCTCCGATCACAAGGGGGTTTGGCTCATTCAACTTGTTTTTCGATGGCTTCGATTGGAAGGTGTTTAGTTTAAAACAGAGTGCGCCCCCTGGCGGTGTAAATGGGAACTAACAGATTTCACAGAGCGTGAGTAACTCGCAGGCAGAGGGGACCCGTGTCGGATGTTCTTACAGAACATATTGCCCCTTAATTTATGGGTGGTAGTTACCACTCTTTCCGAATAGTAATTTCAGAAAATTTCTTAAATTCTTATTTGAGTCCCCACATCCTCGACTAATATATCTACAGATAGTTTGTATATCGGAGTCTCGTTCGGGTAGAGGTTTGTTTAGAGCAGAGGGCGTTACCTGGTGGTGGAATGTGGAACTAACAGATTTTGCAATGCTTTCACAGCACGCCTGTTATACAGTGTGAGGAGTTGTAAAAGTTTTTCAACTTCTGCTAAATTTTTGAAATTTCAGAATTTTAAATTTCAATTAAACAATTTGTTTTGTTTTGAGAAAATAAAAAAAAATTAAATTTTGCTTAACTTCTTCTAAATTCTTGAGAAGTTTCAGCATTTTAAATTTCGTTTAGACAATTTTTTATTTAAAAATTTAAAATTTTAGTTATATCTCCACTAATTTTTTATAATTTCGAAATTAAAAAAAAATTCTGAATCTTGAATTTTATTTAAATAATTTGAATTGAATATTTTTAATTTGATTAAAATTTATAATCATTTTAAAACTAGTAAATCTGCAGATCAGGATCCTCAACGTCAGCTCTGCAAGTCATTGTTTTTAAACACACTTTGGTAATATATTCAATTTCCTTCAAACCGCAATTTAAAGTTTTCAAATTACGTAATTATTTATAAGAATAAAAAAAAACAACGAAGTTTTCAGACATTAGAAGCGTTAAATTAAAAACGTTGTTATGTAAGGATATTTTGAAATTTTCATGAGCTACTAATTCTGGTATTTTTTTAGATAATAAAATAGGTTTCTTCAGGGGCCGGAGCCCCCCTGAACCCCCCGTGGTCTCATTAAATTTACATATGTAACTTTTTATTGATCGCGCTAATGGTTATTGTAAATCTTAGATTTCTTTTTATACTTCAGAGCCTTATTTTTCCATACCGGTGGGCAGAAAATGATTTACATTGAGGCAATTATATTAAAAGTTTAGGTTTTATGAACGCAAATGTAATTTCCTTTTAAAAATAAAATAATTTTCATTCATATTTTCTGAAATGAGGCAACATTAAGAAGTAACACTTGTCAAAAAATATTTTTTCAGGCAATCTAGTTAACGTTTGGTTTTTAAGAATGAAAATATTTATTTCCCGATACAATGACGTCATTTTCGACAGAGATAATTTTGTGGTGCATAATTTTTACATTTACTATCTATTAGTTTTTTTTTTTTCTCATTGAAATTTTCGATTAAAAATTAAACTTTTCTGTTAGCCGTGAGCAGACAATAAACCGTGAGATATTGGCAACATTTTTTTCAATAATAAGAATTAATGTAACACAAGGCCCTTTTATTTCAACCTCAAAGCGTATTCGTTTTATTTTTGATATATGAGGTCAAATTCACCTTCTTTTCGTATTTTTGTTTTATTTCCGATATGAAGACGTATTCATGTCTATTTTTTATTTCATTTTCCTCTTGCACATGAAAACTTTCAAATCAAAATTAACTGTTTAGGATAAATCATTATTCCGGGATCTAATTTTCTTGGCAACGACAAAAAAAATATTGTTAAATTTTATAGCAAAATGTCAGTTTATTCCTTATGAAAATAATGAACTTTTTAATTTAAAAGAAAAATATTTGAACAAAATAAATAGAACACAGCCTTTCTTATTCTGTGGTAAATTCCATCTATATGTGAAGACACAAAGTTATTAATTCATCCCTTTTGACGTTGATTTGACTTCAAACAATTACACATACTTTCACATTTACGCTATTTTTAGGTGTAGTTCCGTTGCTAGGTAACCGTTAAAAGAAAATTAAAACAATAAAATATGTGCATTTAAAAAAAAGTAAATTTTTAAAATAAAATATATTATATTACTGGAGCACATATATAAAATCCCTCCATAAGTTATACATCTAATTTAAAAACTCTGACAAATGTCTACACAAAATTTCAAACTAATATGAATAATGTATGGTTCTAATTAGGAAATTTCATCATCCATAATTTACCATTTAAATCCTTCAATCATATGAGCCATTTACTTTCAACAAATAAAAATGGAAAAATCGTCTGAATTGCTATAGAAAAGCATTATTGCGCAAAATAAAATATTCTATATTTTCCGAACGAATGAAACAAATATAACAAAAAACTATACAACTAAATCCAGGTACTTCATCAACATACCCACTTAATTTCAAACTAATCGGATGCTTTTTGCTGCAGTTATCGCGGAACAGACAGACTAACGGAAACCAAAACATTTTGTGTCTCCACAATAAGCCTTCACTAACGTTTCGGCAATTGAATTTATTGGTGCTACCATCTACGAAAGGATTTAATAATTATAAATTAACAATTTGGATTTATTAATTAAAGGATAAAGTGTTTTGAAAATAATATTAAACGAAACGCTCTGTGCGATCTGTGATCACACTTACCCACTTGTTTAAAAATGGCATCTCTCAATAAATAATTACAAATGGGTTTGTTATTGAATGTGTAGTATCTTTGATACATAAATCCATGTGCTTTAAATAAATCCTAACTCTGCAGGTCAAAGTGACCTAATTCGGTTCTAAACCATCAGTTATCATCCCCCACGAAGACACTTAACCCTCAAATGCGTGATTTTTTATTTTGTTTCGAAAAAATTATATATGATTCTCTGAAAGGTTTGTGTGAAAGGTTTATTACACAGGAAAAATAATGAAAAATAAACGGTCAAGTGAGAGTATTACTCGCGCACACAGGGTTCCGTAGAATAAATATATGAATTTGTAATTGTATTATTAAAAAAAAAAAAGCCGTTGCTAAAAGAATACTAAGACTTTGTAAAAAAACTATACAACGCAGGGTTAGGTATAATTGTATATACTAGAAAAGTGTAAATGGTTATACCATGAAAGTTCAAAGAGATATGGAACCTAAATAATATCAAATATAGCTGTTCTGTATAGCTCATTTTTTAATATTATCCTAATCTGTTTATGATGAACTTAATTCGGTACTGACAATAAGAGCAGTGAATATTTAAACTTCATTTGGCATTTCATAAAACTAAAATAGGCGTACTAATAACCTTTCTTTCTACAGTGTAGCTAAAACAAAACCTTTGTTCAAAGTTTAAATTTGGCATCGTGCTAAGTGCGCTTCGAAAGGAGTTCGCAAAGTTGCAACGCTGCCTTGGTCCGTACCACTTTTTTCCAGATAAGTTTTTAATTAACTTTTAAAGACACGGTAGGCGTATTGAGAGATCCACTCAATGCAAACTAGTCGCGAATCTAATAGTATTTATGTGATTCATTCTAATTAAGTGGTCTCAGGACTCTTAAAGCTTCAAAATTTTAGAAATTTTAAATTTTTTAGATGTTAAACTCCTATTTTTTCTGAACATTTTGATACAATTCTTTCCTTGAAATTTCCATTAGAACAGAAGTTATGGCTTTTAGAATTATACCGCTCAATAGCTGAAGCGGCGTTTCCGAAACTTTGAAATCATTTTTTTCCAAATGACGTTTTTGGGCATAACGTGCAGGATACCTCAAAAACCTCGGAATATTTTTTCATGAAATTTTCAAAACATATATTTCATGTTAATCTGTATAAACTGAACCTAAAGTTTCATTTTTATTGTTCAAAAAAATATTTTTTTAGGTGATTATACTGTTGAAATTATCAAAATGTTTTACTATCTAAATACAACTTTGCATTAAAAATATAAAAATTCTTTAAATACAAATTTATTTAAGTTCAGGGGTAATTATTACAATGTGAAGTACAAATAGGCGCCAAAATTTTCATTCTAGTTGCAACGTTTATTTTATAATCCTGCGCGTAAGCTGTTATGCCAACTTTCTGAACGACAAAAATTTTATGTGGTAATTATATTTTCCACTTTTGAATAAAAATGGAAACATCTATATCCATAAAAACGTAAGGTTTATCCGTTATTTTAATAAATGTCTGTAGCTTTTAAGACTTAAATATATATTTAACAAAATCTATTTGTACTAATGCGTAGAAAATTTCTTTGGGAGAGGAAAAAGTTAAAACAGATTATAATCAAGAATAAAATTTCAAAAAGAAGAAAAGAATCATCGCAATAATAAGCCTAAAAGCGAAGTGTTCCAAAACAAAGAAAAAAGTTTAATTAAAAAGTAACTATACGCTAAAACTGGACTTTACGTACAAACTTAAATGCTTTTAGTAAAATGAAATTTTCAAAAATTGGATCTGCATCAGAAATTTAATTAAAGAAAGGACTTCAGAAATAATAATTTAAAAAAGACATAATTATCAGGAAAACTGCGTTTTAACAAAATTGCTTTAAAATATTGAAGGCGCAGCTGAAAATAAAGTGTTTTTGTCAAAAAGTATAACTTCATTTTACTGCATTTTTTTTTCATCGCATCACCGCAATTAAAAATAATAATATAATTGTTTTGTTTCACATGCTTTCTTCGGGACTATTGTCCTTTACAGAATTTTTTATCTTTTACGCTGGTTATTCCTAAGAGATTCGGATTTTTATAATGTACTTAAGAGACATAAATTGTACAACCATATATGTTAAAACACAAAGATAAATTTCAAGATCGAAATGGACAGATCTGCGCATGC
Source organism: Maratus speciosus (assembly GCA_963932465.1). Taxonomy (NCBI): domain Eukaryota; kingdom Metazoa; phylum Arthropoda; class Arachnida; order Araneae; family Salticidae; genus Maratus; species Maratus speciosus. The sequence goes on from OZ010792.1 coordinate 284,297,018, forward strand.
GTAAAAGTAGATTTAGAACGTATTCAGTTTTAGACAAAACTTAAGCAAGGTCAGAGTATCCGAGTTGTCTAAGGTGCCGACTTTAAACTGTTTATTCTCGGAAGAAGGTGTGCGTTCGGTCCTCACTTCTGACATAATGATTTCTGTAATATTATTGCCTTCAAGAAAATTCATTTCAATAACGTCATGTTTTACATCAGAAGGAGAAGTTATCCAATTTGTATTTATTTTATTCATATTCTTTATAATTATTATTAAATAAATAAAACACCCAGCCATATTTTTTAAAATTACTAATTTTGCATTAAAAATATTTAAATTAAACGATTTTGAATATTGTTATTGATTAAATAAAAGAAAAAGCCACAAAGAAAATGGACATGGCGTTGTGCAAATGGCTCAACAAGTGAAATCGACTACATCTTAACAAACAAAAAGTATCTTATTCAGGATTGCAGCGTTCTCAATAACTTCAACACAGGAAGCAACCACAGGTTGGTTAGATGCAAACTGCTGTTAAATACTAAAGTGAAAAGAATGAAGCTTTTGCAACACTCAAAGAAATCAATCAATATTATAAATCTCCAGAAACATAAAGAAGAATTCCATTTGGGACTTAAAAACCGTTTCCAAGTACTTCAATCAATTTTAGAAGAAGAGCTAAGATGTTACAGTAGTGAACAAGAAACTAAGCAATACTCTACAAGATATTGCAAAGAAGATAGCCGGCGATGCACAAGTAAAGCAGATAAAGAAAATAACATAAGAAACAAGAATATTGATGAAGAAGCGCAGAGAATTTAAAATGAAGAAAAACAATCCTAAATCAAGAGTTGAATATGCTGAATGATGTAAAACGGTAAGAAACTGTTTTACGGAAGGTATCAGAAAATTTAACTGTGATCTTGTCAAGAAAGTTCTAGAAGATAACAAAAGTTTAAAATCAGCTAGGCGCAAACTATGTGTTGGAAGAACAGGTATTTTTGCACCAAAAAGGGTGGATGGAACATGGAACAATCACCAAAATCAATAAAAAAATAGTACACATTGTCGAAAAATTCTATAACGATCTATATGAATGTGAAGATCAAAGAGAAATAAACCTACGTGATCCACGAGAAAACTTAACAGAAACTGAAGCGATAATCCCAGTGATGACAGATGAAGTTTTAGAAGCCATTAGATTTATGAAAAAAGCTAAATGCCCAGGCGAAGATGGAATTACAATTGATCTTATCAAAGAAACAGGAGAAGAATTTGTAAAAATGCTATCCTTACTGTTTTCCGAATGTCTCAAGAAATCAGATGTACCAGAAGATTGGAATAATGCTGTGATGGTGCTACTTTACAAGAAGGGAGAGAAGGAAAACATTAAAAACTACCGTCCGATAAGCTTACTATCAGTGATTTATAAAATTTTCATCAAACTTTTAACGACAAGACTTGAATCAACTCTGGACTCAGTTCAACCTAGAGAACAAGCAGGATTCCGAAGAGGATTCAGCGCAATGGATCATATCCAAACGGTAAGGGAACTCATAGAAAAACATAAGGAATATAATTTACCTCTCTGCCTTGTCGTTATTGATTATTAAAAAGCATTTGATTCGGTCTACACGTAAGCAGCAGTAGAATCTCTGGAGGACATTGGTATAGACAAACCTTATATCAATATCATAAAGAAGATTTACAAGAAAGCAACAGCAACCATCCGTTTGGACAAAGGAAAAGCAAAGATCAAGCTTGGAAGAAGGGACACCATTTCGCCTAAGCTTTTTACTGCTGTCTTAGAAAATATTTTCAAGAAGCTGGATAGGGAAAACAAAGGGATTAGAATAAATGGGGAATATTTAAGTGATCTCCGATTCGCTGACGACATTTTAATTTTCAGGTACAGTCCTGAAGAATTATAAAATATGCTAAAAGATTTGGCAGAAGCTCGCATTAATGTGGGATTAAAAATAAATTTGGAAAATACTAAGGTGATGTTCAATCCATTTGCATCAAAAAAAGAAAATCGTCTACAACAATACTGAGATAAAAGAAGTGCAAAGTTATGTGTACCTTGGGCAGGAAATATCATCGGATAATAGTATCATGAATGAAATAAATAGAAGAATAAGAAATGGATGGAGGGCTTTTGAGAAGCACAATATTATTCTGAAGAGATGATTTCTTTGGATAGATGCTTCTTTGTTTGAAAAGAAAGGTGTTTAACCAATGTGTTTTGCCTGTGCTTACTTATGGAGCAGAAACATGGACGCTAACAAAACGGATGGTACAAAGATTACAAAAAACACAGAGAAGTATGGAAAGATGTATGCTAGGTATAACTAGAAGAGACAGAAAGGGAATAATCTGGATAAGAAGTCAGACTAAAGTTTTTGATATCATTGAAAGAATTAAACGGCTAAAATGGAAATGAGCTGGGCACATTGCAAGAAGACAAGACAATAGATGGAGAACAAATAGCCTACAGTGGTATCCCAGAGATGTAAAACGGCCAAGAAGACGACCTCAAGTAAGATGGAGTGATGAAATCAGAAAAGTGGCCGGTGTTAATTGGATGACTAAAGCACTAGATAGGAAATATTAGAAAAATCTGGGGGAGCCCTACATCCAGCAGTGGATTGAAAACGGTTGATGATAATGATGATGATATATATATATATATATATATATACTAAGAAAAGTATATTGCGTAAAAAAAGGAAAAAGAAAAACGAGAAAACAGGAAGAAGAAAAAATATTCATATAAGAACTTGAAAAGAAATTATTCCGATAACCATGTTTTTAATAATTAAATAATGCATGAAAAGTAAAATGAAATTCGAGTAATAAAAAAAAAAAATATCTATATCTATATTATAAAGGACAAACATATCTGTGCGTAACGCATACGTCATTTTGCGAATGGCAACACTTTGAAATTTGAAATAAAATTTCGGTTTTGCAATTTTCACTACTGCAAATTTTTAAACTTCTAAACATCGCACATTTTAAATTTTTACAACGTCGTATAAAGTAAAAAAAATGCTCTTTTAAATGCTATTTGTTTGAAAGCTGTATCTCAATTTATTTTTGAGATATTAATTTTTTTGTAGTTTTTAATAACATTTTTCTTATCGTAGCAACAAATGTACCCCATTTTTATTGAAAGTCATTGAAAGTAAACGGGAAACAGTCGAAAATAGGCGATACTGTATTTTTTTGTTGCCCTTTTCTCATAAAACCTGAAAAAAAAAAAGTTGAAATTAAAATTTGGCTATGTGAAGAATATTGTCTGTTATTCCGTGATAATGACGTCATATGCATACTTTTCTATAGACGAAATTTAAGACTGGATTGTAAAAGTGGATTTCTTTAGCCGATGCAAATGACGTCATTTTATAAAAAAGCGTGTATTTTAATTCTTAAACCTGAATTATGTTTTGTAGAAGTGCGTCATTTTTACAGCCCAGCTGCTTTGAAATTCTTCCCAGGTGAAAATGCTTCACTTTTGAAAATAATGTAATCGAAATCACACACTGATAAAACGCAATGCTTTACAAAAATTTAGAGTGTCTTTATAAAAGAGAGGTGACTTGCAAATAATAGCGGTTTATATAGAAATTGATGATTCTCGCCTGATGGATTTGCTTCGCCGAGTTAGATAAGCAAACGAAGAATTCGTGGTTTAAAATAATATTATGTTCCTGAAGTTTTTATCCAAAATTCTCTCAATTAATAAAATTTTAATGCTATTCTTTAGGACATTCTATTATAATTTTATCAAAATAACAGAATTTGCTTAATTAAATTTTTCTTAATTTTATATATATATATATATATATTTAAAACACAATTGTGTTTTTTAGTCACATGCCCTGATCTTTCTGCTGAACCAATTTTGCTAATATTTTTTTTTTAACTGAAAGCTCTTCATTTGTAGATGTGATCACACTGTCTGTTTTTTTTTCTTTATCCTCATTTTTATATTTTAATTTTAAAAGCATTTTATGAAATTTCTTCAAAATGGTGAAAATTAGATAGCTTTCATTATTGCAGACAAGAGAGAAATAATGAGGTATTTTTTATCTTTATTCATGCTATTTTCTGATAAAAATTCAAAATTGTTGTATAGGGTTTAGTGTCGCAAAATCCCATTAGAAGCAGAATATTATATTAGGGGCATAATAGCGGAAAATGACATACTGCTTTTGAAAACACGCATTTTTCCTCATAAATTTTCTATATTGTTTCTCCTTCTGCATGTGTACTGATACTAGGTTTCAGACACTAGGCGAACTGCTTATTTAAGTGAAAATGAAGTCATATTTAAAAGAAAAAGATCATTTTCTTAGATAAAACTAAACATTTTAACACAAATGCGTCTAAAAAACATAAATTACGGAAACTTTTACTCCCCGGAGTTGAGATTAGAATTTCCAATAAAGAGTGCGTCTGTTCACATAAAAGATGTTGCTGACAATCGTGACGTCAAGTTGTGAGTTAAAATGAATTTTAGATGATGAAACAAAATACAATTTTTAAAAAAATGATGGATATGAGAAGTGCGTATGCAAATTTTGAGAATGTGAACATTGTTGTTTTTTATTCCGGAATACCAAGCATAAGAGCCAATTGATAACCACATCCTAATAAGTGATCTTTATTATATTTTACTGATTGAGTATCTCTATAAAATAAAACACAGTGTAACGCGTCCGGGGCGAACCCATCCTCGAGAAAAGCAATTATCGCGACCATGTTAGGCATAAATATTAAAGAGACCGTAAGTTTGCCGATTGTTCAAAGTATGGAAATGTACACATAATCTGCCTTATATCACATCTATGCTTCGTTATTTTCTCTAAAATGTTCAAAATCTATCAAATTATGATGTTTTAAATTCTAAATTAAAAATAACGGATAACCAGCTATTTCCATGTAAACAACGAATAACAAGAGTGCGAGATGAGTTTAACTTTGCTTTGGCGCCATCTTTCGGCAATCAATATAAATGAAAACTTTCCATATCGATTGAAGTTGGAATTTCTTATAAGGAAAGAAAATGCAGACGTAATGATGTAATTCGAGATCAATTTTTTAAAGCTTCATTTATATAATTTTAAAATTTTATTCAATATAAATAAAATGAATATTATTTTTATTATTATGATGATTTTGATATAATTTTAATTTAGTTTTATTTAGCTTCACATTTATCTGCTTATTTTTTTTTAAAATTTTGTTTGCATTATAAATGTTTTTTTTTTTTTTTTTTTTTTTTTTTTTTTTTTTTTCCCAGATGTAACTGAAATATAAGATGTTATGATCGCATTAGTATGGCTGAAAATTATCTTTTCACTTATTAAATTATAATTTTGCTTGTTCAAATATTATTATGTTAAAAATCGAAATTTTACCTTCATTGATATAAATAATATATGTAGTACATAACATGGTATTGTGTATTCCTTACATTTTAATTATATTTGATATAAAATATAAAATTTACTTACAATGCAATTCAATTTCAAGTGGATATAAGCTAAGCTCTTAAAAATTGATAAAATTAAATTAAAATTTTACGAAAGAAATAATAATTTTTGATTTTATTTATACCAAATGAAATTTTAAAGTTATATAGCTGAAGATTTCAAAAATTTATCTTTAATTAAATCAATGTGTCCTGCGTATTTTCTATATAAGAAGAAAAAAACAACTCTACAAATTTTAATAAACGTTCCTTTGTTTATATTAGTTGATGATAAATGACGCCAAGTTCATATTTAGAAATGAAACGTAAAAGCTCCTTAGATGAGTAAAACCAGCTGACTTGATCCCTCAGAGTTCTAATACAGTATATCTATTTATTAACTCCGTGCATTGATCCACCCCTAAAGAAAAGTGGTGGGACATTCATTATTCAGATTCATTCATTTTTATAAAAATAATATATTAAAAAAAAAAAAAAAAAAAAAAAAAAAAAAAAAACCTTTAACGCATTGAATATTTAGTTTTAATATTTTGTGAAAACTTTCAAAAATTGTGTTTCACTTTGCTAATTATTATTATTGTTGCAATAAATACTGCTGTTTGTTTTGTCTAATTGTTAACGCAGATGAACATTCCGTCATTTTTGACGGGGTAACACTAGTATATATAAAAGTCTAGTGTGCGTGGGTAAAGCCAGACTTTTCTCCATGAACACGTACTGCCACCCACACGCGGTTGGTGTCGTTAGATAGCCCTTGGTCTCCTGCTGTTAGTAAGGCAGTTTGGTTGCGGTTCATGGAAGTGGGAGATTACGACACTCAAAAAATTCCATTCCATTACAGCCTATGTGGAAAAATCGTTTGAGATAGATTTTAATGATGTTACAGCCTTTAGAACATAATGAAATTGAAATGCTTTTATGAAATGCATTTAAATATACATTCTGTAGCATATGCGGTGCAAAGAATATTTATTATTCATTTACAGGGCCACACAAAAGAATTCCGAAACGTTCTAAATTGCGATTTTTGCACAATCTCAGGAAGTTCTCAACCGATTTAAAAAATAATGGTGTCAAAATGATAGTAACAGACCTTGCTCCAAAATAAGCTATATTTTATGTTGGTGGCACTACCCCAAAGGGGGTGCAGGAGCCAAAAACGTTCTAAAGATGCGATTTTTGTGTTACTGAAGGGCCCATAAACATGAAATTTGGCATGGTAGTTACTTATAAGATATAAATGATCTCTAAGAACATTTCCTAAAAAAATCGAAATTTAAAAGGAGTGAAAATGCGCGAAAAGCGTTCTAAAAACGTTCTAAATTGCGATTTTTACGCAATCTCAGGAAGTTCCGAACCGATTTAAAAAAGAATGGTGTCAAAATGATAGTTGCAGACCTTGCTCCAAAATAAGCTATATTTTATGTCGGTGGTACTACCCCAAAGGGGGTGCAGGAGCAAAAAAGTTCTAAAAATGCGATTTTTGTGTTACTGAAGGGTCTGGAAACATGACATTTGGCATGGTAGTTACTTATAAGATATAAATGATCAATAAGAACTTTTCTTAAAAAGTTCAAAATTTCAAAGGGGTGAAAACGCGAGAAAAGCGTTCTAAAAACGTTCTGAATTGAAATTCTCAGGAAGTACCAAACCAATTTCAAAAGTAATGGTTGGAAATTGATGGTGGCAGCTCTTGCTCCAACATAGGCTCTATTTTATGTCGGTGTCACTATCAGTTGGGTATTGCAGGAGCAAAAAACGTTCTAAATTGCGTTTTTTGTGATGCCGCAGGGGTTAGCAACTTGAAATTAGGCTTGGTAGTTATTTATAAGATATAAATAATCTTTAAGAACATTCCCTGAAAAACTCGAATTTTAAAAAGGGTAAAATTGAACGAAAAGCGTTCTAAAAGCGTTCTAAATTGCGATTTCTACGCAATCTCCGAAGTATCAAACCGATTTCAAAAGTAATGGTTGGAAACTTTGGAAATTGATGGTGACAGCTCTTACTCTAACATACGCTCTATTTATGTCGGTGTTACTGTCACATGGAGGTTGCAGGAGCAAAAAACATTCTAAATTGCAATGTTCTAAAAATGTCCTAAAATACGATTTCCATGTAATCTCAAAAAATAATGAACGTATTCCGAAAGTAATGGTTGTGAATAAATGGTGGCAATTTCTGATACCACACAGGCTACATTTTAAGCTGGTGCCACTACCACTTCGGGTTTGACAGGAACAAAAAGTGTTTTAAAAAAACCCTTTAAAAACTTTCTAAATCACGTTTTTAAAGGAATATTAGGAAATACAAAATATACGTCGATACAATTCTTGCTTTCAAATGAGTTCGATCGGGGCTACAACAATATGCAACATAGAAAATTTCAACCCAGTTTTTAAAGTTCAAGGGCAAATTTATCATCGAGTAGGATCGCTAATGCCCATACCAAATGAAACACCGAAATTCCTACAAATATATTTTGTTAGTAAGAAAAACTCGAAATAGATTATCATTGCACTCACATTCTGGGGCTACAACGAGAAATTATTCAGGGGTTACAACGTCTATTCCATAACCATAATCAAGTGATCAATGTGTTCAAGACTAGAACGAATGGTTGCAGACAACTATAAGATCGTCATTCTGGTCGACAAAAGACCAGCCGGTGAGCATGAGCAGGTTTAATGCACCTCAAGTCAATGAAGTTGCAGTATTGTGGATAACAAATACAGCCATCGTGATATCTTTATTCAGCGCCGAAGCAATGAACTGCAACACTGCTGAAATTGCTGAAACACATCGCCTAAGGAGACTGGTCTTCATGTCATAAAGCGTGCAATATATTCTGACCCGGGCAACGCCGGGTATTGCAGCTAGTATAATATAAATTTGTACCTGAAAACAGCAAATTTTAGGTTCAGGGTTTTAGAGTCAGACTGATAAAAATATAATTAATAAAAAGTTTTCAAGGTCCTGTAGTAAAAAAAATATAAAATACCAAATATTTCCATTTTTTCAAAAAATTGAGATTATAGCAAGAAAAAAAATGCCCTGCCCGTTCAATTAATATTTTTAGTCAAACTTCTGCTAAAAAGAAACCATACTAGGTTTTAAATTAAAAACTTAAAATTCTTTCACTTCATTAGTTGAGTAGATTGGACCGACTCCATCTATCACCTGATATTTATAGAAATCGCTTATAAGCAATACAATATAGCAATTCATCAAGTTTTCAATACTTAAATAATTTAAAAGCAAGTAATTAAAAATTCAAACATTTTTCTAATAAAACTTTCAAAATGTTTACTGTCAAAACTTGACAGATACTGTCTATTTTTTATAATGATACTAAATCATAAATTGACAGCTGATTCTGGTAAATAACATAATAATGTTTATGACAGCAAAATAGATATGCAGAAAACGTTATTGCATACATAAAGAATAAAAATAGAATTTTAAAAATTCAGTGTGAAAGATGATTTGAAATAAATTGTCACTATCGATTTTCTTCATGTAAATAGTTTTAAAATGAAAATTCTAAAATAATGTGTGACATGAAAATGTCACAAACGTCGCAATAGTCTTTTCACGTCACGACTTTCTTTCAAGTACTATTTTCGGTTCGCAAGACAATGATAATGAACTGATGCAGATTCTTATTAAAATACTTTAACCTACTTTATTTGTACAGAGAGTAGAATTTTTGAAAAATTAGACGGGATTTCTTTGATGTGTATCTTATTTTTTTTTATTTTTTTTTTTACGTATGACTTTCCTCATTAGTCTGTGCAAATCTGCGATTTTGCGATATTACATTCGTAAATATTGAAAGTTCGGTACGAAAGATAAAACATCACCAACGATTTTTCTCCGTTGAATAATTTTAACCAGTGAAGAGGCGATGGCTAATTTTAATTTATTCACCAACTGGAAAATTTCAACTTTTTAATACTTTCCAACAAAGTTGAAAAGTGTTTATGATTTCGGTTTGTTTATCCATTTGTCCGCGCTCTAACTCTCGTAAATATACTCAGATTGCTCTGAAAATTTTCGATGTTATTAAGGTTCACCATAGCACGATCCCTATTTCAAATGAAGTTTGCAGCATGTTTAGTTCATACACAGGGACAGTCAAAAGCATTCCGTTACATTACAGTCAATGGGAATAAATCGTTTCAAATGATTTTTAATGATGTTACAGGCATCCAAACATAAAAAAAAATTATACGCATTTATGAAGTGCACTAAAATATGCATTATGTAGAATGTACGGTGCAAAGAATACTTATTATTCATTTACAGGGCCACACAAAAAAATTCCGTTACATAATGATTTGGGGAGGGGGGTTGTTTGCGGCATATTTTAATTATGTTAAACTATTTCATATATAACGAAATTGATATACGTCGCTGAGATTTACTATAAGTTATTTCATGCATAATAAGAAGTGAATAGCATTTACAGGGATGCACAAAATATTTCAAATACTATATTGTGTCCGAAGTACTGTACATAAGCGAGGATTGCTGGAAATGCCTTTTTAATTATGATATGCGCTTTTATGTTTCACTATATTTATGCATACTATACGGTGTGTATAAGTGCTATAGTTCATATACAGGGCTACATAAAAGAATTCGTAAGGGTTACTAAGTATGAGCGTAAATTGCTTAATGCTGGTTTTTAAAAGAGTTATGCATTTTTACGCTGAACTGCATTTAGTTTACTAAAAAAAGTTTTTAGGATATAGATAAAATGATATACAGGGTCACGCAAAATTGGATACATAACCGTCTATGGATGATAATATCTGGAAATGTGATTTCAGTAGTTTTAAGAGGGTTTTAGTTTAAATTAAATTTTAGCTAAATAGTGGCGTGTAATAAAGGTACTATTGGTATGGACGGTGACTGCTGAAATCAATTTTTTAAATATTTTATGCGTTTTCTAAAATGTTTACTTAGTTATATTATTTACCTTATTTCCCTAAATAACGAAGTTTTGTTAAAGCATTCAGGAAGTGTTGGAAAGTGCTTCGTAATCTATGCTAAACACATGATTTTTCTTTCTTGTTTCTTTATTTTCACAAGACGAAACTAATGGATTTCTCATTTCATCATGTGAACAAAAACGATTTTTTTAACAGTATTCCGATAGCGTTGAAAAGTATTTCATAATCTATACCGTGATGAATGGTATTTCGTTCTTGTTTAACATAATTTTGAAGAGCATTTTAATTATATCAATTCAAAGAATGATTTGTGAAAAAAATATGTCAGCGAGAGGATTATTTTAATCTAATTGATGTACTACTATAGTAGAAATTTTTGCAAAAAGAATGTTCTATTTTGCAGGGCAAATGATATAAAAGTTTCATTAGATGCATAATACTTTTTGAAACTCAAATTGTTAAAGTTTAATAGTGGTGCTAAAATATAAACTGGTGATTATTCTTGAAAATAAAAATAAAAATACGTTGACTGCATACATAATAAATCAAAGGATTTTTAAAAATTCGGATTGAAACAAAATTTAAAATAAATGTCCAAGTCCAAATAATTTTTCTCCACTGAATATTTAGGTGACAGTTTTAAAAGACTATGTGGCATGGTAATATGACAAATGTCACAATAGTCCTGTAACGTCATGGTTTTCTTTCACTTTCTTTTTCCGTTTTGTTATACAATGGTAATGAACTTTCTCATACTCTTGTCAAAATAAATGAATCCAACTATTGTGCAGCGTGTAGAAATTTTTGAATTGTTAGCTAATAGTTCATTTACTTGTGTCTCTACTTTCTTGAAACGAGATTCCAAATTAGCCTGTACAAAACACGACATTTTGTAACATTCTTTTTAGAAACCTTGAATTACTTTGAAATCTGCCACCATTGTACTTTTTTATTTTGTATTGGAGGATATATTCTTGTATCTGTCTTTATATTGTTTTTGAGTTAATGTGGCTCAGAAACTTTATGCTTGAAGCCAAATTATGTGCTAAATCCCAGCGTGTGTACGCTTTGTTTGCAAAACAGTAACCAAATATTCCGAAAACCAGCCATTCTTTCTTCAACGTTTCCATTTTTATTTATTTTTTATTTTCATTATATTGTAAAATCCTTCCCTAATTTTATTAAGTATACTATATTGAGGACACACAAAAAAAATAATGGAGTGATATGACAAACATTTGTAGAAGTTGTAATGTTTTAAACACAGTAGTGTATACAAAAAGACAGAAAACATTGAAATTCTTCAAATTTTTTTAAAAAAAATTAAATTCTCATTTTTTACCTATAAAATAATTTTTTTTTCATGTCAAAATCAGTTTTCTAAATATTACCTGTATATAATAAGTAAATGTACATCAGTAAAAATAATTCTTCAGAGTTCTTCAAAGGGAGCCGAGTCCCCTTAAAGCTTAACCTAACTTTAGTACATATACGTGGTTTGTATAAATTCTATAGCTCATATGGAGGGGGACGCAGAGAAGTTTTTAAGCATTGCTGTCTATGAGCGTTAATTGTGTAGAGTTATTTTTTAGATTTTTATACAGTTATAACTATATTTGGTTAGTATATGCTAAGATATGTTATATTTAAATAAATTCTTAGACAGGGCTACGTAAAAAACTGAATATATTATATCGTCGATTGATGGTAATTGAACATAGTACGGTTTTAGTTGTGTTATGCGTTTCCTATCTGGTCTAAATTTTAGATTAAGATGTTGTGTATATAAAAATATGTAGAATATATATGCAGGTATGCACAAAATATTTCAAGTTATCATAGCTGCTGGGCTAGGGAAATACTGAAAATAAATTTTCAGATGTATTTTTCGTTTTATAGCTGTATTAAATTTTAGCAAACCATTTGGAATGTATACAAATTTATGTATCGTATACATGGCTGATCCCCCCCCCCCCCCCCAAACACACACACAAAAAAAAATCGAATACTTCGTCGACTGTGGGTGCTAATTGGTAAAATTGGGTGTTCAGTTGTGTTATGCGTTGTTTAAGTTGTTTATTTAGATCTTATTTATCTTATTTATCTCTTTACCTTGGAAATAGTGAGGTTCCGTTACAGTATTCTGGAAGTGTTGGAAAGTGTTTCATAATCCAGGCGTGAAGCATGTTTTTTGTGTTATTTCTTGTTGAAGGAAATATTTTAACATCTGGAGCGTTGCATCAACCTTTTTTGTGTTAATATGGTCTAAAAACTTGTGTTTCAGTCTACTTTATGCTAGGGCAAGTACGTTTAACCCTTGTCTAATAAAAGAATAATCAAGTTGGCCGAAAGCTGGCTATTCACCCATCCTTTTTTAATCCTGAAAAAAAGCTTTGTGCATGCGGGAAATCACAGAGTAAAGAGAAAAGAATTGAGATGCAATATGCCTTACAAACGGTTTCGAATATGATGCCGGTTATCGCTCAAATTTAAATGCCCTCATTCGGCCCAAACAAAACAAGCACGTTGAACAAGTTCCGAATTCTTTGACGTCACCTGTGCATTTCTCTAAATGAAAGGGATCTGTTTATGTTTAAGTGTTTATGTGTAACCCTTTCAACAAAAAAGAAGAATGTTAACAACGATTCTAGGACAATAACGAATATCCAACAAAAGAATTTTGTTCCTTTCGAGCAAAATCTTAAACGACGCTTCTGGTATTGATACCAAAATACGGATGAAAAATAATCAAATAATTCTTACCTTTGTAATAATATATTATTCCTTTTTAATCTAAATTATAATCATATCTATTGACAACACGCGAATAATGAATAACAATTTCTAACGGTAAAATGAAAAGCAAAGAAATGTAGGTTTGAATTGACAGACGTGTTAAAGCCCGTGGTTGTGTTCAGTGTTAAATTCAGGGGGTGGCCCGGGGGGGGGGACATTCCTCCCCGGAGCAATGAAATCCCTCCCGCCCTCTCGGAAGATTTGAGATTTTATGTTTTCAATGGTCAAAAAGTGCAATTTTCCTCCCGGTGAAAAGTATCTGAATTCAACACTGGTTATATTTGGGCCGGAAGTAACGAATTTTAAGGTTGCATTTTCGGCATCACCACCAGCCACCATACTTCATCTCTATTCTTTCTCTTTACTCTGCGGTGGAAAATCAATTTTCTGGAATTCCTAATGAAATAATTTCTTGAAGCGAACACAAGGTGATAGTGATACACGCGGATGATAGCCTATTAAAAGAAACAGTCCCTTTATGTTTATTTCCCTTTTTAATGAAAAATATTAGAGAAAGACATAAGACATTTTTTAAAAGTTCGTTTATAGATCCAGTATTGAACTACTATTTTAAAATGTTTTAAATTTTTAAGAAATAGGTTCGTTTATTACGGGAGCTATGGCCATCTTTTGCACACGAGAATCAAATAAGACCGGGACCTCCGATTAAAATAGAATCCGACCCACTACAAACATCCATGCCTGAAATTAATTCGAAGCCGGGCAACTCTTGACCTTAGTAGCTCGTACCCTAACTACTTGATTGACACAAATATTTGTTTGTTTATTTAATTGATTGCTATGTCATAACTTAAACTACATTGTTCAAATTTAAATTATTATTATTGATGTATCATTACAATATAACTTAATATTAAAATAAAGTTCCATCTCACAGAGCAAATAATATAAAAGTTTTTATAGATTTACAATGCTTTTCTAAACTCGAATTGCTTAATTTTTAGAAGGTTACTGAAATATAAACCGACGACGTAATCCGGGAAAATACAAATGAAGCTTTTTAACAAAAAGAACATGCACGCAAAAACGTTCATTGCATATACATAAAGAAACAACAGATTTTTAAAAATTCAGTATGTTGAAACATTATTTATCACCAACAATTTTTCTCCTTTGAATAGTTTTAAATGAAAATAGTTAGAGAATATATGATATGGAATTGTCACAAATGTCACATTAATCTTTTCACGGCATGATTTACCTTCTTTTTTTAGATTTAAAATTACAGTGATAATAAAATTTTACATATTCTCGTGAAAATAAATGTCTACCTATTTGTACAGTGAGTGGAAATTTTGATATGTTAGATAGCAGTTCTTTGATGTGTCTTTCTTTCTTTGATATAGTTTTCCAAATTAGTTGGTGTAATCCGTGACATTTTGAGACATTTTATTTGGAAACAGTGAATTATTTTGAAATATGCCTTAAACATTGTGTATTTTTTCTTTCTGTTGAAGAAAACTTTATTGTATCTGACAGGCTTGCTTTGCTCTGATTTTGATTTAATATGGCTTAATAATCCTGTTTAACGCTCTTTCATGCATAAATTACTTCTAAGGCTAATGTCAGACGAACGTCTATTTGCACGCTTTTTTCCTTCCTACAGCCTTCCTACACCTTCGCCAGCATGTGTTTCTGTGCATGTTGAAACAAAAAGCGCGCAAACAGACGTTCGTCTGACATTAGCCTAAATGGATAAAAAACATATTTTGTACATATAATTGATTTAGAATGGATTAAGAGCAAATTATGTTGAATTTTTAAAATTCTCATATTTATTGCAGAATTAAAAAACTAATCTCGTATGAGATGTAAACGAAATAAGTAGTTATTATTAACTCTTCAGTAGTTCATAAGGAAAAGGTTAAGTTTGCTTAGGGGCTCATCTACATATAAAAATTATATATAGAAATAATATGGTTACATGTAAATGACAAAAAGTACTGTTTAAGAATGATGCAAGGTATTAAATATGGCGTGAAGTCCCCTCGAATAGATAAAACTGCTGCGTACCTGTTTTCAATGAATTCGATGACATTATCGGCAAGAATTTGGGGAGTACTGTTACACCCCTCAAGAATTGCAATCTCCAAGCCCTGAACAGTAAAAAGAGGCCTTAGTCTCGCGCTGAAATGCGTCGTCTGAGTGTGTACCAAACATGCTCGATCGGATTCAGGGCAGGAGAGCATGTTGACTATTACATACACTGCATTGTTTCTTCTTTAAGTATGTTTTCCACAAGACGAGCTGTATGTGGTCTGGCATTATCATGCAAAGAAATAAAGGAATCACCCATTACGGCAGCTTAAAATACGACATGCGGTCTCAGTATCTTGTCTGTGTAACCTTTTGCCATCAAAGTTCCATTCCGAATGATATGAAGATCCGTACGTCCACCTATGCTGATTCCAGCACATACCGTCAACCCACCTCGTCTGTAATGTGATCTTTCACGAACAGATACGGAATTATTTAAAGTGCCCGCTTCCCTCCATACCAAAACACGTCGTATGTCACAGCCACACTGGATCGGGACTCACCTATAAACAGCACTTGACTCCGATCACAATGCCTCCAATCTCTTCCACTTTCTTTGGGTCGCACAGTGACTTGATGTCAACGGAATACAGACCATTAGCTTACGTGCATAGAGACCACCCTGATGAAGCTTATTTCAGGCTGTTTGGATGGGCACCCTTCGTCCTATTGCCAAGAACAATTGTCATTGCAGTTGAGTAAGTTGTCATTGCAGTGGAATTGTTTGTTCCGTCTTTTCTCAAAACAAAAGCTAAGCAGTTGAATTTTACAACTGAGACAGTAAAACAGACGTTACTACGGAATCCCGATTTCTGCACTTATAGTTTTTCTAGTTTTTGACGTCATAAACATTGATTTGCATACGAAGTTTTCTTCATCTGTTTTCTACTACGCTTTAAATTATGGATATTTT
Source organism: Maratus speciosus (assembly GCA_963932465.1). NCBI lineage: Eukaryota > Metazoa > Arthropoda > Arachnida > Araneae > Salticidae > Maratus > Maratus speciosus. The sequence continues at coordinate 284,313,225 of OZ010792.1, forward strand.
ATTTTACGTTACTTATCGGTGTAAGTATTTGCGTAACCTTGCTAAAACCATGTACTCCCCTATTTGTTTTGAGCAATGTATTTAAAAAATATATGAACTGTAACCTGTAAATGTTTTAACAGAAATGGATTTCTAGAAGCTTAAAATATTTTTATAAAGTATAAAAAAAAAATGGTACGCTTGAAACAAAATAATATAATATAAAAATAATGAGAATTATTTTACCAAACAAAAACGTTACTTATTGAAATTATATTTTATATTTAATCATAAGAAAATATTTTGCTACCCTCGAGTTAAAGGAGCCCAGCCCTTTTGGTGCCCAAACGTGTCTTGGTCTGAAACTTAACTATGTTTTGGAATAATTGAAAATTTATTGAAGCAGACTGTTTTAATATGATATATAAGATGTATATGTTAAAAACACATAGACTTTCTTAAGGGGACCGGTTAAGCTTTATCTCGGCCATGTTAAAATACACCAACTTTATGTACTTTTTTCTGAGAAATGGTGAAAGACAGAGGTCTAGATTTTTTAGAGTAGTTTGAATAACATGATTTACGTATTTTAACAGACCATTTTCTTTCTAAGTGAGCCTGAAAAAATTAATTATTAATTATTTATTGAAAGACATTTTTAAATTAAAATTTTTGGTAAGATTTCACTGCTTAAAATAAATAATTCTCAACAAATCATCAAATCCCTCTGTTAAAGTATGCACTATAGCATAATATTAAGTCTTTAGAAAAATCTGAGTTCTTAATTTTAATAGATATTGAAAAAAAGGAACACAAACCTGAAAAATCGAAGTTTTGAGAAAAAGTCAATTAAAGCTGCGAAGCAGTGTTGCCGGGGACTACTTTTTTTAAATTGTGATTTCTTGATTGGCACCATTTTTTTGAAATCGAAAAATTCGCCTTATTTAATAACATATTAATTAAGGTGAAAACAATGGGAATTTTACCATTTCACAAAAGTGGTACCAACCAAGAAATCTGAATTTTAAAAAAGTAATCCACTGCTGTGAAGTGCTCTTAGAAAGAATGAAAAAATCCAACACTTTTTAAAAATATATAAACATGTATAATACATCGTTGAAAAGATAAAAGTTTAAACTATTTAATGATATAAAAAAGTAAGAATCGATTTTTTAGTTGAATTTCGCTTACCCGGTCCCCTTAATGGTACACATAAACAAGAACTTTTTTATGAACTTGCACAAATAAAATTAAGAATAAAGCATAACATCGACGTTTTGAACTGCTTCTGCAGTCGTCTTCACGAAAAATATGATGATAAAATGCTTAAAAGTCTATAGACGAGAGCTTCTTGTCGAGTCTTGATCAATTATATGAACGGAAAAACCGCAGAAGAGTACATCAAAAAATTAAAAAATGAAATATGTTGAGATGAATCGAAAGTTTGCATGAAGACCATGGAATGTCATGAAGGGTAACGGATTACTATCAAACAAAGTCATGGTAAAAGAGGGAAAATGAGATATTATAAACAATTAAGACTTTTTTATAATATTAATCCATATTTTAGTATGTTATAAGATAGATTATCATTACAGGCATTATGCCCACGGGCCAATGATTTCGACTGATTCTCTGATCATGCTTTGGAAAGGGTTATTTCCGCGAACTATGACTTTCGCCTCCTCAAAATTAATATAGCAGCCTTCATTATCCAAACAGAAACGAGAAAGAGCTGTATTCTGTTTAAATTGTTTAATGTCCTCACGATGCTCTTTAACTCTTTCAGATATCTTGCGTTTTGCCATGGCTATATAGGCTCTTTTATGAAATACCTAATTGAGTTAATAAATAATGATAAAATAGTCTATATTGGCATGACAAAACGCAAGTTATCTGAAAGAATTAAGGCGCATCGTAGGGACAGACTCGACAAGAAACTTTCGTCTCTATAGACTTTTAACCCTCTCGCTGCGTAATTGTTTTATAAAAGTAGCCTCAAAAATTGCGCATTTAATTCCTTCGCGACAAGCGCATTTTAAGAATTTTTATTCTTTTGTCACCGGTTTTTCAAAACAGAAATTTTCGTCTGATTTAATCGGGAAAATGCTCCAATTAGATAAGGCAAAATTTACAATAAAAAGTAACTGGTGGAAATGATCAAGGAGGGTTAATTAGACGGAAAAAATGCATCCCCGATGAAATCTCGGGTTGCGCAAATTTTGCTACTTTTACGTTGCCCGAGAAATTGTCGGGTTGCGCAGCGAGAGAGTTAAGCATTTTATCATCATATTTATCGTGAGGACGACTGCAGAAGCAGTTAGAAACGTCGATATTTTGCTTTATCATTAATTTTATTTGTACAAGTTCACATAAAAATTCTTATTTATGTGTTTTAAACATATACATCTTATTCATTACATTTTATGGTGCAATTGTCCTACTTAATGTTATTGTTTTAATATGGTCGAACAAGTTCCATATCAACCCTACATAAAATTAATTCAAATTAAAAGTAAAAGTTTCTAGGTATTTTCATTAGATTACTTGATGTAGTGTTTTCTTCAGCAAATATAATGGGAAAACTTTCTTATTCAACTTATTTTAAGCATTTCTTTATACTCTTGTCATAGTTGGCTGCGTTCACCAAGTAATTTATAAAATTGTACATTCTTTATTAACTCGAATTTTTTTCTTTTCATGTAATTTTACGAAAATATTCTGTCACTTTCGTAATGATGTATAAATGTAAATAGACAAATGTAGATAGATATTAGGAAAGTATTCTGGCTATCCTTTGAAGTTACAAAAGTTTTAGATTTTGTATGTTTACTTGCTCTGGATTCACATAAATATTAAATTTTCTAATCTCAGGATTCTATTTTGAGTCACGGTTTGTAATGATTTTTTGCGATCGATATCCATCCAGATTTGACAACGGAATGACAATTTGTCAATTCTTCACCGTTTGTAATTCTAACAAGAAATGATTGAGACTCGAAATTTAATTCCTTTTGCAGAATATTTTATTTAGGAAATGTTTTTTTTTTTTTTTTCGGATAAAGGAAAATCTGCAACTTTCCTAAAACTAACTTTATTAAGTTAAAACATAACCTTTTTTCTATAGGTAAATATTAGTTTGAAAGTTATTACAAGAGGGGATATTACAGCGACGTCCAGTGACAAAATTTTTAACTACATATTTTTAAAATTTCTATGCATAAAATTATGAGATAATTAACAAACATTTTGCAATTATACATTCTTTATTAAGTCGAATTTTCCTTTATCATGTAATTTTCTGAAAATATTCTGTTACCTTCGTAATGATGTACAAATGTAGATAGATATTAGGAAAGTACTCTGACTATCCTTTGAAGTTACAAAAAGTTTTAGATTTTGTGTGTTTACTTGCACTGGATTCACATAAATTTTAAATTTTGTAATCTCAAAATTCTATTTTGAGTCACGGTTTTGTAATGATTTTTTACGATCGATATCCATCCAGATTTGACAACGGAATAACAATTTGACAGTTCCTCCCCATTTGTCATTCTAACAAGAAACGTTTGAGACTGGAAAGTTAATTCCTTTTTGCAGAATATTTTATTTAGAATGTATTTTACGACGTATAAATGAAAATCTGCAACTTTCCTAAAACTAACTTTACTAATCCAAAATACAACTTTTTGTCCACAGGTTAATTTTAGCTTGAAAATTATTACAAAAGGGGGTATCACAGCGCCGTCCATTGACAAAACTTTGAACTATTTTTAAAATTATTATACATAAAAGTATGAGCTAATTAATAAACATCTTGCTATTGTACATTCTTTATTAACTCGAATTTTCCTTTTTCATGTAATTTTACGAAAATATTCTATTACTTTCGTTAAGATGTATAAATGTAGATTGATATTAGGAAAGTATTCTGACTACCCTTTTTAGTTACAGAAAGCTTTTGAATTAGTGTGTTTATTTGCACTAGATTCACATAAATATTAAATTTTCTAATCTCAGAATTCTATTCCGAGTCACGATTTTGTAATGATTATTTGCGATCGATATCCATACAGATTTGACAGCTGAATGACAATTTGCCAATTCTTCACCGTTTGTCATCCTAACAAGAAATGATTGATACTCGAAAGTTAATGCCTTTTGCAGAATATTTTATTTAGAATGTGTTTTATGGCAGATAAATGAAAATCTGCAACTTTCTTTAAAATAAATTTACTAATTCAAAACACAACCTTTTGTCCATAGGTAAATGTTAGTTTGAACGTTATTATAAGAGGAGGTATCACCGCGCTGTCCATTGACAAAACTTTGAACTATTTTTTAAATTACTATACATAAAAATTATAAGTTAATTAATAAACATCTTGCTTATTTCATTTTTATAGTTATTATAGTTAGTGAATTATTGAACTTTAAAGTTCGTATATCCTTTAAGAAACATTCTCTCTATTATTATGATTCATCTGTCATCCATCATTGCTCAAAAACTGGTCGTATTATTACTTCATGGACTGTCATGTGCGGATTCAGATGAATATTAAATTTCCCAATCTGAGAAGTCCATTTTGAGTTGCGTATTCGTAGTGATTTTCTTTTCGATCGATAAGTCTGTCCTACTTCCACGACGAAATAAAAGTTTGCTAGTTCTTCACCCTCTGTCATTCAAACAAGAAATGATTGAGAATCATTAAAGGTTAATTCCTAAGTTTGGGTATTATTACAATTTGGAATACACGACAGCCTCTATTGATGAAACTTTGGATCATTTTTAAAAATACTCTATATAAGAAATAGGAGCATTCTTATAAGAACAGTCGAACCTTTTTAATACGAGCACGGTTAGAACGATGATACGGTTAAAACGAAGACATGGTTAAAACGAGCAATTTGCACGTTAAGAATGGTCATTTAAATTATATTACAGTTTTCACGCTTTTTAAGAGCAACAAAAACAAGATCACGGCTAATATGAGTAAAACATCTGTTCATTTTAGTGTGATTTTCGTAGAAAAGAAGGCTAACATTAGGAAAGAAATCCCTCTTTTATCGAACACTGTTCCCTTTCAGGGATAATATTTATACCTCAAAACTGTCTGTCAAAATGTAGTTATTTATCAGTTTTATCAGATAGAATTTCAAACTTCAAGGAGGACTCCCATCCAAGAAAATGTAAAGAAATCTCCCGAGGTCTTGAACGTATGAAAGAGAGAAGGGGAGATAAGGGCGTTTAAAGTATCGCCCCTTTGTAATATTTAAAAATGAGCCATGGAAAGGATGGATCACAGAACAAAACCTTTGTTTCTTTTTAAAATAGTGGGCCACCTTAATCAATCTTTTCATCTATCTTATTGAATTGTTAAAATGAAAAGGAATTGTGAACTCAATAGTTCGAAAAGTGCAGGGACTATTTCAATATGTTACTGTGATATATGATTTTTAGCCCGGTTTTTCCTTGAAAAAGGGAAGTGATCAGTTTCATTAATGCATGCCATTCATGTCTTTTGGCATCAAATATATTAAAACGCAAAGGTAAAAATTTAAGTATATCGAAATCGACACATTTGCGCATGCGTCAGCTCTTTTTTGAACCTCTTCAATTTAGAGTAGAACGAGTCCCTGCTGGCACAGCGGTCTAAAGCAGCAGTTTAAAGCTCGGAATTTTTATAGAGGACGCAGGTTTGAGCCCAACGCCCAGGAAAATTATTTCTGTAACATATTTTGCCTATAATTCATTTCAATAATGACATATTTTATTAGGAATCTTAGGATTTTTATTTTATTATTATTTGAATTCTTTACAATTAATTAAAATTTAACATTCAACAATATATTAAAAAATAATAATAATTTTCTATTTAAAATATTTAAGCTAAAATATTTTGCATATAGTTATCAATTAAATAAATTGAGCTGATCTACAATTTTTGTTATATTTTCAGTGTGTGTGAGTGTGTGTGTGTCAGAAAGAAAAGTTAGCCATTTGTTTTCGTAAAAAATAAAAAATAAAACGGAAAGAAAGAAAAATATTAATATAAGAACTAATAAAAGGAATTACCTAGATATCTATGATTTAATATTTAAAAAATGTATAAAAATGTAAAATAAAATTCAAGTAATATAAAATATATATATTATAAATCATTAGTTGCATCAAGTTTCAAATTTATGTTTTTAGAGAATGAGATTGATAAAAATAAAATTCCTGGTAGCTTTTAATGGTCATGTAGTAAAATAAATAAATAGATAAAGAGATACTGTTATAAAAAAAAAAGAGAGAGAAAGAGAGACCGTAGTAAGTAATAATAAATTCTCTACCCAATATTTGTAGGTAAATTTCTGATAAAAAGAAAGTCTAATTGGTTGTAAATTATAAACTTAAAATTCTTCCATGTCATTGAATAGGTTAGACCATTACCGTCTCAAAGCTCAAGGCCTCCTGACTGGTTTCGTGACATACCAAATGAAGATTAAAGAAGAGAACTGTGTGCTGATGTTTTCTCCGCAATATTCAGCCAAAAACTTACCACTAGCAAGATAGGATTGTTTATATTTATTAAAGGAAGCAGGATTATATTTCAAAGAACTAGTTTTATAAAAGTAGAAAACTATTTTTAAAACTTTTTTTTTTTGTAGTTCTGAAGTTTATGTCGTTAAATTGTCTAAAAGATAGATACAGATTTTTTTTTTTTTTTTTTTTTTTTTTTTTAAGAAATCGTATGCATATTCTTATGTTGTAATATTAAATTTTAATATAACACAAACTTTAAAAAAAAGTAAAATTGACGAAATATATATAAGAAATTCTGAAATGATATTAGTAATAGCATATGTATTTGGTATACGAAATATTTATTTTGACCACTTAGTAAGAGAATGGATTTGAAGAAGAATGGAGATAGTGAAAAGAAAATGCAAATAATATATTAAATTTAAAAAATCAAAAAACCCGACTGCGCAAAAAGCGAACTAATTAATTATTTCTCATCAATATGAAACTATTTTTTATATTACTTACCTTTTTTTTATTTACTTGTATTGATGACTTTTAAGTTGCGTTTAATTATTAGTTCCTATCTACAAACACTCTTTTGATGAGGCCTATAGATGTCTACTAGGAAGGTTAGAGTTACAGTAAAGGTAGCGATCCAAAGTATACAACTTCCAGGTTGTGTAATATTTAAACGGAGCTTCTGACTACAAAATGGTCAATGAAACATCGTCTTCATTTTGAAAGACCTATCCAATGATATGCCACTCAATAGGGTGCGTAAATTTTTTTGTTTCGTCTCTACCGCCATTTTTTATTTTACGGCCACCATTTTGAATTTATAAAACAAAACCTATCCTATAACCATCGGAAGATTACGACGAATCGATAGAGACCTCATTCATAAAAATCCATCCAGCCGTTGGGATGTTTCGAGGGTATAAAGAAATCCACATACACAGATACGCGTGAAACACATAATCCTTCTTTTCAGTCGGGCAAAAAAGGAAAGCGTAACCTCTGGAAAAATAGATGAAACTGGTCTAGTTTAATTAAATTATTTTTCAACTTCTAAAAATAACATTTTTGTTATTTTTAGAAAACAGTTAATACAGTTTTTGAGCCATTATTTTAGGTGTACTTCCAAACCATTATCTCGTAATAACAATAATAATAAAATCCCATTAATTTTGGATCAGAAGCATATTTTAATGGGCTCAAGAGAGAGAACTTCATCCTCCTTCGACATTTTAAATAAAGTTAAAGAAATGGACACATTTTCAATTATTTAAAGTATATTTTAAATTTATAACAGTTTTTGTAACTATCTTTGGTTCAATGGTAGGGAGGGGGGGTGGGGTGGAGAAGAGAATAGTCTAGTATAATTTATTTTGTAATTTATAATGGATGTATTATGAAAAATAACTTTACAATAAGCAATAAAATACACAAGCCTGCGATGAAAAAATTGCCGGTAAAGTAAGTGGTATTTTTTATAGTTTTTTAGATGCTGATTAGTAGAAAAATAATGAAAAAATTCCATCACGTACAGTTTCATCACAAATTGCAATCTATTTTTTTATGAATTTAGTATATTTCGGACCAAAAATTATTATTTGTATGAGTTTGATAAATAAATTATGGACTTAAAATAGTAAATCGATGCATTAAATTAATAAAAAAGAAAGAAACTATTTCAATACAGAATAATTCTCTTATTTGGTAAACTGCCCATATAATACAATATTCAAGACAGAGGAAACCAGTTGAAATCGGATCCCTCCTGCTTGCAGGTGTCTGCTCGCCACCCCTTCTTCACACCCATTTTCACTGACATAATTTCTATTCCTGAATCAGTGTCTTTCTTTACTCTGTGTTGTACAGATGTATTTTTATTTCGACCTGTGAGTTATAAGTTATAGTAGTAATTTTTACTTCTAGTTTTTGCTGCATTAGAGAACATGGCTTCCAGAGGATGTGCTAATTCACCGAATTATTTCTGCTATATTTGTGGTATACTGTGAAAAAACAACAAAGAAGCATTTCTGATTATATTAAAAAAAATGTATTTCGCTTTTTTGGGCATGAAAGTGGACAACCAAGACAAGCCTTGGGCTCCATACAAAGTTTGTCGTATTTGTGTAGAAGAATTAAGACAATGATTTCAAAGTAAAAAGCAATCTTTTTGGTTTGGTATACCAATGGTTTGGAGAGAACCTAAAACCACAGTGATGATCGCCATTTTTGTATTTGTAATGTTAAGGGTTTCAATTTAAAGAACAAAAAGGAAATATTTTATCCTGACATTCCGTCTGCGATACGTCCTGTCCCTCATGGACCTAGTAAAGGAAAAAATCTTATTGATTCAAAAAAGTGTTACTTCCACCGCTTCATATAAAATCAGGTCTTATGAGACAATTTGTTAAGGCTTTATCAGAAGAAGTTGATTGTTTGAAATACCTGTGTGAGTAGTTCCCAGGTTTATCCGAAGCAAAACTGAAGGAATGTGTGTTTGTAGGACTAGACATCAGGAAAATGATGAAAGATGAAAATTTTGAAAATAAAAGGAAAACAAACGAAAGAAAAGCCTGGAAATCTTCCAAACTAGTTATTACTAGCTTTTTTGGCAACAAAAATGACATAAACTACAAATCTGTTGTACAACAGATGGTAAAAATTTCAAGATTTTAGGGTGTAATATGAGCTTAAAAGTTCATTTTCTCGATTCACACCTAGACTGCTTTCCTGAAAATTTAGGTGCAATTAGTGAGGAACAAGGTGAAAAATTTCACCAGGATATAAAGAAAATGGCGAGGCGATATCAAGGCAAAAGGAATGTCAGCATGATAGCCGATTACTGCTGGATGCTACTAAGGGACAATCTCTGCAAAGTTCACAATAGGAAAAGTGGCAAAAAAACTTTTGATGTAAAGAAAAAACATTACTCTAAGGACTTATAACCTACTACATATACTTGATTATTACTTGAACTCAGATATAAATGTAATTTATATGGATTTATAAATAAATGAAATTTAAATGAAATGTCAAAATTTCGTGATTTCAGCTTTTTCTTTAAAAATATGCGAAAAATCCTTACATGATAGAAAAAAATGGATTTCATTTTCGGAATCAGCACTAAAAAAACATAAAAAGTAGTTATCAAAACCAATGCAATTTTCAAAAAGTATTTTTTTGCAGGTCTGTGATATCATTTTCTAATTTTCAAATATTTTTTAAAGGATGTAACTTTTTTTCTCTCCACACATAAATACGAATATTTCGGATATATTCATGAAGTAATTTTTATCAATAATTGTATGAAGTTGGTACACATTTCTTAATATTTAAGTGACAGAGTGTCGAATAGCGTTTGCTGATTCACGACAATATAAATTGTCTGCAATTTCCACAAAAGTCCTCGTGGTACACTTTGCTTTGGATTATTTTCCGGAAGGTCGATTTAGTTTGATTAACCTATTTGCTCGTGAAATTATGAATTTTTAATTATAAGTGGCGATATAAGAAAAGGAAAATGCCTCTGTGTTGCATGATACCGGAGTGCAAAAGTAATTACATTAACAATTCAAGAGCCAGAATATTCAGATTTCCTACATAAAAAAAAAAAAAAAAAAAAAAAAAAAAAAAAATTAGAAAATGCCTGGCTGCATGGAATTCCAAGGAAAGATTATCAAGTGACTAATTCATCAAAGGTAAGTTTCTTATGGTATTCTTACAATCTTTATTTATGATGAAATTTTCGGATTTATTCCGAGTGGTATTTGCCCATAGAAATATCTCCGAATTTTAGACATTCTCGTCTAAAGTGTTTCTTGATTTCATCTAATGAGGAAAATAATCCCGCATTGTCTAATCAAATTAGTTCACCGGTGTCAAATGACATCGCTCAAGATTTTTTTTTATGTTTATTTTATTGCAATTTTTTAAACTTATAAGCATGGAAATAAGCATTCAATGTATTAAAAAAGATCGGTGATAATTTTATTTTTTAAATTACAAATAAAATTATCTCAAATAAAAGTTCTCTCTAATTTTCTTTTTCAAATATTTTTTATAGTACTTCTTTATAATTTTTACTGATAACATAATCATTTAAGAATATATTGCAACAAACAAAAAATACAAAATTTGTTTACAAAATACAGGAATATTTAAGACCTTTATCTACAAAAAAAAAAAAAAAAAAAAAAAATCGAATTTATTATTCAACATTTATTTAAAACTACTTCTACTGATGTCAAAAGACACATTCAAGGATTTTTATTTGAGGTAATTTTATTTCCAGTTTTTAAAATAAAATTATCACCGATCCTTTTTAATGCATTGAATGTTTATTTCATTGCTTATTAGTTTTAAAAATTACAAATAAAATAGCCATAAACCAAAATCTGTGTTCATATAAACAATGATATAAAATAAAAGAATTCATTATTACTATTCGTAATTTTTTTTTTCATTCGTTTTATATTTGAAATTTATGTTGACAATTAAGGTTGTTTGCAAACCTAAACTACCTACTTTCTGATAAACATAGAGAAACATTTTTATTCTTAAATACATAAAACAATTTCATACAAATTTTACAAAATAAATAAATAAATAAATAAATTAATGATAATAACTAAGAAGACGTTTAATAGTTTAAAAAAAGAGAGATTTTTTTAAATAAAAAGTAATAAAAATAATTTTTAAAAATTGTGTTTATATAAACAATGATAGGTATAAAATAAAATAATTCATTATTACTATTCGTAATTATTTTTCATTCGTTTTATGTAATTAGATATAATTAGAACAGTCTTTAGTTCTTCATACAATACTATTTCATAAATTTTAGAAACTAATTAATAAGAGTTCACAAATTAAAGTTTTGTCTAGATGTATTGCAATTACAAAATGGTAATAATAATAATAATAATAATAATAATAATAATAATAATAATAATAATAATAATGTCATTGATTTTTAAATAACGCAGGGAAATAAATTCCATTTATAAATGCTTACACAAAAATACATAGCAATTAATATATTTAATATTTTTCAAAATAATATCTACCCTATATATATAAAATCCTAATGAATCGATTTGAAACGAATTTATGTAACGATTCTAAGAAACGACTGATTAAACAACTGATTACGTTTCACGGCGATTTCTCCTAAAATATGGAATACTTTGCGATAAAATTAACACCAAAAATCCGCATTGATCCACAGATCTCAAAACTGGTATTAGAATTTTAAAATTAGAATTAGTTTTCGAAATATTAATTTTTTTCTAATTTTAAATACTTTTTTTCTAATGATGGAAACTCAAATTTTAATCATAACACATATTTTTTTTCCTATTTTAGAAAAGGTTATTTTAAATTAATTTGGCGACGAGTTTGGCCTCCCTTAAATGTATGCTAAGAAATGCATCATGTTACTTTTATTCAGAATTCAATTTGTATTTCATTATCATTTTATTTAATACAAAACTTTCATTTAAAATTGAAACCTTTAAAATAAATGGCTTTTACTTCATTCTTTTTTTTAAACGAAACGAAAGGAAAAATATTAGACACAGATGTCATATACGCATGTGGGTACGTAATTGGCGCCAAAATGGCGTTATTTTGCCTGACATGGTAACCCGTCTATTGTTGCTAATTTTTAAATAAATGTTTATTTGAATTTATTTTCTTTTTATTTACAAAATATGTTATAAATTGTTTTGTTCTATAGTTATTAATTAATTTTTTTTCATTTATTGTTATTTCATTTAAAAATAACAGAAAATAATTTAAAAATACATATGTAACAGGTATTTGAAAACGAGGTTTTCGCCAAATTGTCGTAAAAAAAAAAAAAAAAAAAAAATCACGCCAAACCCGGTGCATATGTGACAATGCAACAAATCATGAGATTTAATTTCCACTTCAAAGCAACGTTTTAATGTTATTACTTCTCCCGTCGACCAATTTCGCCAAATTATATAAATAGCCAAATTATACAAATTGACATATTTTTTAATTTTAAATAACAAAAGTCCTTCCGGCCAGTGCCGGGAGGAAGAGGTAGCTTTCATAATCCTTATTTAAAAAAAGCCAACTCATATCATTCAAACACACGAAGCTCAATTTAGTGGAAACCGAATATAGGAGATTCAATACTAATTTTTATCAATATAATGAATGAGAATTTCGCGAAATTAGTCAGCTTTATCCAAGCTGCTTTTCTTTAAAGTAACTTATATTTGACTGCCAAATTCGGCGATTTTTTAAAGTGCCTGTCATTTTAAGACAACATGGTGGATGAGGCTAACCAGTGAACTTGGTCGAGACCTTAGTAATTGCTGTGCACATGCTCACTCACATCGGAATTGGTTAATATATAGGAGTGCTGTCGCATGCAAAAAATCAGATTTTTCAAAAATGTTACCCAAAATAGAAATTGAAACTGCTATATCTGAGCCATTTTTTAAGGTAAAGACAAACAAAAAATGCTCCTGAATCCTTATATGAAGGTCAAATACTTAAGAAAGAAACCTTTTTCAATTTCTAATTTTTTTGCACCTCACTTTAAATATATATATATTTTTTAATTTAATGGCCGCCATTTTGAAACAAGATGGCTGATGAATCTGGCCAGCGAACTTGGTCGAGGTGTTGATGTATACTATCCACATGCCTTCTTACATCGAAATAGGCGAATACGTGTGTTATCGCGTGACAAATACAAGATCGTTTCAAAATGTTAGCCATGCTAGAAATTCAAAGTGCTATAAATCATCCATTTTTTAAGATATAAACAAAAGAACAAATTTTCAGAAACAAAAACTGCTCCGGAATCTTTGTATTAAGGCCAAACACATAAAAAAATCTTTTTCATTTTCCAATTTTTTAATAACTCATTTTGAATTTTAAATTTAATTTTTTTTAAATGGCAACCCTTTTGAAACAAGATGGCGAATGAAGCTGGCCAACAAACTCGGTCGAGACATTGGTATGTACTATGTACAGACCAAGTTACATCCAAATAGGTTCATAAATACGACAAAAATCAGGTCGTTTTAAAATGTCAGCCACAAGAGAAATTCAAAATGCTATTACTCAGCCATTTTTTTTAGATATAGACGAAAGAAAAACTGTTCCGGAATCTTTGTATTAAGGTCAAACACATACAAAAAAAAAAAATCTTTTTCATTTTCCAATTTTTTGGTATCTCATTTAATTTTTTTTTTATTTTTTAATTTTTTTAAATGGCCACCATTTTGAAACAAGATGGTGGATGAAGCTGGCCAACGAACTCGGTCGAGATATTTGTATGTACTATGTACACACCAAGGTACATCTAAGTCGGTTCATAAATACGCCTGTTATTACGTGAGAAAAATCAGGACGTTTCAAAATGTCAGCCACGCTAGAAATTCAAAATGCTATAACTCAGCCATTTCTTAAGATATAGACGAAACAAAAACTGCTCCCGAATCCTTTTATCAAGGTCAAACACATAAGAAGAAAATATTTTTTCAATTTTCAATTTTTTGGTACCACATTTCAAATTTAAATTTTTCTTAAAAATTTAAATTGCCGCCATTTTTAAACAAGATGGCGGGTGAAGCTGGGCAACGAACCCGGTCGAGACATTGCTATGTACTATGTATAAACGAAGTTACATCCAAATCGGTTCATAAATACGCCTTTTATCGCGTGACAAAGTTCAGGACGTTTCAAAATGTCAGCCACGCTAGAAATTCAAAATGCTATAACTCAGTCATTTTTTAAGATATAGACGAAACAAAAACTGCTCCGAAATCTTTGTATAAAGGTCAAATACATAAGAAAAAAATATTTTTCCATTTTCAAATTTTTGGTACCACATTTCAAATTTTAAATTTTTTAAAAAATTTTAAATGGCCGCCATTTTGAAACAAAATGGCGGATGAAGCTGGCCAACGAACTCGGTCGAGAGATTGGTATGTACTATGTACACACCGAATTACATCCAAATCGGTTCATAAATACGCCTTTTATCGCGTGACAAAATTCAGGACGTTTCAAAATGTCAGCCACGCTAGAAATTCAAAATGCTATAACTCAGCCATTTTTTAAGATATAGACGAAACAAAAACTGCTCCGAAATCTTTGTATAAAGGTCAAATACATAAGAAAAAAATATTTTTCCATTTTCAATTTTTTGGTACCACATTTAAAATTTTAAAATTTTAAAAAAATTTTAAATGGCCGCCATTTTGAAACAAAATGGCGGATGAAGCTGGCCAACGAACTCGGTCGAGACATTGGTATGTACTATGTACACACCGAATTACATCGAAATCGGTTCATAATTACGGGAGTTACAGTGTGACATAAGTCAGATATATATATATATATATCAATTTTGAACGGAGGGTGGTTTCGGGGTCTGGGGGTCATGATCGATGAAAATATACCAAAATTTTTTGAAATCGCTTTCCTCCGAACGGCTGCAATAGGTAGCTTTTTTGTAAAGAAAGCTACCTAAAAGAACAAATAAATTAGTATAACATTAATAAAAATACAAATAAAACGTCGAAATAAAAATTACTTGATGGCGTGATCATCTGTAACTTCCTTAAAGTCAAGTGAATGTGACATTTACGATCAACCATTATTGGCATTTAATCTTATAGTTTGGCGACAGATTTTTGGTCGATGGGATAACCAAGTAGCACCGTTTTAATTTACAACTCGAAAAATAAAAAAATGCTAACTGGCGAGTTAAAAAAAAAAAAGCTATTGGCGAGATTTTCACCCGGCTAACATAAAAGTACCAAGAATTCTTTGTGATCATGGCAACTTTTATGTAGTTTTATTCGAAAAAATAATTTTGATTCTTTAATCAAAATGGAAACCTTTCTTATGAAAAGCGAAGGAATTAGCCCGTTGTTTATGGCAGTTACATGACTTGGATTATTATAATATAAACGAAATAATGGGGATAGAATAATATTCGGTGACTTATCACACCTGTGGCTGGTTAACATTAAAGTACCAAAATGGCCGCCTGGAGCTGTTGATGATAGTCAAATGACTTAGGCTATTATTATAGAGATTGTTTTCAATTTTAAAAACAGCGCAAAGAATAATATTTCCTAACGATTAAAAATTTATTTTCACTTGACTATTAAAAACAAAAAAAAAAAACTTTAAAATTATTATTAAATGAGTACGTCTTAAAGGCAGGAAAATATTCAAAATTATGTCCTGAAAATTGTATTTACATGTGAATATTAAAAGGGAAAGGAAACTTTAAAATAATAAATACATTAATATGCGTTTAACCCTTTCACGGACAAGGCATTTCTATTCGTACAATCTTGAAATCAGTGAATGGCACCAGAATTTACAAACAAATTTCAAAATACAAAAATGCTTTTGTTCACTTACTTAATAAAAGGGAAATTTTCATCCCAATATTCTGATGCTAATGTGGCATTTAAGAATTAAAATTAAGTGGTCCAAAAATGAACCACCGCCCTTGAAGGGGTTAAAGCAGCAAATTTTACTAATTGTATTATGACAATCGTTTTATAACGTTGTTAAAAAATCCGAGAGACAAAGACTCTGTTTACTTAATTAATTTTATTTCAGCTTCTTTTGAAATGTTTAACTGATCTTCTTTTATCAAACACGAAAACACGAAGACGTTTTTAGTTGATTTTTTTTTTTTTTTTTTTTTTTCGAAAAGAATGTCTTGCAGAAAAAATTGTCAAAATAGCAAGCGCCAGAAACTATAGATTTTAGTGTCTGGAATTGAATTCCAAGTTGTTATAAATTTAAAATCAGCATTTTTGCTTATTACACTTTTAATTTTCGTTTAGCGATAATCTTCTAATTCTCAAAATTTTCTGAGATAATATTGAGCTAGATTCGGATAAATTAAGTTATATTTCAATTTCTTCAATCTGTGTGACAATCACAACCAACCGAACTAATCGGATTCAAGTGACACAGATAACATCTATATTAATAAATGCATTTTGTGAAATTCTACTATATTTTGATGTAAAATTTATCTATGCTGTGCCAAAAATAATCTGCAGCGTGCCATAGGTTCGCTGTCCCTGCCCTAGATGATTAGTCACTTGATAATTTCACTTGAATATCAAGCTGTTGGATTGTAATGTAATTACTTTTGCACTCTGGAACCATGCAACAGTGAGACATTTTTTCTTTCTTATATCGGTACTTGTCATTAAACATACACAACTACACAATTAAAGTGATTAATTAAACTAAATCAAATTTCGCGAAAATAATCCACAATGAAGTGTACCACGAGATGAGCTATACGCCATTTTACTGAGAACTGGTACTAAGGATAGCTGCAAGCTGGTGAAGCGAATAATCTTCTTTAGTGACGTCAAAGGGGTTTCAGTTTCCCCACCTGTTTGGCCTTGTGTATTGAGACGGTAATGGTTAGACCGACAGCAGCATATATCGTTTTAAAGAAATATGAATCATAGTTATGCAATATAGAAATTTGTCAGGATTTCAATAATTAATTTAAAAGCAACTAATTAAAAATTTAAGAATTTTTCTAATGAAATATTCAAGTTATCTACCGTCAAATCTTGACGGGTACTATCTAGTTACTTAGTTACTTTAAAGGCTTTGACTTCCGTATTGTGATTTCGTTTAAAGAAAATGACTCTCTCAAAGATAAGACTGAATAATTTATGTTAACTTTATGATATTAAGTTCATTTTAGCATTAAGCTAATAGAGAAATTAATAGTAGTAATTAGTATATTTATGTGTGTTTTTAAATATCATTCTTAGGTGCGTTCGTAATTATAAAAATACGTAGCACCTATAGTCTTCTTCTGTTTCGTCCGTCTGTCAGTCTGTCCGCATGTAACAGAGCAAAAACTACCCAACCGAATGGTTTGAAATTTAAAATATGTAATTATTGCATAATTTTATCATTTCAAATTTTATGAAAGTTGGATGTATAGTTCAATTACAGAGACAGTCAGATGTATTCCGTTACATTACGGCTAATGGCAAAAAATAGTTTCAAGTCTATTTTAATGATGTCACGCCTTCAAAAATAATGAAATTGATATGCATTTATGAAGTGCACTAAAATATAAATTTTGTAGAATATGCGATACAAATAATATTTATTATTCGTTTACAGGGTCGCACAAAAGTATTCCGTTACATAATAGTATAGAGGGTAACAGTTGTTTAGGGCGTATTTTAATTACGTTAAACTATTTCACATACAATGAAATTGATATACGTTGCTGAGATTATACTTCCTGTATAATAGAAAATGCATAGTATTTACAGGGATACACAAAAGATTTCGGATACTGTACTGTATCCGAAGTATTGTATATTAGCGATGATTGTTGGAAGTGCATTTTTAGTTGTGATATGAGTTTTTAAGTTTAACTAAATTTTTGCATATTACGTTGCATATATAAATGCTGTAGATCATATACAAGTCTACACAAACGAATTCGTAAGGGTTCGTAAGGTATAAAACTTCGTTATAATGCGAACGCACCTCACTTGCGATGTTTGACGTACAATTTTCGACTTGTTATCTTCCCGGTTATTACGAGTAACGGTTAATAGGAAGTCTTTATAATCCCATTGCTTCTCATATTAACCGAGTTCGACTGTATGTCACTCGTGGCATGTTTTATGTATTACGTTAATAAATTACTGGATTTTAAATTCTGGGTTTTCGGTTAGAGACATCTTGTCTATTACTATGACTTATCGCCGGTCAAAAAAATGGGCGTATCACTACGAGATATCTACATATTACTGACAAGGAAGGTCTCCTTACTGGGCATACTCAGAATATTTTGAAAAAAATACCAATTAAACTACTTATGTATGTAATAAAGGATCAGTCAAATTTAGCGGCGGAAGTACAGTAGAAAGTCTGTAAAAAAATAAAATACTTCTAAATATTTGGCGCAAAAAGACGAAAGCGTCACGCGATTTGATGAGCAGTACTTTTCCTCGCCAAAAGCAAACGATTTTAAAGCACCTGAAAATTGCTTGTTAATTGATTTTTAGAATGCGTGTAAAAAGTATTTAAGGGATTTAAACATAAACAATGAGAGAGTTTAATAAATGCATTTTTTCGTATTACATATTTATGTTGCTTGTTATTTAATTTTATTTCTTTAAAAACAATTTCATATATAAAAAATACTTTCATATATTTAAGCGTATTCCAAAATAAAGGCAAGATTCATTTACCAGTTATTCATTTCAATATCAAAGAATTCGTCGTTTCCATAGCAATAAAATTGTATCGACAGTGCTCTTAATTTTGAGATATTGAAACGATTTGAATTTATTTGAATTTTGCTTTAATTCATAAAATTTGATATTTAGCTTTTATTGTATATATATATATATATATATATATATATATATATATATATATATATACGACAAAACTATAGTTAAATCAAATTAAAACTGATAAAACTAAAGTTATTTACATTAAATTTATTTAAACAAGTTCAATATGAAGCATTTTTATCTTACAGAGTATTCGACATAAAAAAGTATTTTTCAAAATTTCATTTCATCGTCAACCGATGATAAATCACCAAATAAACGAAATATTCATTATTTTTTTACGAACGCTCTATCGAGGTTCCGCCAAAATTTTTTTATAAACATATATATCCACATGAGAAGAATACTCTGTAATTTTTTCAGATTTTTCTTTATATGCCCATATGGAGACCTTCCTTGAGAGATAGGTTGTTTGCTTGTATTGCCATCCGGATTTGTATAAATATCAAATTTTCTAATATGAGAATTCTATTTTGAGTCACAGATGCGTAATGATTTCTCGCGATCGATAATTCCGGTCAACATGGACGACGGATTAAACCTCTCGCTGGCGCATCCCGCGATTTTCACGGGCAACGTAAAAGTAACAAAATTTGCGCAACCCATGATTTCTGCGATCTTTTTTTTATGATTTAATTCTATATTTAAAAAAAAAAAAAACTCTGTTACAAACATTTTTGCATATTTTAATTCTAAAATGTATGTAGATTTGAAATATGTAATAAAATAAATCCGCTATTTCTGAACCTATTTTGATTTTTTTTAAAAAAAATACACATCTTGAGGGTTAATACTTTGCTGCTTCTCTACCATTTGGCTTCATAACAATAAATTATATTAAGAAGAGAAAGTTCATTCCTCTATTGTTGGTTATTTTATTTAATGTTTATGTTCTGGATTAGCGGTCGGCAATCGGTGATAAGCATATATATTTTTTTTACGGTTATATATTTTTTAGTCACACTATAATACTAGATGTCCCATAAACTCGTAAACGTTTCAAAAATTCATAATTTTTTTAAAAAATAAGTTGCCGTATTTGGATGCAGTTTGCACCATAAACGTTGTCAAAGAGTTGTATTTTTTTTAAAATAAATAGTTTAAAGAGACTAACAAGAAATTGAAAAAAAAATATATATACATATATACATACATAGATAGATTAGATACATATATATAACAAATTGTATTGGGATGCGGACTGCAGGGCTGCCACAGGCTACTATTTTTGTATTTTGTTTGCACCAGTATTTTTCTAATACAAATTTTGAAGTATATTTCTCTTGCAAATGTTGTCAAAGCGTGTGTTAAGGATTTCTGTTTTCAGAAAGAGGTGCCAGTTAGAATTAAAAAATAGTCGCCTGTGGCAGCCCTGGGACTGCGCCATAACACTTGTCGTCAGATAATAAAATTTTTCCTGGCAAAAGAAAAAAAAGTTTAGAGTCTTTTCTCACAAAATATCTGAGATGTCTTGAAGTTCTATGTAGTGAACCATAACCCACTATGAAAATTTCTTAATTTTGCATGAATTTTTGAAATGTAAATGGACTTATCGAAGATCCTATACTTAAATTTTTAAAATTTTATTGTGGTCAAACGTTTTTAATGTGGCAAAATTTTAAATTTTTAATGTGGTTTCAAACGTTTCAAATTTAAATAAGAGCAATAAACAATAAAATAACGGTCAATACTAAATACCAGCCTTTGTACTGAATGATAAATAATATAAGATCAAAATGCTGTTTTATTCCGTGATTTATCACCATACGCCGCAGTGCGAGAAAGTTGACTCATCATAAATCACTTCTTGTCAAGTTATACGAAAAATCTAAGAAAAATAAATGATGATGCCATAAATTCGCTTCGTTCTGTGAAATATTTATATATAATTGAATTAAAAAAAGAGAGCGATATCATGAGTAACGAAGTTTAAAGCAATATGTTTTTTAATGAAACTCTTTTTTTTCAGTCGTAAATTTTCGTGTATTATTAGAATTAAAAATATGAATGATATATGCTTTATCTACATTCAAAGATTTTATTTTTATCGTAAACTTTCTGTTTCATATCTGTTTTAAGTTATTTTGAAACTGCAAACATTTGAATTACTGGATGATTCAAAACAAACGTCATGTTAATTATCGCTTAAACCTTGGATGATGAAACATACTTTCAGTTAGAAAATGTATTCAAATCAAATACAGTTTTTAGATATGACGTTTATTTTACGAGGGGCTGTATATATTTCCGAATATAAAATTTAATTTTTATACGCCGAATTTTCCTATTTTTAGAAAAATGTTGCTCTACCTCTGAGAACTGCACTAATAAATATATTAAATTAAAAAAATAAAAAAACCCGACTGCGTAAAAAGCGAACTAATTAATTATTTTTCATCAATATAAATTTTTTTTTAATGTTACTTACCTATTCTTTTTATTTACTTGTATTGACGACTTTTAAGTTGAGTTTAATTATTAATTCCTATCTATAAACACTGTTTTGATGAGGTCTATAGATGTCTATTATGAAGGTTAGAGTTACAGTAAAGGTAAAGATCCAACGTACACAAATTCCAAGTTGTGTAATATTTAAACGGAGCTTCTGACTGTAAAATAGTCAATGAAACATCGTCTTCATTTTGAAAGACCTATCCAATGATATGCCACTCAATAGGGTACGTAATTTGTTTTCGGATCTACCACCGTTTTGAATTTTAATACCGCCATTTTGAATTTATAAAAACAAAACATAGCCTATAACCATCGGACAGTTAAGGCAAATCGATAGAGACTTCATTCATTAAAATTCATCAACCGTTGGGATGTTTCGAGCATATAAGGAAATCCACATACCTAGATACGCGTGAAACACATAACCCTTCTTGGCAGTCGGGTAAAAAGTCCCATTCTTTTACGACAAAAACTTATCGAGTTCTGATACCTTAAAGTTTATGAATTTTCAGCGTTTTCTGGCATTAAAATCGAAAAGATGCGCTTTTATACCATAAAAAAATTATAACTTTAAAGTATCATAACTCGGTGTATTTTTGCTTAAAAGAACAGAATTTATTTTAAATGTTATTTATAGAAGGTGGGACTATTTGTATACAAGTTATATAAAACGCAGATTACAAGTTATAGGAAAAGAGGGCAATATAAAAAAAATATTTTCTTATTATAATACTCTTAGAGCCTTTTATAAAAACACGGTCTGAGGGATAATTGCCAGAACATCTATTTTGAATCAATGGGAATAGTTCGCAAAATTGTCAAAAAATTCGAGCTAAATTTGATTCGGTACTCGAACAGTGACAGTGTCTTCGCCGAATCGATCGAATGGAAAATCATAGCAAGCGCTTAATAATTGATTTGTTTTCCTTTACATATTGGACGTAAAGCGTAAAGCGGATATAATGTGGTACAGTGATTGAAGCGTTAACAAATTTTATGGATTTGAGATTCCTGTAGAAGTTTCTGAATCTAGTGGATGTTACATATTTATCTTTCTCTTTTTCTTTACAATTGGTTTCTAGCGCGAAACACACATACATGCGATATAGTAATCCCAGCGCTAATGAGGTTCAATCATTTTGAGATTCAAAAACAGCGAGTTAACTTTGTTGTCATAATGTTTAAGACTCATCCCAGAGTTTATTCTTGCGTTAAATTATTATAGTCATTATTAGAAAGTTTGACGCATATTAATATTTTTACTATATATAGAGTGTGTTATATGGTGTCCCAATACAAAATTTACTGTCACCATATAAATTATAATGACTGATTTATAATACAATTCTCTTTGTAAAGCGTCCGTTTGTGTCTAATAACACAATGTATCATATCTGAATTACAGGTGAAAACGCATTTAATAATGATTCATAATGTCGGATTCATCAAATTAACATATTGATTTTCTCTCTATTCTAAAACAAGAAGGAAAAATCATACGTCAAGCATAGATTATGAAACACTTCCAGAATACCTTAACTAAACTTCACCGTTAAATAAAGTAAAGAAGATACCTATGTAAACATTTTAGAAAAAGCATAACTCATCTGAAAACCAGATTTCAACAATTACCGCCCATAGCCGGAAATGTACTAAAATTCTTTTATGCAGCTAGGCTCTACATAGTATGATAAAATTTATTTTAGTAAGAAAACGCACATCATGGTTGAAACTTCACCTTCAGCAATTTTTACCAATAGATGAAAACATACTTGAATTCTTTTGTACAGTCTTGTATATTACAAACAGATTTTTATACACCACATATTAAGTTGAAGTTCAATTTATGAAAAAAAATGATTAAAACTACTAAAAACAAAGTTCCAGGAATTACTGTATATAATTTTATTTATATGTTATAGTTATTAGTGTACTAAATGTTGTTGAGCTTGAAAATGTATAACTGATAATTCACGCTCATTCTCAGTAATGCTAATGAATTCTGTTATGTAGCCCTGCATATGGTCAATAGAATTTATGCACATCCCGTAGGATGCAAAAATTTAGTTAAACTTAAAAAACTGTTTTTTTTCTTTTGGCAGCCGTTCAAAAGTGGCTTACATATTTCTGAGTCCATAGCGAAAGGAATATGACTAATAAATTAGCATAGATTAATTAATTAATTTAGAGCAATTGAATTTTCTTTATTGAAATAACTTGCAAAAACTGAAACATAAATTTATTAGTAAAAATTATTTTTTACACTGGAATATATAGGGCTCTCAATTACCAAATTACTTCTAAGATTCACGTTGTAGGGAACGCATTTTTGTGCAACCGTACATTGTAGATTTCTACTATATAAGGAAAAATTTATACACACTCATGTTTGTGAAAATTGTAACGCCATGAAGGAATCGTTAGAATTAAATTAAATTTAATACGCAAACGACTGGTATTGGTACAAATGATTGCATTTTCAAAGCAAAAAACGATATTAAATGTCCGAAATCAGTATTTGGTGTAGCCACCACTCGCTTCAGTAAGTGCTGCTGTACGACGTGGCATCGAATCAAACAGATTTTGAATGTCTGCCTGGGGAAGAGCATTCCATATTCTTTATACGCGCACCCAAAGTTTATCTGTAGAGCTATAGGAGGAGGATAACGAGCGAGACGCCAACGAAATCCCCCACATGTTCAATGGGCGACACATCCGGCGAATACGCGGGCCACGGGAGAAGCTGTATGTGTTCTGCTGACAAAAAGTCTTAAAATTCCTTGCAACATGTGGATGGGCAATATCATGTTGAAAGATAGCTCCAGGAATCAGGATGCCTTGAAGTAAAGGAATAACTTCGGGCTCCGACACTTCATTGATGTATCTATTGCTGTTCCGATTCCCCACAATTCGCAGCAGCTGCGAACGTCCATGATGTGCAATCGCATCCCAGACCAGAACTCTCGGTGTTCGTCTATTATGACGTTCGATAATGCACTCCGGTAAGTAGCTTTCTCCGGCATAGCGTTTAACACGAATGCGGCCATGTTGGTATCACAAATTAAAAAGGAAATCGTGAGATAAAACAACTTGTTGCAAATCTCCATGCCAGTCTCTATGTTCATGAGCACATTGCAGCCGCACGCGTAGATGGTTTTACGGGAGGGGTATCCTGTATAAAGGAGTATCGATGTAAATATAGCCCGATTGGCTTGAAATTCTTAGATGTTATTGAGTATCACTCTGGCATGTTTGGTATTGTGAATGTAACCGCCGCGGCGAGCGGCCCGTCTTCGTCCGCAGACCTTTATTCTTCCAGTTATTCCGACTCTTTTGAGGAAGCAAGATTCGAAGGTCCCCAGCCACATTCCGAGTGAAAGACTCTCTAGCAAAAGCGAGATTGAAAAAAAAAATTGAAAATTGAAACCGGACAAATTTAAAAGGGAAATTACACAAATTAAAGGCAGCGAAAAGCGGAAAGGATTGGGCTCGGGACGATGAAGCTACCGAACGACTCCTAGCTGCTTCTAGCCCATTATTAGTCTCGGTCGGCAGTTGGGGGAGGGCGGGTAGGTCAACCGCCGCGGCGAGCGGCCCCTCTTCGTCCGCAGACCTTTATTCTTCCACTTATTCCGACTCTTTTGCGGAAGCAAGACTCGAAGGTCCCCAGCCACGTCCCGGGTGAAAGACTCTCTAGCAAAAGCGAGATTGAAAAAAAAATCGGTTCATTTACAGAGACACCCAAAAGAATTCCCTTACATTATGGTCTATGGGGAAAATCGTTTGCTCTGTACTTTAATGATATCACACTTTTAAACGTGCTGAAATTTATATGCATCACTAAGGTGTACTTAGACACTTATTGTAGAATATGGTGTGCATCTAATATGTCGTTCATTTACAGGTACACACAAAAGAATATGGCTGAAGAATAAATTTAACAATTGAAGTCTATGACCAATAATTGCTGGAAGTACGTTTGTAGTTGTGATAGGCGTTTTAAAATAGAACAATTTTTTAAAAATATTACTTAGTGTGCATACATTCTATAGATCATATACAGGGCTGCACAAAAGCTCTCAAGTACATTTCCGTTTGTTCACGGAAATGGCTGAGTGGGCATTTTTAACTGTGCTATGCGTTTCACTGAACTAACTTTTAGCATACTATGAAGTATAAATACAAATACATAGCTTAGTTCAATATTTTATATCTTAAAAGCTGACGAAGTGTAAGTAAGATTTTAACACTTCACATAATAATAAATATACGTTTTATAAATATTTTGATAATTAAGAAAAAAAAAAGTCACCATTTAAAAAGAGCACAAAGAAAAAAGAAGTTAAAATATCAATTTACTAAGAAGATATTTTAAAAATACGAATAAATCACATATTCATTGACTTAACGTTACCGAAGGGAGTTTGGAAGTTCAGCGACTTGTAACCTTAACAATTTTTTGTTTTTAAGAGGAAAGTAATTGTTGATAGGTTTGTCTTATTCACTATTAATGTTTAGTTAAATGTATTTAATTGTACTACAGTACAACCTCGATATCTCGAATCTGTGGGGAAGAGAAAAAAAATCGAGATATAGAGGTTTCGAGTTATCAAGGTTTTGACAAAATTTAAAAATCTAATCTCACAAACTGCTTTTTGCTGTAAAAAATATGATTCGTCAAAAACTACACATAATCTACTAATAATTAACAAATTACACTTCTTAAAGTTTTAATAATTTCAAAATTGTGTTATACACAAACTTGTGTTGATTAAATAATATCCAATTCGTCATTAAGAAATGACGAATTGGAAATTATTCAGAAGTTTCTCACAATTTGGGCTCAATCATCAACTTTGAAGCTACGGATTATCTCTTAGTTGACCGGTTGTCGATGGTTGTCCTGGTCGAAATTTCGAAGTCGTATTTGGCGGCAAAAACTTTAACAGCGATACTTTTTAGCGTTGGAAGATTAGAGTGGGCTTTACAATTGTCTATGAAGAGAAGAACGTGCATTTTACTTTTAGCCATTGTTTTACCGATTCCTATCAGCCAATCAGCAAAAATTGCGTTTGCCATGGAAGCCTTTATATTTCATCTGTATAGCATTAGAAATGCCTTAATTTTAGCAAATCACCTCGGCTTTTTAGATCGTCCTATCATAAGAGGAGGAAGCTTTTTTTACCACCTTGATTTGCTGCCAAAAGCACAATTACACGAAGTTTACTTGGTTTGCCACGTCGAATTTCTTCACCTTTAAATGCAGACGTTTTGTTGGGAAAACTATGGTACCATAATACAGTTTCATCTGCGTTAAACACATCATCTGCTTTATAGTCTTTTAAAAGAGAAGGAAGTTCTGGGAGCCACTCTTCACAGGTAGCTGAATCACCCGGTGCACTTTCACTGCAAAGTTTCCAAAAAACGATGCTGTCCCTTTTTTCGGTTTCAAAAGCCTTACATTCTTACCCTTTAAGTTCTTTGTATCAACAAAGGAATAAAAGAATGTGAAACCAGCATCCAGATCAAACTAGTTCTACTGCTGACAATAGCCGAAAGTAAAAAGTCAAACTAATTTCTGTGGAAAATATTTCGACATATCAAAGGTTTTGGAAAATATGTTTCGAGATAACTATGGGAAATACATAAGAATTTTGATGGAAATGCAGGGGTAATTTCTTTTTCGAGATATCAAGGGTTTCGAGATAAGGAAGTTCGAGATATCGAGGTCCGACTGTATATCTAAAACTTATTATTTACATTTAATATTGCTTATTAGATTTAAATTACATTTAATAATAATAATTATTGCATTTAATTTATATTTAATAGTGTTATATTTAATAGTAAGTTCAGTAAAGTGGAGTCTAGATAGTATAGGTTGCTAGTTTTTGAATGTATTTAACAATTTACTGTTTTTAAGAGGAAAGTAATTGTTGATAGGTTTATCTTATTCACTATTAATGTTTAGTTAAATGTATTTAATTGTACTATATATAAAACTTATTATTTACATTTAATATTGCTTATTACATTTAAATTACATTTAATAATAATAATTATTGCATTTAATTTATGTTTAATAGTGTTATATTTAATAGTAAGTTCAGTAAAGTGGAGTCTAGATAGTATAGGTTGCTTGTTTTTGAATGTATTTAATATATTACCAGTTTCAAAATGATTCTTCAGAAGTCTTCTTCATCTTCTTAATCACTCGATTCTTGGCTTTTATCGGGACTACCATCGGAGCTTGCTGGAAGAAGAAGTTGTAGGGTCTCACTACTGTATGGCTTTCTCTTTTTAGTTGATAAACGGAGTTATTAGAAAATATGAAGTTGCTTATTTTCACGTACATTATAAAAGGAAAATTTTAATTAAATTTCCTTGGTGTCGTTTGTCAGTTTTGGAATAAAAATTAGGTGTCCCTTTTTAAGGACACTGCCCTCGAAAGTGTTAATTCCCTCCTTTCTCTCCTTATGTTACATACATGAACACCAGGAACTAATTAGGGAGCCCTTTTTCAATAAATAAGTATATACAATTTGAAGGCGATCGGATATTTCTATCAAAAGATATCGAGTTGCGTGCGTATGTACGTACCTACATACATATAGACAGAATATGTAGGTGCAAAAGCTCTTCGGTAATATCCTGTGAGCTAAAAACCTGGAATACGACAGTAAATATACAGTTCTTATCTCTTCAATTCGGTGGCAGCAAAACAGAGCATTTAAATAGTCATCCCGAAAAATTTTTTTTATAAAAAAATGGCAACAATATCGGAAGATTTTTTTCCAGAAATTGACACTGAAGACAATAACGAATACGATTATAATTCAAACATGGCCGATCAGAGGGCGGCACATATTTAAAAAGCTTTCAATATGTATAAATTAGAGCCAAAAACGCTTTAAAAATACCCCTTTTACACATTTAATGTTTTTTATTACATTAAAAATGAAACTATTTAAATTAACACATAGTTTAACACTAAGCTCTGACCTTTGTTAAACACATAAGCCCTGTTTAGTTTAAATTCAACAATTCATTGAGCCACAAAAAAATTATATTTAAACAACAATGCAAAAAACAACAACAAAAACAACAAAAAAACCCCCCACGTCTTATCAGAAAGAAAGTTCTTCAGCTGAGGCCAGGAACCACCGGATATAACTCAGGCTCCTAAAATTGACATAGATCGATGCACCAGTTAGTTAGCTATTAAAAAATATGATTTTAACAATTGTTGACGAAATTTTAATTTTTGCATTTTTGGCCAGGTTTTTGGGTTAAATACTTCACTGCGCGCAATCCACGGTGCAGCAGACGTCGACGAATTGACGATGCAATCAGTGATACACCTGTAGCAGTTGACCAATGTGCTTCCAACTCTCTACATGAAGCTGTACGGTCCATCAGCGCCATGCGGACCATGTGTTTATCGTCGCGCGTTGACGTGACCGTTCGGGGTCCGCTCTCAGATTTCCGAGCTGATCGATCCTCGTCGGTTCACTGCTTATAATATTTTACATAATAACGAAGTATTGACATGGGGGATAGAACCTTTAGAGGAAATAATTTCATGAAGAAAACTCTTTCTTATGAATTTCCCATATTTTATAAATTAAATAATATTTTCGAACTTTTTCATAGAGAATGTTCGAACTGCGGTTCCTTTAAGTCCATATCCAACTATTTACACAGACGGTTCTAGAATGGAATCAAGGATATCTGCAGCATTTACAGTATTTTTTAGAGAAAAGTTTACCAAAGATTTTAAAATTAAACTGAACCATTATAATTCCATTTATCAAGCTGAATTGTTTGTGGTTAAGAAGGCGACTGAATGGTTTGTTTCTTCAGTCTTTTCAGATATAGTTTTATATTCAGATAGTAATTCTACAATATTAGCTTTGCAGCGTTTGTTCCCGATGAATATTATTATTAAAGATATTTTTAATACTATATTGAGAAACCCGGGTAAAACCCTGTATATTGGCTGGATAAAAGCACATATCGGTCTACTTGGCAATGAACGTGCAGATGCCTTAGCCAAGAGTGTTAACCAAGATGATATTGCGGATATTAGTGTAGACTTGGTGGCTCTTGTTTCCTTCATTAAGACTATCTTCAGGACTCGTCAATTAGAGGACTGGCAATTGCAATGGCATAACTCTGAGGTTGGGAGACACACGTACTCTATTATTAGAACTGTTGACAAGAACTTTTTATGTACAAAAGAAGTACTACAATTTTATTTAACTGGCTATGGAAGTTTTCCCCAATTTTTGTATAACATAGGGAAGAAAATTACAAATTTGTGTGACTGTGGTGTTAAAGGTGAAGTGTTGCATTATATATTTGAAAAATGTTCATTATTGCAGTTCCATTTTCGTTTCGATAGAGACCTAACATTAGACAGAATTTATACCGAACAATTTTACATTCCTCAAATTATGAGAAACTGAAAGTAAATTATAATAAATTGAACTCTCTCTACTCTTTTATTAGATATCAATATTAGTGTTTTTGTGTTTTTATGCATGCTGAACTATATTTGAATTACTTCACCTGGGTAAATATTTGTACAAAGACTGTGATTGTGTGAACGTTTTCGGTTTGAGATACAGGAACATTTATGAACTTGCAGAATTTTGTGCATGATAGTTATATTTTTTCGTGTTACGGTGTAGATCACACCTTCTTGTGATATATATTTTTTAATTAATCGCCCGCTGTTCTGGGCTTGTTTTCGTTGGGGGCGATTTCATTGAATGGCGGTAGGGACTTTTCCTCTGAGAGTTTCACTCCCCATAAACCTTAAGGTTGGGGATCCCAGATGGGTGCCTTCGGTCCACTGCTTCCAAATTCGCATCACTCTGCTTCTGTCACCCTGTACACGAGCTGCTATTGCACGATAGGAAAATCCTTCTTCACGAAGGCTGGTGATTCTCCACTATTCAAACTCCGTCAGTTATTGAAACGCCGCTCTCTTTCGTCGAAGAGGCATAGTTATGTCTCGCCTAACTTTTAACATTAGCAAATAACCATAGACAATCCTCAACGTCTCGCTACAACCCTCTTTTTATAAGGTTTCAGAAGCAGTCCAGAGGGCGCTGCTCAGCCCACGCATGCGTGGTGATTATGAAATTAGAATCATTTGCATAACATACCATACTTTGCATTTTCTGAAACTTTCAGCTCAATCGCGTCATTCCTTCATGGCGTTGCAATTTTCACAAACGTGAGTGTCGTAATGAAGTGATGATGAAAAATGTTAAACTCATTGTGTTGATGTGTGAATTTTTAAAGTAATTAATTAGAGCAGAAATAATTTAATTTAGATAAATTGATTATTATTTATGGAAATAATCTCCAAAAATTGAAGTGTAAAATTATTATTAAAAATTGTTTTCTTAAACTGGAAATTTAATACAACTACTAAAGAATTTTCATTATTCCTTTTGTAAGAGACACCTTTGTGTGTAATAGTACATTGTATATTTCTAAATTATCAGGGAAAGTACACATAGTAATGATCAATATAATGTCAAATTCATTGTATACAGAGTACATATAAAGTCCCCATGCATTTTTGAGAAATAGGCTCTAAATCCATTTTTTTGCAGTAATCTGATAGAATGCGTTCCACAGAAGAAAGAATAATGATTATTTTGTATTAACGTATAAACAGGTGCAGAAGGACATCACCAGCATTAGATTTTTATTATTCAAAGAGTTCAGCAAATTGAAACACATAGCTTGCCGCCCTTGCCGGGATGCATAGTCCTCAACTTCAAGCTTATGCATAACAACCCGACTGCCAAGAAGGATTATGTGTTTGACGCGCATCTGGGTTTGTGGATTTCTGTATACCCTCGAAACATCCCAACGGTTGGATGAATTTTAATGAATGAAGTCTCTATCGATTCGTCTTAATTGTCCGATAATTATGGGCTAGATTTTGCTTTTATAAATTCAAAATGGCGGCCGTAAAATACAAAATGGCGGTAGACAGGAAAGTTTCTTTTTACGCACCATATTAAGTGGCATATCATTGGAAAGGTCTTTCAAAATGAAGACGATGTTTCACTGACTATTTTAGAGTCAGAAGCTTCGTTTAAATATTACACCACCTGGAAGTTGTGTAGGTAGGATCTCTAGCTTTACTGCAGCTCTAACCTTCATAGACATCTATAGGCCTCATCAAAACAGTATTTATAGGTAGGAACTAACAATTAAACACAACTTAAAAGCAGGGTTGGGGTTTTGGACGCCCAAAACTAGTTTTGGACAGGACATGTGGGTTTTACTGTCCAAAACTGTACTAAAGTGTCTAAAACTGTACTAAAGCGTCCAAAACTGTACTAAAGTGTCCAAAACCTTAAAAAAAGCAACATTCCACATGTAACCACTGCACACTTATTAAACATATGAATATACAGTAGACTCTCGTTTTTACGAACCTCTTTTTCACGAACATTTGCGATTTTACGAACTATAGAGTGGTCCCGAATACGCTCCCATAGAATCAATGTAATTTTTCGCTCCCATTTACGAACTACAGATTATGAAAATCTCGTTTTTGCGAACTCAGTTTTCGTACTTCTGAATAATTTTTTTTTTAAGTATCGGAATGCAGTGCCAACGTCAGTTAAACTCTATACAGGTGCAATGAGACATCAGGTACATTCCAAGAATGTGTTGTTTTTCTCCAATCTCTTTCGTAGGAAGGGCAACAATTTCAAGTAGTGGTTGTCAGGACTAAGGCACTTTTTTGAAGGGAACAATAACTTTGAAAGGTAAAGGTAGTAAATGTTTCCATAGATAAAATGGAAAAATATTTTTTTCGAAATGTTATTTTTTTTTTGAAAAAGGTAAGTGATTATTTCCATCCCTAATTTTTTATCTATGTTTTCATCTATGCATTTTCATCTACTAAGTACTAATACAGTTTGCGTTTTCATATGCAATATTTTCAAAGCATGGTAACGTATGTTTCTGTGTACTAAAATTATTTTTGTGGTTAAATTTGCATTTATTTCTTGTATATTTAAAAATGCATGTATAACTTTATTAAATAATAAATAATCTTGAAATACTGCTTCATCCATGAAGAGGGGGCAGTTTGATAAAAATAGACATAAATAATGTACGTATTCATATCATATTTGGTGTTTTTCTATTTTACGAACTTTCTATTTTACGAACTCTTTGGGTGTTCCCTACGAGTTCGTAAAAACGAGCGTCGACTGTATATAAATATCTCAGAATATATTTTACTAACATTCCATTTAATTCTTTGGTAAATGAAAAAAAATTCAAATTTTTCTAATATCTGTGTAACATAAAAAGTTTTGTTTCTGTTAAAATTGAATTAATAAGAAATTCTTTATAATAGCACACATGTAGTATAGGGAGGGGAGATTTGCTTTTTTTTTTTTCCACTTTTGTGCAAGAAAATGTTACAAAGAAATTTCTTTTAAATAATGTTTCATTGTAAATTATCCTTTCTAGATTATAGGATAATGAAAGAAAACATAAATATTTAATTTAAAATCTAGAAGTTATTTTTTTAAATATGTATTTTTATTATGAATTTAATCTAATTCTAGTGAACATTCTATTTTTTAAGAGTTAAATAGTGTTGTTATAATAATAGTCATATGATATAGTGTTATAATAATAGTCAATATCTAAATATCTCATAATCAAACAAAATCAATTATTTTTATTTATACTATTTCTTAATATACACATATACATAGTTGCCAGCAGTAAGCTGGTTTAATCAGTATGCTGAACCTGAACTCCATTTATCAATTATTACCAGTAACAACTCTTGGGACTTTCAGTAACAGAATCAGAATGTATTCTTCATAAAAATCGTTGGTACTTCTATTAACTACTATTATTTAAATGAATAACATTAAAATTATGATACATAATTAAATTTAATATCTTTTTAATGTAATTACTTTGTTACATAGGGCAATTAGGTTGTCACTACTAAATTGTCAGGTAGTATAACGTAGGGTAATTAGGTTGTTAATACTAAATGGGTATTTTTGTATTGTAATCGTTTACCAATTTTTTAAACTTTTAGCATTGTTCTGATAAATACAATTTTACTACAAAATATAGTTTTGGACAGTTTAAGACAGTTTTAGATAGAAGGGTTTTGGACAGTACGGTTTAAACCATGGATTTTACCGTGGTTTTTACCGTTGTGTCCAAAACCTTGCCAACCCTGCTTAAAAGTCATCAATACAAGTAAATAAAAAAAGGTATGTAATATAAAAAAAAGTTTCACATTGTTGAGAAATAATTAATTAGTTCGCTTTTTACGCAGTCGAGTTTTTTGATTTTTTAAATTTAATTTTTACTTGTTTGAATGTTGTATAGGCATCCATATATTTAAAACGCAAAGATCGATTTCGACTGATCTGATCATGTGCAATGAGCGTTTTATGGTACTCTTCTCTCACTAAATGGAGTGGGAAACCGGTTTTGAAGTTCTTTTGTTTCAGTAGAAAGTTGATCAAAGTCGCGATGGCCAAGTGGTATACAGCAAAAGAAAGAGGTATTCTGGTTCTCCAAAGAGAATGTGGGTTAGAACTCCATTCCAGACATAAGATGTTTCTCTGTTGCTGTTAGTGTTATGATAACTCAGTCCAATAGTGTAGTATGTTGTAAAATGTTAAAACTGAATATAAATGTTCTGTTTCCTTCTATGAAATATTTATGCGTAAAAAATGCTAAATAACGAATTTATAATATTGAAATTTTGTTTTGAATCATATACAATTTAGGTATATCATAAGAGTTTGGGAATAGAATGAAATCTATATGTATGCATTTATGTGTATGAGTTCATTGTAAACTTTTTTGTTTCGTAATTCTTTTAAATAATTCTCAAGCTGCAAGCGTGAGGAATATGCATGTTTCATAATAATATTGTATTCATTTAAGTTCATTCTTGCCTTGGAATATCATGATAATTATTATGAAAACTGCCACATAATAATTTCATCACTATTCATTGAGTTATTTATGTCCCGTTTTCTATGCTTTCTATAATGTCATAATATGAGTGGTAATAACTGGCATTCAATGATTATCATTATACAATTGTCATTGTACGGCAGTCATTATTTGTGTCTAACGGTACAATGCGTGATTTATGAATTACAGTAAAAAATACATATAGTAGTTATCAATAACGTTGAATTTGTTACATTAACTCTTTATGTCTCAAATTATGAATTTATGAAAATTTCATCCTGTAAAGCATTTTTCGTGAGTTTTTGAAACTACATTATAAGATTTATGCAATCATTTAATAAATTTCAGAAGGATTTTGCCAATTGAAATTAATTAATTAAATTTGAATTTATAGGGATTTTGTGCAATATATATAACTCCACTCAAACCTTTTATTTAAACTATTTTTTTTAGTATTTTGTAGAATTAGGAAATGTACATATATAATGTTCTTAAAATAGAAATATAGAAATATTTGCGAACTGAACATCCTCCCCCTCCCCAATCTTTCAACGTCAAGAAAGCTGAAAAGATGCAAAGGCAAAAGAAATCATCCTTTTAAAAATATTTTTGTTTTGCGCAACCAATAATGCTTTTGGTTACTTTTGGTTTAATTGTTGTTTTGAATACAGCTGTTACCTAGTTGCTTTCAAAACTACCCAAAAGGTACCAGATAGAGGTGGCATCATTTCATGTCACAACAATGCATAGCTCGATCACTCTACCATCTGAGCACAATGTTTTATTTATACATTGAATTGTCACTTTTTATCAAAGACTGGCATAATGTTCTATGTATCAACCTAGTCCATCTCTTCTTTGTATCCTCAGACATTGGATGATGCTGCTGTGACATTCCTTCACGTATATTTCTACTTCTTTTGTAAGATAAGGCAAGCAGAGTAATGCAGTGTAATTAATGGGATCAAATCAGCCGTCTATTATCTTCACCAAAATTGCATCCGGTTAATGCATAGTGATTTTGAGATCTGTTAGAACAACATTCTACAACATCTAGGTATTTCCTCTTTGAGTATGCCATCATTTATTCCACCTCTATTTTTCATATACTGGGAAGCTTGCTGTTTAATGTGATGGCGATCGTGAGAGAGCATTGCAATAAGAATTTGCTCTCGATGTGCAAAACAACCATTGTCCTAAATAATTTTTTTTAGGATTTGTTTTATGCCGTTTTCTGTGATGTTTAGTAGCCGAGTAATTTCCCATAAGTTTTTAGATCCATTTTTTAGATGTGTATTACATTTGGTGTAAACCATCCTGCAGCATAAACTTGAATTATATACTTTGTGAGTGAACCTACAGATTCTGATGGTCGTTCAGTGTTTACATAATGGCGAAAAATTTTATTCGTCTTTGTGAGCCATCTTGCGTAGAACAAGTTTCTTCGGTTCCTATTCGCTAATTCTTCTGAGCAATATGTTGATGAAATAACTTTGTAAATATCTAGCAAGTATTTCTGGTCTGTTCTGAGTACTCTTTTCTCGATTTCAAGAAATAATATTTTAAAATTACTTTCTAGGGCTTCAAAAATTGAAATAAGAAGGGAATGGAACGTGTACAAAGATTTTCCTATTGGTCCAGTGAATCCCTGTGGGTAGAACCTAATTTTTGCTAACGATCTTGTCTAATAAATG
The DNA here is from genome assembly GCA_963932465.1 of Maratus speciosus. Classification (NCBI taxonomy): domain Eukaryota; kingdom Metazoa; phylum Arthropoda; class Arachnida; order Araneae; family Salticidae; genus Maratus; species Maratus speciosus. The sequence goes on from OZ010792.1 coordinate 284,349,251, forward strand.
ATGCAGAGGAAATTCACTGGACATATGGAAGTGGCATATGATCCATTGTAATGGTTCATTCTAAGGATGTCCCACGCAGAATAGATGGCAACGACGAACAGAATTCTCCGCCTTTAAATGAGCACTCTCTGCCCATTAGAGTGTCTACGTTCACTCAAAAAGTACTATGTAATCCAAGTTTGGCCCCAGGATGGTTAACCATCAAATGTAATCCTCATCTAAAGAAGGGATCTAAAAACTCATGGAAAATTATTCGGCTACTAAATAACACACAAAACGGAATAAAACAAATACTAAAAAAAGTTATTTAGTGCAATGGTTGCTTTGCATACGCAGAGGAAATTCTGATTTAAATGCTTTCAATACTCTGGCGATTGCCATCACATTAAATAGCTAGCTGCTGAGCACATAATAGTTGAAAGATGACAGTAAATGATGACATACGCAAATCTGAAATATCAACAATAAACTTTGAAGTGGATAATTATATAAATCTAATTGATTGAAAAATTGTTGTGGTAACAGAACCCCTAATCAATATGCATGTATCGGGAGCAATCTTGGTGAAGATAATAGACGGTTGAATAGATTACATGAATATCATCCCCACTGCATTACATTGTTTACCTTCTCTTTCACAGAAAATACGTGAAGGAGAAAAATACGTAGAAAAATACGTGAAGGAGATGACAGCAGAAGCATTCAAAGTCTGTGGATACAAAGATAGAGATCGACTAGGTTGATACATAGAAAACGTATGCCAGTCTTTGATAAAGAAATCACAATTCAATGTATAAATAAAACGTTGTGTTCAGATGGTAGCGTAGTCGAGCTAGATGTACTGGGTGGTTTTAAAAGCAACTTGGTAAGAGCTGTATTCTAAACAACAATTCGTTGAATAACACAACAAAGTGGCAACGCTCTTTTTTACCGGAAGTTGTCAGTTTTGCCCCAGTTAAACAGAATAAAGATATCGTTTTATCGTTTAAATATGTCAAGTCATTAATAATAAAGGTTTAAATAACACCTTTAAATAATAAGCATCACTATAGGAGTTTTTTTTTTTGAAAAAATGTCAAATTTTACCCAAAATTTCGACTTTTGGACCAAAAGCGCAGACTCAAGCCATTTTTTTTCAGCGGTAAAATTTCACGCAGTTGATGTACTAGTATAAAGGCAACTTTTGACTCCTACCCGTTTTTGATAAAAAAAATAATACATTTTTCCGCTCCACCCTACTACATAGTCTGCTAAAATTTACAAGGGAACCATTTTTGGTGCTGCACGCACCTAGCATCAAGACCTGGTGCATTATGTAGCCCTATACATAAAATTTAGAGAACCGAAAAAATTTTTCAGTTAAAATCATATTTTATCTATATTTTTTATACCTTTAATTTTTTATTATTGGATTTTTACTTGTTTATTTCACACCGAAAGCGAGTTAAGTCACCAAATAGGGCGCTACAAATTTTTCGCACGCTTTATCCCTGGAGTATATGTACGATATAGGAATTAAATCAGATTGCGATTTGTGCGATTTGTTTGATAATTGATAGCATAAGAAACAAGAATTATGTTTTTTTTTATGCAGACGATAAATGTATAAATAATAAACATATTTCTGTTAAAAGCTTTCAAGATCATTTATAAACTGTTTTTTTAGTGAAACAAAATAAGCAAACTATTTTCTTTTGAAGTCGGATGGAGTAAAGTTTCGAATATTTAAAATGAAATGTTATTGTATTAAATGTTGCATCTTTTGGTAAAAGTGATCATAAAGAAAAATTAATATTTTTATGCAATTTAGAAAATTTACTGTGCCTAATTATGTCAGACATTACAATTTATTCTGAAGTCCAAACCAGTGCTCACACACGACAAGCAGCTATGACATTCGGCTAGGGCTGCCGGGAAGCTCTATTTTTGAAAAAAAAAAACGCCAACTTTCTCCCCAAGAAAAATGTGTATATATATAATGTTGTAATTTTTCAAAATCAAATTCGTAGGTTCTTGAAGGAATTTTTAAACTTTTTCAATATTTTATACTTATTATTGACTAATTTGTATTTTTAAATGCTTTTCTTAAAAGAAATTGTATGTGAATAGCCCGATAAGTGGTCTCGAAAATTGGTTTTTCAGAAAATTATACTGCTATAAAATAAAAAAATGTGATTTTAACAGAATTTTTTTAAACTAAAATTAACTTCGTAATACAGGGCTTTAAAATGCACCATGTCTTAATGCTAGGTGCGAGGTGTACGCATGCTACAGTTGAAAATTCCCTTCACTAATTTCCGCCAATAAGAGGAAATATACTCGAATTCTTTTATACAGTCCTGCATATGATCTATAAAATTTATACGCGCTAAGTAACATGCAAAAATTTAGTTAAACTTAAAAACGCATACCACAAATGAAAGTGCATTTCCAGAAATTTTTTCTCATAGACAGTACTGTAATCTTATTCTTTTGTGTGTCCCTATAACTGAACGATAAATGTTATGCACACTATATTCTACAGCAAGCATCTTGTAGTGCCTAAGGGATGTATATCAATTTCAATATGTTTGAAATAGTATAACATCATTGAAATACACTGCAAGAGTTTTTCCTTTATAGACTTACATAATGTAACGGAATTCTTTTGGGTGTCCTTGTAAATGAAGTATGAATGCTACACACTCCATTTTCAATAGAAAACATGTCATAAAAAACCTAAATGTCATACATCAATTATATGGCAATCCAAGTGTATTTACGCGAATTAGAGCACGAACAGGCGGAGAAACAAACCAAAGACATAAAGACTTTTCAGTTATGTTGGAATCTGTTAAAAAGATCATAACTGACAAAATAATAGTCACTTAAAGTAGTTGGATGTGCCAATTTTAAAGCTTTTTGCTGTGTCATACATGTTAATACTTCAAAAAGCGCATATATATATATATATATTTAATTACGCATTTTAGAAAAAAAGAGGAACAAAGATTTGTTATTTTTTTTTATTATACTTCAAGTTTTTTGTTAATAAATCTTCAAAACTATGAGGGAGGGGGGGGGGGGGGGAGGAAAAAAATCGCAATGAAGTCTGGGTAATGTATCATAAAATATAAAATTTTGTCTCAACTGAGATAGAAAATTAAGTAAAGTACAATTTGTACTCTGCCCACGAATCCACACGTAGAATCGAACGATTCTGCTGACAGGACTTATAAGTTTTTAGATCTGTGTTCACTTCCATAAATTTAAGTTTCTTCTGATGTTTTTATACGTTGCTATGAAGCTGTAAATAGTCTTGTGTTTGCTAATCGATTGTAATGCAAATTGTTCTCATGCTGTCACAACTCTACAGTGCTTGCGACAGTGGCCTACAAAAGTGTAGTGGAGGGTATACGGAGGTATACACCGTATACCCTCTGGATTTTTGTAGGGAATTCGTATACCCCTCTATTTCTCAAATAAAGCTAAAGCGTCTGCTCTAGCCATGAACATTCATGATTTTAGCGTATATCCTTTGTCTATAGCGGATATTATCTGGTTTTCTTGCGACTGCAACACTGGTGATCTATAGCTTATTCACCAAGTGGAAGCTTAGTCCGAAATACCGTTTGGGAATTATTGTGTTCAATCACTCACACACACACATACAAATTATGATTACAATACTTTTTCTTACACCATGTGTTCGGAAAGGCTAAAAATTAATTATTACAAGACATACAAGTTGTTGGTATAAGCTCCAGAAAATTGTATAATGTTTCAGAATCAAACTTATAAACTGGTTTCAAACGACTGATTGCTGGTGGGCATTCTTCGTTATAATAAGCAAAATTTCAAATGTTTCTATTCAAAATCTCATGCAGCTATTCTAAACTTGAACAAATGTGGTGCAAAGGCCTTGAGTTGACATTTTTATTGTAGTTGAAGAAACGAATTCCCTCGAAACGTGATTTATTTTGGCCAAAGGTACTAAACTTTCCCGTAATACGAGGATTACGTACAATATTAAGATTAATTAAAAATAAAGTGGATGGATCAGTTAATTTAGATGAACTGATCAATTTTATAGAACTATTCTTTAAGAATTGAAGTTTAATGTGTTGAAATTTAGTCTTTTACGCTAGAAAATAATATAAGTAATTTAACTTTACGTAATCCCACATCTTTTAACATATTGCAATTATCAGTGACTCATCATAAATAATTTCTCGCCAAATTATGGGAAATTTGCTTACGTAATTTGCTTGGCTCTGTGGAATATTTTTATATAAATGAACAGAAAAAAGATATAAATGACAAATTTGGGGTAATGAAATTATATTTTGAGATGTAAACTTTAAGTAAATTGTAAACTAGTAAAAATTAAATTTAAAAAATAAAAAAAACACGACTGCGTAAAAAGCGAACTAATTAATGTTTCTCATCAATGTTAAACTATTTTTTTATATTGCTTACCTATTTTTTTATTTACTTTATGACTTTTAAGTTGTGTTTAATTGTTAGTTCCTATCTATAAACACTGTTTTGGTAAGGCCTATAGACGTCTATGATGGTTAGAGTTGCAGTAAAGCTAGAGATCCTACCTACACAACTTCCAGGTGGTGTAATATTTAAACGGAGCTTCTGACTCTAAAATAATCAGTGAAACATCGTCTTCATTTTGCAAGATCTATCCAATGATATACCGCTTAATATGGTGCGTAATTTTTTTTTTTTGTGTCGACCTCCATTTTGTATTTTACGGCCGCCATTTTGAATTAAAAAATAAAATCTAGCCTATAACCATCGGACGGTTAAGACGAATCGATAGAGACCTCATTCATTAAAATCCATCCAGCCGTTGGCATGTTTCGAGGGTATAAAGAAATCCACACACCCAGATACGCGTGAAACACATAACTCTTCTTGGCAGTCGGGTAAAAAGAAAGAAAAAGATATATATCCGTTTATGTCTATTTATATTTTTTGCTTTATTATAAATTTCCCCCTTTCATGCCTCTTTTAAGTTGCGAAAATTGCAAATATCTTGTACAATAATGTGCGGTCTGGAAAAAAAAGTATACCTCATACCAACTATGCCGCAAACTATCGTATAAAAGTGTGATTGGTATCAATCGATTAGTAATAACGTCTACTAATTAAATACGGGGTGTTCCAAAATTCGACCTACGAATTGAGAGTGGTGGTAGTAGGCATCACGAGTATGAAAAATTGCCACAGAACATGTGGTCGCAAACCAGTTATTTAGTCACAAATACAGAGTGTTTCATCCTAACTGAACTCGGGTTGGCGGTAATAATTTCTAAGAAAAATAAAAACATTGCAATGAAAATGCAGCGATAAGTACCTTGTTTTCTTTGAAATGGGATAACATCACGAAAAGATCTGGAAAAAAATGTTGCTCAAGCAATCGATGATACTGTATGGCCTGATAATCAGCAGTCCGAAATGTGGGACGTCAAGTGCATACACTGCAAATAGAAGCGTCTTAAATTTAGACACATATGTGACTGAAAAAGAATTTTAGACACTTAAGTGTCTTAATCTGAAAATTCAGACATTATAGATGTCTTAATTTAAGATACATAAGTGTCTTACTATGACCATGGTGCAAATGAACTGAGAATAATGTCTAAAATATCCGCAAACGTCTTATTTTAAGACACTTCATTGCTTTAAACGTGTCTTAATTTAAGACGTTTTGATTCTTCCGAAGCAATAACCACCAGGGGGCACTCGCACTCCCAGTTGCGCACGCGCTTTAGATGTCTTCCTTCGAAGTGGTATACGTTGTAATTCAAACGAAGTTTGTTTTTATGTACGCGTGTATTTTAATTCGTTTTTTGCGAAATATGAAGTACTGTGATTTTAATTCGTATTAACTTGGATTATCTATTTATTGAATACATACATCTGACATGTGTGCTCGACATCAAATGTCTCTTAGAAGCTGTCGTCGATATAAGGGCGGGATAGACACAGAACAGAAGTAGACGACGGTTGAAGATTACACCCGGAAATTCTACAAAGCGTGTGCAATGGGCTTAGTGTTAACTCGTATTAATTTATATCAATAATATTGTGTTATTCATCTTCGTCCTGTCGAAGCTGGCAAAAAAAAAGAAACTTTTGTCTGGCAGGTCCTGTTTTGAGGATGAAACATCTCATTCTTTAAATATGGCTAGTCGGATGTATTATGGTATTACCTTTTAAACTGGTGCAAGTCTTTCTCCCTCACTGTGGTTGTGGTAGTTTTTAAAATTTCAAATCGAGGAATTTTTCTTACCTCTTGCAAACAGCGATTTAAGTAAGTGTTATAATTTCTTTATAGTACTAAAATTAGTGTCTTTTATGATTTTATTTATTGTACTAAACAAAATCTTACATGAAATTTAATTAGTTTTGAATCTTTTTGCAAAAAAAAAATAATAATAATAATTCTAGAAGTATATATTTTTTAATTTATGACGTTGTCTTTTATTACAAATTATGTATTATTTATTCTCATCTTTTTTCTCAAATTTAAAGTAATAACATCACTAAAAAACAGACATATTTAAAAGTTAAGTTCATTCCCTTGTTTTGTTTTGTTTTCAATATGGCAGTTTTCAATGACTAATGCTTATCTCATACTAAACGACCACAAGGAAATAGAAAAAAAAAAAAACTTTGAAAGATCTCATAAAGCTTTCTTACTTCCTAGCTAGGGATTACAATCCCGGATTGATATCCCGGGATCCCGCTTCAATTTTAATCCCGATTTTCGGGATTGCCTTTTTTTTTTTTTTTTTTTTTTTTTTTTTTTTTCAATTGAACAATATTTAGCTGAAACTAAAAAATTTATTTATAGACTTTCGCTTTTGGAAAAAAAAATCAATTGATTTTTATGAAATTTATATATAATTGAAAAAGAATATTTATCTCAAATATTTCTTAGATATATTTCTAAAGCTATTAAATCTTTTACCGAGTAGATTAAATGTGCAAAGCTTTTGACTTTGAAACATAAATGTAACCCAGTCAGGAAAAAGGAAATAATTTGTTTATTTTGATTTTGCTGCGTGTAGAAAATATATTTCACTTCGAAGGTCATTTTCCCATTAGACTTTACTGATAAGCATCGCAAGTGTGTATCATAGTGATTATGTGGTAACTTCTTTTTTTGCTGCTTTATTTTGCTTTAAAGATATCTAATGAAAAGTGTTTAATAGGAATGATAACAATAAGCCAATGTGGCAATATAAATTTTTAAAAAGTCTAATTTTTAAACGATAAGGATTTTCATTTTTTTTTTCGGGGAGGGGGGGGGGGTTGTATGAAATTTTCGTAAAGCTGATACCTTAAATCTTGCACTGATTATAATTAAAGTTTTGAACTTTTAGAGTAGGACCAGATTAAAAACACAAAATATAAATAAACAAAATACCGAAGTAATTTTTTTTCTCAATATTAACCCTTTGCCCTCGAGGGCTCCGGAGCGGAGCCATTTAAAATTTATCTTCAAACTCGAGGTCTCCGCTCCGGAGACAATGCAAATAATTTTGTGATACCATGTAATCTTGGCTTTTCTAGACAGGTATCACAAAATTATTTGCATTGTCTCCGTAGAGGAGCCCTCGAGTTTGAAGACAAATTTTAAATGGCTCCGCTCCGGAGCCCTCGAGTGCAAAGGGATAAAGTAGAATATTTATTTATTTATTCATAGTTGTGATTATCATCTGATATATATGTAAAATTGCCTATGTGGCAATATAAATTTTTAAAAAATCTATTTTTAAATTATATGAAGTAGAGTAGGACAAGATTATAAGAAATATATATATTTATCCATGTACTTTAAAAGCCATCAATAGCCCTTGCCGTTGAATTTGTCCGATAATCGGAGATGTCTGCTTTTGTGAGGTAAAAATATACAAATATGTATGCCATGCGGATTAAAAAAGTATTCGCTAAATAGATGCTTCAGCTATTCGGGAATGTCCATTAACCCCCACAACGGATACTCCCGAGTACCGGACATCTCAATTTAGATAACAATAATGCAGGGTTGCATTTTTTTCAAAAGAACTTCTTAATTAAAGAATGGGCATACTGGGCCGTGCCCCGCCCCCCTACGATTTTAGTGCCCACAAATTTGATGTGCAATATTTGTAAAGCTTATGTTTTAAATCTGTTTCGAAATTGTACTGATTATAATCAATATTTTGAACTTTTAAAGTAAAATAAGATTAAAAATAAAACAAATTAAAAAAATCTAATATTTAGATAAATATTTTTAGTTTTAATCTTGTTCTACTCCTGAAGTTCAAAATATTGATTATAATCAGTAAAATGTCGTAAAAGATTTAAATTATCAGCTTAACAAAAATTGCATACCAAAATTGAGAACACCAAAAAAATCAGGCTGTAGGGGGGGGGGGGAGGGGGGAGCAGGACCCCAGCCAAATATTTTTCCAGGATTCAACGTGGCCAAACATGGCTACGTATGATGCTTGAAAAAAAAAATGGATGCTATTAAGACGTTTGAAGTGTCTGAAATTCAGACACAAAAAATGTCTGAAAAAATTCAGACATTTTAAAATGTCTGAAAATTGAACACACCGTTTCAGACACTTAAGTGTCTGAATTTCAGACATTTTAATTTAGAGTGTACTGATGCGGCGCATATAACACAAACATCTGCCACTTTTGTTCGGTGTTATCATATTCACAACAAAGATGAGAATGTTTGTTAAATGTTTTATTATAATATACTTCAGTTTTCTGACAGTTATTACCGTCAATCCGAATTGAGTTAGGATTAAACAATATTTTTGATTAAATATGTGGTTTGCGACCCCATGTTCTTTGATATTTTTTCATCCTCTTGATGCCTACTATCACCCTTCTTAATTTGTCTGTCTAATTTTGGAACACCCTGCATACATATCAGTTTTTCTTAGTGGTTCGTCTACATATAAAAATTGCACGAAACTTTAAAATTTTCAATACTAATACCCAATTTTGTTTTCATATTTGGTTTCTTGTGTAAGTTTTACTTTCGAATACCAAACCGGAAACCAATCGGACAATTAGTTTAGCAATTATAGACAGATTTGAAGTTTGAAGCTCTAAATGTTAAATTCTTTTTTAATCGTTAAAAAATATGTAGATTGCAATGCAGGTAGTTTTTCAAGTATAACACGAAAACTACTTAGCGTAATGAGCTGTAATTTTGACATATTTGAAGCTTCAAAAAATCAATTCCTGTTGGAAAATTTATAGTTTACAATTCATATTTTTTTCAAAAATTAATTAAATGTATACCTGTTACATTATTAGATCTAATTCCGCGATTTCCTTATCTTATTCTAAATTACTACTTTATTTTCGCTAAATCCTTATCCTTAATTAATCTCTATCGTTAACTCTGTTTAATTCCCTTTAATTTAATGTCTCACTTGTCTTAATCGCTTAAATATTACGCTTTTAGTATTGTTAAATTAAATGTTCTATTCCTGCGCTTTTTTCTTTCGAGAATATTCTTTTAGCTTCCATTTTTACTTTGCCGCGCATTTCTGATGTTATCCTTTTTTCCTCCAAATTCATCCGCTAGCTCTGTTCGTACTCTTTATATGACGTGACATTCTTAATTATTCATTGGTTGAGAGCGCGACCTACGTCATATTTGTATCCTTACACGTGAGGAACAAAAAGTTGATACTCGCTGAGTTTCAGCAGAATTTGTCGTATTTCCATTTTGATAACTTCCCCTGGTCGCCGTCTAGTATTTTCTATTATCTATAATTGCTTACCCATGCTTAAATACTACGTAGCGATGGATTGATTTAAATTTGAATCGGTGGAAACTGCAACACCGAAAGTTCTTTCAATAAAAGCCTGAGTTTAAATTATGCATTGTCTCGATTATTCCGGAGAAACCTGCACTGGATTGTTATTCGACTTGAAATGTGTTATCTGGCCTTCCACTCGATGACTGCAACTACCTTCTAATATCCAGATTGATTATTCATCTACTATGACATCGAAGTCAATCCACACTTTCGAATCACCATATAACGTAAAATCGTTATATACATATTTGCGAAATTAATTGTCGTGTTCGGTTAGTCGACTTCTCATAAAAGTGTTTTGTCATTTTAATCCGAATTTCCGGAATAAAATTTGTTATTTTAGAACTTTTAATCAATTGTACAAAGCTTTAAACAGCGCAGGAATACTAATAGATCATTAAAATAATTGTAAAATTATTACATTACATTATAAATTACTTAAAATAACTTTTGTATACAGATATACAAATTTTTGTCGCAATAATGAGTTAAAATAAATCGAAACGTTTCGAAATGTGGAGATATTCTGTTCAGAAAACACTCTAATATATTTTAATTCCCCTTGGAGACAAAAATGGTTTTAAAATCAGAAAAAAGCAAATGTAATTCAAATGATTTTATATTTGAATCCCAACTATTGCTCCAAGCAAATTATAATTAAAGATAAAGTAAAAATGCATCAATGATTTTCTTTTCTTGAATTTTTTTTTCTTCTTATGACGCAAAATAAAAGATACGTAATTACAGAATTTTCCACTTAAATTTGTTATATTTGTATTTATAATAATTATTTTATGATTGCGGTTATTTATATTATTTTATGTTATATATATTACTTTATTATTTACTTCAATTTACTTCATTTATAGAAATTTTAATTTACGTTTTTGAAGTTAGAAAATGCATCTGATGATGCCCTTCCGATTATCCAACGATTTCGATTTTTAAACAAACCAATGAGTAATTGGGAGCGTACAGTTTTATAAATGACAAATTTGTAATAATGAAATCATATTTTAAACTACTAGGGGGGGGGGCTCCGTCCCCCTGCTCGCTACGCTCACCACCCCGCTTCGCGATTCGCGATACCGAATGGAATTATCCCTATTTTCTAGCCAACCCCAGATGTAATTATTTCGCGTTTCCATTCTGGATCGCTTCGCGGTCCCTCATTTTCGATGCAGTTAATTTTTAGATTCCACTTGGTAAAAATGCGCTGCTCCCCAACTCCTGACAATTTTATTCCTTTATCTCCAAGCACATAATCATTAGACCTTACAGAGTTTCATAATTATAAGAATTATTAAATATAAAATCATTAAAAAGGATAAAATTTATAATTTATTTGAAAAATTACAAATTAAATTAATTTATAATGAAATAAAATTATAAATTAATAGAAAATTAAAAATTTAAAATATTGTAAATTTAAAAAATATGTTAAATTTGAAAAGCAACCAATTTATTAAAATTATTTGGAATTTTTTTCCCTTATCTTTGTAATGAAGTCTCTAACTTGTAGTTACAGTAAGTAATCTTATAATAGAAATCTCCTCTCCTTTGAAACACTTCGCCTCCTTTTCTCTGCTAATATATATGTGTAAAATTATATACATAGTGTTACGAATATTGTAAATAGCTAGTGTTTGTACTTAAAAATAATGTAAATAGTTCAATTAAGCTCTATTCATAAGCTAATATTAGTTTTTGTTGCATTGAAATATCTCAATTTGTTGATTTTCTGTAAGCAAGTAAACACTATTGGATTTCAATGGAAGTCTATGGAAATATGGCGAAATACTGGAAATAACGCCAAGTTTGCGTCACTTTTGGCGACAAATTTTGGTCGCCAAATTTGGCAATATATCGCCAAGTTTACGATAAACTTGGCGACAGAGCCGCCCTCCCCCTTGGTAACCTGGTTAAAGCGTCAGAAAGCTCTGACCAATCAGATGCGTTTCGCGGTATCTACGCAGATTTTCATTGGCCGATTTCCAAAGCGTTACTTTTATATATATATATGTATACTAGGAGGGCTCAGCCCCCGCGTAATCGCTTCGCTAGAATCGCGAAGCAATCCCTATTTTCTAGCCAACCCCTGACGTAATTGTTTCGCGTTTCGATTCTGGATCGTTTCGCGATCCCTTATTTTCTATGCATTCAATAATTTGTAGTTACAGTAAATAATCTTATCATATGAATCTCCTCTCGTCTGAAATTTTCACTTCGTCGCCTTTTCTCCGCCAACATATATGTGTAAAATTATATATGTAGTGTTACGAATATTGTAAATAGTGTTTGCGCTTTAAAATAATATAAATAGTTCAATTAAGCTATATTCATAAGCTAATATTAGTTTTTGTCTCATTGAAATATTTTAATTTGTTGATTTTCTGCAAGCAAGTAAAACCTATTGGATTTCAATGGGAGTCTATGGAAAGTTGGCGAAATACTGGAAATAGCGCCAAGTTGGCGTCACTTTTGACGACTAATTTTTGTCGCCAAATTTAGTGATATATCGCCAAGTTGGTAACAAACTTGACGACATAGGCGGGTCTCTCCCCCTTGATAGCCCACCTTATAGCTTATAGCGTCAGAAATCTCTGACCAATCAGATGCTTTTCGCGGTATCTACGCAGATTTTCATTGGTCCATTTCCAAAGCGTTACTTTTTTTTTATATATAGAAGGAAAATATAGAAGGATAAAATTTCCGAGTATTGTTAAAGTATGAAAAATAATGGAATCCATTTATTTTCGCTTTATCGTAATTTTTTCCCCTTCATATATCCTTAAACCTCTCGCTTCGCATCCCGCGACTTCCACGGGTAACGTAAAAGTAACAAAATTTGCGCAACACGGGATTTCCGCGGGGATGCATTTAACCAAGATAAATTTTTAAATTTCGCTTTTATATGATTATTCTTCAAATACAGTTTTCTAACAATCTTTTTTTTATGATCTAATTCTATATAAAAAAAAAAAAATAAAAATAAATACACCTTAATAGGATTTAGTATGAATTTAACTCTAAAATATTTGTAGATTTGAAATATGTAATAATTTAAATGTGTAATTTTTGAAGCTATTTTGATTAAAAAAAAAAATTACGCAGAGAGAATGTTAAACTCCTTTCAAGCTGCGAAAATTGCAGATAACTTTAATAATAATGTAAATTCATTCCAGTCCTTCTCAAGAGTTTATTTCTGTGTTGAACCATCATAGTCATGACTACTGACAGAATAATCTCTTCACTTCATAATCGGTTACTTGTTAATCCGTTTTCTGTGCTTAGTATTATAATATGAATTTTAATGAGTGCCCTTCTACGATTATTAGTGTATGTTGTATGACATCTATTGTGTGGAACATTACAATGTTATGACATATGAATTATGGAGGAAAAACATATAGTAAGGATTAACAAGTCGGAAATTGCACATCAAACGTAGCAAATGAGGTGCGTTCGTACTATAACTAATTTTATAAATATTCAGATCTTGGTGCAATAGCTATTGCACTCTTATGCAAAAATGCATAAATACAAAATTTATTACGATTATATATATTAAATTCAGTAATACGGAAATAATAGGACTCCATCTTAAATAGGATGTCATCACCATGACAACCTAGAATCATTACCTATCATAGAATATCATTGAATTAATGACGTATGATGGGAGTTAATAGAGTGAAGAAAACTTTTATTAATATCTTTGTAAGTTGTTATTCAATTTTCATAAATTTTGAAATGATTCGACAAAATTATGCAACGATTATATCTATTAAATTTCAAACCATTCGGTTGTGTTGTTTATAAGCTGTTATATGCGGACAGACGGACAGACAGGCAGACGGACGTGCCAGACGACGAATGTAGGTGCTACATATTTATATAATTACGAATGCACCTAAACATGCCTAATCTGTTGTATTCTGAATTTTATGCAGCTTTGAATAGCTATACAAAATATAAAATTTGCTTAAATAAGTTACTTTTGACAAATTAAGCATATTGTAGTGAAAAACCCTTAAAAGTATCGGTTCAAAATATTAGTAAAAGTTAATGTTTTACGCTAGCAGGTAGGATGTTAATTTGTTTCTCAAATGCAATTCGTTCCAAAGATCTGTTCGAAAATCAAATTAAATTAATGTAAGAAATAATGAAAATACGATTATAGGATTCATATCTTCCAAGTTACTCCCACTTTGTACTTATTTCAAACAATACACTTAATAATACCATACAGTAAAATATAAAACACATAAAAGATTTGAACGTTGCTTCAGACAATAATAATTTTACGAGAGTTTAACAAGAGTTTAACAAAAACTTTAAGCATACATTTATTACCAAAACTTTGGATGACTTGAAATGAAAAAAAAAGAGGGTGTGGGGGGGGGGGGGGTTGTTTTCATATTTCTAAAAAAAAAGGGATTATTAGAAGCATTAGATTAACTGATGGGTGTTGAATCTCAATACATGTACATGTGATAAAATTCAGAAATACGTTACGACCGAGATCCCTATATCGCATATATATGTGCTTTGACTTCTTCCCTGAGTGTACCTTATGTATGTCCGCTTTTTATACGAAGAAAAAAATTCAGTGGTTTTTGCTACGTTTGTACATCTAGTCTATTTGATGATATACTACATATACACATGATGATATATACAATACTTTCACTTTTCGAGAGCTGATATTTCACTTTTTTATAAGCTTTTCTCCTTCATATCTTTTTACTTTCTTCTATCTATATAAGAAGAAAGTATCGGATTCGCGAATAATGTCGACTTCCGGTTTTCGGCGGATGTATACGTTTTAGAAGGACCTCAACACGATTTGATTATTTTTAAAAACTGTCTGTCAGTGAGTTTGTCTGCCTGTGTGTCTATCTGTATGTGATACAGATTTTGCGGGCGCTTTATCTCAAGAATTAATGCACAGAATTTAATCCAACTTCAGATTCAGTTAGACTTTGACATAAAATAATGCTGAATATGTTTTGGTGTAAATAGCCCAACATATGGTCGCCTATGCTGGGTTTTTCAAGATTTCCAAGATAGCTATATCTCAAGAACTAATGAATGGAATTTCATCAATCTTCATATTCTATTAGACCTTGACATGAATTGGTGCTGATTAGATTTTGATGTAAATCGCCAGACAAATGGCGCTTGTATGCTGCAGTTTTCACAATTTCCGAGATAGCTATATCTCAAGGACTGATGGACGGAATTCTATCAAACTTCATATTCTGTTAGACCTTGACATAAATAGACACTGATTAGGTTTGGGTGTAAATTGCCAAACAAGTGCTGCTTCTAAGCTGTGTTTATACGCATTTCCAAACTTCATATTCTGTTAGAGCTTGACATAAGTAGACGCTGATTTGGTTTGGGTGTAACCCGGCCAACAGGTGCTGCTTCTACGCTGTGTTTATACCTATTTCCAAACTTCATATTCTGTTAGGCGTTGGGATAAATAGACGCTGATTATATTTGGGTGTAAATCGGCCAAAAGGTGCTGCTTCTACGCTGTGTTTATACCTATTTCCAAACTTCATATTCTGTTAGACCTTGACATAAATAGACGCTGATTAGGTTTGGATGTAAATCGCCCAACAGGTGCTGCTTCTACGCTATGTTTATACCTATTTCCAAATTTCATATTCTGTTAGACCTTGAGATAGATAGACGCTGATTATGTTTAGGTGTAAATTGCCCAACAGGTGCTGCTTCCGTGTCGTGCTTATACCTTTTTCCTCGATAGCTATACCTTAAGAACTAATGCACCCAATTTCACAAATCTTTATACTCTGTTGAGACCACGAGTTAAGTAAATCTGTATTAGGTTTGGGTGTATGACGTCCCACAGGTGTCGCTACTATGTTCTGTTTTTCATGATTTCCGCGATAGTTTTGTCTCAAGAAAGAAACGATTATCATTTAATTATGGTTGCGGAATGCAGACGATTCAATTTATATTGAAGAAATTTTTGTGATGATCACAAAATACTAGTTTAAGTTATTTAACGCTACGTAAATTGAAAATATCTTTTATAATAATGTGCATTCATTCAAGCCTTTTTCAAGAATTTATTCTCGTGTTGAATTATCGCAATCATAACGATGAAGTTCGACTCTTATTAATATCTTCACTGTATAGTGGATTATTTGTTGTCTCATTTTCTAAAGTTTAGAGACATTATTTGAATTATAATGACTGCTGTTCTACGATTCACATTAAAGGACTGTCATTTATATCTAACGGCATAATGTATGATTTCTGAAATTAACAGAAAACGTCTATTGTAGTGATTAATAATGTTGAAATCCTTTACAACAATGTTATACCTTTAGAATACATAACAAAGTGTTAAATTGGTTGGAAAAATAATTTAGTCTAAATGAAGTTTTCTTCATTGAAAAAATGTTTAAAAAGTCAATTAATTTATTCCGAAAAAAAGATATTATGCAACTGAATTAAATAGTTTATATAAGATTATATATGTTTATTAATCCATAAAGGCTTGTATGGTTGTAGGTATGTCTACTCTGGTGTTCTATTTCCGAGCCTTAGTAAATTACAGTCGATTTGCAATTATCCGCCTTTTACTTGGTACGTCGGATAGTCGAGAGAACGTTATGAGAGGCAGTTTCTAATTATACAAATGTTAAATTACAATTGAGATGTTCACAACCATAGTAGACTAAGTCCATTTTGAAAAAAAAAATGAGATGGTCAATAAAATTTGTTTTATCCACTCCCAAAGTAAACAAAGTCTGTTTTCACATACTCTCTCATATATGTCATCTTTTTACAGATTTGGTTTACTGTGAGAGAGGATAAAACAGGGTTTATGCACATTGTAAATGGACTATCTCATTTTTTTCTTTTTCAAAATGGACTTGTTCTACTATGGTTGTGAGCCCCTCAATTAATCTCGCTACAGATGAAGTAAATAGGCATAGTAAAGTTAATTAAATTATTGTTGTGATAAAATAAACATTATAAAGAAAAATAAAGAAAATTTAAGGGGAATATTCTCGTCAGCACCATACCTTTTATTTTTTTTATTAGGAAAAATAATAAAACAATTTCAAGAAAAAAAGTTCACCGTCTTCATGATCCGTTGGATAGCTATTTAAAAGATACATAAAATTTAGAATGTTTTAGTCAAACGTTACGAGATAAAAATTTTGAAGATTATTTTTGGGGTAGTTCTTAGGAGGTCAAAGTTTGAAAAGCATCTGTGAAGAAAATCAAACTAAGATTGCGGAAAAATAAAGATATGATTAAACAGCTGAAACAGGATTCCAGGTTAAAGCAATGATGGTATGTGTAAATTGAATACTGTTTAAGTTTATTAAAGCTTGCTTTTGATCTAAGGACCTCTTCTTGAGCACATATCTGATGAATCAGATTGTCGTATTCTAATATGTTTTTAAGCAAAGAAAAAAAATATTATATTACCATTTTAACCTACCTGTATATGGAAGTTTGATTTCCTTTTTTAAATTTTAGATAAAATAATTTTTAGAAAATCTTTATAATATCAAAGAAGTATGCTAGAAAGGTAAGGAAAATAATGCTAAAATATTTGCTTCTAATTTTTCATATTTAGTTTTTAAATAATCAACTAAA
The DNA here is from genome assembly GCA_963932465.1 of Maratus speciosus. Lineage (NCBI taxonomy): Eukaryota > Metazoa > Arthropoda > Arachnida > Araneae > Salticidae > Maratus > Maratus speciosus. The sequence continues at coordinate 284,366,740 of OZ010792.1, forward strand.
ATGTTAGTAAAAAATTTGAAAATTTGAAAAATAAAAAAACAAATACATGAAAGATGAAGTAGCAAATCTCACGAACTTTAAAATATTTCACGTGAGTTTTCGAGCAAAACTTTGTGAGTAGGGAAATTTCAGAATAAACTTAGTCTTTCATTAATCACTATTATCTTCATCAGCATTAACAGAGCGGTGAGCAAAAACTTATTATAGAAAAGATTCACTATTCAAAGGCGTTACGTATATCATTTATCACTGTCTATCTGTAGCTCTTTGCATTTTTCGACGAGAATTCTTGTCTGTATCTTTGTATACGAGCGTGTAGCTCAAAATCAAAGTTATAATTTTCAAAAGTGTTTGTTTAAATAAATTATTCCATTTCGGAACATTTTGTGTAAATATTCAGAAAATAAGTAGTTCATATATATTTTGCATGCCTCTGTATGAAGTTCCAATTCTAACGCTATGAATTTACTAGCAGTAAAGTGCTGTTTTTTAAGGTTCCGTACCTCAAAGAAAAAAAGGAAAAAAAAAACCGAAACCTTAATAATCTCATTTTGTTGGTTCGTTTGTCTGTCAAGACTCTTTTTAGGTGCGTTCGTAATTATATAAATACGTAGCACCTATAGTCGTCGTTCAGTCCGTCCGTCTGTCCGTCTGTCCGTCTGTCCGCATGTAACAGAGCAAAAACTACCCAACCGAATAGTCTGAAATTTCAAATATGTGATTGTTGCAAAATTTTGTCGAGCCATTTCAAATTTTATGAAAATCGGATGTATAGTTTAATTACAGGGACAGTCAAAAGTTTTTCTTTACATTACGGCCAATGGGAAAAATTATTGCAAGTGGATTTTAATGATATTAGAGCCTTCCGAATGATCTGAAATTTTAAAGATATAATTGTTGCAAAATTTTGTCGAGCCATTTCAAATTTTAGGAAAATCGGACGTATAGTTTAATTACAGGGACAGTCAAAAGTTTTTCTTTACATTACGGCCAATGGGAAAAATTATTGCAAGTGGATTTTAATGGTATTAGAGCCTTCCGAATGATCTGAAATTTTAAAGATATAATTGTTGCAAAATTTTGTCGAGCCATTTCAAATTTTAGGAAAATCGGATGTATAGTTTAATTACAGGGACAGCCAAAAGTTTTTCTTTACATTACGGCCAATGGGAAAAATTATTGCAAGTGCATTTTAATGATATTACAGCCTTCCGAATGGTCTGAAATTTTAAAGATATAATTGTTGCAAAATTTTGTTGAGCTATTTCAAATTTTAGGAAAATCGGATGTATAGTTTAATTACAGGGACAGTCAAAAGTGTTCCGAAAAAATTATTGGAAGTGCATTTTAATGATGTATCAGACTATGCACGTTATGAAGTACAAAAAATTATATATTCAGTACAATATGGGGTGCAAAAAATAATTTTAAAACTAGTTATAGTACGAACGCACCTCATTTGTCACGTTTGACGAGCAATTTCCAACTTGTTTTTTTTCTCAAGAAAGAAGAGTGAAGTTTAAATTAATATCAAATAATAAGGTCCATCGACCCATTGTTGTGTAAAAATTTCAAGCTTCGAACGTATTGCAAGAAAAAGATACAATCTTGATACAACACTTTTGGAAATCCCGATTATAAAATACCACGTAATAAATCAACATAAAATTATGAATTAATGATTTTCAGATTTTTTCCTTTACATCTGCTATAAGATCATCCTTCTTGCTAAATTTCAAGTTTCTAGGTCAATCGGAAGTACCCTATAAGTGTTGAGCTTTTTCAATGCTTCATTTATTCTGCTCGATTTATTCGACTGGATTTTTTTTTTTAACTGACTGCGCACTCACCAAGCTTTACACTTGATCTGCAAGTTAGTATGCCTGCGATAATAGTATTTCCTATTCAACGGCATTAGATATCTGACTGTTTGGAGTAGATCATTTCTGATCATTGGCAACCTAGTTTTTTATGGCTGTTCACATAAATCCGCCAGCTTCTCATATCACGTAATTTCAGCATAAATACCTAATGAAATATTGTATATATACGAGGGTTGTTCAATAAGTAATAGGACTAATTACACTGTCGAGAAACCACTCATCAAAATATTAATTTCTGGTGGAATAAAGAAATGTTGCTCTCTGTATCAACAAAAGAGAAAGATAGATGGTATATGCTGTCTGATGTGCCAGAGTGTCACGTGACTAAACGCAAGTTTGTTTTGCCACGCCAAAATTTTCACACATTTCATTTTGTAAAAAATATTTCTACCAGTCCGAACGTTTCAAAATTTTTGTAGGCGATGTAGATCTGGTCCATTTAGATTCTCTACATAGATTGTGTTAAAATACGGACATTTAGGAAACGTTTATAGGGACGTTAATACGGACGTTTATAGGAGATCGGCAATGTTTTTAAATTATAATTCAATCTTTAGAAATCTTTTTAAAGCCGATCAAATTAGTGTGCTTTTAGAGTCTGCGGTGTCTGAACGCGTGTTGGGGCAGAGCCCCCTAGTTTTTTAAAAAATAACAAAAATGGTTAATATTTACAAAAATGGTAAAAACTTACAAAAATGGTTTAAATAAGGTAAAGAATTATTTTTAAAGCGATTTGGGTAAAAAAAAAAACATTTATAAAAAAATTACGAAATTTAAATTTTTATACGGCCCCCCGGTTCTATAAGTGATATTTACTAAAACTTTACTGTGATACTAACAAGTAAGACAAAAACAGTCCCATTCAACTAACATTAAAATTGACCGAGTTATGAAACTTTGAAATGCATGACTTATACCACTTTTTTGCATATCAAAAGAGATGATTTCGACCATGCTTTCAGGGGTCACGTATAAAGTACTTAAACTTATTTCAAGGTATCTGCGCTTTAAAATAAATCGTACAAATATTACGATTAACTTTTATTAGTTAAGTTTCAGATTAGTTAAAATTATTGTATTTTAACATATGTTTTATTTTGTAAGGATTTTAGGCTATGATTTCTTTTAACTAAAATTGTGTTATTTTCATAAGGTTTTATTTAACTTGCAGTGATCGTCTTTCCAGTTTAAAATTTGTACCTGAACTTTAACTTACTTTCAAATGTCCGATCAAAGTTAAATGTTACATACTGACTTAAATACGATAACAATGCAATATTATTATGATTTTTGACTCTTACCATCTTATACATACTTATATTAGAGGATAACAGAAAAAAATTCGGATAGATTACCGTGAAGAAGTTTAAGAAAAAGTTTTAGATTAGATAACATAAACCTGCGATAGTTGTTTTTTTTTAAACTTTTATAATTACATTTTATGTATTTTTCAACGCTGAATCAAAAAATTACCTTCACTTTTAGCCATCATGTCAAGATTTTTCGCAAATCGTAAATTTCAATGTTAAAAAATAGCGAAAAATCTGATACCATAAAATAGATTTAAGACTTTTTTATTCAGTTTTATTTTATTTAATTCAATAATTTATTAGATTTTTTGGCTTATACTGAGTTTCTTACAGCTAAACAGTTCGGGGGTTCGATGAGGTTGGGAGGGGAGGGGGATCAATTTTAACTTTTAGCTTTTTAACTTTGAAATTTGCGATTTGAGAAAATTCCTGACGTGATGGTTTAAAATGAAGGTCATTTTCGGATTCAGTGCTAAAAAATACATAAGTATCGATTTTAAGACAGTGTAACACGCGAAAGACAGTGTAATCTAACAGCATTTTAAAATATGTTTCATTTTGTAAAGAACTGAGGCTGTTGTTTTTCAACCTTTTATTTAACAAAAAATCTGTTATTTTTATCCTCTTATAATGTTCAGTACAAATTGTATATTTTGCAGTAATATGTAAGAATGATCAAAGATTTCAAATTTATATTGCAATGCTAATTTTACTCTCAACCATTTCTTTAATATATCTGACGAAATTATAATTCTACTAAATTTGTGAATGACCCCTAATATGAAGCAAAAAATATACCCCAATTTTAAACAGCTATTACTCGGTCAATTTTAATCGTAGAATAACGGGACTTTTTTGACTTACGTGCCAGTGTAACAGGGAAATTTTACTAAATATAATTTATAGGACCGAGGGACCGTATAAAAATTTAGATTCTATAATTCTTCATTAAATTGTTTTTTCGCTTCAAACTTTTTTTTATCTTAATCCTGCACCTAATTTTGACCATTTTTGTAATTGGAAGTATCCATCTAGGACCAACGGTTGCGAAAATAAAGGTCGGTCAGGTTATACGTGGACACACTATATAGAAGGATAAGATATATATAAACCACGCAAAATATTTAATAGCAAAACAAATTCGTGTTAGTCCACTCGTTTTTAGGCTTGTAAACAAATTTATATATTTTCAAATGTAATTTGATTTAAGTTTTGTAATTATAAACGAGTTAGTTTAAAAGTTATTTATAAGAAAACCTTGATGAGTTAATTATGACCAATATCTGCATAATAATATTTTTTCGAGTTAGTTTTACAGTACAATAAATTAGAATTTATATTTTCTAAACAATCCTACTTTCTAAACATTTTCAAATACTAACTAGTATCTAAATTTAGCGAAGTTCAGCAAATTTGATCAAGCCTAAATACCAATATTTAAAATCTGCGCAAGCTTGTCCCTTGAGGGTAATTAATGTCCCTCAAACATTGATTACATTTATTTCCAGATCTGCTTATCAAAAGATGGAGATTATTTGTCGCCGTCCATTTTGCAATAATCAGCTTAATAATCAAGCTGCCATGATGTATTTATTGCAGTGCGAAAATTTGCTTTGAATTATCGTGTAGCTGTCATACATATATTACATGTAATTACTCGGGTATATATATCTAATATATCGAAATCGGTTGAAATTAGAGGTCCACTATAAATGTTACATCCTTTAATATCTTTATAATCATCCTTTAATGTATAAAATTATTTGAATAGACAGGATAGGTTTACTCTATTAGTAGCTTTGGTTTGATCTAATGAGTTCTCTTCCATAATTATCATAATTATTTACGAAATTCTGTGGCATGCAGATCAGATACGTGATTTAATATTATTTGTATTTATATAGCTTAATTTTAAATTTCTTATCTGACATTTTGTTAAATGTGTTCACAAATTGTAAGAAATAAACTACAAAGGAATCAATTACAAAAGACTAACATTTTTTTCACTTTCGTACGGATTACAAAAAACCCTGTAAATAATTTAAAAGTATCGAAAATACATTTAAGATTAAGACACAATGTACAGACCTAAGAAAAAGAGGGACCTCTCTAAGCTATTCCATAACCAAATTCTCGCAGAAAGCTGCGTGAGGTAAAGTTTGTCTAGTTTAGAAATATAAAAACAATTTTTGAAATAGATCTATTAGGGTCTAGGTTTTGATTGTCTACATATTACAAATTGTGGCAACTTTCATTTTTCAAGTGGTAAAAGTCAGTTTTGTCACTGTATTTGAGTTAATTGAATCGTAGACCGAAAAAGGGTATAGTTTTTATATGTATATACTAGTATTTTTAAAATCTACATATAGTTATAAAAAATGTGTTAGAGATTTATTCATGTTACAAAAAACAAAACAAATTTAAGATCGTAAAATGAAAAGTACCTGTAACACGCAAGTAGTTACCAGAAAAATTGTACAGACTTTTTCATATCTAATAATCACTTTTCCCACTGTTATATAGGATTTATCATATTATTAGGATGAGCGAAGCAAATCCTCTACTAGACTACACAAATTACATTTTGTCGTACACTTTACAAAAAACTATTCAATATTTTGACTTAAAATTAAACATAAAAATAAATTATGGTCTGTAGATTTGCACAATATTATTTTTTTTACAGAATAACCTTAAAAAGTTTATTTTTTTAATTAATTTATTTTACATGTTTTCCCATTACGTACGCATTTTTGCAAATGAAAAATGAAACACGTATATTTTCAGAAGAAAAAATAAATCATGGTGTTAGTAATCATAGATAGAATCATGATTAATTAAATAAATAAAATATATTTTCATTATTCCGCCAAAATATCTCAAAAACTTTTTTAAATTTAATCAAGGAAAAAATATTTTTGGACTTGACAGAAATAAAATATGATCTGTAGATTATGACAATATTATTTTCTTATCGAATGATTTAACAAAAAACATTTTTTATTATTTTGTTGAATATATTTTTCCATTATACGGATTTATTTTTGTAAACGATAATGAAACCTGCGTATTTCTTGCAGTAAATAAAAATCATTGAGTCAGTAAAAATAAAGTCATGAATGATTAAGTACGTGAAATATTATCGTTGCATCAAAACTTCTCATTTTTTTAAAAATTATTTAAATAAGGAAAGGAACCTATCTATCTGCATTTTGCGAAGACGAAATATTTTAAGTATTGAAAATAACTGCAAAATGTATACTTCAAACCGTAAAAGAACATTAAACTTTCTTATATTAAAAATGTATGATATCTAAGAGGAAAATATATATTTTAATAGAATACTTTATTAAGATTGGTTGAAAATGGCGCATATTTTGGTGCTCATTCCTTTTAATCATATGATAGTTTCATGATTTCTATTATGAAATTTTTAAAATACCTTTTTTATGAAAATAATAGCATATTTTTAATGAATTAAACTTTGTGAAAATTCATTTATTTTCCAGCAATTACAAAAGTATTTTTCAGTGTTAAGAATTCAAATACTCAATTTATTCTTATTATGTGAAATCATTTAGGCAGACGATACTTACGTATTTTAACAAAATTGTATTATGATTTTTTTTTATAAAGTGGCAACAAAAGAATTGTAAACAAATAAAATTAATTGTTAAATTCGTTATATAAAGTGTTATTCGAAATCGAAGGTTGAAAATTGAACTAAATGAAACATATTTACTATTAAGAAGTAATTACTATTAGTATTATATTTAATATGTTTGCCGTTTAAAAACAATTTATGGAATGTATAAGTTCTATTATAAAAAATGCCGAGAAAATGTACACTTATTGATCGAAAAGTACGCGAACACGTTTTAGCTTTAACCCGTTCGGGATCAGCAGCTTTTACTTGAATTTTATTCGACTGGCACCATTTTTCTTTTCAAAATTACCTTTACTTAAATAATTACGAAAATGCTCGAATTAAAGAAAGCAAATATTACTTTTCTTTTTTACTGGTGCCAAAAACAATTTCTGAATGCTCTATTTGAATGTGCATATATGCTCCGATGGTCCTGAACGGGTTAAGGCAAGAGGCTAGATAGCAGCGTATAAAACGACGACATGACGAATCTTTCCTTAAAGAGAATGCATGTGCTCGGAAATATGCTTTAAATTTTAAAGATGCACAAAAAAATTAAAAATATATTTTTGTGAAATTTGTCATTGTCGTTGGTTTGGCATGCATATTCAGTCTGACGGATCTTGCAAGACTTGCCATAAATGTATAGTAAATAACGAAATAAATATTTCTTCTGTAGCTAATAATATGAATCCAGGTCCACAACCGGAAATATTGAAGAACTTAACTTTCGTTGAGGAGCAATTAATTGCCCAAGTTCATCCAGTTATTACTGTTTATTGCATTAAAGGTGGTCAGCTTGGATACAGTGGGCAAGTTATTAATTTTCATCAAAATATTACAGAATTTTGTACTTTATTACCTCATTCCATAGATACTGTATCACAGTACATCTTTGCTAGAAGACAAGATGGTGAAGGATACAAAGATTTTATAGTAAATCGTGAAAACGTTAAGTTTGCTTTAGAATATCTAAAGGAAAACAATCCTTGGTATCGTTATATTATTATTGATGAAAATAATTTGCAGAGTTTACCCGAAAATGAAAATATTTTTCAGCGAATACTACTCAGACAAGAGCAACAGCAGATTTATTTACCGTCAGTTGAAAAAACTTTGAATCCTGTAGATGATCAATGTCCATGGACAAATAATGTATATGAAACCGGAGCCCCAAATGTAACTTTCAGATGTAATTGAGAAGAAATAAATAGTATGTTAGAAATTAAAGAAGGAAATGATGAATGCGGTGTCATTCCTTGGCTTTAGATAGATACTAAGCATATAAATGAATTTCCATGTGATGGATATATTTGTAGAGCTTTTCCTACGTTATTTCCAACACGAAGAGGTGATCTTAGAGATGCTAGAGTTCGTAAAATTACACACACACAAAAAAAAATACTTTAAATTTCTCATGATATATGACAATGGAAGCCAAAACATAAAATAACGTTTTTGCTTAATAAAGATGCAAAAGTAATATAAAAAAATATTGTTACTTTCAAATATTTATCTTATTAAATAATGCTCCGCGAATCCAAACAAAACATGGCTTTTGCTAGTAATATTAAAATGATTAGGATTGTCAATATTTTGAGATTTCTTAGTGGGTTCTCTATGTAAATTAGCAGTATTTTAATATTGTTTTAGTATAACGATGAATGTAATATATTATTACATGCCGTCTTCATTTAGAATTTTGGTTAATATTGTTATATGAACTTGTAAGATAAATTTCTATTCAAAGATATTATATATATGTATATACCAGTGGCGTGGCGTGAAAATTTTCGGTGGTCATCGCAATTATTTAAGTTTGTGGTGAAAAATTATTAACTCTAAAATTCAATGGTTGAATGTTCAAAAAAGAAACTTTAAATCTTACCTTCACTTATACATGAACTCCAAATGTTCTGCTAAAACTGGATCGCAGAGTTTTAAAAGCTTATTAAGAGTTTTAAAATTTTGCTTGGTCATCGCCGCATCCAGCGATGACCGGACGCCACGCCACTGGTATATACACACATATGCATATTATATAGTATTTCTAGCAAAATGAAGCGTCCTTAGTGCAAAAAACTTATCATATGTGTTGCTATACGAACTTATTATTCGATATTACTTATGTTTTATTTACCTTATATATGTGGAGGAAGAATTACTTCAATGCATAAAATACAGAGGAGGTCTTAAATTTAGTCTTTTCAACACTTTACAACATAGTTGAAAAGTGTTTATGACTTGTGTTTGTCTGTGAATTTGTCAGTTGGGCGTGTTCCAACTCGCGTAGATATAATCGAATTGCCATATAATTGATATATATTATTGAGGTTTACTATGCAAAGTACGATATTGAAAATAAAGTGTGCACCATTTATAGTTCGTTTATATGGGTACTAAAAAGAATTCCGTTACATTATGCTCAATGGGTAAAATTTGTTTGCAATGTATTCTAATAGTGATATATTATTTCAAAGATATTTAAACTGAATACAGTACTAATAAGGTGAACTACAAGATGCTTCTTATTAGACCGGGAGGCAGCAGCACAGACAATCACCTCATCGAGTTCACGACTGAAATTCAAATTCCAGAATTAGTTAAAACTCGATTCGCATATTAAAACGCAATCGATCTTCCAAGTCATATCTTGGTGGAAAACACCTGAAAACCCGATTTAAGTGGTTGACTCGTAGGTTTACAATTGTGTTTTCCTGCACTCAAAAGTATGAAAACATGGAGGACTGGGATCAGGAAAACACAATTGTAAGCCTACGAGTCAACCGCTAAAATAGGGTTTTCAGGTGTTTTCCACCGAGATATGACTTGGCAGACCGCTTGCGTTTTAATATGCGAATCAAGATTTAACTACTCGTAGAATTTCATCCGTGAACTCGATGAGGTGATTGTCTGTGTTGTCGCCTCCCAGTCTATATAGAATACGGTACACATGACATTTATCTTTCAAGGACACACAAAAAATCCATTTACAGTATTGACTATGCGTGGTAATTACTGGAATTGCGTTTTAAGTTGTGGTATATGTTTTAAAATTTAATTAATTTTTTAGTGTTATGGCTTACCTTGGAAACCATGGCAACACGCCAGCATTGGCGCTTTCGTAGATTAGAACGTTGATTTGATTGTAGGGCAACTGTTCGTTCGTTGTTTGTTTTTGGAATAGAATAGAACGCATTTTTTGTTGTAAGATGTGGCATTCGTCCACATCTCAGTTATGGCTATACAGTTAGCCAAATGAATGTAATTTGTTATAATATTTAATTACCGTAAATATGTAAATAAAGTTTAATCGAGTCAAAAATAGTTTCTTTAATTTTAGTTTTAAATTTAGTATACAGTCCGCTTGGAATATCGCACAAAATGGTCCGTCGAGCCGGAGTAGTTTAGAACTAGTGTTTTAAGTCTAGTTTAGTTAGTTTACAACTATTAATACTTTTTATCAGCAACTAGGACTAAATAAGTCTGACTATGACTGAAATGGACAAATTAGTTACTTTCAAAAGACAGTGTGGACCTATAAAGGTCAATTGACAAGAATAGCAAATTTTCTCAAGGATGAAAATAAAAAAAGATACACTGGAGTATCAAGTGAAACTAGATAATGTAAAAAAAAAAAAAAATTCTATCACATCTGCATGACTTGAAAATCAAGTTTTTTGAAGTTATGGAAGATGAATTCGAACTAGAGAGTCAAATAGAAGGATTCACTTAGTGTGTATCTGTTCTACAGATTATATACAGGATTGCACAATAACTCTTGAGTACATTTCCACTTGCTGACGGAAATGGATGAAGAAGAATTTTCAACTGTGTTATGCGTTTCCTAACTGAATTAAATTTTAGCATACTATATAGTACATATATACATCTACACTGTTAAAAATTTCTGTAAAAATACAGAAAAAACTGAGACTCTCTGTAAATTTACACCAGTTCTTGGTTAAATGCATTCGTTTGAGTTTCTCGATCATCGTTTTACAGACATTTCCCGTTTCTTTTATCAAATTACCTGTAGGGATTTCCATGTCTTTATTTAAAGATATTTTTATCTTTATTATAACCTATAATTCAAAATACACACTTTTAAAATTCTTTTACAGTTTTATCAGACATATTAAAGAGAATTTGATTTAAAAATTGTTTTATTAAAAATTCGAATATTTTAGAAAAGGAAAATTTGTCTCTGCGATGGTAGCGTGAATTTTTACCGACAATTACTTTGCAGTTGTGTTCCCACATTCACTATGTGCTGTGCATGAAGCTTGGTAATATTAAAAATAAATTAAAAGTATTTCCTCACTGAATCATAAAATATACACCCTTTGCATGCAGTAGTGACGGCAACTATAGCACAGTCTCCAAACCATTCAACAAGGATCAAATCCGAAGACCGGCTAGAAATAAATATTATAAAAATTAAATGGTACAGCAGTTAAAATTTACTCGAAAAATTCTAATTCTTCGAAATTAAACAAGTCCCTAATTTTGAAAAATAAATTATTATTATTAAAAATAAATGAACTAAATAAACTTACAGAGTCTTGTGTATTTTTATCGATGTAAATTTACCAAATAAGTTCTGTTTTATTTAAAGATAGCTCTGTTTTTTTAATCTCTGTAGTTTCACATATTACTTAAGGTAATGGATTACCAGTAGGTTCTCTGCAATTTCACAGAAAAGTTTTTTACAGTATATAGATCATATACAGGGCTTCACAAATGAATATGAATACTTTCCCGATTACAGTATCGGTAACTGTTGAAATTGGGATTTTAAGTATGATATGCGTTTCTATAATACTTAAATATCACTTTCAACTTACAAACGGCTACTTTTCGTTAAAGCACTCTGTATGGGTTGAAAAGTGTTTAATGATCTATGCTTGATGCATGATTTTTCTTTCTTGTTTTGTTCTGATTTCTTATTTTAATCAATTTTTTTTCTCATATCCAAGAAGACGGGTTTATATTTAGAAATAGTACCCATATTATTGAAAATTGTCATATGTCATGTACATTTGTTTAGTAATCTTCAAACAACAACTGCAGTTTTTTTAAAGAATCCATTAAATAAAAGAAGGTAAGGCAAAATCATTGAAATAAAAGTTGTTGGCGTAAGTACATCATTATCTAAATCTTCAATCTTCACAAAGAGCAGACATAAACAGAAATTTGAAACTTATTCAAAGTGAGAAGCGATCAGTTTAAAAACTGGTCACCACTTACGATTCAGTCTCCACTCAAAAAACGGAATAATGAGCGAGGAAAACAGACTTGTGTTTTTAACGTCACTCTTGATGGTTTTAAGAAAAAAAATGTTTCCTTTGTAAAACAAAGCTCGTTAAAACTTACTGTTATCTCTGTAAATCAAAACTTGTTTTCATCTTGCTCAAAAACATTAAAAAAAAAGTTTTAAGTGACTTAATTTTTTTTCACCACATTTAAGTGCAAAAGAACGAAAAAAGAAGAAAGAGAGAGTTAGTAAAAACTTTAAGGATGCTTATCTAGAAGTGGTTGTTTTTATAATACGTCGCATTTATGTTTAAACTATTGTTGTTTATAGTAAGCTTCTTGACTAATTTGTAAGTCGCTGAATCATATTATTTGAATAATGGCATAATTTTCTTGAAAAATTAGAATTTAAGCAGACGTTTATGATGGAGAGATTACCGCTCATGAGGTTTTTTTTTCTTTTGATATTGCATCAATTTGAATGCATTTATGTATGCCATGTAAACGATTTAGAAAATATATATTGACTTAAAAAGATGTTATAAAATAAGCTTTCTAATTGCAAGCGTTTTTTTTTTTTATGTTCACATTTTTTCACTTTTATTCACAGCGCTGATTCCCAATCTGAAGTATGAGTACCTCCTGGGGTATTTGTCGGACCACTCCGGAGTGTGTGAAAGTTGCATTAGTAATGGCTGTAACTAAAGAAATAAAAGGTTAAAATGCAAACACAAAAATAAAGTTTTAGAATATTCGTTTATAAAGAAAGACATATGTAAAAGGCTACTTGCAATATGAGGGGAAAAACCTAAACCTAGTAAGTTTTTAACAATTTGTTGTTAGCAGCCGCAACCACTCCTAATAATAATTGAGCAATTTCACATGTTATTTTCCCATTTTTTCTATCATTGCTCTTTTCTTTCAAGTAATTCTTGAAAGAAAGAAACAGCAAATCCCTAATCGTCCGTTTCAACGTTTTTATCTAAAACGCACTTGGAAAAAGTATGTCATCTCTTTAGTGTCCGACTGGGAAGCATCAAGTCAATGACGTGCATCACCGCGCGCAAATTTGCTCATTTTTTTAATAAAGGATTAATTCGAAGACCTTCAGTAATATTTATTATTTTGAGTGACTATCCGTTGCTATTGTTTTGTGTCTGAAAATGTATAAGTGGCTGAAAACTAGAACTTTTAAGAGAGTTGCAACTAGCATGAGGAAATTATTTACGAACAAAAATACATATCTTTGCAACAGAGTGTTTGTAAGAAAGGTAAACATAAACAAAAAATCCTTGTCGGCTCCGCCTACTGGCGCAAATAAATTTCAAAGCCAAGTACTAATTTCACCTACGAAAACTGAATCAAGATTAGAGATTGACCCAGTTTAAGAATTTTATCTCGCCGCTTTTGAAGAGTTCTTAATATCATTTTTTTTATAAGAACTGGTTTTTATCAGAATCGTGTTAATACGATAATTTTTCACTTTTTCTGCTTTTTATCGCTAATTAGATTTTTTTTCTGTAATTGGACCCACAGTTAATGTTATATATATATAGATACTATAAATATAAATATATAGATATAAATATACAAGCTTACAACAATAAAATAGTTTTTAGCCAAACCAACCTCACTAAAATATAGAAATTAGCATGAGGTTCGATATGGGAGTTATGAGATTTTGCCGATTTTCACAAAATCCCTCCTTATTTCCAACCCCTTGGGCTGATTTTGCCCATTTGGAATCACCGCAGAAAACCATCTGAAACTTTTTGGTGAGTTTGAAGACGATTCGTGCATAATTGCGACTTTTATCGTGCGGACAAAATTAAGTACATACATACATATATACATATACATATATATATATATATATATATAAATATACACTGGCCTCCAAAAGTTAAGGTACAGAGACTGGATACTTTCGATTGTAAACTGCTTGTCGAATATCTAGGAAAATTATTAGCGAATTGTTCTTGAACTTCTGGGATGTAAAGAACATGTTTGATTTCATATTTCTTTGTGAAGATTTAGTCGGGAGGACAATAGGGGGGCTAATAATAAATTTAATAATAAAATAATATTTGCGATCACCTATGTAACAGAAAATGCTGGAAATGGTTTGTCGCTGTCTTAAATGACTATTTGGGTCCTGTTCAACGTTTGTGTGAAATTGTGTAAGCTTAGCACTCATATTCGTGAAAATGTTATCGAGTTTGTGAAAAATTCACAAGTTTTTGTTTATAGCATACAGAGTTTTCAACCAAATTTAACACAACTTTCCGAAAACTTGACAAAGAATAGTAGCAACAGTATACTGCAATTAAAACATGGATATATTGAATATTTGATGAGATATGCGCATTTTTATGAAATAATTTTTAACTGCGCATGCGTAGAAGATTTCAGAATTTTTATTTCATAATTTGGTAGTCAGCTGTTCTGGGCAACTTCTATAAAAATTCCAGTCAAATATCGCGAAAATTCACAAAGATAGAAGCGATATAGTGAGTTGCTTTCTAAAAATAGCTTTATTATAAGGGATTTTCCACAATTTTTCTATCAGCTCACTATATTTTTCTGAGTTTTTACAATACTTTACTGAGTTGTGAACAGACAGTTTTTTGCCTGTGTTTTGTTTTTTACCTGTATTTTTGAAAGTTTTTGGGATTTTTATAGTTAAATATTGCTGATGTATACCTTCTTTCCAGAGTTATGGTGTTTTTGCATTTTTAAGTATTGAAGATATATATATATATATATATATATATATATATATATTGGGTTCCTGGGGTCATATAATGAAAAGTTATGAAGGAATTTTTCAAAAGTCGCACCATGGTAAGGACTGCAATAGGTAGTATTTCTCATGAAATCTACCTAAAAGCCTCAGACAACGTATGCGTGAGAGAAATAATCTTATGTCTAATTCCATAAGTACTTGTAGTGTAAGTCACATGCTACGATTTTTGCCTACCAGTATTTTAAAACGAAAAAAATTGACTTTTTTTTATCAAAGATATCTCATTAATTGAATAAGGCGAAGCAAACTTTTCGTAAATAATGGTGTCCAAGAAGCTTAATAGTTATCAGCAATGTGACTTACACTACAAAAATCCATGGAACTAGCCTTATATATTTTTTTAATTTTTAGCATTGACTTCTTACGCAATAGATTTTTTTAATGAAATGTTCGAGAACAATATCGTAGTATTAACTCTAGTGTTTTATTTTTCTCTGTTTAGGACAAGACTGCTTCCAATTTGAACAAAATGGTCACATGGTGCTTAGTTGCAATATGCGGCGTGAAGCCTATCATACTGGAGCGCAAGCACAGGTAGACTTGAGCCTTAATCTACAACTCATCCAAGCTGTTGAGTCCAGAGCCGGTAGACTAGGTCAAAAGATGGCAGCAAAAGTGGGAGAACAGTGTCACAGAGCATAGCCCTTTGGTTAGTTATTTTGGTTAGTTAATTTATTTAGAATACAGGCTATAAAGTTGGAAAACAGAGAATAGTGTCACACAACATTAACATTAACATATTTCTTTTGCTAGTTATTTTGATTAGTCAAACTACTTAAAACAGGGCACGTTATCAGGCAACATATTTGGTCGCTACAATTTTATCTCAATTGAAAATAAATTTGTTATCATCCGAAGATGTAATGCGGATCTAGTATTCATTTGTTATTTATTTAATGAAATTTGCTTCCATGTTCTTATTGAATTCATGTAAAATGTAACAAAATGTTATCTATTAATCAAATTTATCTAAGTTTCATCCAGGATTTGCTAAAAAGGGGTAAAACTTTTAAACACATGATGGATACAATCAGTGTTGCCAGATTGGGACTTTTTAAATTCAGATTAGTTGACTGTCATCACTTTTTAAAAATAGTATAATTCGCCTTATTTTTCAGAATTTTTAATCTATTTTTAAATTGGCCGAATATTTCTATTTAAAAAAAAAAGGTGACAATCAACAATCTGGGGACAAAAAAGTCCCCAATCTGGCAACACTGGATACAATCAGGACCAACATCCTGACAAACGGCAGCATTAAATAAAAAAAAAGAAGAAGAAAAAGGAAAACTATGTTAAAAATACAAGCAACCCTTTATTATGGAAAATCAACAGGGAATAGCATTGAACTGAAATTAACACTTCATTCTATAGTAGAAACGTTTTTGTTCTAAGATATTTACAGACAGAATCCCATATATTTAGGTAATCATAGAGTAAATTACGGTTCTGAAAACTTTGTATATTATGTACTAGCTGTTACCCGTGACTTCATTCACGTAACATTTAAACAAGAATAAATGCATCAAGTAAAGAAAAAGTTCGATAAATTAAGGCATATACAATGATCCGTTTATCACATTTTATAATAGAAACATTCTGATGATCCCAGTTCACATAATTTATATATGTATAGGATCATTTAGATTTTTTTCGTGAGCTTGAAATTTTGTTACGCCTTTCTAAGATTAAATGAGGAATACATTTACATACTGTTATTCTATTTTATTATTTATATTAATTATATTTTATTTTTATTCCTTTAATCGATATTGTATGAATTTATTTTTTGTGACAACAAATATTGGTTAAAGAGATTTCATTAGTAAGTATTTTAAGGGAAAGTGGTTAGTAACAGGTCACTTCAAGCATGACTTGATATGATTAGAATAATCGAAAAATCAACATACAACGTTTTCATTCAAAAGATATCATCTTTGGAAAAAAAATCAAGCGCGGTGAAGCATAAAACTTCAAATATAGATAATAAAAGTACGAAAATTATCTTTAACTTTCAAATATTGATTAAATTTTTACTTTACAGTACCACACTTGTAACAGCTGTAAATCTATCAATAATACCAAAATGTGTATCACGCTTCAAAGATTCTCAAAGCCTAAATGCTTATTTATTAAGAAATAGAGTTGCTTATTGTTTTAATGCGCGGAAAAAATATGTTTATCAAAAAATCACCACGATTATAGATAAACATTTCATATCGACTGTTGTGTTGTAATTTAGGATTATGGAAGCTTCGAAATTTGCAGGCATGTGCTCCAATGGGGACAATGAATTTCTTTCAGAGATAAATTATACTGTATATTTAGATATTTTAAAATCGAAAGAAATTTCAGAAAATGATAACTGATTATTACCGGGTTTTTTTTTTAATTGGCTTTTCTCTTGTGCTTTACAATAATCATGACATCTTTAAAAAATAGAGGGGGTGACATGAAAGGCGAATTTATTGCTTAATTAGTGACATCGGCTCTTTATACGTAAACGATGTCACATATAAAGCCTAGTTTCCAATTAAAATTAGTTGCTAAACATTTTTACATAGATTTTCATATACTATTTACTAAATTTGATAGAAACCATCATTGTGGAAGATTGTACGGTAAAAGCATGTTAAACTTGCGCATTTGCGAATGACCAATTCTATGGAAATCACGCCTTTTTGTGTAGCTGCTATAAAATGCTAATATTTTTTCTATGAAAACCGGCTAATGATTTAAAATATGACTATGCTTTTACCAGTTTTTTTCATACGAAATAATACTTCTAGAGATTAAAAAAAAAAAAAAAACCTTTCACTTCATCAATCATGCAAAAATATGCATTTTAATTTATTTAAAACATGAAATCGCTTAATGGAATTTAATATTATTATACATTTAGAAAAAAATATTTAAAACAGTAATTTTATTAATTAATTTCAAATAAGAAATTGTCTTTAAAATGTAAGCTAAAATTGTATTTTGAAAATATGCAGCTTTTGTGGTAAAACCTGGGTAAAACATTATTTGTAAATTTGTTTGTATTGTTATTTTAAGATTTCGTTTCTAATTTCGAAGCTGGTGAAATAAAAATGACGTCACTTTGACGAAATTAAAGTAAATAAATATAATTTTTCAAATGAAAATATACATACGCGTCTAAAAAATAAACTCCTTTGTTTTTAAGTTGGTAAAAAATGAGTGCTTTACATAAAAAAAATGTTACATAATTTTTAACAGGTAAACCTTTTTACTAAAAATACCTTTGTGAAACGTTTTAACTGCCATCTTATAAAAATAATTATTTAAAATAGTATGTGATATTTTAAAAATTCAATTCGTGTGAATAGCGGCAATACATCCAATGAAACATACTGAAGTTATATTTACATCCTTGATTGTAAATGTCAATATGTTGACAGACGATTTTCGCTTCCGTGGAATAAATTGAGTCATGACATTTCAATTTCTATGTGTAAAAATATATTTTTAGTTATCGGAATATTTACTTAAATCTTCTTTTTTTTCTCCACCGTCTATTGATATTGAAATTAAACTATTTCTTCATTTGTGAAAACAGCATAAAAATACATTAATCCGTTTTATTTCCGCTTTTTTCCACAAAAATGTCTTCTCCTGATAAATATATGTGAAATTTGAATGGAAACTCTCATTTGTATGTAACGTATATATCCAAACGTATTAATCAGCATTAGTAAAAATTGTTTATGCTATTCATTTTAAATATGACGTCATTATTTATCTATTTTCTTTAGTTGCTGATATTCATGCTCATTGTATTTTCAACGAATACTTGAAAATGCAACTTTTGTATCAATTAAGAGGTCATATTTTTCCAAGTGAAATATTTTCATAATAATATAATTCCTTTTCATTCTTTAACCTTCTAATTACGGCACCATTTTTGACAAAACACCTTTTATTAACGTGTCTGATATATATATATATTGAATAATTTTATTTTATATGTTTGCACCTGCACTGTAAACTGAAATGTCTTAAATTCAGACATTTAAGTGTCTGAAACGGAGTGTTCAATTTTCAGACGTTTTAAAGTGTCTTAATTTTTAAGATACTTGTATGCATCTGAATTTCAGACACTTCAAACGTCTGAATTGCATCCATGTTTGACCACTTTGACAAACATTTTTTCACCTTTTTTTTTTTTTTTTCTTCTGTAAGCGTTATACACTGTAAAAAAAATATATATATCCCTAAAAATATGGAAATTGTAGCCACTCGAGACTCCGGTATAATTTACATATTTTAATGGAAATTTTCTGATCTAAATTCCAAAAAAAAAAAAAAAAAAAAAAAAAAAAAAAAAAAAAAAAATCCGTTTAGTTTGTTCATATTTCTGTATTTAAAAAGATAAAACATACTTTTCAAGGACTAACCACCATATCTCAACAACCACCTTCCCGAAGACTCACATTACATCTAATTTGTATTCAATTCTACTGTAAACTTTTAATACTTACCCGAGGTGGGATTCGATCTGAGGTCCTGTTGTATAGGAGTAGAGTGCGTTATCTATTCGACCACGCTTTCATCGGCCAATCTTTGAAATAAAGTATTTATAAAGCACAAAGCAATGTTTTTAAGGGGACCGGGTAAGTCCTATCTCCGCCATGTTAAATTCACCAACTTTATGTACTTTTTTCTCAGAAATTGTGAAAGACAGAGGTCTAGATTTTTTAGAGTAGTTAAAATAACATGATTTACGTATTTTAACAGACTATTTTCTTTCTAAGTCAAACTCAAAATTAATTATTAATTATTTATTGAAAGTCATTTTTAAATTATCACTTTTGGTAAGATTTCACTGCCTAAAATAAATAATTCTCAACAAATCATTAAATCCCTGTGTTAAAATATACAATATATCATAATATAAATATTAAATGGAAATCTGAGTTTTTAATTTTAATAGATATTGAAAAAAAAAGACATAAACATGAAAAATCTAAGTTTTCAGAAAAAGTCAGATTTAAATGGCCATTAAGCTGTGAAGTATTTTTAGAAAAAATGATTAATTTGAATACTTATTTCTTTTATATATATAAATATGTGTGACACAACGTTGGAAAGATAAAAGTTTGAACTATTTAATGATATAAAAAAGTAAAAATCGATTTTTTAGTTGAATTTTGCTTTCCCAGTCCTCTTAAGTAGCAGTAAGTTTGTTTTTTTTCCAATTTAGTACAATTGTAAACATTTTTCACACAGTGTTGTAGTCGTAAAAAAATTAGAGGGTACACGTTAGAGGCAGAGGGTATAGGCTAAAGTCATGCATCGAGTTTTCGCTGTAGTTTTATTTGAGAAACAGGGTATACGGAGTATTTTTTCGTATACCCTCCACATCCCTGTTACACATTTTCTTTCTAGAAATTTGAATATGTGGTATTTTAAGTTCAGCTTTTTTTTTCTACCAGAGGAATTGTTAGAGTGCAAATAAGGACCCCCGCCAGAAGCCAAGGGATGCACGCCATAAAATAAAGGTTTTAAGTAAATTGGGTTATAAGTTGAACATCAGTAGTAATGTACTGATTTAAAATATGAAACTGTTGTTTATTTCCTATTGGTCTTTGAACTGTTAATAAAAGGAAAGTGGACTACAATTTTTTTTAAAAATTTAAATAGAGATTATAGAGGTTACGAATTAAGTAGTTTACAGGGTTTAATTAGTTGACTTCTAGAATGCAGCACATAATTAGAAAATTCTTTTCTTGTTACCAGCAAACGAATAAAATTGTTTCCAGATAGACTACTTTGACACCAATAGATGGCGGCACTATTCATCTTAAAATTGAATGTTTAATTTCGAATCCAAAGAAAAATTCTCCCGACATGAGATATTTGATGTTTTGGAAATGTATAAATTTTTATTCATTTTTGTTTGTGGTCGAAATGAGTTTTCTATTTTTTGATGAATAAATTATCTATCGAATTATTAGCTATCCTCTTTAAACAGGTTTTTATAATGGTAAGTTATTATGCAATCAAACTTTTTTAAGACAGAATCGTATGGGACTGGGCAAAATTTCACTTTCAGCATGGTTATACCGTATTTTTTTAAACGGACTACAGAACATTATTTGCTAAATGAAACTCAATAAACAGTAAATAAAACTGAAGTAAACCTCTGTATAACGGAAACTTGGCTAAAATGAAAAATTTCATGGTTTCTGCGAAATAACACACATTCTAAGGTTAAAACAAGCTTTTATTGAAACTTTCGTACTTAAATTTGACATTTTCTACACAGCAGCCCGCCTCTTGGATACGAAACTGGTTTGAATATAAATAAATAAATCATGTCTAATATACGTGGTTTTTGAAAGTGGGGAATGAATAATATGGGTTTGTCCTTGAAAAGTTACATTTTATCTTTTAAATGGAACTTTATAAATACAGAAATATGCAAAAAAATGGAAATTTTTCTGGAATTTACGGGAAAAAAAAAAATCACATTAAAGTACGTAAATGGGTTTCTGAATAGCCAGTACAACTTCCATATTTTAACGGATATTTTTTACAACGTATAAAGCTTAAAAAAAAAAAAAAAGAAGAAGGAAAGACGGTTGCCTATTGCCGAACATGCAAGTTGATTAAAGATGGATGCGATTCAGATGTTTGAAATGTCTTAAATTCAGATGCATACACGTGTCTTAAAAATTAAGACACTTTAAAATGTCTGAAAATTGAACACTCCATTTTCAGACACTTAAGTGTCTGAATTTCAGACATTTCAGTTTACAGTGTTTATACCATGATCATAGTAAGACACTTAAGCGTCTTAATTTCAGACATCTATGGTGTCTGAAACTTCATATTCAGACACTTAAGTGTCTGAATTACTTTTTCAGTCACATATGTGTCTGAATTTTAGACGCCTTTATTTGCAGTGTGCAAGCAATTTTAGTATATTTAAGTTGTGCTTTTTATATTAACTTTAATTATTTACTCAAGGTGAATTTAGCACTAGAATTTTAATTTTTCTTTATTGAAAATTAATTGCCAAGTAGAAAATATTTTTCCGGGTTTTGATTTTCTTGGCAACGGCAAAGAAATATTGTTAAATTCTGTTAAATTTGATAGGAAAAAAATGTCCATTTATTCTCTATGAAAATAATGAAATTTTGAACTATTAAGAAAAATAATTATATAAAATTAATAATACATAGCCTATGTTCTTTTCCGGTTTATATTCTATCTATATGCAAAGATACAAAGACATTAATTCATCCGTTTTGATGTTGACTTCAGTCAAACTTTGGGACACACATTCGCATTTATAATATTATAAGAATTACTGTTCGTACAACGAAAATTACTTCTGACCAGCATGACACCTATGTATAAACTTAATATGGCCGCAAAGGGTTAAAATAAACTATTTTTGCTTTTATACTTATTTAGTAATATAATTTTAGTAATTATTTTAGGGAAAAATAGGCCTTTTTTGTTTGTAAAATCGCATAACTATTACATTTAAAATTTTTTATTGCCGAACGATCAATATAAAATTTAACTACTATCAAAATTCTTAAAATATATTTAAATCGCTTCAGTAGTTTCCGAGAAAAAGGGGCTACAATATTGGCTGTTTTTTATGTGATTTTGCCAACCGTAGTTGTAGGTCGCTTAAAACATTTTATTAACATTGATTTAATACATATGATGAAATTTTAAGTAGGTACAGTCTTGGCAAAAAAAGTAAACACCCCTACTAACTCCTCAACAAATTATCGTAGAAGAAAGTTACTGGTACCGAACGATTGGAAATAAAGTCTATTTTTAAATGATGTATATAAAATTTTCTTAGGAGGCCACCTACATATTAAAACGAGCCATAACTTTGTTTTGTTTTTAATAGCAGTACACAATTCTAACAGCATAAATGAACTCTACACCTTTTAATTAGCCTAAAAACAAATTTTTATGCAATTCGTACCATAAGTTTCCGAGAAATTAATTATTTTATAACCAGCGTATTTTAAGGGCTGTATCCAAATTGAAGTTCAATACTCGATTGTTAAACGAGAGAGCCTCCTTCTTGATCAAGGCACCTTAAGCAGTCAATGAAGCCTGCTAGATTTCAGGACAGCAGAAGAAATTTCACAATATTTAGTCACTTCTATCATAGACGGCTTCTTAAACCATCATTCTGCCGTTTTTTAAGCTTAATTTGAAAACTACTTGGAAGAAAAATGTGAAATATTGGATTTCCATAAAGCAGGACTTAATAAATCTAAATCCATAAAAAAAAACTGTATGTTGCAATTCATAATTTTTTCGAATATTAATTTCATAATTCATAATTCATATAATAAAATTATAAAAATTGCAAATTCAACGCAATTATGTTTGGGTATGTTAGTGTTATTGCTACACAAAAAATTAGCACATTAGAAGCATAATTTCAGGAGATATAAATAAAAATATGAAAATGTAATTTAACATTAGAAGCACTAAATTTTGAATGTTTATGATTCAAAAACTTATCATTCAAATGACTTGAAATTTGGTGTCTAAGCATAGTTTGAACCGAAGATTTGAAATATCTCGTTAAAATTGGGTATTGACATTGAAAAAAATGAAGTTTGTATTTGTTTTAATATGTAGATGCCCCCCTAAGCAAATTTTATATACATCATTTAAAAGTAGATATTATTTCCAATCGTTCGGTACCAGTAACTTTTGCCTACGATAATTTGTTGAGGAGTTAGTAGGGGGTGTTTACTTTTTTTCCCCCACGACTGTACATAAGACATCTGAATTATAAATTAAAAACTGCTTTCTTTTAAATTTTTTGAACAATGCACAGCTAAAGCAGAATAAAGGACGTTTAGCTGCTTTTCTATGTGATTTTATTTGAAAAAATATATCTATCTACAAGACTAAAATATTTTTAATAATCACTTTCCATAAGAAAAGGGAACGTCAAAAGTTTTTTTAAAAGCTTTTATTAAACAAAACTTGATGGGTTTATTTTTGGTGAAAAAATTCGTTTTACTTTAATATACTTGAATGCGGGAAGAAAATGTACGCAAAAGTTTTGCCAGCTGTGGAGTAAATATATTATGGAAATTTTTGAACTGCGATATGTGGGAGATTCTCAAAAGGTGGGATTATTAAACGTTAACTATATGAAATTTTTAAAATTTTCAAATTTAAGGCCAATTTTTTTAATAGTATAGTATTTTGTCTATAAATATAATATATAAATATTTTTAATAGTATGTCTACAAAATTATACACAAACATTAAAAGACAGCAACTATTCTGGAAAATTAATGATTAAAGCATTTAATTAGCAGTTGTGTACGTTACAAATTTTGGACATTTTTTCGCACGTACGTTACAGATTTTGGACGTTGCTCTTAGTATTTAAAAAATTCTTAAGGCTAAGAATGTAGTAAATGTGTCTGTATACATATATATATGTATAATTAACTTTTTGTTATCCAGTAATAATAATAATAAAATCAAATGCTTTGTTACGTACGTTACTTTCGGACATAACAAAATACAGAAAAATTCTTTATAGAAAAGTCCTTCTATCTTCAAAAAAGCAATAAATCAGCCTGCCATCTCTTAACGAAATTATCAGAAAATCATCCGTTTCCTTTATGCATTCGTTGTTTACCATTAGAACCATCTGGAAAAAAGTTAAAACTATTTTTCTTGGTGGTACATTGGAGCAGTTAACGTTATGAATGTCCGAAATTGGCCTCTTTAGCATAAAATAATAAAATTTTAAGATATTTATACAAATCTTTTACAATAAATTATGTCAATTTCTGTCTCTGAATAGAATTAAAAACTCAGTGTAAAAAAAATAAAGTCAATGATAATTAAAGTTATGTTTGAAAGGCTTAAAGTTGTGACGTGTGTCAGTGCCCACCTTTTGAGAATCGCCCATGTTGCTCCACAGAAACTCCGGTGTCTTCTAAAATATATGCAAATTTTTATTAACTTTTATGTGAGAACCTCTTTTAAGAAAATGTTTGTAATTTTTCAAACAAAGTTTAAAAGGTCGATTATTTTAAAGAATTTCTTCTTGAAAATGCGGAAAGCTTTTAAATATGTATGCATAAAAAAAAAAATAAATTAATATAATTCTAAATTGATGAAATCTAAGATTTTCCTTATATCAGGGTTCGAAGCATATAGGAGAATGAATGAACGAGGACTATTTCGAAACAATGATATTTCTATTGATCTAAAGAAATTTATCCCACTTATTACTGATTGGGAATATTGGTAGCAACAATAAAATTTCTCCTGTTTAAATTTAGTACCCTACTTAAACCCTTATGAGGTTCATTTTTTTAAAACAATAAACTAAAAATAGGGACCATACACCACTTACGCGGTACTGAAATATTTGCCTTATATATAATCAAAATATGTCTGCTATTAAATAAAGCGAATATTGCAGTTTAAAATTAGTGGTGTCGGAAACCTTTTAGAAACGAAACAAGTAAACTTTTCTTGCACGTACGGTGCACGGGAAAACCTGTTAAGGGGTTAAATGGAATTAGTTCACTGTTAAAAAAATTACCAGTCTCAAAATGCATCGTTTATGTTTATATTAATGATATTTGTTTAATCATTAAACTTTAGCTAAGACGTATTTTTCATTGCTTCGATGTTTAGTAAATTTCAAAGTTTTCTGATGATCTGATAACGTGAAACTACTTGACTTTTTCCTCTAAGGTAGAGGTGCACAACCTTTTTAAGAGAAGGGCCACTTACAAAAATTTCGGGGTTGTCGAGGGCCACATAAGTAACATGGAGAGAATTCTATTTCGGGGAGGTTATCTGTGACCTACAATCAGATAAAAAATATGGTTTCAAAGAGGGGGGGGGGGGGTGGTACCTCTCTAGGTTCCACTACCCAGTCAACATATCCCAACATATCCAATTCAGTTGGCTTGGATATATCAACAACTTACGTTTGTACATATAACTGAGATATAGAAAGGATTATTTAGAAGGAGTGATAATATTCCTTGACTTTATTCGGAGGAGTATTGGGGGAGTATTTTTTTTTAAATTAAAAGTGCTAAAAAACGAACATAGGCATGGAAGTGGCTAGTGCCGACAAAAATGTGAACTTTATGAACGAAGGGGGGAGTAGGAGTCGATGAACGAAATTTGCAATTTTTCCGCGCCTGATCGACAAAATTCGCAATTTTTCTGAGTCCGATCTACAAAATTTGCGTTTTTTTGCTCCTGATCGATAAAATTCGCGATTTTACCGCACCTGATCAACGAAATTCACTATTTTTCCGCGCCCGATCGATAAAATTTGTGATATTTCCGCGCCTGGTCGGCGAAATTCACGATTTTTTCGTGCCCGACCAACGAAATTTGCGATTTTTCGGAGCCCGATCGACAAAACTCACGATTTTTCCGTGCCCGATCAACGAAATTTGTGATTTTCCGCCCCTGATCGACGAAGTTCGCGAATTTTCCGCGTCCGATCAACGAAATTAGCGATTCTTAACTGACTCTAACGAAATTTGCATTTTTTTCCTGCGGCAAATTGACGAAATTCTCGCTTTTTTCTCGAGATAAATTGACGAAACCCGCAATCTTTCGCAGCCGATCAACGGAATTTTGAATTTTTCCGCGCATCATCGAGAAAATTCGTGATTTTTTTAATGCCTGATCCACGAAATTTTCGATTTTTCCGTGCCTGTTCGACAAAATTCGCGACTTTTTCGTTCCCGATCAACGAAATTCGCGATTTTCGGAGCCTGATCTACAACAATCGCTATTTTTCCTTGAACGAGGGACGAAATTTACATTTTTTTTCCGCGCCTGATAGGCGAAAATCGCGTTTCTTAACCGACTCTGACGAAATTTCCGATTTTTCCCGCGGCAAATTGACAAAATTCGCGATAAACAGACGAAACACGCGATTTTTCCGCAGCCGATCAACGAAATTTCAGATTTTTTCTCTCCTAATCGACAAAATTCACTATTTTTCCGCACCCAATCGATGAAATTTGTGTTCTTAACTGACTGACGAAATTTGATATTTTTTCCCGCGGCAAGTTAACGAAATGCGCGATTATTTCTCGCGACTGACGAAACTCGAGATTTTTCCGCAGCCGATCAGCGAAATTTGTAATTTTTCTGCGTATATTTAACAAAATTGACGATTTTTTCTGCCCGATCAACGAAATTTGCGATTTTTTCAGCGCCTGATCGAGAAAATTCGCGATTTTTCCGTGCCAGACCAACGAAATTCGCGATTTTTCCGTGACCGACCAACGAAATTCGCGATTTTCCCGAGCTCGTTCAGCAAAATTCACGATTTTTATCTGTCCGATCAACCAAATTCGCAATTTTTCCGAGTCTTATCGGCAAAATTTGCTATTTTCTGCACCGTATCAACGAAACTCGCGATTCTTTACTGACTGAAGAAAATTTCAATTTTTTTCCGCGGCAAATTGACGAAATTCTCTATTTTTTTCCTGGGACAAAAATTGCAATTTTTTCAAATTATAAACTGAAGAAATTCGCGGGCCACACGTTAACCCCTCTCGGGCCACTTTTGGCCGCGGGCCACAGGTTGTGCATCCCTACTCTAAAGGTTGAAAAATAATGAAAAAAAAAATCTTGTTAACTGCCAATATAGCCGTAGAACCCGGCTATTTTACTCCTTTGTACACGAGGCTCAAAAAGGCAACAATTATATAAACAAAAACTAACTAATTCTAAACAAATAATTAAACAAAATTAAAAGTCAGGGAGTAAAAATTTGCGTACTTTTATGCTCCCAAATTCCGATACTTTTTCTTGTAAAATTTAACATGATTATACTAATTTTACCATTAAAATTAGCATGATTTCACCTTTATTTACTACAAAATTTTATTCAAAGTTTTGGAATTTACAAAGTTGAAATTTTGTAGAATATTTAAAATTTTGAAGGCTTGAATTTAGCTTTATAAAAAGTACAAAAACAAAAACAGGCATTATAGTGACCAATCCATGGGTGGTTTCGGAAATATAGCCTGTAAATGATTTCATTCCGCACTGTTCTATGGATTTTTTTAAACAAATAATTAAACAAAATTAAAAGTCAGGGAGGAAAAATCCACCCCCTTTTATCCCTCGTCCTCGTTTAAAATAGAAAAATTAATCAGTGTAACAACAACAAAAAATAATAGCTGAATTTTCATGCACATATATCTTCAAGATAGGGGAGGGGGAGGGTGTGAAAAACGTCATTATTTCAAAAAATAAAAACATTTAAGGCTTTTTATGTTAAATTATAGCAAAATAAATAAATAAATGAAAAGTTGCCAATTTTAAAACAGAAAATTTTGGTGTGATTTCTTACTTTTTTTCAATGTACCTTCCTCACTTCTAAAGTAGACTATATTGAACATTAATATATTTACTGATATAGTACAAATAGTTAATATTTCACTTATAAACAAGTAATTAGTATAATAGAAAGGGATAAGCTTAACAAATATTGAAGAACATATTTTAGAATCTGAAAAACTAACAAATTTTCCTGTTGATCGAATCTTTAACGACCTGCATGCAAAACCAGATATTCTTTCAGGTAAAGAGATAAAAGATAAATTGATCGTGTCACAACACCTCACTAATATCTCAAGAAATGTAACTTAGCGAATAGAGAAATGCGCAAAAAAGACCATTTATTTTCACTACCTAACTTTTTATTCGATATTATTGGAAATGTAACTTGGCGAATGAATAGATGTGCTAAAAAATGCATTTAATTTCAGGAATATTTTTGAATATTTGAAGTATATTTATCTCATGAACATTGCACATCTGGCACAGGTGCTTAAGAACCTACGCTAGCCACGTGAAGACACTCACAAGCTAGTGCTATTTGTTAAAATAATGGCAGCGTTCTTTTTCATATTCTCGTTTGCTTTAAAAAAATATTTTTTTTTATTTCCACAGGACAGCCAAGGTCGATCTCTAACTTGGTACATTTTTACTTTTTCGATTTTAGTTGCATTTCTTTATTAATATTATTATTTTCATGAGGAAACTTTCACCTTCGGGACCGATTCCGAAACAGGAAGTGACCTCATAAAAAAAAATCTGCAAACAAACTTTAAAAGGTGAAAAAAGTATCCTATTAGAGGTCGACTTTAGCTATCCTATATAAAAACAAGTTGGAAATTGCTCGTCAAACGTGGCAAATGAGGTGCGTTCGTACTATAACTAGTTTTATAATTATTTTTTGCACCCCATATTGTACTGAATGTATATTTTTTTGCGCTTCATAAGTGCATAGTCTGTAACATCATTAAAATGCACTTACAATAATTTTTTCCCCATTCCCCGTAATGTAACGGAAAACTTTTGACTGTCCCTGTAATTAAACTATACATTCGATTTTCATAAAATTTGAAATGGCTCGACAAAATTTTGCAGCAGTTATATATTTAAAATTTCAGACCATTCGGAAGGCTGTAAAATCATTAAAATGCATTTGCAATAATTTTTTCCCATTGGCCATAATGTAACGGAAAACTTTTGGGTGTCCCTGTAATTAAACTATACATCCGATTTTCATAAAATTGGAAATGGCTCAACAAAATTTTGCAGCAATTATATATTAAAAATTTCAGACCATTCGGAAGGCTGTAAAATCATTAAAATGCATTTGCTATATTTTTTTCCCATTGGCCGTAATGTAACGGAAAACTTTTGGGTGTCCCTGTAATTAAACTATACATCCGATTTTCATAAAATTGGAAATGCCTCGAAAAAATTTTGCAGCAATTATATATTAAAAATTTCAGACCATTCGGAAGTCTGTAACATCATTAAAATTCACTTGCAATAATTTTTCCCATTGGCCGTAATGTAAAGAAAAACTTTTGACTGTCCCTGTAATTAAACTATACATCCGATTTTCATAAAATTGGAAATGGCTCGACAAAATTTTGCAGCAATTATATATTAAAAATTTCAGATCATTCGGTCGGGTAGTTTTTGCTCTGTTATATGCGGACGGACAGACAGACGGACGGACAGACGGACGGACAGACGGACGGACAGACAGACGGACTGAACGACGACTATAGGTGCTACGTATTTATATAATTACGAACGCACCTAAAAAAGGATATAGTGAGATTACGTTGAATGCATTACAAGAACAAGGATTAGGTTCAAATACAAATATAGACACAAACGTTTAATAATACAGTTAAGAATACAAATAGTAGTTAAACAGATTTTAAATACATGAGCATTAAGGAGTCCTAATGGTATTTTGCTTATTCGATAAAAGACATCTCTGCAAGCTTTTTAAACCTTGCGTAGAAAAACCAACCAATACCTTTGGCTGAAATCTATAGAACTGATCATTTGACCATTGTGCGTGTGCGTTTCCTTCACGAGTATCGTGGATTCATAATGATACTTGCATGCAGCCCATGTCTATCATTACTTTATTCATTGAATTATTACAAATGTGATTGTTGTTTGTCAATCATTCCCACATTCTTATAATTAAAAAAATAAACAATAAATGAACAATGAAATGCAAACGAGAAATTGAAAAGGGCGCTGCCATTGCTTCCATTAGTTTAACATTAGCTTGTGAGTGTCTTCTCGTGACGCTAGTAATGCATCCGCAAGCTAATTTTAAACCAATGACAGCGTTCTTTTTAAATTTCTTGTTTGCATTTGTTTATTTTTATTTTCTTTATATCTATTTCTCTTTCCCTTTCTGTTATTTTCTGAGGGCACTTTCAAACTCGAAACTGGTTCCGAAACTGAACGCAACCTCAGGAAAAAAAGAAAAAAAACTAGAATCAAAATACAAACAGTACGAAGATATGCGGTTAAACACCAACCTCAGATATCCTACGCCAAAAGAATCATTTAAAAATATTGAAATGCAAACGAGAAATTGGCGAAAAATGCCGGCATTGGTTTATCATTTGCATGCGCGTGTTTTCGCGTTACTTGCGCATGTTCTTAAGTTTAATTTACCGATGTATTGTTTCTTTAATTTGAGCTATCATTTCTTCAACTGTTTTTCAGACAACTTTAAAATCTTCATGACTTACAAAGTCTATAAAATCTACGGTACGTAGTAAAATAAATGCTTTCTATCTAATGAAAACTTGTCATTACTTACTTAACATATTAATTTTAAATTTGCACCGTAACTTCAGCACTTTTTCGATGTTATATTTTCGAGCCTTCAATAAAGATAAAATTTTGTTGAGCACCGCTTTCTTTAATTTGCTTTTCTAGCAAGATCAACTGTTAAACTGCATTGAAGTTGTGCAGAAAATTTACAGTATTATTTACATTTAAATTTTAGATTGTTACATAATAGATGGATAAGTACCTGTAAATGGTGGTATTATTTATCCGCGTTATTAACTGTGAATTTTGAAGTTGAATTATAATTAGCCCAGCGTATACTGTATATCAATATACATACAATAAATGTAAAATGTAGTATATTGACAGTTGCGTTTTGCTTACACAAATCTTATTACTCTTTTTCTGAGTGAATTTTTAATATTTCGGCATAAATTGTTTGCCTTCTATTTTTGATTTGATACTCCGCTTTCTCCCCACAACATTGAAACGTCACTTGTTAAAATGTGCAATGACACTATAGTTTAGAATGAACTGTGCTTATTAAAAATATAACTAAGGATATTTGAGGGGAAAAAACTTTCCATTACAAATAAGTCAATATTTATCACGGAGTAATTAGCGTAATATAGAAAAAAAATTAAAAGAAATAATTTGATATATAGTAAAATTACAATTACAAACAAACCTTTTTCGAAAGTAAAAACGATTAAATTTTAGGAGGGGGTTAAAATCGAGATTTAAAAATAATTTCATTAAAAAAACTGTTTTTATCATTAATTTAGAAGTAAATCAGATAAACACAGGGAACAGAATATTCCGTGTTTTGGCGGATTTATATAAAAAATATCTAAACGTCCCTTCCCCTTGCACTCCACTGCCATCCCACAAAATTTAAAATATTTAAAAGGTGTTATTTTTTTTTAAATTTTTCTGCTTTATTTGTTACTGAATTGTGACAATAAATAGCCAATTATTTGAAAAAATAGCCAATAGTTGGAATTCCACCTCCTCAACGAAATTACTACTTCCTCTTTTACCCCTTTGGTACCAAAAAACACGCGCAGTTTACTTTGTTTAGAGCTCATTAATTAGAACATTTTATGCTGACCTATTCGTTACTTTAAAGTAACAATAAATAAATAATCTATAAACTTTTTTTTCTTTATATTTGGGAATGGGAAAGAAATCAAAGTTTCTTAAAAATGAGTAGAGGTAGGAGGTTACTTTAGAGGTGGGGCTTACGGTTGGGATTTTATGGTACTATCGAAAAAGCTAATTTCCATGTCGATTTTATAACATACAAAGTCAGATGTGCTTATAATAAAGAGAGAGAAAAGAAAATATGATATCTCAACAATAAGTTTCACTAATGTTTTGGAAAATGTAACTTGACGAATAAATAAAAGAATAAAATGCATTTTACGTTTCGAATATATATGTTTTTAATATTTGAAATCTATTTGTCTCATGAAAACTGTAGGGGAGACCGGGGCTAGTAGGCGCAGTTTTTAGTTATTAATTTTTATTAATTTTTTGTTTAAGTTTTTTAACAAACTTTAACTGCGCTTCTAAAGAACAGGCATTTGGCTATAAATACCCCGGAGTTTTGAGTTTGTAGCTTTTGTAGTTTATGTTTAGCGGAAGCCTAAAGTAAACGGAAAATTGTGCGCCAACCTACCCAATCACGGGGCAAGTTGCCTATACCTATGGGGTAAGTTGGCACACACTTTTTAAAAATTTAAATAAAACTCAAATAAGACACGCAGTTAAGAGAAACCAATTTCATCATTACCAGTAAGTTTAAACAAAGGCGTTATCGCCGTAAAATGTAAATTCTAAATTATACAGACATAAAAATAATGAATAAAACATTAGCATTGAGTAACTTCTATCCTACTCGATATCATTATCAGAGTTACAGTTGTCACAAATACAAATTCGACTGCCTCCGTTTGGGCAAACCTCATGTGCCCAAAATCTTACATTGCAACCCCTTTTCTCGGTGTTTGATGTTTTTCAAGCTACCAGCACACACCAGACACCGAGCCAACTTGCCCCGTGTTCAATGCGCCTACTAGCCCCATAATAAATTTCTTCACAAAAGGGACACGTAACCTTCTAAACATAAATAATCCAAGTAAATCACATATGGGGTAGGTACAGTTAATCATACACTAAGAAAAAACTGCACAAGTTAAATCGCAATTATTAAGATAAGTATTAGAAATTTGAAAAAGAATGAAGCAACAAAAAATTACTTATGAGTACAAAAAACAGAAAAATCGTAATAAATGTCCACTGCACGTAAGTAACGCTGCAAAACTACAACGAGGATTGTAAAAAGCAAGAAGAAAGGTATTCTGTGACTGGTTGCGCAATCTATCCACAAACAGGTGATTTATGAGGACTGCGCCTAATTACTCCTTGTAGCCAACTAGACCCGGCCTCCCCTACATCTGGGTGCTTAAGATGAAATTACAGATTTATTGTTTCCCTAGTATAAGCTATCATTCCTTCAATTGTTTTCAAACTACTTTAAAATGTTCCTCACGTTTTCAGTCTATGAAATTTACCGTATATAGTAGAATAAAGACTTCTTATCTCATGAAAACTTGTCATCACGTAGCTGGAGATTCATAATTTTAAATTTGCGCCGTAACTTCGTCACGTTTTCGATGTTATATTTCTGAGCCTTCAATGAAGATGGAATTTTGTTACTACTGCCATTCTTTTATTCGCCTTTTATAGCAAGATGAACTGTTAAACTGCATTGAAAATTAATTTTTTTAAATTTAAATCTTAGATTGTTACACATAGAAACTGATAATAGCTTGTGCTTGTACACTTAGTTATTAATTTGAAGGTATTTTGAAAATTAAAAGCTACTGTTGCATGCATTACTGCTTATCTGCATTTATAATTTTAACCCTCCGTCTACCAGACGGGTCCAATGGACCCGATGGGTACATTCGAAATATTTATTCTAACCAGAAATTTCTTTAAAATAAACTAAATATGTAAACCAGACAATAATGAGTTAAGTAAATAAGTTCAATAGTTTTAAATAAGAATTCTGATGTGTAATATTTTTATAAAACTTGAGTAAAATTTTCGGTAGTTCTAGGGTTAAAGCGGATTTTAAAGTTGAATTACAGTCATTATTAACTAACGTATACTATGTGTATGAGAATATACGTGACTTACTTTAAATGTAAAACGCAGCTGTCTATTATTAAATCGTCCAATACGGTAAAACTATTTTCATTAAAAATAGTAATAGTTCAGAATTCTAGGAAATAGTTTAATCAGCACAGAATTTAACTATTCTTCTATTATAGGTAGAGAAATTAAGAAAAAATGTTTTCGTTAAAATTTAAATTATGAAATTCAACAAATTGTTTTTCAATTCACTTCGTTTTTTCATTTATTCGCAGTTGGCTACATTGAAATCTAGGTTATCCTTTTTACAATATTGTGTTGAATATGCTATTAGGTAACTTTCATTACAAAAAGCTACCTATTGCAGCCGTTCGGAGGAAAGCGATTTCAAAAAATTTTGGTATATTTACATCGAGCATGACCATATATATATATATATATATATATATATAATAATATTAAAAAACTAATTTATGATGCATTAAATCATGGTTTTCAAAAAAAATTCATATATTCATTAATATACAACTAGTACTTTACTTACATGATCTTTTAAAACAAATTAACACATGCGTAAACAAAATTACAAAAAAATATATAAAATAAAAAAAATATCTATAAAAAATTAAAAATTGTAAAATAATATAAAAAAAATATTATAGGTTGGATGGTGGGTAGGGAGGAGGGTGGTGTTGTCTGGATAATACGCAATGGTTAATTTAAAAAAAGGGGGCTTTTGTATTATCACTATATATTTTTAATACGTATTTTATAAGGATGTTGATTTGATATTTTATATGTAATTGGTGACTTTCATTAATATTATATTTAGCTTAATTAAAGTTTTATCTTATTTACAATCATTTGTTATTAAATTTTAATTTACTCAGGGCAATATCATATTAATTACTAATAGTATGCCATTTTTATAGTGATTAATATACATATAAGTATATTTAATATAAATAAAGTTATACTCTATGTATTAAAATTGGGTAATTATTTTTATTATTATTCCTCTATTCTTTTTAATATTGATCTATTTTCACTTTGTGTTATAAAATTTATTATCGGTTTAATTTGTTTGAATGTCCCACATTCATACCTTTTGGATTTTTTTTGGCTGTATGAAAATAATCCACACACTATATTTCAGATTTTTAGGTAATGGGAATTTAAGTATCTGATAATCTTCTATATACTTCCATATGTTTTTTATTTCCTGTTCATTTTATAATTATCTTATATGTAATAGTTATTATTAACGATTTTTATATTATTTTTAATATATTTATATTAATTATTATTGAATTTATTTTATTTTATGGCATATAGCTATATGCTATATATTATCCATGTTATAGAATTATTTAAATTCTTTGTGTAGTTTAAATGCGTAAGATAATGGAATAAATATTTTTAATGCTTTTTTTTTTTAATTTTATTAACAATAGTTTTTAAAAAAATATATAGTGTGGTTTATATTAGGTTTATAATTATCTATATATAAGGATTTGTTTGGTTTTGCTGTTGATAAAATTTTTTACATTCAAAGGCTTTCAATTGTTCATCTTGTGACATTTGAATAATAAAAATACTACTAGATGGCAGCACCAAAATTTGTCTTTTGACGATAAGTTATAAATTTCGTCTTTTGCAGCTCCTTTTCAGTTATAATTTCCTACACCAGGTGGATTTTTTAGCTAAATTTTGACGATATTGTTAAATAGTAATTAAGTAATTTAATAGTGCATTTTAGTTATTTTAAATAATGTAATTACTTTCTATTTATTTTATTTTATTTTATATTAATCGTATTTATCATGGTATTTCAAAATGTATTAGCTGCATCCTTTGGTATCAATTACTGTGATTTCTTAACTGTTTTATTCACCTTAATCTTTACGATATTATGGTAGTCATGTGCGAGTGGATACATTGAAAAATACTGAAATTTTAATCGGTATGTTGTGTATTATTTCTATTTTATATCCTATAAATATTTAAACTGGTTTTATTGATTTTTCCATTTCATATTATTTGTTTCTATTCTGTTTTCATTTTTAATCTATTCACTTGATTATAATGGTTGTTCGGGCACAGAGAAAAATAATTTTTAGCTTTAGCTTTTTTTTTCTCACAGAAAACCACCATATTGCTTATATCATTGAATTCTGTGCCCTTGAAAACGTAATTCAATATATAAGCTTTTCCATTATTTGTCGGTGTCCACTTTCTTCTTTTTTCTTCCATAATAATTCTTATAATAAATTATTGGACACTTTTTTTTTATATACTTACAGCTTTAATTCATAATATTACGGTTTTTGATGGTGGTAGGTTATGTTTAATTAATGGTTATATATATATATATATATATATATATATATATATATATATATATATATATATATAAAAGAAAGTCTGAATTTTGTATTAATCAACGCGCAGCCCAAACTACTGAACCTAAATACTTGAAATTTGGGGTAAAAATTCTTCTTACGACATAGAGTGCCGCTAAGAAAGGATTTTCTAAAATTCCACCCCTAAGGGGGGTAAAAAATCGAACGAACTTTTAAAAAATTCCTTAAAAATCTGATTTTATAGCTATTTTTCAACTGATAACATATTTTGGTGTATTTTTGCATGCTGAATCGAATGGTACTAACTAAATTTTTTTAAACCCAATAGTTCGCGAGATATTTCATATTTTTCTAATTTGGCGATGTCTTTGGCGCCGAAACTTCAATTTTTCAAGTGATAATTTCTAAAAATATGTCCGTTACTATAGCAACGGAAAAATTTAAATTGAGCAATTTTGTTAATCAATTCTTTTGGTTGAATAATTAAAACAGCTATATCAGCTAGGTAAAAAATTACAATCGCCTCAAAACTAAATTTTAAAAAAAATGGTAGTTTTTCGCGTTACCAAAACCATGCCAAAATGTATGCTATTGCGCCATTTATTTCAACCCTAATCGTGCAAAGGATTCTTATTGCAAACTGTGCTAAACATTAAGGTTTGCTATTTATTGAACGTGGATATTTTTTTTCTCTAGTATTTAATTCTTGCAAAACATCTTAAATTGTTATTTTTCGAAAATAAAAATGTCAATGTCAATAGCATTTTTATTTGTACACGTCAATTTGTATAATTTGGCGTGTGGTGTGACGATTTATATAATTTAGCGAAATTGGTCGACGGGATAACTAAGTAGTACCTTCATTTGTATTGATTTTTAAAAAAAATTGGTGAAAATCTAGTTTTCAAATGTTATAAATTTTAAATGCGCATTTTTGTATCAACAAAATATTTTTTTTTTCAAATGTTTCATTTCATTTTGCGCTAATTATTATGATTCGCGACAACGGTGTAGGTATGACGGAAAAGTACCAAAACAGTTACCGATTTTATTTAAAATACGAAGAAAAAAGGTTTAATATGAAATAAATGTTGTAAAACGGAAATATTTAATTTAAATATGAAAGCAATGTTTGTACTGCTTAAAAAAAAGTTTTCATTTTCAAAGCTTTAAATTCAAAAAATGTTTTGCAATTTGCCATTTGCTCCTGAATAAAAAGAAAAAATGGGAACTTTTATATTAGCCATACACAAATCTCACCAATAGCATTTTTTAAATCGCAAATACCAGCCCTTACATTTTTACTCATCATCGTCTACTATATATATAAAACGCAAATTCTTATTTCATTCCGATTGGCTATAACTCAGGTTCTACTGAACGCAAGTTTGTAGAACTTATACTGTTAGTTAGGTAATTTGTTTCAGAAGTGTTTTAATGTAAAAAAAATATGTCTACGCTGCTTAGTGATAGCTATGGGAGTTTTAAAATTAGATGAACCCGATTATGAAAGATTAACTTTTATTTAAAGTTGTACTGAATGGATTTTGAAGCTTTGTGGAAAAGTTCTCAGTTGTGTAGTAAAAAACTAAAGGATGCACGCTATATGCAGGCAGTAATATACTATAAAATATAGATGCTATTGCTATGGAAGGTGTGCAGAGTTTCTTAAAAAACCCAGAGTGTATATAACGTAGACCTACCTCTACATCCCTGAGAGTTCTATAATCTGGTTAACACGATTATGAAAGATATATTTAAATTTAACTATCTATAATATATAGGAAATGCAAAGAGAAATTTCGTTCCGGACGCTTAGAACTTGAGTTCTGCTGAATAGATTTTTCATGGGACTTACATTGTTAGATAATTTTTCAGAAAAGACTTTAGTATATCATATCGTTCTATGTGGCTTGTTTAAATAATTATGGAGGCAAGTCAAAATCAGATGAACAGGATTATGAAAGATTGGCTTTTTTAAAAGTTCTGCTGAATAAATTTTGATGGGAACTGTTATACCGGGAGGCAACAGAACAGACAATTACCTCATAGAGTTCACGGCTGAAATTCCAGATTTAATTACAATTCGATTCGAATATTAAACGCAATTGGTCTGCCTGCCAAGTCATATCTTAGAGGAAAACACCTGAAAACCCGATTTTAGCGGCTGATTCATGGGTTTAACAATGTGTTTTCCTGCACCCAAAGGAATGAAAACATGGAGGAATGGGAGCAGGAAATCAAATAGCAAACCTACAAGTCATCCTTTAAAATCAGGTTTTCAGGTGTTTTCCACCCAGATTGGCAGACCAATTGCGTTTAAATATGCGGATCGAGTTTTAACTAATTCTGGAATTTCAGCTGTGAACTCGATGAGGTGTTTGCCTGTGCTGCCCCCTCCCGGTCTCTGTTAAATAGATAATTTTTATGAAAGGCTGTGGTACATTTGATAGTTTAAAAGATTCTGCTAAGTGGAATTCGGTTGAACTTGCTCGGTTAGTTAATTTTTCAGGATATGTTTTAGTAGAAAAAAACATATCGTTCTAGGTTGTTTGTTTATACTATTTTTGCTGAAAGTTCTAGAATCAGGTGAACCCATTTATGAAAGATTAGCCTTTCTAATAGGCTCTGTTGGACGGATTCTGATGAGAATTGCATTGATAAATTTTCAGAGGAAGGGTTTTAGTATATTATATATTGTTCTATCGTACTTTACGAAATCCTTTAGTAGAGGATCAACTCGCACACATCGAATTCACAGATCGATTTCGTTTGATCCAAAGTTTGTTTAGAAAAACAGCCCAGCGTAGCGGGCGAAGGCTGCTAGTATATGTATATATATATATATATATATCTGACATTTGTCATACAGTAACTCTCGTATTTATGAACCGATTTGGATGTAATTCGGTGTGTACATAGTACATACCAATGTCTTGATCGAGTTCGTTGGCCAGCCATTTAAAAATTTTTAAAAAATTTTAAATTTGAAATGTGGTACCAAAATTTTGAAAATGGAAAAATATTTTTTTCTTATGTATTTGACCTTTATACAAAGACTCCGGAGCAGTTTTTGTTTTGTCTATATCTTAAAAAATGGCTCAGTTATAGCATTTTGAATTTCTAGCATGGCTGACATTTTGAAACGTCCTGAATTTTGTCACGCGATAAAAGGCGTATTTATGAACCGATTTGGATGTAACTTCGTTTATACATAGTACATACCAATGTCTCGACCAAGTTCGTTGGCCAGCTTCATCCGCCATCTTGTTTAAAAATAGCGTCCATTTAAAATTTTAAGAAAAATTTTAAATGGCGGCCATTTAAAATTTTAAGAAAAATTTAAATTTGAAATGTGGTACCAAAAAACTAAAAATTGAAAAAATATTTTTGTTCTTGTTTGACCTTGATAAAAAGATTCGGGAGCAGTTTTTGTTTCGTCTATATCTTAAAAAATGGCTGATTTATAGCATTTTGAATTTCTAGCATGGCTGACATTTTGAAACGTCCTGAATTTTGTCACGCGATAAAAGGCGTATTTATGAATCGATTTGGATGTAACTTCGGTTATACATAGTACATACAAATATTTCGACCGAGTTCGTAGGTCAGCTTCATCCGCCATCTAGTTTCAAAATGGCGGCCATTTTAAAAAATTTTTAATTTAAAATGAGATACCAAAACTTAGAAAATGAAAAATATTTTTTTTGTATGTGTTTTACCTTAATACAAAGATTCCGGAACAGGTTTTGTTTCGTCTATATCTTAAAAAATGGCTGAGTTATAGCATTTTGAATTTCTAGCGTGGCTGACATTTTGAAACGTCCTGTTTTTTGCCACGTGTTAACAGACGTATTTATGAACCGATTTGGATGTACCTTGGTGTGTACATAGTACATACAAATAACTCAACCGAGTTCGTTGGCCAGCTTCATTCGCCATCTTGTTTCAAAATGGCGGCCATTTAAAAAAATTTAAAAAAAATTAAATTTAAAATGAGATACCAAAAAATTGGAAAATGAAAAAGATTTTTTTGTATATGTTTGACCTTAACCCCCTCACTGACAAGCCCGTGTTAATACGTTCACTAAGCTCCAGGTTTCACTGCAATACAAGCAATATTTAAAGTAATATTATTCTATTGATTTAATGTATTTTCAAATACATTGAACAATGATTAATACTTCCAAGGATTGCATTCATATTCGTTATTAAGTTTTTTTATAAAATGTTCTAAGAATAATTTTTTTTTAGCATTTAAAACAAAATGCAGTGAAAACAACATTACAATTTTGCCCTTTTCCAAGACAGTCGGAGGGTTAATACAAAGATTCCGGAACAGGTTTTGTTTCGTCTACATCTAAAAAAATGGCTGAGTTATAGCATTTTGAATTTCTATTGTGGCTGACATTTTAAAACGACCTGATTTTTGTCACGCGATAACAGGCGTATTTATGAACCGATTTGGATGTAACTTGGTCTGTCTCTGTACATAATACATACCAATGTCTTGACCGAGTTCGTTGGCCAGCTTCATTAGCCATCTTGTTTCAAAAGGGTTGCCATTTAAAAAAAATTAATTTAAGGTATTAAAAAATTGGAAAATGAAAAAGATTTTTTTTATGTGTTTGGCCTTGATACAAAGATTCTGGAGCAGTTTTTGTTTCTGAAAATTTGTTCTTTTGCTTATATCTTAAAAAATGGTTGAATTATAGCACTTTGAATTTCTAGCATGGAAAAGTCATGGCACTTTGAAACGATCTTGTCTTTGTCATGCAATAACACACGTATTCGCCTATTTCGATCGAAGAAGGCATGTGGATAGTATACATCAATATATGTCTTAAAATGGCAGGCACTTTAAGAAATCGCCGAATTTGGCAGCCAAATATAAGTTACCTTAAATAAAAGCAGCTTGGATAAAGCTGACTAATTTCGCAAAATTCTCATTCATAATGATTTAGTATTGATAAAAATTAGTATTGAATCTCCTACATTCGGTTTCCACTAAATTGAGTTTCGTGTGTTTGAATAATATAAGTTGGTTTTTTTAAAATAAGGAATATGAAAGCTACCTCTTCCTCCCGGCACTGGCCGGAAGGACTTTTTTAGATTACGGTAGGATTTAAAATTTAAGCCTTGTATAATATTTAATACCATAGGCCAGTCAGATGATTTTATTATTATTAATATTATTATTATTATTATTATTATTATTATTATTATTACTTTATTCAGAATACGTAAGATTAAAGTAGTGGATTTATGAAAAATTTCACCTTCCCATTTTTGAAGGTGATACACATCTTGGATTGTTCCGAATACAACTGGCTATTTTTGGTCTGAAGTCTGTCTGCATGTGTGTGTTTCACAAATTTTGCGACCGCTGTTACTCAAGGACAAATGCATGCAAATTCCACGAAACTTCATAATCACTTTGATCTTGGCATAAATTTTTATTGCTTAGATTTTGATATATACCGCCCAGTAAGTGTCCCTGTTACCCCATGTAAGATACTTATAAAAAATGTAGATTAACAGCAGTCGTCTTTACGAACGCTTGTGTACGTGTCGAAAAAGTTTTCTTTTAAAGAAGGATTTTTTATAAGCTGTTTGATAAGTTTTTATCAGTTTCCAAAGAAATCGGCTGGATTCGAAATCGAGGTCTCCTGTCTGGGAACGGGAGATACTACGATACTAGATCTCTACCATACTAGTTCCTGATTACATCGCCGCATTATTTATCACTTACGATCTGTCACATTTACCTGGCGATTTCTTTTATAGACTAGGTCACAAAATGGTTTTAAAAGGGTTTAAAATTGATTAAATCCCCAATCCCTCGGCCGAATTTTACGAAAATCTTTACAGTTCTTGAGACAGTGCTTATACCATATTCGATAAATGGAAACTGAATCGTAAGTACCACTTGGGAGTTAACGTGTTCATACACACCCAAATCATGGTTACAACGTTTTTCTTTGTTTTCGGCAAGGAAAAACAACAATGATTGAATTTTGGTTTTGGCCACATGACAGTGGGCGCTGCTGAGCAAGTTTTTTTAAATGCATATTACAGTTGTATCTCAGTTTTTATTGGACAGAAACGCATCAAATTTTACGTTTGATGTTATTAATAGAAAACTGTTTGCTTACCATTTTTAGAGTTCTGTAACTTAAAAAGTAAAAACGGAACCATTATAAGATTACTCCTGTGTCTGTCTGTCACATCCGTTTTACTCGTAATGGAACGTGGAAAGTCAAATTGGGGGAAGTAATAAAGACTATTGACCCACATATTTTCAGATTATTAAACACTCATAAATATATTTAGTAAAAATGTGGAGGAGATAATTAAGTTACTTGAAAAAAAAAAACTCTTTTCTTTGTATATCGTGTGAGGTATCGTGTCAAAGCTTTCGTAACGCTGAACTCAAAAATAAATTTCTTTTAATTTCAGGTATTATATTTTCAAAGATATCGCCGAAAATGTAGAGCAAAAATATGCCCCCCTCCCCCTCCTCTTATCTAATTTCGAATCTACTGAAATTAAAATTATGAAAAAAATCTTTATTCGAAAAATCTTTACTACTCTCTACTTGTTATAATAATTAGTATATAGAAGAAGTTTTTGTAATAGCAACAAACTGCTGGCTCAATTTTTACAGCATTTTTGTGTTAGAAAATTGTGTTTAGTATACGAAAACAGTGTGATAAAAGATTAATGAAATAATTTCACATTTTTGTTTTCTTACAGTTGTTTTAATGTTATGCAAAGAACCACAAGCTTTTGAAAGGATTAAAGTTATTCATTATAAATGATGTAAATGAGACTAATTTCAGAAATGTTTTAATATAACTGCAATGAAACTGCAAAAAATGATTTTGTAGAATTAATTGTGATGTTTATGTTTTTAATAACTGTAATTCACATTTTTGCTTTAATCGTGTAGAACGTTTTATGATTTACACTGATTGGATGTTTTTTAAAAGAATAAAGAATTCATAGACACAACTGAAAATAAAGAACAAATTAAATAACGTACATAAAAGCAGCGTTAACAATAGACGAAACAAAAATTTCATCACAAAAGATTACAATGGTTAGATGAATAGACTACGTTTACTACAAAAATATATATCGTTACTATTAAAATATTATTAAACTCTAATAGTAATGATTAAAAAAAGTGATGATTGTGAAGTAAATTATTCGTATGTTATGTGGGATACTTCAACGAATTTGAGAAGATCGTATAATGCTTGCGCAGTGAAACAAACATACATTGCAATAAATTCAACAACACCAGAGTTATCTTCCTGTAATAGATGAAGACATTTATAATAAAAACAGAGATCCATACGATAATTAGTTATTAGCCAACAAGATGCATCTTTGCGGTCCTCTCCACCCCCGCACAGTATTTTATGTCAGAATTCCTTGAAAGTTACAATCCAAGTGTGTGCGAAACACTTTCATTTTTAATGCCAAGTTTTATCTAATGAAGCTATGGTGAGTTGAAAACTTTTCAAAAACAAAATATGCTACATTCAGGTTAATGTAGTGATTTGAAATTGCAGGCATTTCATTGGCACTTTTAATCGCTATTATTAAGCTACCAACAATTTATTGAATAAATGCCGTCAGATAGGAGATGGTTGCTAAAATGATTTATATCTAATGACCGAAAATGATCTCATCTGAGTAATGTATGGCCTTTTTTATTAGACCTAAATTTATGAGAGCGTATAATATGTAAAGTTGATGATTGAGTAAATTTGTGCAAAAGAAAAACCACTATATATATTTTTAGATGGAATTGAAGTAAATAACAATGCCATTTAGGATGAGTTATAGAGACACGTACGTATATTAAAAATATATATATTACTATATTGACAAATACCGTTAGCGATTAAAAATTGAATAATTTCCTTTATTTATTATTATTATTGTTGTGGAATAACATAATGAGAAAATCGATAATAATTTATAGTGATGTTTTAATTGAGTCAAGAAATAATTTATAGCCTTTTAGTAACGAGACGGGATCGTAAATTTTGAATAAAAAAGTAGATAA
Source organism: Maratus speciosus (assembly GCA_963932465.1). Lineage (NCBI taxonomy): Eukaryota > Metazoa > Arthropoda > Arachnida > Araneae > Salticidae > Maratus > Maratus speciosus. The sequence goes on from OZ010792.1 coordinate 284,411,407, forward strand.
TTTAGAATGAATTTAATTTACAGATATATGCTTTTTTATCATAATGATAAAAAAAAAACACACGCAGAGGATACAGACGCACAGAGGCAATGCATTGCTATTGTTTAAATAGATGTTCAATCTTCTGTTATAAATTTTCTATTCGATATCTATGAAATTGTTTTTTATGGCGCGTAACAGGAGTGCCTACACTACCGCGAATTTCAGATAAAAATATTAATAGCTTTTTATTAGAGAATTTCAAGAAACTTTTTATAAAAACTATGTTCTGTGCTGAGAAATTAGAAAACTAAAGAGTCATTTCTATTCGAAAAGGTTCGTTATCAGTCTTATATATTTCCCCTTCACCCAAAAATAAAACATCATAAAAAGTTTCCGAGCATGCTCAAGTTTCTAGAGATATATCTTTTTTTCTCTTTTTTTCTTATGAGACTAGAAATGACTAACTGAAATATTTTTGGTTTAAAAAAAAATTCAGCATCACAGTTAAAATGTCTTTCACGTTTCATATTTACTGAAATTTAGAGTTCATCGAAAAGTTAAAACTCATTCAGAAAATAAAAGAATTAAAAATAAAAGTTTCAAATCCACAGAAGAGCTTTTTAATGTTCCTTTTTCAATTTTGTCACGAACTGGAAGTTTTTGAACTTTTCATTAGAAAAAATAAAAGTAATCTACGTAATAATTTACGTCATAACTGTCAACACTGAAAATTTGATCTTTTGACACACTTTACTTTTCTTAACTTGGTTTTTATATGTAAAGATGAAATTTTGCAATCGGTTCTTTTCTCACTTCCTGATATGCTAGAATTAGTTGAATAGCAATAACAATAATAAGCTAGAATAATAAGAAAATATGTAGGGGAAGGAAGGGTAAAGTGTCCAGTTAGGGCAAAGTGACCATTTGGGTTTTGCCCACTGTATAATGCCCCAGTACGCTGGAACTGGGCGAAACAGTCGTCACAGATGCTGGTAATATTCTCTGTGATTTTGAAGTGGAAGGCTGCATTTTTCTAGTTTTTAATTCATTTAATTTTTTTTCGCATTTTTGATTTGTGGCAAGTGGTACGATTTTTTTTTATTATAGCTAAATAACATGTCGTGTTATAATCATTTGCTGTTATGCTGTTTGATCAGTATAAAATAACCTTTTAAATGATGTGTGTTTGAAAACGCTAAATCGTGTAGATGCTAAGCAACAGTTTTTTTTTTCTGCTGTACAGTGCTCCCGCACACTGGAACTGGGCGAAACAGTCGCCACACATGCTCACTGTAAAAAAAAAAAAAATCCTTTAAAATACGGAAATTGTACTGGCAATCAAGACGCCAGTACTATTTCCGTATTTTAACGGAATTTTTTCCCGTAAATTCCATTCCCGTAATTTCCATGCAAAAAATTCCGTTTTTCCGCAGACTTTACGGAAAAAAATTCCGTTAAAATACGGAAATAGTATTGGCGTCTCGATTGCCAGTACAATTTCCGTATTTGAATGGATTTTTTTTTACAGATGCTGGTGATATTCTCTGCGATTTTGAAGCGGAAGGCTACACTTTTCTAGTTTTTAACTCATTTTATTGTTTTTTCGCATATTTGTTTTCAAGCAAGTGGTACAATTTCTTGATTATAGCTAAATAACACGTCATGTTATAATCATTTGCTTTTATGCTGTTTTATCAGTATGAAATAACTTTTTAAATGATGTGTATTTGAAAACGCTAAATGGTGTAGATCAGTGGTTCCCAACGTCGTACGCCCCACAAGGGGGCAATGTGACTTTTCAGGGAGGACAATTTCAGATGTCTTATTAACAAATTTTCTGTCTTTTGTTTTCTTTTTTTTCTAACGAAAGTAGTGTCGCAGCCTAAAAATAGAAATAATAGATGAAAAAATTTAAAAATAACTGAATAAAAATTAATTTTTGAAACGATCCCATCTAACCCCTTGAAGGGCGGTGGGATATATTTTATCCCACCTACGATTAATGAAGAATAGCACCAGAAAAAAATTATGAAATTTTACTTTTCTAACTTTGGTGGAAAAAAGTCGTAAAATTGCTCTTCTTTATTTTGAAATAAATTTTTTCTAAATTTCCGGTGGGAATTCAGCATTACACAAACGCAATTGCTTGCCCCTCAAGGGGTTAAATGTTCAAAATACACCGACACCGGAATAATTAAGTGAACTGATTTTAGATATTTTGACACCTTTTATATATCAAACAATCATCTTAATTTTTCTGGTTTAAGAATTTTTTAATAAAACACACCTCTTTTTTTACTATTTATTAAAAAAAAAAAAAACTTGTACGACTATTCATAGTGCAGTATGCACCATGAAGAACTTTTACGTATGAAATTTAGTAGGGTATACCTAAAATTGACTATTTAGACATCTTTAATTTAAAATATGTTTTCAATTATCTAAACGAGGTACTACTTTTATGAAATTAATAAATCCCCGTACGCATCACGGAAGGAAATGAGTAGAAATTAAACCTCTTATGGCTCTTCTGCTGAACACATACACAATATATAAACATACTTCATGACATATGCATTTAAAAATTTAAAATTGGAGAATTACATGGCAGCACGAATCCGGGAATGTTACTTGTGAATTATACTATATACTATTCATACAGTCTCGGTGATAAACAGATATCACTTGTTCTTAATGAAGTACTAAAATCCATTATAAAATGTATCAATTCCATCAGATGTAACAAAATGTGAGAGAGATTTCAAGAAATTTTACGAAGATAAAAATGTAATATTTATCATTTTTTAACTTGAGGTAAGTTGCCAAAAAACAATAAAACTTTTGTAGATGTAAATGCGAAGATCCATGGTCTCATTGTATTCATAGAGTTCTGTTAAAAGCGTACTTATAATACTATGATTTTGATAGATTAAAGAATGTGAAAGAACTTATCAGAGTTAATGCTATTTTCGGATACTTCCGGGAAAATAGAAGTTTATTTTTCATGTAATAATATTTATAACATAAAGGAGGGAGGGGAGACATCATGATTTTAGAGATGCGTACGTGGGGCGCGGTCACAAAAAGGTTGGGAACCACTGATGTAGATGCTAGGCCACAGTTTTTGTAATGGTATCATTCCGGGGAAAGTGATCAGAAAAAGACCGGGCGAAATAGCCAGGTGGCTACTTTGCACGGGAATGATTTTTTAATCATTTTTCATAATAAAATACTCCTCAAAAGTATTTTCTTTGAAAGAAAGAAGATAGCTCGGGGCAGAAACTTCTTCAGTGAAAGGCTTACTCTCGACATTTGCAGTCTGCATGACTGCTGGGGAAACTTGTATTCCTTCATTCGTTATATTGATACTGATTTCTGATTACTTTATTTTGTAACGATTTAATACTTAAAAAGATTACAAAACATAATACTTATTTTTAATGTGTATTAATTTTAGCCTCTTTCGATTACATATACATTCTGAATCAATGTGATTTGTTCATTTACTTGTGTTGGCCACTTTGCGTCGGTCAAAGTGGCCATTATGTAATTTTCCTTTTAAAGTAACGTGTTCATCTGTTAAAAAAAAGTAAAACGGCAATTGAAACTACAGTTATTATAGTTATTATTGGTATTTGTTTCTAGAATTTTACTAAATTAAAAGGTATCATAAAAATCCACCAAACCTTAGAATAGCCACTTTATCCTTCCTTCCCTTACTCAGGTGTGTTTCTGCAGACAATACAACATTTTAATAATTTTAGAACTAAACCTTTTAAGCCTCCTAACCATGTTTTTAGGTCGTGTAAGTTTTGAATTTAAAGACTAATTAAACAAAAATTTAATATTAATGTAATTTTCACTACATAAGATAAATAAATATGTCGGGTAATAAAATACTAATTCCCATACCAATGCTTTTCATAGCTATATTTTTATGAATCGTTAAGCACACATTAAAAATTCTCCCACACGCTTAAAAGGTTAATTATAAATTAATAAACTCACACACACGGCTTCACGAATGAATTCACACATATTATCGGATAGAGATATAATTTTTCCTACATTATCTGGGATTTAGACGTTTTATTTAGAATTATCATTTCATTCTAGGAAACAATAAAATTAATAACATTCTAATAATATTTGTAAGTCTTTCATAATTTATGCCGGTGCAGGATTTTTTGTTCTTGCTTAGGTGTAAAAAAATAATTTTTCGAGAAAAACCTCTCTCATTCACAACAGAGAACTAGCCGGATGTGCTAATCCTAAAACTTTCTTTTATCTCACGCATGTTACTACTTCAAAAAGCGAATTTTTTTAAATTATGCATAAAAAAGAAAAAAAAAAAAAAAAAAGCTTAAAAAAAAAGATGAAAAACTTGTTTCACTAAAGAGAAGAAATTTTTTTAACAAAGTCTACTTCATGGGTAATGTATTAAAAAACGTAAACAATTTTGCTTATTACGAATATGCAAATACCTAGATTGTAGGAGTCCAAATGGACGAAAAATGCCCTGGATCGAATTCGAACCAGGGATCTCTTGGCTAAAGCTGCCACTGCTCTGTCAACTGAGCTATCCTGGACGAATCTGGAAGCCCTCATTCACTCAGCTAACCTTATTGATCATAGCATCTGGTATGATATAAGAAACAGCTCAACAGAATAAATCGCATGTAATGGAAATCCAGTAAAAGTTGGTAGATTAATTTTAACAAAATTATTATAATTTGTAAATAAATCACATCAATTGTAATTTTTCAACTGGGCGAAAAATGTCCAGGCAGGATTCGAACCAGGGATCTCTTGGCTGAAGCTGATGTAGTGAATATGGAGTTTATAGAATGCAGAGTTTTCAACCAAATTGAACGCCACCTTTCGAAAACTTTTAAAAGTGCAGTAGAAACATTCCACTGCAGTTAAAAAATGAATATATTGAATATTTTATGAGATAGGAGCATTTTTATGGAATAACTTTTAACTGCTGTAATGTTTCCTGCTTAGATTCTTATTTAATTACGACTAATTAGAACCTTATAAGAAATTTATAATGACTCCTAAACATCCCTCTTCCTTCAAGTTACACAGAGAAATGATGCCTAGATGTATATCTCATAAATGTTATCAAAAGATCATCTATTTTCAGTTAACGGACTTTTCTGACATTACAGGAACCATAATTCTCAAAGGAATCTTAAATATAGACAGTATGGTGGCTAATGTAGTAATAAGTTTCAGATATTTATAACCATACGCAGGCCGCTACGAATCCACTTGAATCTCGGAGTCCATCCAAAAAAGGTAATGCGTATGAGCATCTGAGCAGCGAGAGGAAATTCTGTCGGCAAAGATTGCCGATAAACTTATTTACCAGGTAGCGAAACCTGGTCTTCCTGAAGAACCTGTTAAAAGAACTTTACATAACTGAGAATTTGTTGCTTATTGTAAAACCGTGTGCTGTGCTATAGTATCGCTTCAATAAATTAATGTTGTGAGTAACACAATGCATTTAATTTAAAGAGCGGTAAGCCGAACATGCCCGGACACTATCAAAATCGCTTTTTTTTTCATAATTTGGTAATAATCTCAGGATAATTGTAATTTAACAATTCAACGGGCCGTTTTGCCAATGAAATATGAAAATTCAGAATGATATAGGTGATACAGTGATCTAGTTGATATGTTGCGGAAAATTCCTTCAACCAATAACAATTAGAATACAAATAATATTTAGCTCACTATGTCGTTAATATCTTTCTGAAATTTTGCGATGTTCGAATGTTTTTTTTTTTTTTCATATATAAGTTGCCTTATATAGCTAACTACCTGAATTATGAAAAAAAAAAAAAAAAAAAAAAAAAAAAAACGATGCTGTTCCAGTTTGTGTATTTAAAAATTCTTTCATACCAATGCTCATAATCTCATCAAATGTTTCATATATTCATTTTTTAATTGCAGTATAATGTTTCTTCTACACTTTGTCAAGTTTTCGGAAAGTGACGTTAAATTTAATTCAAAACCCTACATGCTACAGACAAAAAACTTTTGAAAAATTTCGGAAACGTTTAATTCTTCACAAATATGTATACTATTGTTACGCAAATACATACAAACGCTGTATAATGCCCATAAAGACATTTGATGTAGTAACAGATCATTTTGAGCATTTTCTGTTACAGTGCGCTAGTAAATAATATTTTTTGTTCAATTTATTGTTGAACTTTTAATTGCCCTTGTGACTAAATATTCACTGTAAAATATGAGGTCAAACATGTTCTTTGCGATTCAAGGACGATTTGTCAAGCATTTCAGTAGATATTCGCCAATATGTCTACGATTAGAAGTGTCTTGTCATTATCCTTAATTTATGAGCCTGAGTGTAGATTGAATAAAATGTACAAACAAAATATGTATAAATACAAAATGCTTAAAATTAGTTTTGGAGAACATATGGTAGATTCCGCTTTAATAAGAATCTGGATGCACAACTTTTATAAGTGAAAAAATTTGTAATAATATGTTGATATTACTTAAATGAATACAAACAAAGACACTGTGGTTTTCATTTTAAACACTTTCTATATGTATCTTTAAGCTCAAGTATTCTCGTGAATCTTCTCTTAATAACAATAATAGTAACAATGAGTTCCAGAATAACATTTCATCACCAGTGTTGCCAGTGAGCTCCTTTTTTTAATTTCAGATTTATTGATTGGCACTACTTTTGTGAAATAGCAAAATTCGCCGTTTTTAATGACACATTAATTAAGGCGAGAACAAGGGGAATTTCACCATTTCAGAAAAGTGGTGCCAATCAAGAAATCTCTATTTAAAACAAGTGGGAAAGTATGATCACAGATCTCACAGAAGGTTTCGTTTAATATTCTTTTCAAAACCCTTTATCCTTTTGCAAAATCTGTTAGTTCCACATTTCGTGACCAGAGGGAGCACTCTATTCTAAACAAACCTCTATCCGAATTAAACACCGTTTTACGAACTATCCGTAGATATATTAGTCGAGGGGATCGGGCCCATAGCACTCGAGATAGGTAGGCGCTCCCTGGCGGTAAAAAGTGGAACTAAAATATGTAAGGATATGGTGCATAATGTGAAAGAATGGTCAAAGGGCTGTGCAATGATGTATCATGTGAGGAGTGTCGGCAAAAGTTAGAAAGGTGCCCCCCGGGTGAAAAGGGGGTAGATTAGAAAAGTTGCTTAAAATACGCAAGTTAGAGCCCGGAGGGCTAAATAATGTAAGACTTTTTGAACATTTTATGATTTGTCGTGTGATCGCACGTGTTCAGCTATAAGTATGCAAAATTTCAAGTCTTCAACTTAATTAGGGGCTCAGTTAGAAAAAAAATGCTTAAAATAGACAAGTTAGAGCCCGGAGAGGTAAATAATATAAGACCTTTTGAAAATTTTATGATTTTTCTTGTGATCGCATGTGTTCTGCTATAAGTATTCAAAATTTCAAGTCTCCAACTTAATTAGGGGCTCAGTTACAATTTTTTTCTTAAATACACAAGTTAGAGCCCAGAGGAGTAAATATAAGACTTTTTCAAAATTTTATAATTTTTCATTTGATGTTAGGTATTCAGCTATATGTATGCAAAATTTCAAGTCTCCAACATATATAGTTTCTGAGAACGGGCTCTGTGACAGACAGACATACAGACGTAGGAGTGAGACGAATAGGGTTTCGTTAGATGAACGAAATCTTAAAAAGTAGCCCATAGGCAACACTATTCATCACTTTGAGAGTTTCTCTTACTTTCATCTTTTTTCTTCTTCGGCAGTGCAGAAATAAAATTAAGATATTCAATAAACATTTTAGTGCTTCCAAAATTTAATATAATACATGCAATACATTTTCCTTACAACATACGCATTTAATTTATTGCTGTTTGAAATCACATAACTATAAAAACAGCAGCCACGTTGAAAACGTTAAATTGTATATCGAATTCTATATTTCGATACAAACTTTTCCCTTTTATTCAGTAAAGCATTTCATGTACATTGTTCCGAGTTCAAAATCTAGTAATCTTATAAATAATGTTGATTTTTACCCTCTAAGGTCTAAGCAAAATGGATTTTTTATATCAAATGCTGGAATTTGTTTTACGTACTGTAAAGGAAAATATTTTATGTCTGAAAGCGACTCGGTGCATTTTAAATTTTTTTTTATTATTTGAGTATCTTATAAAGCATTATTGACATATTATTAACCCCTATCGAATGCTAACTTTTTATATATGATTCTACATTTATATTTTTTTGCACCACTATACTTTAAAAATAAATTCCATAATATATTTATTTTGCAGATGCTGTCAAAGTACAGGTAAAAAATGTTTCTTGAAAAAAAAAAAGTGATGCTCACTGAATAAAATTTGAGTAAGATATGCTGGTCTCGATGTCACGTGGGAAGTGAAATTAGAGCAAGTGTTACGGTTTTATAAAGAAAAAATTTTTAATTAAAAAAAACATGCAACTGTTATGTTAATACAAAACATTAAGAAAACTTAAAAACCACACGTCTTTTTAGAGTTTGGGACTTTTCACAAAACTTTGTTTTTCGTACTTTTCTTACAATCATGCTTTATAACTCAAGGGACAATATCTCCAAGGGACAAAACAAGAGAAAAGTTCCCTCAAAAGAAAATAAAATGTAATGACATATGTAAAAATAGTGAAAAAAAGACTATTTTACCTAACATTTTTAGGTGCGTTCGTAATTATATAAATACGTAGCACCTATAGTCGTCGTTCAGTCCGTCCGTCTGTCCGTCCGTCTGTCTGTCCGCATGTAACAGAGCAAAAACTACCCAACCGAATGGTCTGAAATTTCAAATATATGATTGTTGCAAAATTTTGTCGAGCCATTTCAAATTTTATGAAAATCGGATGTATAGTTTAATTACAGGGACAGTCAAAAGTTTTTCTTTACATTACGGCCAATGGGAAAAATTATTGCAAGTGCATTTTAATGATATTAGAGCCTTCCGAATGATCTGAAATTTTAAAGATATAACTGTTGCAAAATTTTGTCGAGCCATTTCAAATTTTAGGAAAATCGGATGTATAGTTTAATTACAGGGACAGTCAAAAGTTTTTCTTTACATTACGGCCAATGGGAAAAATTATTGCAAGTGCATTTTAATGATATTACAGCCTTCCGAATGGTCTGAAATTTTAAAGATATAATTGTTGCAAAGTTTTGTTGAGCTATTTCAAATTTTAGGAAAATCGGATGTATAGTTTAATTACAGGGACAGTCAAAAGTGTTCCGTTACATTACGGGGAATGGGAAAAAATTATTGGAAGTGCATTTTAATGATGTATCAGACTATGCGCTTTATGAAGTGCAAAAAAGTATACATTCAGTACAATATGGGGTGCAAAAAATAATTATAAAACTAGTTATAGTACGAACGTACCTCATTTGCCACGTTTGACGAGCAATTTCCAACTTGTTATTTTTAAAAACTAAACTACTTATATCATAAAACACACTAAAAGGTAGTAAAAAATGCCAAGTAAATTGAGAAATCTATGTTAAAGTTTTAGCACTTCGAATAAATTGATATATTAATAATAAAAACACAAACTGAGAAAGATTAATTTAAATATTGTAACTCTAAATCATTTACATGGAAATGGATGCAGTAAAAAAACATTTTCACATGCTTATTGTTATCTGGAGTAACATCGCCAGACTATAGCTATAATAATAATAATAGTCAATTCCATGATTACAAGTTATCACTTTGAAAGTTTCTCTTATTTTCATTTATTTTTCTTCTTTGGCAATGCAGAAATAAACCTATAAACATTTTAGTGCTTCCAAAATTCAATAGATCAATGCGATATATTTTTTTCTTAAAATATATGCATTTAATTTATGGCTGCTTGAAATCTTATAACAATAAAAACAGTTTCCACATTGAAAGCATTCGATTTTATACCGAATTCTGTATTTCGATATGCTTTTCCACTTTTTATTCAGTAAAGTATTTCATATATATTGTTCCCAGTTTGAAATTAAATAATCTCATAAAACATGCTGATTTTTTCCCTCTAAGGAAAATGAATTTTTATATCAATATGCTGGAATTCGTTTTACGTAACGATAAAAAAAAATATTTGATGTCTCAAGGGGGCTTGGCACACTTTGAACATTTTTTTCATTATTTGAGTATTTTGTAATGACTCTTTGATACATTATTAAAGGGTTTTTGGAAATAAAAATGATTTAATAAAAACATATGCAGTTCTTATATTAACATTTTAATTAAAAATAACTAAGAAAATTTTAAAATCACGCTTCTTTTAGAGCAGCCATTCTCAACCTGCGGTTCGCGGGCCTCAGGTTGAGAATGGAAATGGTTAAGAATCATTAATCCCTGTTTTAAAAAAGTTAATTGAAACGTGCATAAAGGGTATTTTAAAACTTCACTGTTGATTTATATATTTCAATGGAAAGTCAAAACATGTCCTGTTATTTTAGATTAATTTAAAATTATGTCATGCATCTTAAATGCAGATTGTTTAGTCAAAAGTTACTTTTGCATATAACCCTTTTTGTAATACATTGTATATTACATTTCTTTATCTTCAATACCAATTGAACATTATTCCAAATTAATTAAAATTTCACTACATATTTATACATAAAAAATAATATTAAGTTTTTGTATAGAGAGGATTTATTGACGCATTTATTAAAGAACAAGAAAGAAAAATCATGCGTAGGCATACATTATGAAACACTTTCCAACACTCCCTGAAAGCTTTAACAAAACTTCGTTATTTAGGGAAATAAGGAAATAAGATAACTAAGTAAACATTTAAAAATCTGATTTCAGTAGTTACCGACCACAGCCAAACATGTATTCCAATTCTTTTGAACAGCCCTGTATTTGATCTGTATGTTGATATATATACTATATAATGGGAAAATTTAGTTTAGCAAGAAAACGCATAACAGGTTGAAAATTTTCTTTCAGCAATTTATACTAATAGATGGAAACATACTTGAATACTTTTGTACAGCTCTGTAGTTTACCTAGTACCTTTATTACACGCCACTATTTAGCTAAATTTTAATTCAAACTAAACCATTCTTAAAATTACTGAAATCACATTTCCAGAAATTATCATCCATAGATGGCATGTATCCAATTTTTTGCGTGACCCTGTATATCATTTTATCTATATTCTACAAACATTTATTAATAAACTAAATGTAGTTCAGAGTAAAAATGCATAACTCATTTAAAAACTAAGTTTAAGCAGTTTGCACTCATACCCAGTAACCCTTCCGAATTCTTCTGTGTAGCCCTGTATATAAATTATAGCATTTATACACACCATATAGAGTATTCATAAATATAGTGAAACATAAAAGCGCATATCATAATTGAAAATGCATTTCCAGCAATCACCGCTAATGTACAGTACTTCTGATACAATATAGTATCTGAAATCTTTTGTGAGTCCCTGTAAATGCTATGCACTTCGTATTATACATGAAATAACTTGTAGTAAACCTCAGCGACGTATATCAATTTCACTATATATGAAGTTGTTTAAGATAATTTAAATACGCCGCAAACAATCCCCCCCCCCCTTATATCATTATGTAACGGAATTCTTTTGTGTGGCCCTGTAAATGAATAATAACTATACTTTGCACCGCATATTCTACAGAATGCATATTTTAGTGCACTTCATAAATGCACTTATAAATTTTTTATGTTTGGATGCGTGTATCATCATTAAAAATCATTTGAAACAATTTTTTCCCATTGGCCGTAATGTAACGGAATACTTTTGACTGTTCCTGTAGATGAACTAAACATGCTACAAACTTCATTTGAAATAATTTTAATAACAACCAAAAATTTCAGTGCAATCCGAGTATATTTACGAGAGTTAGAGCGCGTACAGACGGCCAAACGGAAGACGTCCAGACAAACCGAAGTCATAAACACTTTTCAATTTTGTTGGAAAGTGTTAAAAACTGATTTTTTTCTTTAGAACCATAGTCTTATTCCTCTATTCTTTTTAATATTGATCTATTTTCACTTTGTGTTATAAAATTTATTATCGGTTTAATTTGTTTGAATGTCCCACATTCATACCTTTTGGATTTTTTTTGGCTGTATGAAAATAATCCACACACTATATTTCAGATTTTTAGGTAATGGGAATTTAAGTATCTGATAATCTTCTATATACTTCCATATGTTTTTTATTTCCTGTTCATTTTATAATTATCTTATATGTAATAGTTATTATTAACGATTTTTATATTATTTTTAATATATTTATATTAATTATTATTGAATTTATTTTATTTTATGGCATATAGCTATATGCTATATATTATCCATGTTATAGAATTATTTAAATTCTTTGTGTAGTTTAAATGCGTAAGATAATGGAATAAATATTTTTAATGCTTTTTTTTTTTAATTTTATTAACAATAGTTTTTAAAAAAATATATAGTGTGGTTTATATTAGGTTTATAATTATCTATATATAAGGATTTGTTTGGTTTTGCTGTTGATAAAATTTTTTACATTCAAAGGCTTTCAATTGTTCATCTTGTGACATTTGAATAATAAAAATACTACTAGATGGCAGCACCAAAATTTGTCTTTTGACGATAAGTTATAAATTTCGTCTTTTGCAGCTCCTTTTCAGTTATAATTTCCTACACCAGGTGGATTTTTTAGCTAAATTTTGACGATATTGTTAAATAGTAATTAAGTAATTTAATAGTGCATTTTAGTTATTTTAAATAATGTAATTACTTTCTATTTATTTTATTTTATTTTATATTAATCGTATTTATCATGGTATTTCAAAATGTATTAACTGCATCCTTTGGTATCAATTACTGTGATTTCTTAACTGTTTTATTCACCTTAATCTTTACGATATTATGGTAGTCATGTGCGAGTGGATACATTGAAAAATACTGAAATTTTAATCGGTATGTTGTGTATTATTTCTATTTTATATCCTATAAATATTTAAACTGGTTTTATTGATTTTTCCATTTCATATTATTTGTTTCTATTCTGTTTTCATTTTTAATCTATTCACTTGATTATAATGGTTGTTCGGGCACAGAGAAAAATAATTTTTAGCTTTAGCTTTTTTTTTCTCACAGAAAACCACCATATTGCTTATATCATTGAATTCTGTGCCCTTGAAAACGTAATTCAATATATAAGCTTTTCCATTATTTGTCGGTGTCCACTTTCTTCTTTTTTCTTCCATAATAATTCTTATAATAAATTATTGGACACTTTTTTTTTATATACTTACAGCTTTAATTCATAATATTACGGTTTTTGATGGTGGTAGGTTATGTTTAATTAATGGTTATATATATATATATATATATATATATATATATATATATATATATATATATATATATATATATATATATATATATATAAAAGAAAGTCTGAATTTTGTATTAATCAACGCGCAGCCCAAACTACTGAACCTAAATACTTGAAATTTGGGGTAAAAATTCTTCTTACGACATAGAGTGCCGCTAAGAAAGGATTTTCTAAAATTCCACCCCTAAGGGGGGTAAAAAATCGAACGAACTTTTAAAAAATTCCTTAAAAATCTGATTTTATAGCTATTTTTCAACTGATAACATATTTTGGTGTATTTTTGCATGCTGAATCGAATGGTACTAACTAAATTTTTTTAAACCCAATAGTTCGCGAGATATTTCATATTTTTCTAATTTGGCGATGTCTTTGGCGCCGAAACTTCAATTTTTCAAGTGATAATTTCTAAAAATATGTCCGTTACTATAGCAACGGAAAAATTTAAATTGAGCAATTTTGTTAATCAATTCTTTTGGTTGAATAATTAAAACAGCTATATCAGCTAGGTAAAAAATTACAATCGCCTCAAAACTAAATTTAAAAAAAAATGGTAGTTTTTCGCGTTACCAAAACCATGCCAAAATGTATGCTATTGCGCCATTTATTTCAACCCTAATCGTGCAAAGGATTCTTATTGCAAACTGTGCTAAACATTAAGGTTTGCTATTTATTGAACGTGAATATTTTTTTTCTCTAGTATTTAATTCTTGCAAAACATCTTAAATTGTTATTTTTCGAAAATAAAAATGTCAATGTCAATAGCATTTTTATTTGTACACGTCAATTTGTATAATTTGGCGTGTGGTGTGACGATTTATATAATTTAGCGAAATTGGTCGACGGGATAACTAAGTAGTACCTTCATTTGTATTGATTTTTAAAAAAAATTGGTGAAAATCTAGTTTTCAAATGTTATAAATTTTAAATGCGCATTTTTGTATCAACAAAATATTTTTTTTTTCAAATGTTTCATTTCATTTTGCGCTAATTATTATGATTCGCGACAACGGTGTAGGTATGACGGAAAAGTACCAAAACAGTTACCGATTTTATTTAAAATACGAAGAAAAAAGGTTTAATATGAAATAAATGTTGTAAAACGGAAATATTTAATTTAAATATGAAAGCAATGTTTGTACTGCTTAAAAAAAAGTTTTCATTTTCAAAGCTTTAAATTCAAAAAATGTTTTGCAATTTGCCATTTGCTCCTGAATAAAAAGAAAAAATGGGAACTTTTATATTAGCCATACACAAATCTCACCAATAGCATTTTTTAAATCGCAAATACCAGCCCTTACATTTTTACTCATCATCGTCTACTATATATATAAAACGCAAATTCTTATTTCATTCCGATTGGCTATAACTCAGGTTCTACTGAACGCAAGTTTGTAGAACTTATACTGTTAGTTAGGTAATTTGTTTCAGAAGTGTTTTAATGTAAAAAAAATATGTCTACGCTGCTTAGTGATAGCTATGGGAGTTTTAAAATTAGATGAACCCGATTATGAAAGATTAACTTTTATTTAAAGTTGTACTGAATGGATTTTGAAGCTTTGTGGAAAAGTTCTCAGTTGTGTAGTAAAAAACTAAAGGATGCACGCTATATGCAGGCAGTAATATACTATAAAATATAGATGCTATTGCTATGGAAGGTGTGCAGAGTTTCTTAAAAAACCCAGAGTGTATATAACGTAGACCTACCTCTACATCCCTGAGAGTTCTATAATCTGGTTAACACGATTATGAAAGATATATTTAAATTTAACTATCTATAATATATAGGAAATGCAAAGAGAAATTTCGTTCCGGACGCTTAGAACTTGAGTTCTGCTGAATAGATTTTTCATGGGACTTACATTGTTAGATAATTTTTCAGAAAAGACTTTAGTATATCATATCGTTCTATGTGGCTTGTTTAAATAATTATGGAGGCAAGTCAAAATCAGATGAACAGGATTATGAAAGATTGGCTTTTTTAAAAGTTCTGCTGAATAAATTTTGATGGGAACTGTTATACCGGGAGGCAACAGAACAGACAATTACCTCATAGAGTTCACGGCTGAAATTCCAGATTTAATTACAATTCGATTCGAATATTAAACGCAATTGGTCTGCCTGCCAAGTCATATCTTAGAGGAAAACACCTGAAAACCCGATTTTAGCGGCTGATTCATGGGTTTAACAATGTGTTTTCCTGCACCCAAAGGAATGAAAACATGGAGGAATGGGAGCAGGAAATCAAATAGCAAACCTACAAGTCATCCTTTAAAATCAGGTTTTCAGGTGTTTTCCACCCAGATTGGCAGACCAATTGCGTTTAAATATGCGGATCGAGTTTTAACTAATTCTGGAATTTCAGCTGTGAACTCGATGAGGTGTTTGCCTGTGCTGCCCCCTCCCGGTCTCTGTTAAATAGATAATTTTTATGAAAGGCTGTGGTACATTTGATAGTTTAAAAGATTCTGCTAAGTGGAATTCGGTTGAACTTGCTCGGTTAGTTAATTTTTCAGGATATGTTTTAGTAGAAAAAAACATATCGTTCTAGGTTGTTTGTTTATACTATTTTTGCTGAAAGTTCTAGAATCAGGTGAACCCATTTATGAAAGATTAGCCTTTCTAATAGGCTCTGTTGGACGGATTCTGATGAGAATTGCATTGATAAATTTTCAGAGGAAGGGTTTTAGTATATTATATATTGTTCTATCGTACTTTACGAAATCCTTTAGTAGAGGATCAACTCGCACACATCGAATTCACAGATCGATTTCGTTTGATCCAAAGTTTGTTTAGAAAAACAGCCCAGCGTAGCGGGCGAAGGCTGCTAGTATATGTATATATATATATATATATATCTGACATTTGTCATACAGTAACTCTCGTATTTATGAACCGATTTGGATGTAATTCGGTGTGTACATAGTACATACCAATGTCTTGATCGAGTTCGTTGGCCAGCCATTTAAAAATTTTTTAAAAATTTTAAATTTGAAATGTGGTACCAAAATTTTGAAAATGGAAAAATATTTTTTTCTTATGTATTTGACCTTTATACAAAGACTCCGGAGCAGTTTTTGTTTTGTCTATATCTTAAAAAATGGCTCAGTTATAGCATTTTGAATTTCTAGCATGGCTGACATTTTGAAACGTCCTGAATTTTGTCACGCGATAAAAGGCGTATTTATGAACCGATTTGGATGTAACTTCGTTTATACATAGTACATACCAATGTCTCGACCAAGTTCGTTGGCCAGCTTCATCCGCCATCTTGTTTAAAAATAGCGTCCATTTAAAATTTTAAGAAAAATTTTAAATGGCGGCCATTTAAAATTTTAAGAAAAATTTAAATTTGAAATGTGGTACCAAAAAACTAAAAATTGAAAAAATATTTTTGTTCTTGTTTGACCTTGATAAAAAGATTCGGGAGCAGTTTTTGTTTCGTCTATATCTTAAAAAATGGCTGATTTATAGCATTTTGAATTTCTAGCATGGCTGACATTTTGAAACGTCCTGAATTTTGTCACGCGATAAAAGGCGTATTTATGAATCGATTTGGATGTAACTTCGGTTATACATAGTACATACAAATATTTCGACCGAGTTCGTAGGTCAGCTTCATCCGCCATCTAGTTTCAAAATGGCGGCCATTTTAAAAAATTTTTAATTTAAAATGAGATACCAAAACTTAGAAAATGAAAAATATTTTTTTTGTATGTGTTTTACCTTAATACAAAGATTCCGGAACAGGTTTTGTTTCGTCTATATCTTAAAAAATGGCTGAGTTATAGCATTTTGAATTTCTAGCGTGGCTGACATTTTGAAACGTCCTGTTTTTTGCCACGTGTTAACAGACGTATTTATGAACCGATTTGGATGTACCTTGGTGTGTACATAGTACATACAAATAACTCAACCGAGTTCGTTGGCCAGCTTCATTCGCCATCTTGTTTCAAAATGGCGGCCATTTAAAAAAATTTAAAAAAAATTAAATTTAAAATGAGATACCAAAAAATTGGAAAATGAAAAAGATTTTTTTGTATATGTTTGACCTTAATACAAAGATTCCGGAACAGGTTTTGTTTCGTCTACATCTAAAAAAATGGCTGAGTTATAGCATTTTGAATTTCTATTGTGGCTGACATTTTAAAACGACCTGATTTTTGTCACGCGATAACAGGCGTATTTATGAACCGATTTGGATGTAACTTGGTCTGTCTCTGTACATAATACATACCAATGTCTTGACCGAGTTCGTTGGCCAGCTTCATTAGCCATCTTGTTTCAAAAGGGTTGCCATTTAAAAAAAATTAATTTAAGGTATTAAAAAATTGGAAAATGAAAAAGATTTTTTTTATGTGTTTGGCCTTGATACAAAGATTCTGGAGCAGTTTTTGTTTCTGAAAATTTGTTCTTTTGCTTATATCTTAAAAAATGGTTGAATTATAGCACTTTGAATTTCTAGCATGGAAAAGTCATGGCACTTTGAAACGATCTTGTCTTTGTCATGCAATAACACACGTATTCGCCTATTTCGATCGAAGAAGGCATGTGGATAGTATACATCAATATATGTCTTAAAATGGCAGGCACTTTAAGAAATCGCCGAATTTGGCAGCCAAATATAAGTTACCTTAAATAAAAGCAGCTTGGATAAAGCTGACTAATTTCGCAAAATTCTCATTCATAATGATTTAGTATTGATAAAAATTAGTATTGAATCTCCTACATTCGGTTTCCACTAAATTGAGTTTCGTGTGTTTGAATAATATAAGTTGGTTTTTTTAAAATAAGGAATATGAAAGCTACCTCTTCCTCCCGGCACTGGCCGGAAGGACTTTTTTAGATTACGGTAGGATTTAAAATTTAAGCCTTGTATAATATTTAATACCATAGGCCAGTCAGATGATTTTATTATTATTAATATTATTATTATTATTATTATTATTATTATTATTATTACTTTATTCAGAATACGTAAGATTAAAGTAGTGGATTTATGAAAAATTTCACCTTCCCATTTTTGAAGGTGATACACATCTTGGATTGTTCCGAATACAACTGGCTATTTTTGGTCTGAAGTCTGTCTGCATGTGTGTGTTTCACAAATTTTGCGACCGCTGTTACTCAAGGACAAATGCATGCAAATTCCACGAAACTTCATAATCACTTTGATCTTGGCATAAATTTTTATTGCTTAGATTTTGATATATACCGCCCAGTAAGTGTCCCTGTTACCCCATGTAAGATACTTATAAAAAATGTAGATTAACAGCAGTCGTCTTTACGAACGCTTGTGTACGTGTCGAAAAAGTTTTCTTTTAAAGAAGGATTTTTTATAAGCTGTTTGATAAGTTTTTATCAGTTTCCAAAGAAATCGGCTGGATTCGAAATCGAGGTCTCCTGTCTGGGAACGGGAGATACTACGATACTAGATCTCTACCATACTAGTTCCTGATTACATCGCCGCATTATTTATCACTTACGATCTGTCACATTTACCTGGCGATTTCTTTTATAGACTAGGTCACAAAATGGTTTTAAAAGGGTTTAAAATTGATTAAATCCCCAATCCCTCGGCCGAATTTTACGAAAATCTTTACAGTTCTTGAGACAGTGCTTATACCATATTCGATAAATGGAAACTGAATCGTAAGTACCACTTGGGAGTTAACGTGTTCATACACACCCAAATCATGGTTACAACGTTTTTCTTTGTTTTCGGCAAGGAAAAACAACAATGATTGAATTTTGGTTTTGGCCACATGACAGTGGGCGCTGCTGAGCAAGTTTTTTTAAATGCATATTACAGTTGTATCTCAGTTTTTATTGGACAGAAACGCATCAAATTTTACGTTTGATGTTATTAATAGAAAACTGTTTGCTTACCATTTTTAGAGTTCTGTAACTTAAAAAGTAAAAACGGAACCATTATAAGATTACTCCTGTGTCTGTCTGTCACATCCGTTTTACTCGTAATGGAACGTGGAAAGTCAAATTGGGGGAAGTAATAAAGACTATTGACCCACATATTTTCAGATTATTAAACACTCATAAATATATTTAGTAAAAATGTGGAGGAGATAATTAAGTTACTTGAAAAAAAAAAACTCTTTTCTTTGTATATCGTGTGAGGTATCGTGTCAAAGCTTTCGTAACGCTGAACTCAAAAATAAATTTCTTTTAATTTCAGGTATTATATTTTCAAAGATATCGCCGAAAATGTAGAGCAAAAATATGCCCCCCTCCCCCTCCTCTTATCTAATTTCGAATCTACTGAAATTAAAATTATGAAAAAAATCTTTATTCGAAAAATCTTTACTACTCTCTACTTGTTATAATAATTAGTATATAGAAGAAGTTTTTGTAATAGCAACAAACTGCTGGCTCAATTTTTACAGCATTTTTGTGTTAGAAAATTGTGTTTAGTATACGAAAACAGTGTGATAAAAGATTAATGAAATAATTTCACATTTTTGTTTTCTTACAGTTGTTTTAATGTTATGCAAAGAACCACAAGCTTTTGAAAGGATTAAAGTTATTCATTATAAATGATGTAAATGAGACTAATTTCAGAAATGTTTTAATATAACTGCAATGAAACTGCAAAAAATGATTTTGTAGAATTAATTGTGATGTTTATGTTTTTAATAACTGTAATTCACATTTTTGCTTTAATCGTGTAGAACGTTTTATGATTTACACTGATTGGATGTTTTTTAAAAGAATAAAGAATTCATAGACACAACTGAAAATAAAGAACAAATTAAATAACGTACATAAAAGCAGCGTTAACAATAGACGAAACAAAAATTTCATCACAAAAGATTACAATGGTTAGATGAATAGACTACGTTTACTACAAAAATATATATCGTTACTATTAAAATATTATTAAACTCTAATAGTAATGATTAAAAAAAGTGATGATTGTGAAGTAAATTATTCGTATGTTATGTGGGATACTTCAACGAATTTGAGAAGATCGTATAATGCTTGCGCAGTGAAACAAACATACATTGCAATAAATTCAACAACACCAGAGTTATCTTCCTGTAATAGATGAAGACATTTATAATAAAAACAGAGATCCATACGATAATTAGTTATTAGCCAACAAGATGCATCTTTGCGGTCCTCTCCACCCCCGCACAGTATTTTATGTCAGAATTCCTTGAAAGTTACAATCCAAGTGTGTGCGAAACACTTTCATTTTTAATGCCAAGTTTTATCTAATGAAGCTATGGTGAGTTGAAAACTTTTCAAAAACAAAATATGCTACATTCAGGTTAATGTAGTGATTTGAAATTGCAGGCATTTCATTGGCACTTTTAATCGCTATTATTAAGCTACCAACAATTTATTGAATAAATGCCGTCAGATAGGAGATGGTTGCTAAAATGATTTATATCTAATGACCGAAAATGATCTCATCTGAGTAATGTATGGCCTTTTTTATTAGACCTAAATTTATGAGAGCGTATAATATGTAAAGTTGATGATTGAGTAAATTTGTGCAAAAGAAAAACCACTATATATATTTTTAGATGGAATTGAAGTAAATAACAATGCCATTTAGGATGAGTTATAGAGACACGTACGTATATTAAAAATATATATATTACTATATTGACAAATACCGTTAGCGATTAAAAATTGAATAATTTCCTTTATTTATTATTATTATTGTTGTGGAATAACATAATGAGAAAATCGATAATAATTTATAGTGATGTTTTAATTGAGTCAAGAAATAATTTATAGCCTTTTAGTAACGAGACGGGATCGTAAATTTTGAATAAAAAAGTAGATAATTTAGAATGAATTTAATTTACAGATATATGCTTTTTTATCATAATGATAAAAAAAAAAACACACGCAGAGGATACAGACGCACAGAGGCAATGCATTGCTATTGTTTAAATAGATGTTCAATCTTCTGTTATAAATTTTCTATTCGATATCTATGAAATTGTTTTTTATGGCGCGTAACAGGAGTGCCTACACTACCGCGAATTTCAGATAAAAATATTAATAGCTTTTTATTAGAGAATTTCAAGAAACTTTTTATAAAAACTATGTTCTGTGCTGAGAAATTAGAAAACTAAAGAGTCATTTCTATTCGAAAAGGTTCGTTATCAGTCTTATATATTTCCCCTTCACCCAAAAATAAAACATCATAAAAAGTTTCCGAGCATGCTCAAGTTTCTAGAGATATATCTTTTTTTCTCTTTTTTTCTTATGAGACTAGAAATGACTAACTGAAATATTTTTGGTTTAAAAAAAAATTCAGCATCACAGTTAAAATGTCTTTCACGTTTCATATTTACTGAAATTTAGAGTTCATCGAAAAGTTAAAACTCATTCAGAAAATAAAAGAATTAAAAATAAAAGTTTCAAATCCACAGAAGAGCTTTTTAATGTTCCTTTTTCAATTTTGTCACGAACTGGAAGTTTTTGAACTTTTCATTAGAAAAAATAAAAGTAATCTACGTAATAATTTACGTCATAACTGTCAACACTGAAAATTTGATCTTTTGACACACTTTACTTTTCTTAACTTGGTTTTTATATGTAAAGATGAAATTTTGCAATCGGTTCTTTTCTCACTTCCTGATATGCTAGAATTAGTTGAATAGCAATAACAATAATAAGCTAGAATAATAAGAAAATATGTAGGGGAAGGAAGGGTAAAGTGTCCAGTTAGGGCAAAGTGACCATTTGGGTTTTGCCCACTGTATAATGCCCCAGTACGCTGGAACTGGGCGAAACAGTCGTCACAGATGCTGGTAATATTCTCTGTGATTTTGAAGTGGAAGGCTGCATTTTTCTAGTTTTTAATTCATTTAATTTTTTTTCGCATTTTTGATTTGTGGCAAGTGGTACGATTTTTTTTTATTATAGCTAAATAACATGTCGTGTTATAATCATTTGCTGTTATGCTGTTTGATCAGTATAAAATAACCTTTTAAATGATGTGTGTTTGAAAACGCTAAATCGTGTAGATGCTAAGCAACAGTTTTTTTTTTCTGCTGTACAGTGCTCCCGCACACTGGAACTGGGCGAAACAGTCGCCACACATGCTCACTGTAAAAAAAAAAAAAATCCTTTAAAATACGGAAATTGTACTGGCAATCAAGACGCCAGTACTATTTCCGTATTTTAACGGAATTTTTTCCCGTAAATTCCATTCCCGTAATTTCCATGCAAAAAATTCCGTTTTTCCGCAGACTTTACGGAAAAAAATTCCGTTAAAATACGGAAATAGTATTGGCGTCTCGATTGCCAGTACAATTTCCGTATTTGAATGGATTTTTTTTTACAGATGCTGGTGATATTCTCTGCGATTTTGAAGCGGAAGGCTACACTTTTCTAGTTTTTAACTCATTTTATTGTTTTTTCGCATATTTGTTTTCAAGCAAGTGGTACAATTTCTTGATTATAGCTAAATAACACGTCATGTTATAATCATTTGCTTTTATGCTGTTTTATCAGTATGAAATAACTTTTTAAATGATGTGTATTTGAAAACGCTAAATGATGTAGATCAGTGGTTCCCAACGTCGTACGCCCCACAAGGGGGCAATGTGACTTTTCAGGGGGGACAATTTCAGATGTCTTATTAACAAATTTTCTGTCTTTTGTTTTCTTTTTTTTCTAACGAAAGTAGTGTCGCAGCCTAAAAATAGAAATAATAGATGAAAAAATTTAAAAATAACTGAATAAAAATTAATTTTTGAAACGATCCCATCTAACCCCTTGAAGGGCGGTGGGATATATTTTATCCCACCTACGATTAATGAAGAATAGCACCAGAAAAAAATTATGAAATTTTACTTTTCTAACTTTGGTGGAAAAAAGTCGTAAAATTGCTCTTCTTTATTTTGAAATAAATTTTTTCTAAATTTCCGGTGGGAATTCAGCATTACACAAACGCAATTGCTTGCCCCTCAAGGGGTTAAATGTTCAAAATACACCGACACCGGAATAATTAAGTGAACTGATTTTAGATATTTTGACACCTTTTATATATCAAACAATCATCTTAATTTTTCTGGTTTAAGAATTTTTTAATAAAACACACCTCTTTTTTTACTATTTATTAAAAAAAAAAAAAACTTGTACGACTATTCATAGTGCAGTATGCACCATGAAGAACTTTTACGTATGAAATTTAGTAGGGTATACCTAAAATTGACTATTTAGACATCTTTAATTTAAAATATGTTTTCAATTATCTAAACGAGGTACTACTTTTATGAAATTAATAAATCCCCGTACGCATCACGGAAGGAAATGAGTAGAAATTAAACCTCTTATGGCTCTTCTGCTGAACACATACACAATATATAAACATACTTCATGACATATGCATTTAAAAATTTAAAATTGGAGAATTACATGGCAGCACGAATCCGGGAATGTTACTTGTGAATTATACTATATACTATTCATACAGTCTCGGTGATAAACAGATATCACTTGTTCTTAATGAAGTACTAAAATCCATTATAAAATGTATCAATTCCATCAGATGTAACAAAATGTGAGAGAGATTTCAAGAAATTTTACGAAGATAAAAATGTAATATTTATCATTTTTTAACTTGAGGTAAGTTGCCAAAAAACAATAAAACTTTTGTAGATGTAAATGCGAAGATCCATGGTCTCATTGTATTCATAGAGTTCTGTTAAAAGCGTACTTATAATACTATGATTTTGATAGATTAAAGAATGTGAAAGAACTTATCAGAGTTAATGCTATTTTCGGATACTTCCGGGAAAATAGAAGTTTATTTTTCATGTAATAATATTTATAACATAAAGGAGGGAGGGGAGACATCATGATTTTAGAGATGCGTACGTGGGGCGCGGTCACAAAAAGGTTGGGAACCACTGATGTAGATGCTAGGCCACAGTTTTTGTAATGGTATCATTCCGGGGAAAGTGATCAGAAAAAGACCGGGCGAAATAGCCAGGTGGCTACTTTGCACGGGAATGATTTTTTAATCATTTTTCATAATAAAATACTCCTCAAAAGTATTTTCTTTGAAAGAAAGAAGATAGCTCGGGGCAGAAACTTCTTCAGTGAAAGGCTTACTCTCGACATTTGCAGTCTGCATGACTGCTGGGGAAACTTGTATTCCTTCATTCGTTATATTGATACTGATTTCTGATTACTTTATTTTGTAACGATTTAATACTTAAAAAGATTACAAAACATAATACTTATTTTTAATGTGTATTAATTTTAGCCTCTTTCGATTACATATACATTCTGAATCAATGTGATTTGTTCATTTACTTGTGTTGGCCACTTTGCGTCGGTCAAAGTGGCCATTATGTAATTTTCCTTTTAAAGTAACGTGTTCATCTGTTAAAAAAAAGTAAAACGGCAATTGAAACTACAGTTATTATAGTTATTATTGGTATTTGTTTCTAGAATTTTACTAAATTAAAAGGTATCATAAAAATCCACCAAACCTTAGAATAGCCACTTTATCCTTCCTTCCCTTACTCAGGTGTGTTTCTGCAGACAATACAACATTTTAATAATTTTAGAACTAAACCTTTTAAGCCTCCTAACCATGTTTTTAGGTCGTGTAAGTTTTGAATTTAAAGACTAATTAAACAAAAATTTAATATTAATGTAATTTTCACTACATAAGATAAATAAATATGTCGGGTAATAAAATACTAATTCCCATACCAATGCTTTTCATAGCTATATTTTTATGAATCGTTAAGCACACATTAAAAATTCTCCCACACGCTTAAAAGGTTAATTATAAATTAATAAACTCACACACACGGCTTCACGAATGAATTCACACATATTATCGGATAGAGATATAATTTTTCCTACATTATCTGGGATTTAGACGTTTTATTTAGAATTATCATTTCATTCTAGGAAACAATAAAATTAATAACATTCTAATAATATTTGTAAGTCTTTCATAATTTATGCCGGTGCAGGATTTTTTGTTCTTGCTTAGGTGTAAAAAAATAATTTTTCGAGAAAAACCTCTCTCATTCACAACAGAGAACTAGCCGGATGTGCTAATCCTAAAACTTTCTTTTATCTCACGCATGTTACTACTTCAAAAAGCGAATTTTTTTAAATTATGCATAAAAAAGAAAAAAAAAAAAAAAAAAAGCTTAAAAAAAAAGATGAAAAACTTGTTTCACTAAAGAGAAGAAATTTTTTTAACAAAGTCTACTTCATGGGTAATGTATTAAAAAACGTAAACAATTTTGCTTATTACGAATATGCAAATACCTAGATTGTAGGAGTCCAAATGGACGAAAAATGCCCTGGATCGAATTCGAACCAGGGATCTCTTGGCTAAAGCTGCCACTGCTCTGTCAACTGAGCTATCCTGGACGAATCTGGAAGCCCTCATTCACTCAGCTAACCTTATTGATCATAGCATCTGGTATGATATAAGAAACAGCTCAACAGAATAAATCGCATGTAATGGAAATCCAGTAAAAGTTGGTAGATTAATTTTAACAAAATTATTATAATTTGTAAATAAATCACATCAATTGTAATTTTTCAACTGGGCGAAAAATGTCCAGGCAGGATTCGAACCAGGGATCTCTTGGCTGAAGCTGATGTAGTGAATATGGAGTTTATAGAATGCAGAGTTTTCAACCAAATTGAACGCCACCTTTCGAAAACTTTTAAAAGTGCAGTAGAAACATTCCACTGCAGTTAAAAAATGAATATATTGAATATTTTATGAGATAGGAGCATTTTTATGGAATAACTTTTAACTGCTGTAATGTTTCCTGCTTAGATTCTTATTTAATTACGACTAATTAGAACCTTATAAGAAATTTATAATGACTCCTAAACATCCCTCTTCCTTCAAGTTACACAGAGAAATGATGCCTAGATGTATATCTCATAAATGTTATCAAAAGATCATCTATTTTCAGTTAACGGACTTTTCTGACATTACAGGAACCATAATTCTCAAAGGAATCTTAAATATAGACAGTATGGTGGCTAATGTAGTAATAAGTTTCAGATATTTATAACCATACGCAGGCCGCTACGAATCCACTTGAATCTCGGAGTCCATCCAAAAAAGGTAATGCGTATGAGCATCTGAGCAGCGAGAGGAAATTCTGTCGGCAAAGATTGCCGATAAACTTATTTACCAGGTAGCGAAACCTGGTCTTCCTGAAGAACCTGTTAAAAGAACTTTACATAACTGAGAATTTGTTGCTTATTGTAAAACCGTGTGCTGTGCTATAGTATCGCTTCAATAAATTAATGTTGTGAGTAACACAATGCATTTAATTTAAAGAGCGGTAAGCCGAACATGCCCGGACACTATCAAAATCGCTTTTTTTTTCATAATTTGGTAATAATCTCAGGATAATTGTAATTTAACAATTCAACGGGCCGTTTTGCCAATGAAATATGAAAATTCAGAATGATATAGGTGATACAGTGATCTAGTTGATATGTTGCGGAAAATTCCTTCAACCAATAACAATTAGAATACAAATAATATTTAGCTCACTATGTCGTTAATATCTTTCTGAAATTTTGCGATGTTCGAATGTTTTTTTTTTTTTTCATATATAAGTTGCCTTATATAGCTAACTACCTGAATTATGAAAAAAAAAAAAAAAAAAAAAAAAAAAAAAACGATGCTGTTCCAGTTTGTGTATTTAAAAATTCTTTCATACCAATGCTCATAATCTCATCAAATGTTTCATATATTCATTTTTTAATTGCAGTATAATGTTTCTTCTACACTTTGTCAAGTTTTCGGAAAGTGACGTTAAATTTAATTCAAAACCCTACATGCTACAGACAAAAAACTTTTGAAAAATTTCGGAAACGTTTAATTCTTCACAAATATGTATACTATTGTTACACAAATACATACAAACGCTGTATAATGCCCATAAAGACATTTGATGTAGTAACAGATCATTTTGAGCATTTTCTGTTACAGTGCGCTAGTAAATAATATTTTTTGTTCAATTTATTGTTGAACTTTTAATTGCCCTTGTGACTAAATATTCA
Source organism: Maratus speciosus (assembly GCA_963932465.1). Taxonomy (NCBI): domain Eukaryota; kingdom Metazoa; phylum Arthropoda; class Arachnida; order Araneae; family Salticidae; genus Maratus; species Maratus speciosus. Next base: position 284,438,869 of record OZ010792.1, read on the forward strand.
CTGTAAAATATGAGGTCAAACATGTTCTTTGCGATTCAAGGACGATTTGTCAAGCATTTCAGTAGATATTCGCCAATATGTCTACGATTAGAAGTGTCTTGTCATTATCCTTAATTTATGAGCCTGAGTGTAGATTGAATAAAATGTACAAACAAAATATGTATAAATACAAAATGCTTAAAATTAGTTTTGGAGAACATATGGTAGATTCCGCTTTAATAAGAATCTGGATGCACAACTTTTATAAGTGAAAAAATTTGTAATAATATGTTGATATTACTTAAATGAATACAAACAAAGACACTGTGGTTTTCATTTTAAACACTTTCTATATGTATCTTTAAGCTCAAGTATTCTCGTGAATCTTCTCTTAATAACAATAATAGTAACAATGAGTTCCAGAATAACATTTCATCACCAGTGTTGCCAGTGAGCTCCTTTTTTTAATTTCAGATTTATTGATTGGCACTACTTTTGTGAAATAGCAAAATTCGCCGTTTTTAATGACACATTAATTAAGGCGAGAACAAGGGGAATTTCACCATTTCAGAAAAGTGGTGCCAATCAAGAAATCTCTATTTAAAACAAGTGGGAAAGTATGATCACAGATCTCACAGAAGGTTTCGTTTAATATTCTTTTCAAAACCCTTTATCCTTTTGCAAAATCTGTTAGTTCCACATTTCGTGACCAGAGGGAGCACTCTATTCTAAACAAACCTCTATCCGAATTAAACACCGTTTTACGAACTATCCGTAGATATATTAGTCGAGGGGATCGGGCCCATAGCACTCGAGATAGGTAGGCGCTCCCTGGCGGTAAAAAGTGGAACTAAAATATGTAAGGATATGGTGCATAATGTGAAAGAATGGTCAAAGGGCTGTGCAATGATGTATCATGTGAGGAGTGTCGGCAAAAGTTAGAAAGGTGCCCCCCGGGTGAAAAGGGGGTAGATTAGAAAAGTTGCTTAAAATACGCAAGTTAGAGCCCGGAGGGCTAAATAATGTAAGACTTTTTGAACATTTTATGATTTGTCGTGTGATCGCACGTGTTCAGCTATAAGTATGCAAAATTTCAAGTCTTCAACTTAATTAGGGGCTCAGTTAGAAAAAAAATGCTTAAAATAGACAAGTTAGAGCCCGGAGAGGTAAATAATATAAGACCTTTTGAAAATTTTATGATTTTTCTTGTGATCGCATGTGTTCTGCTATAAGTATTCAAAATTTCAAGTCTCCAACTTAATTAGGGGCTCAGTTACAATTTTTTTCTTAAATACACAAGTTAGAGCCCAGAGGAGTAAATATAAGACTTTTTCAAAATTTTATAATTTTTCATTTGATGTTAGGTATTCAGCTATATGTATGCAAAATTTCAAGTCTCCAACATATATAGTTTCTGAGAACGGGCTCTGTGACAGACAGACATACAGACGTAGGAGTGAGACGAATAGGGTTTCGTTAGATGAACGAAATCTTAAAAAGTAGCCCATAGGCAACACTATTCATCACTTTGAGAGTTTCTCTTACTTTCATCTTTTTTCTTCTTCGGCAGTGCAGAAATAAAATTAAGATATTCAATAAACATTTTAGTGCTTCCAAAATTTAATATAATACATGCAATACATTTTCCTTACAACATACGCATTTAATTTATTGCTGTTTGAAATCACATAACTATAAAAACAGCAGCCACGTTGAAAACGTTAAATTGTATATCGAATTCTATATTTCGATACAAACTTTTCCCTTTTATTCAGTAAAGCATTTCATGTACATTGTTCCGAGTTCAAAATCTAGTAATCTTATAAATAATGTTGATTTTTACCCTCTAAGGTCTAAGCAAAATGGATTTTTTATATCAAATGCTGGAATTTGTTTTACGTACTGTAAAGGAAAATATTTTATGTCTGAAAGCGACTCGGTGCATTTTAAATTTTTTTTTATTATTTGAGTATCTTATAAAGCATTATTGACATATTATTAACCCCTATCGAATGCTAACTTTTTATATATGATTCTACATTTATATTTTTTTGCACCACTATACTTTAAAAATAAATTCCATAATATATTTATTTTGCAGATGCTGTCAAAGTACAGGTAAAAAATGTTTCTTGAAAAAAAAAAAGTGATGCTCACTGAATAAAATTTGAGTAAGATATGCTGGTCTCGATGTCACGTGGGAAGTGAAATTAGAGCAAGTGTTACGGTTTTATAAAGAAAAAATTTTTAATTAAAAAAAACATGCAACTGTTATGTTAATACAAAACATTAAGAAAACTTAAAAACCACACGTCTTTTTAGAGTTTGGGACTTTTCACAAAACTTTGTTTTTCGTACTTTTCTTACAATCATGCTTTATAACTCAAGGGACAATATCTCCAAGGGACAAAACAAGAGAAAAGTTCCCTCAAAAGAAAATAAAATGTAATGACATATGTAAAAATAGTGAAAAAAAGACTATTTTACCTAACATTTTTAGGTGCGTTCGTAATTATATAAATACGTAGCACCTATAGTCGTCGTTCAGTCCGTCCGTCTGTCCGTCCGTCTGTCTGTCCGCATGTAACAGAGCAAAAACTACCCAACCGAATGGTCTGAAATTTCAAATATATGATTGTTGCAAAATTTTGTCGAGCCATTTCAAATTTTATGAAAATCGGATGTATAGTTTAATTACAGGGACAGTCAAAAGTTTTTCTTTACATTACGGCCAATGGGAAAAATTATTGCAAGTGCATTTTAATGATATTAGAGCCTTCCGAATGATCTGAAATTTTAAAGATATAACTGTTGCAAAATTTTGTCGAGCCATTTCAAATTTTAGGAAAATCGGATGTATAGTTTAATTACAGGGACAGTCAAAAGTTTTTCTTTACATTACGGCCAATGGGAAAAATTATTGCAAGTGCATTTTAATGATATTACAGCCTTCCGAATGGTCTGAAATTTTAAAGATATAATTGTTGCAAAGTTTTGTTGAGCTATTTCAAATTTTAGGAAAATCGGATGTATAGTTTAATTACAGGGACAGTCAAAAGTGTTCCGTTACATTACGGGGAATGGGAAAAAATTATTGGAAGTGCATTTTAATGATGTATCAGACTATGCGCTTTATGAAGTGCAAAAAAGTATACATTCAGTACAATATGGGGTGCAAAAAATAATTATAAAACTAGTTATAGTACGAACGTACCTCATTTGCCACGTTTGACGAGCAATTTCCAACTTGTTATTTTTAAAAACTAAACTACTTATATCATAAAACACACTAAAAGGTAGTAAAAAATGCCAAGTAAATTGAGAAATCTATGTTAAAGTTTTAGCACTTCGAATAAATTGATATATTAATAATAAAAACACAAACTGAGAAAGATTAATTTAAATATTGTAACTCTAAATCATTTACATGGAAATGGATGCAGTAAAAAAACATTTTCACATGCTTATTGTTATCTGGAGTAACATCGCCAGACTATAGCTATAATAATAATAATAGTCAATTCCATGATTACAAGTTATCACTTTGAAAGTTTCTCTTATTTTCATTTATTTTTCTTCTTTGGCAATGCAGAAATAAACCTATAAACATTTTAGTGCTTCCAAAATTCAATAGATCAATGCGATATATTTTTTTCTTAAAATATATGCATTTAATTTATGGCTGCTTGAAATCTTATAACAATAAAAACAGTTTCCACATTGAAAGCATTCGATTTTATACCGAATTCTGTATTTCGATATGCTTTTCCACTTTTTATTCAGTAAAGTATTTCATATATATTGTTCCCAGTTTGAAATTAAATAATCTCATAAAACATGCTGATTTTTTCCCTCTAAGGAAAATGAATTTTTATATCAATATGCTGGAATTCGTTTTACGTAACGATAAAAAAAAATATTTGATGTCTCAAGGGGGCTTGGCACACTTTGAACATTTTTTTCATTATTTGAGTATTTTGTAATGACTCTTTGATACATTATTAAAGGGTTTTTGGAAATAAAAATGATTTAATAAAAACATATGCAGTTCTTATATTAACATTTTAATTAAAAATAACTAAGAAAATTTTAAAATCACGCTTCTTTTAGAGCAGCCATTCTCAACCTGCGGTTCGCGGGCCTCAGGTTGAGAATGGAAATGGTTAAGAATCATTAATCCCTGTTTTAAAAAAGTTAATTGAAACGTGCATAAAGGGTATTTTAAAACTTCACTGTTGATTTATATATTTCAATGGAAAGTCAAAACATGTCCTGTTATTTTAGATTAATTTAAAATTATGTCATGCATCTTAAATGCAGATTGTTTAGTCAAAAGTTACTTTTGCATATAACCCTTTTTGTAATACATTGTATATTACATTTCTTTATCTTCAATACCAATTGAACATTATTCCAAATTAATTAAAATTTCACTACATATTTATACATAAAAAATAATATTAAGTTTTTGTATAGAGAGGATTTATTGACGCATTTATTAAAGAACAAGAAAGAAAAATCATGCGTAGGCATACATTATGAAACACTTTCCAACACTCCCTGAAAGCTTTAACAAAACTTCGTTATTTAGGGAAATAAGGAAATAAGATAACTAAGTAAACATTTAAAAATCTGATTTCAGTAGTTACCGACCACAGCCAAACATGTATTCCAATTCTTTTGAACAGCCCTGTATTTGATCTGTATGTTGATATATATACTATATAATGGGAAAATTTAGTTTAGCAAGAAAACGCATAACAGGTTGAAAATTTTCTTTCAGCAATTTATACTAATAGATGGAAACATACTTGAATACTTTTGTACAGCTCTGTAGTTTACCTAGTACCTTTATTACACGCCACTATTTAGCTAAATTTTAATTCAAACTAAACCATTCTTAAAATTACTGAAATCACATTTCCAGAAATTATCATCCATAGATGGCATGTATCCAATTTTTTGCGTGACCCTGTATATCATTTTATCTATATTCTACAAACATTTATTAATAAACTAAATGTAGTTCAGAGTAAAAATGCATAACTCATTTAAAAACTAAGTTTAAGCAGTTTGCACTCATACCCAGTAACCCTTCCGAATTCTTCTGTGTAGCCCTGTATATAAATTATAGCATTTATACACACCATATAGAGTATTCATAAATATAGTGAAACATAAAAGCGCATATCATAATTGAAAATGCATTTCCAGCAATCACCGCTAATGTACAGTACTTCTGATACAATATAGTATCTGAAATCTTTTGTGAGTCCCTGTAAATGCTATGCACTTCGTATTATACATGAAATAACTTGTAGTAAACCTCAGCGACGTATATCAATTTCACTATATATGAAGTTGTTTAAGATAATTTAAATACGCCGCAAACAATCCCCCCCCCCCCCTTATATCATTATGTAACGGAATTCTTTTGTGTGGCCCTGTAAATGAATAATAACTATACTTTGCACCGCATATTCTACAGAATGCATATTTTAGTGCACTTCATAAATGCACTTATAAATTTTTTATGTTTGGATGCGTGTATCATCATTAAAAATCATTTGAAACAATTTTTTCCCATTGGCCGTAATGTAACGGAATACTTTTGACTGTTCCTGTAGATGAACTAAACATGCTACAAACTTCATTTGAAATAATTTTAATAACAACCAAAAATTTCAGTGCAATCCGAGTATATTTACGAGAGTTAGAGCGCGTACAGACGGCCAAACGGAAGACGTCCAGACAAACCGAAGTCATAAACACTTTTCAATTTTGTTGGAAAGTGTTAAAAACTGATTTTTTTCTTTAGAACCAGAAATTCTGCATTGTTACATTGTTAGGTTTTATACTTATTCCATCGATAATTCTGTTTACTGAAACTGGAAATTTGTTGCGAGAAAATAAATGGCACCCAAAAACTTTTCACACTATCATTTCCAAACAATCATCTTCGCGACATATTTCTACAACATTTTCAATAAAAATATACAACGCAGTATAATGTTTGGAAATATGAGTGTTAAAATTTTTGGTACCATTTCTTCCGCGACAACCGTTCAACCTTACTGTTAATATTAACTTTACTAAAATCATTTCCTATACTACTTTTGTTTCCTTACTATTTTAATTACTCTTTTTTAAAATTATTATATAAGTGTGTTGCGGCCTGCGTAACGTCACACGCATAAGTCTGTGGCCCGCGAAGAAAAAAGGCTGAGTATAGCATTTCTAGAGTTTTAAAATGCATCCAAAATATATTTTAATGCATTTCGTACAAAGGACCACATTTCTGAAAAGCAAGAGAAAAGTCACTTTAAACCTTTAATGTACGATTTTTTACTTTGTTCGTGAAACGTTATATTTGAGTCTATATTTTTTAATTATCCACTAGAACAATAGTGAAAAAAAGTATTAATATTTTTGTTGGACATAATGTCATAATATTACTTCTGAGTTACATAACAAAAATTGCTCAAAAAATGACAATTTTGAATTGTATACGACTTAATTTAATGTGTTTACGCTGCACAATAGCAACTATTCAACGATATAACATTTTGTATAATGCTGTTAATCGTTTGCAGAATTAATAATTACTACCTTATAAAGATCGAGAAAAAACGCCAGTCGAGCACATTGCAAGCAGTACAAACAAAAGTTTTTATAATCTCCCCGTGATAACATGCCAGAACAAAAACCGATTTCACAACCTTAAATGTATGTTGTCACACGTAAGTAACACATAATAGCTCACCAAAAGCGTCACATAAAGCGTCAAATGGCAAAAAAAGATCATTAACTCCTGAGTTACGCTATGCATTTAAGTGATAAAGTAAAATAAAATGTCATAGCATGTGAAAAGATAGAGCAAAAAAAAAAGGGCTATTTTACTTAACATTTATATTACACACCATAAAGAACGTCAATAACAAACATCGAGAAAACTAAGTTGAAGGTTTAGCAATCTGAACAAATTGACATATTAAATAAAAGAAAAACTGAGATAAAAAATTGTAACACTAAACCATTAACAGGGGAATGGATGCCCCATTTTTACATGTTTATAATTATTCGATCTGTACGTGACATCGCCATAATATACCAGGATGTATAAATGCATTTTGAGCAATCAATTGGAAATTTGATATCTTCATAATTTTGCCTTAACCTTCTCAGCGCCATGAACTGATATATCCGTTTACTAAGCTGCAGGTTTCACTGCAATAAAACCATTACTTAAATTAATATAATTCTACTGAAAAGTTACCTTTTTTAAATTATTTAATAAAAGTACAGACAGAACAGCATTAAAATTTTGCTCTTTAGCTGGGCAGTCAAGAGATTATGGAGTGATTGCTTTTTTCTGTTGAAAAAATCGATTTTTTTTTAAAATTATTATTATTCCTTATAGTTTGTAGATTATCCCTGTAAAACTATTTGTCTAAATTTGAAGTCGTTTCGTAGTTATTTATCGTTTTAGTGCATTTTTTTAAAACTGGGCGGAATCAGAACACAAAAACTATTAAACCGATCTTGCTTTTTTTTAAAATTTAAGGTAACATAATTTATTGGAGCTTCGACCACTTGCAGTCCTTTTTTAAAAACAAACATTTTTAGAAGCACGCTAAAGTGCGAAAAAAGGAAACAGAGACTTTTTTTTCAAATAGCTGTCATTTTTTTTTTTTTACAACTTTTTGAGCGCGAAGGGCTTGAAGCTCCAGACAGTATTATCTACTTTCATAATCTTTAAGGAAAGTTGATCGCAAACGACGCTGGCGATTTATCGGATCCCGTCCGATTAAAAGTGCACGCGGCGCACGCTAGAACATCCACCCACGTAACTCGAGCCACATCATCGATTTTTTTTATTAAAAAGCTTTTAAAATGCTTTTCAAATAATAATAAATAAAATGAAAAAAAAAAAAGTTAAACTCTTTATTTTTATTCCAGAAAATAAATGCTCAAAAACATCCTTTTTTAGCCTTCTACAGGAAAATCCCCCCCTTAAGTGAAGGATAGCAATGAATTAGTGTGGTTACTGACTACAATTCTTACTTCTTTAAAAAGCAAGATTGTTTTACTTTTCTGTTTCAAAAGAAATTTAACATAATATGCATTGTTGCAAGATTGTTGCAATTAGACATTGTTGAAAGATACGAGACGGGTTTAGCTGACCCCAGGCCCGAAACGGGTTCTTGTTCAATTTTTAAACCAGACTTCTAGCTTGAACTCAAAGGCATATTTTCATTTATTAACAAATTAAAAACAGGAAAAAAAAAAACTTTTCTAGTTGCTATTTGGGAAACAAGAATGTAGTAACTTTCTTAAAGAATTTTACCAATACTCTAAAAATCAGTTTAAAAAGGAATTGTTATTGATGGGATATATAAGGAGAAATATTACATCGCATTCTGAATCTTTGGCACAGCCAGTATTAATAACACAAAGAAGCCGTGGATTATCCCTTGACAGGTAAGTAAGTATTGCTAGTAGGATAACATAAAATTCCTGTTCAAATTGATGTTTATCCTAATAAAATCACATCACAGTGCAAATTAAACACAAGATAAACTACAATCGTGGTATAACACAATCTATAGGAAATTGCGAATGTAAAATTAATGAGTCTACGGAGAGGTTCACGCAGAGACCCCGGCGGAAATGTATCTTTTTCTTAAAAAAAAAAAAAAAAAAATACAAGTATAAGCAATTTCTCAGAAAATCATTGCATAAAACCGTGTTTAATTTGACTTTTCTAATTTACGGAAGCATCGAGAAATCTTATATACTTACAAATATATATATTACATATAACTAAAAAATTAAATTGCGGATTGTAGGATGTTAAATATTATGCAAAGTGAGATTAAACAAGTTGGAATTTGCACGTGAAACGTCGCAAATGTACGTACTATAACTAGTTTTATAAATATTTTTTGCACCGTATTTTGTACTGAATGTATATTTTAGTGCACTTTATAAGTGCATGTCCATTTCATCCTGTTTGAAAGGCTGTAACATCATTAAAATGCACTTGAAATAATATTTTCCCATTGGCCGTAATGGAACGGAAAACTTTTGACTGTCCATGTAATTAAACTATGCATACGATTTTCATAAAATTTTAAATGACTCGATAAAGTTTTGCAACAATTATTTATTTAAAATTTCAGACCACTCGAAAGGCTGTAACATCATTAAAATGCACTTGAAATAATTTTTTCCCATTGGCCGTAATGTAACGAAAAAGTTTTGACTATCCCTGTAATTAAGCTATGTATCCGACTTTCATAAAATTTGAAATGACTAGACAAAATTTTGCAAGAATTATATTTTTTAAATTTCATACCATTCGGTTGGGTAGTTTTTGCTCTGTTATATGCGGACGGACAGACAGATGGACTAAACGACGACTATAGGTTCTGCGTATTTATATAATTACGAGCGCACCTAAAAACAATGACTTGCAGAGCTGGCGATGATGCCCCTGATCTCCAGATTTACTAGCAACTGGAGTGCAATCCTGATTTCATACTCAAAATTTGTTTGCCTTGACGTGTAGTATAATTATACTCAGTTTAATGCCATAATAAGTGAAATTCTATATTAATAAGTGATGGTTTAAATATTTTTGTTGTTTTTCAAAAGGAATTTTTTATTTTATGTAAAATATTATCATAATCAATTTCAGAATAAATATACTCTTTTAACATGTTTTTTTCTAATCTTTTAGGTAAACGGAATATGTCTGTGAAAGATGTCAATATTCGCACAACCAATGACCACATATTAAATGCACCACCTAGAAAAAAATATATTTTTTGTTTAGTTGAAATATATTTAAAAAAGAGAATAGCAAACCTGATAAGCTGTGATACTCTTGAAAACATTCAAGTTTATATTAACATATTTATGCAAAGTACCAAATTTCTCCAATCACTTATGTGTTTGCTGGTATGAATAAATTTTTTCTTTAACTATCTGAATGTGGATTTAATTTATACTTCAGATTGTTTTTATAAAACAATAGTACGTATATAAACGAAATTTTTATGCTGTATCCTATTTTTTTACCATTTAAAAAGTAATTGTTTTACTTTCGACTAGCCATTTATTGCCGAAACGTTAACCGAAGACTTGCTGTAGAGGTAAAAAGGTTTTTAGTGTCTATCATTATTATATGTGTGTATTATGAGTGAGTATGTCGCACGATAATTATCGTAAAAATATCCAATTAGCTTAATATTTCATAGTTATGTTGGTCAAGTACTAGGAATCAGCTATATAGTTTTTCATTTAATTTGTCTCATTCACTCGAAAAATACAGAACATTTTCTCTCTTCATAAAGATGTGCATTCAAACGATTTTAATATTTTACTATTCACTCAGATGAAAAAAGGCACATTTGAATAGATTTAAATTTTACGTTATAGATTTTAAATTTTCGCTACGGAAATTCATAATTCCTAGTTGTCTATATAATTTTTGGTGGAATTTTATGGACATGTTCGAAAAATATAAAACCTTTTTTTAAATCGCTTTTACAATTTTGAAATGGTAATAAAGAAACACGTATTTCTATTTTACCACCTATTTTGAAAAAGTTCCTTAACAATTGCATTTCGTAGCAAATCAGTAAAAGAAAATTAAATAAAATCTGGTTATTTTGAGAGTTAAACTGAAGCTACAATATTTTTATTAATAAATAGCTTATTAACCCACGATGTGCTATTTCTTTCAGGCAACAATTAAAGTGTTGTCCTTAAAAAATACCATTTCGTACATAAGCCAACCGTAAAACGAAGCAGATGTGTCCTTGTACGGTTAAATACGGATGATCTCTACTGCAATTTTTTTAAACTTCTAAGCATCGCACATTTTCAATTTTTACACTTTCGTATAGGAAAAAAGTACTTTTAAACACAATTTGTTTGAAAACTGCATTTTTCGATTTGCAAACATCGATTTATTTTTGGGACATTAATTTTTTTGTAGTTTTTACTGCCATTTGTATAATAATGGCAACAGAAGTACTCCATTTCTGTTGAAAGTAAATAGATGGAAAATAGTAGATTACTGTATCTTTTTGTTGTCGTTTTCTCATAAAAACCGAAAAAAAAATTGTAATTAAAATAAGTGCTATTTTGAAAAAAAATAAACGAATGATTTCTGATAAAGCATGGAGCTATTATAAAACATATTTAATTTTAAGTATCCATATTAATGTTACAAACAAATGAAGGCATGTGAATCATTAGATAGCCGATTATTTTTGTCGAGCTTACGACATCGTTTCTTGCTGGTTTGGGGGTATTATTGCGCGATGACGCCATTTTATATAAATTAAAAGCATGTATTTTAAGTTTTAAAACTGAAATATGTTTTGTACTATATATATATATATATATATATTTAAAACAACAAACAAAATATCAAAATCCATCACTCACCATAGCTGCATTGAAACTCACATCAAAAATATTATAATAACCAACATAAACTTAACTCTTAAAATCAAACTGAATAACCAAACTAAAGAAAATCATATATATATATATATATATATATATATATATATATATATATATATATATATATATATATATATACATATGTTTCATTGGGGGCGACACTAAATTCTGAAAAAGCAGAATTCCTGTTTTCTAGTTTTCTTGTCATTTTGTCATGCCTTTTTTATTGAGGCTGATCAGGTTTTATTTAGAAGCGAACTCTTTTTTAAATACTGTTGAATTATCATCATTTTTTTTTAAAAATTCTAAACAAAAATTGTGAGACCAAACAAAAATTGGGACTTCATTTCTGTATCGTAACAGCAGATTATATTTGATTTAATATCTGTGTTATATGATTTTATCCAACTTCTGCAAAAAAAATCAAGATGTTTTCTGATTAAAAAATAAGTAAGTATTACTTATAAGATAAGATAAAATCTCCTGTTTTAAAAGATGCTTATATTAATGAAATTACAGCGTAAAACGCGACTGTAATATACTAAATATACTAAAATCCTAAAATGATACAATATTTGAAAATTGAGAAAGTAAAATTAAAGAGACAACGGGGTCTTTAGGGGACAAAGCTCCGCCCCCACCTTCATTATGAAAGTGAATTTTTATCGTAAAAATTTACGAAAACATAGTTGGGTAAAATGGTGCTTAACGTGACGGTCCTTAAAAATTGCTTTTTCTTAGTCTTCTAGAAATGTTATATGCTTATAAAAATATTTATTTAAAAAAAATAATAAATTGTGCATGGAGTTTAGATAATATGTAACGTGCGATTTAAATAAAATGCGATTTGAACACCTACGTTAGGATATGCAGCTGTATCAACTAGTCATATATTTATGCCGTGATAAATATGCACTTTTCTCCATCTTTAAATAGTTATAAAAAACATGAATAAATTTTTTAATCATTACACTAAATAATAATGTGATAATTAATATTAATTAATACAGATTATCGATAATGCAAATAATATTCCTATTATGTGCAAAAATTGTCTAATAATCTTCACTTAAACGAGTTAAAATATATCATATTATTGAAATATATTTAACGTAATGATTGGCACAATGTATGATTATAATTAACATTATAATGAATTATGTATATAGTGGAAAAAAGTACTACATCTCCTGTCAACATTTAACAGATGCCGAAATAAATGAGAAGCATTGCATTAGGATTTATTTCACCATACATCGAAACAATTTCTTTACTCTTTAGAAGCGCAGTAAAACTTGCTAACTCAGAATCGCAAGAAAACTAAAAACTAGAAAACAGGAATTCTGCTTTTCAGAATTTAGTGTTGCCCCCGATGAAAAGAAATATGGAACAGATGATGTATATTCCCGCGCTGCCATTTTAGATTTCTTCTATTCGTGGTATGGTAACCCTTTTTCAGCCAAGTAGTAAATGCGCGAAGCAGCGATTTATGCGCATGTTAGGCTTAACGAAAATAAAATGCAAATAATAAAATATAAACCTTGGGGCTGCCTTATCGATAAAGATCGAAGAAATTCAAGATAGCGGCCGCGGGAATATACAGCATCTAAGCCAAAAATATATGTTGTATAAATAGTACAAAACATATTTCAATCTTAAGACTTAAAGCACACACTTTTATTTTATGTAAAATGACGTCATTCGCCTCCGCTTAAGAATTCCACATTTACGATCCACTCATAGGATGTTACTATCGGAAAATAATACACAAATGCAGCAAAAAGATGCCTTCATTAAAGAAACTCGAGAGAAAAAAAACAGCTATCAAACCATTCATAGGCCTTCATTTGTTTGTAACATTAACTTAAAATTAAATGTAGTTTATAATAGATCCATGTTTTAACAGAAATTATTCGTTTATATTTTTTCAAAATAGCACGTATTTTAATTACATTTTCTTTCTGTTGTTATGAGAAAATGGCAACAAAAAGATATAATTGCTATTTTTTTAACTATTTTCCATTTACTTTCTACAGAAATGGAGTACTTGAGTTGCAAAATTAAACAAATGCTGCTAAAAACTACAAAAAAATTAATATTTCAAAAATAAATGGAGATACAGTTTTCAAACAAATTGCATTTAAAAGTACTTTTTTTTCCAATACGACGGTGTAAAACTTGAAAATGTGCGATTGTTAGAAATTTAAAAAAATTGCTATAGAGTGTTTAATCGTACTGCTTTTTTTTTACGGCTGGCTTCTGTAAGGTAACGTTCTTTTTTGGAGACGGCACAAAAAGGAATAGAGGGAAAGAAATAGCATACCGTACCGGGGGGCTAAAAAGAAAAAAAAAAGATATATATATATATATATATTAAATTGTTTTGCTTCTTAGAAGGTACATAGTCCATTATAATTATAGTAAATTCTGTCTAAGGCGGAATCGATCGGAACCAAGAATAACCGTCGTAGACAGTACTCCGTCTTAAATAAATTTTATTTTTTGTCGTACATCTGTATGGATTCGCCGGTATGCGAAAATATTTCCGATTTAGACGATTTTCCGTCTTGTACAGTGTCCGTCATTGACAGACTTTACTGTATATTGTATTCTTACCGTCAAAACTTATAGTTGTTTTTCTGTATAAGTCGCTATACAGGTTCCGTTTTCACAGGCTTTACTGTATTTAAGCAATTATGCTATTTCATCCAATGGAATTGTAAACGGCAAATAGTGAAGTTGGTGCGTGTTCTTCTGTTCACTTGAATGTTATTGCTATGGAGAGAATTCAGGGAATGAATCTTAAAAAGAGTAATACTTATATTTTATTGCACAAAAAATTTAGCAATAAGCATATTGAGAGTTGGATTTGATCAGAAATTAGTCGTACGATTATTAAACCAATAAAACAAATGGCCTGACAAATACAGGAAGATGGTATCGGTATCATCAAAATCTTTCTCTTAAAAAAAAAAAAACTTCTACATCTTTAAACTCACGTGAAAAAGGTGTACTGAATAAATGCTTGAATAATTTCTAGAATAATAAGTGAACTTTAAAGTATAGCTTATTCTGTACGGTGGCTTACGAAAAAGTCACTGTTGCCAATAGGTAAATAAATAAATAAAATAAGCTTGGCTTAAGTGGGCAAAATGAAACAAAAAGTAGACAAAAAAAGATTTGATTGGTCAGATCATATGAGATTTAGCGCCAGGAGCGCCGAAACTTGGGACGATAATGCCATATTGTAAATGTACCTTAAAGCATTTACAGGGTCAAATGGTTACTTTTGTCTCAAAGAAATATCAATTTAATCTGCCGATTCTCTAATTAACACTTAAAAATATTTAATTAATTATTAATTCTGTTTTCATTGAATATTACCGCATATTTGTTTCTTGGACTGCATATAAAAATAAATAAAGGAAAAATAAATAACATTTAGATAAAACATTTAACAATTACATCAGTTTGTATTTATGTAGAAAATGTATAATTTTATTTAGTCAAATTATTGATTTACAATATTATGGGAGCATATTGCTACCTATCATTGTTTAGAATAAGACCAATACAAAGTCCAGCAACCAAAACTCTCCTTGAAATTTATGGGAAAGTCTTTATAAGTTTTAATACTGAGAAAAAAGGGAGTTCCGACTTTAATAAAATTATTTATAGACGTAACGTAATGTCATGGAATGGACTTTATGTTACAATATTTTGTTGTATCTAACCGACACAAAAGTACAGTTAGGAAGCTCGATTGAAAGGCTTTGACATATTGATTCATGGAATTTCTTTTTAAAATTTTTCTAATAAGTATTTGCTGCTATATTTTTCTGGTACAAAGTTTCAATAATTTTTATCAGAAAAAAGGATACAGTAATGCCTTTTCAGCTACTCGCCCTGAGCAGAAATATGTCAGGCAAAAATACCGGACCATCTAGGTGAAATTCTTGCTGTAGAATAATTAATTTATTTAGTTGTAAGTGTTTGAGATATTAAAAACTCTTGAGACGATGAAATGCCGTTTTTAACCTTTTCTGATCATGATTAATTATAATCGGTGAGATTGGAACTTTTTAATTAAACCAAATTTTTTTACATATGAAAATTATTATATAGAATTTCAAATTTTGTCAGAAATACCTGAAATCACAGCTTAACCTACAATTTGCTATCTCTCTTATTTGGACCATGTAATTGTAAAAAGAAAGCTATGTTGAATAAAATGAAGTTCTATGCCTTATTTTTTTCTATAATTTCTTTTACAATTGTTTCTTATTCATCATAATCTTACTCTAAAGAAGAAAAACGCATTCTAATCAGTTACTTTACGACTAAACATCTGTACACAGTTTATTAATTCATTGAAGTTCAAACACTCTGTTCAAAACTGTTTTGTATTGTGTTTACACCTTAACATCCCTTTAACATGTATAAACTGAAAAATCTGAAAGTACTGATGTAAACAAACAAAAATGGCGTCAAAAGAAAAGTTGTGCGCAGTCTTATTATAAAGTTCTATGAAAAGAATAACTGATATTAGAAAATCATATGTCGTTGTGCATTTCATTGCTGAATTTGTATAAAAAAGAACTCTTTGTACTAATTAAACATAGAACAATGAAACGAAAATCAGGTAGTTGTTGGACGGAAGTATTATGATTATAAGAATAAATTGAAGTTAAAGAATCTTTTTTAAGAATAAGGCTAAAATAAGTCAGGATGAAATTTCAAGAAAATTTAATTGTACACAGAAATTATATCGAGAATTGCTTACAACAAAATTTGTTAATTAACATTAAGTACTATACAGGGTGCATCAGGACTGATCGTTCAAATTTGGTGAGGAGGTAGAAAAAAGCAAAATAAGAAAATCTCATTGGACAGTATGGGCGCAAACGAACGTATGGCGCTGTAGAGGACGCTGTGCATCCACAGCTTCTGATCACGCGCAAACATGTCTGACAAATACAGAAGGTCGTCATTCGACAAGGCTACTTTTCAGAAGTAACATGAACCGTTATACATTTTACCCATTCGCAACGAGAGCTCTTTGCTTAATTTTTAATCTTTAACCACCGGTTTTTCAAAACAGAAAATTTCTATAATTGAATCGAGGATTAATGTAGAATTCTGAGCATCTTAAGTGGCACGTATACCGGTCGCTCGTCTCCAAGGGGATAATGAATATGCAGATATGCATCTAACTTACGGTGCGGTAGGGGAAAGCGGTCGGAGAGTTGCGCAAATGCATGTAGAACACTAACTACACCGGTGCAAACCACAGCATCAAATGTTGGACGTGTTCATCAACAAGTGTGCGAAACTGAATTGGTTACCAGTACCTGTCATGATAGAGGAGGCAACCAATCGGCCATGATAGAGGGGGCAACCAATCGGCCATGATAGAGGAGGCAACCAATCGACAAAGACATTTCCAGCCGAGAAAGCTTTCACCAATCAAGAACATTTGGAGCTCAATGGTACTCGTGATGGGCCAATATTTTGGCCACTACGGTAACCGGATTTATCTCCAACTGATTTCTTTGTCTGGAAAATATGGTGTATGAGACCCCTGTTAACATTGAAAAGGAACTTGTAGCACGCATATTAGTTGCTGCCTGCAACATCTGAGAAATGCAGGCTGTCCATGCAACGCCGTTATCTGGCATGTATTGCAGCAATGGTCATAATTTCGAACACCTAATGCAAAAGTGTACAAACGATGCAGAAATAAAAATGTTTTGACATACTTATTACGTTTCCTTCTCATTACCTACCGGATAAATTTTGCCTTACTACATGGCGTTTGCTCCCATACTTTCCTATGCGAAATCGTCTTTTTTTCTATTTTCTACCTCCTCACCAAATTTTAACGATCAATCCTGACACATCCTGTATAAAGGAGAAAGTCCATAGTATACAGAGGCGCAAATAAAATAGATAAATAGATTTTTCACTGGATAGCAAAAAAGGCTTAGACAAAAATCATTCATATATATTATGAAAGTTCTTTTACCCTTTCTAAATCCGAAATGCTTAGAACTACATATACAAAATACACCCTCTCTAATGTCAAAGATAAGCTTAAGAAGAAATATGATTTTTATTTAATTTACTCTCATAAAAGGATTTCAAGACCTTATTTCAAATTTAGTGGATTGGTAATTTATCAAAAAGTCTACAAAAATAAATTTCTTGATAAGTTTTTAGTTGATATTATAAAAAAAAAACATCATTTTGGCTAAAATGTTATTTTTTGACCTGGTAAACTTTAATCTCAAAATGGAAAAAAAAAATTCTCAAATATATTTTACTTAAAAAAGCAAAAAGAGCCTATGTAACTAATGAACTAAAGACGAAAATCCAATAAATAAACTCAAAATAGGCCAATCGAAGATTATTCTGGAACGTTGAGAGAAAAAGTTTTATAAAAATCAGTTTCTTGCTCAGTGTTTAGTTCATATAATAAAAAAAAAACATATCATATTGAGTAAAATTATGTTTTTTGGCTCATAAAGCTTAAACACATAATGCAAAAAAGAAAAAGAACTCTCAAGGATATTTTAAAAAATAGCCTCTGTAACTACTAAAGTTTTTGAAACGATTAAAAACTAATTAAAAGGGAAATCCAACAAAAGTACTCAAAGTTGACCAATCGAGGATTTTTCTGGAAGATTGAAAGAAAAACTCTACAAAAATTAAGGGAAAGTAACAAATGTTAAACAACTTTAAAAAGGTTACGCAAATATGCAAAATCATAGTAATAATAATAAAAATAATAATAATAAGGAAGATGTAAAACGTGACCAAAGATCACGAACGCCATCGGCTACAAAATTGTCAACTGTGTCCGAAAAAAAAAAGATTATTTCCAAATGTTGCAGTTAATATGTATCAAATCAGTTATTATTGAGAATAATAAACCACCTGAGTTTGATTTCAGTGTGTTACTGTGTATTTCCATTGCTATTTTATGTAGCTTTTTATTAGGTTGAGCAAAAAGTTCTGGGAAAATTTTAAACTAATAGTTACCAGAATTTGTATCGTATATAGGAGTACTAGTGGTATATCACTAGGAGTTCAGGAATTTCGGCTCCAAAATGCCTATTGAACAGTATGATTTGCTTGTGTTGATCCGGCATTATTGGAGAAAAGGTCTAACGATTCTGATAGCCGTCGATGAGATTAATGAGGGTGAAGGTGCTGGTACGGCGACAAACTTCGTACTTCCAGCAAATCCGATATCTGGTAGAACGATGGCAAAAGTCGTGGACTATGATGGTTTCTACTTTGAAGAATAGTCCTTGTTGCTTTTGTTGTTAATTTGCGCATAATAACGCAACTTTCACAAATTTCCAAGAAGTTTTTGTTCAACCTAGTATTTGAAACCTGTTAAATAAACGGTTACTTCTGCTCACTTCCTAAATTTCACCTATTGATGTTTACAAGACCATCGTCGCAAATTAGGTGAAATTTTATAAAAGTACTCAGTTTATTACAATGAGACTTGGTAAAGTTCTGAACATACTATGAATCATCAATAGATTTAAAGTGAGTGAATAGTTTGCAATATGTAACTTAAAGCTGAAATAGTCAAAATAGAACTAATGGTATCTCGCCGACATTTATTTTTACTTTTAACCCTTTGCGATCATATGTCTATTCTGAGCTATCAAAGCTTTTTACCGTTTCAGTCGTATGTCTGCTCACAGCCACCACAACAAAGAATCACACTGATATTATAAAGCATCAAGTGGACAAGCTTCGGAGATACGTAGAATTCGAAATAATATTTTACAAATTGTCTTTAAGTGTCATTAGGCATTTTCACCTCTTAAAATATTTTAAAAATAATACTCTACATTGTAAAAAAAAAAAATTACGACCAGTTTTCCTGCAGGAATCGGAAAAATAGTTGTCCTTATCGTACCGGAAAAATTTCCGACCCAGCTCGGAATAAAATCCGTAAAATCCCGTTCTATTGACTATTTCCTTATTTTTACGGATTTTATTCCGAGCTAGGTCGAAAAATTTTCCGGTACGATAGGGGCAACCATTTTTCCAATTCCTACAGGAAAACTGGTCGGAATTTTTTTACAGTGTAAAATGACAAAAAGAAAGCTACCGAAAAAAGTGTACCATGAAATTTAAAGTAGTTTGAAAAAGGTAAAAAATATGTAAAGTTACTAAAGTTTTTCTAGGAGACTGGGATTCCTAGAACTTTTTATGTAACGGTAACAAGAAAAATTCCTGTAATTGACGCTATTACAGGAATTTTTCTTGTTGCCGTTACATAAAAAGTTCTAGAAATCCTATTCTCCTAGAAAATCTTTAGTAACTTTACAGATTTTTTTTTTTACAGTGCACTGTAAAAAAAATTCTGTAAAGTTACTAAAGCTTTTCTGGGAAACTGGGATTCCTAGAACTTTTTATGTAACGGCAACAACAAAAAATCATGTAACAGACACACTTTTGCGCCTAAAATCAAAAAATCTGTAAGGTTACTAAGAATTTCTTTGGAAACTGGGATGCCTAGGACTTTTCATGTAACTACAGCCAGGGTTACAGATAAAATTTTAGTAAGACTACTGTAATTTTAGCAGATTCATTTGTGCAGTTACAGATTTCTGTAGCTTTACAAAAAATAGTTTTGCAGATTTGCAGCTTTTTTTGTATAGTTACAGAGGAAAGTTTAGTAAGCATGTCACTTCACATCTGTAGAACTACAGAATTTTTTTTACAGTGTGTAAGATATAAGATGCAAAGAGTAAAGATTGTTCTACTTTCTGGCTCCGACAAGAAAGACCCTGGAACTGGTCTTGGCTCGGTTCTGTTGCCAGGGTAACTGGTCAGTCGACTTTATATTAGAGAAGTCCGGCACTTTCTTTTCTCCCGTTCAATCGGTCATTCTGAGAATTATCGTAGCCTTTTATGCCCTTCCTCTCCTACAGACGAAGTTCTTTCCCTACAAGTTTTGGAACCTCCGAAAGCAGGAAATCTACTCAGGGTTTTTCTTGTCTGAGGCAGCCAGTATGTATTCAAATAAAAAAAAATTGAAGGCTGTATATTGAAGACTGCTTTGAAAGATACCACAAGATGAAGAACTATGAAATATAATTTTTGCATGTCTAAAAAAGAATGAATACCTTTTGTTTTTCATCCATAATCTTGCATATTATGTATTACTGTTCCTTCAACGAAAATTAATTCCGACCAGCATGCCACCTATGTGTAAACTAAATACGACGCAAAGGGTTAATAATATCCATTGAAAAAAGTCAACAACTGACAAATATTGCAAATGGAAGTTTTATTTGTAGTCTTTCCTCTTTTTTAGTACCTGAAAATTTACTATTGGTATAAAACTGTGCTTTAAAATTACTTGGCTTCATTTTTTACACTTTGCCGACCGGTGACGAATGTACTCGTCAATAATTTTGGCGCGGTTTTTTTTTTTATTCAAAACAACCACAACACTGTAAAAAAAAATCTGTAGTTCTACAGATGTAAAGTTACATGCTTACTAAACTTTCATCTGCAACTGTGCAAAAAATTCTGCAAATCTTCAAAATTAGTTTTTGTAAAGCTGCAGAAATCTGTAACTGTACAAATGAATCTGCTGAAATTACAGTAATCTTACTAAAATTTTATCTGTAACCTGGGTTGCAGTTACTTGAAAAGTTCTAGGCATCCCAGTTTCCTAAAAAAGTATTTGTAACCTTACAGATTTTTCTATTTTCGTCGCAAAAGTGCATCCGTCACAGGAATTTTTGTGGTTGCCGTTACATAGAAAGTTCTAGGAATCCCAGTTTCCTAGAAAAACTTTAGTAACTTTACAGATTTTTTTTACAGTGTAGGATTTTTTAAATAATCGTATTTTATTTGTTTAATCAAGGAATGTCTGTAAATATTTTGAATTAAGAAAAAAGCGCTAAATTGACAATACTGCTGGACAACAATGTGTTAATAAAGACATTATTATTTTCATAAGGTGTATTATTTATTTTTACTTTCGAGTAAGCATAATTGCAACTAAAAAAAAATGAATAAACATAGAAATATAACTGTTGTTCACAATGTAAAAAAAATAAAATAATGTATTGCTTAGGAATAGAAAAATTATTAAAACAAGAAATAGGATTAAAAAATTCAATAATATAAAAATAAGAATTATTTTAGTAAAACTACATACAAAAATGCAAATATCTCCAAATTTTTTATAATATAATTTTAAATCTTTAAATCAATTTCGAATGTTAGATTATTTTTTCTTTCTTTTTAGTATTTTGAAATTTATTGATGCTTTTATTGAATGTTATAGAATTTATTTTTTTTGCGTAATATTTCTTTTTCAGAATCACCTTTACTTCAAGAAGTTAGATCATTAATCATATCTTTTCTGACACTTGTTAACGTATTGATATCCAAAGTAAAGCAACATCAATTCACGTGGAAATTGTAATTCAGAAAGAAGTGATTTTTTTTTTTTATTTTTTTTTTTTTTGAGATGATAAAAGTAAATGTTTCTATTAAAAGAAATGTATGGAAAGGATAAAATTTATTCACATTTTTATGGTTGTAATAGTTATGACTAATTTTCAAAAACACACAGTGAATTAGTATGTTGAATTTCTTTTTTTACACATTTTCAAGTTTATTGAGACATGAAATACTATTCAAGTATATAAGTTATAAGTTCACAAATACATAGACTTTCCAACATACATGAACAGTATGTTTATGAATTTGGTTTGTCTGGCCACCTGTTCGTGCTCTAACAAGCGTAAATATAGTCGGATTAACATATAATAGATATATGTTATTGATATTTACCATGGCATGTTCGGTGTTGAAAATTAAGTGTGAACCAGTTATAGTTCGTTTACAGGGGCATTCAAAATAATTCCATTACATTACGGACTATGGAGAAAGACCGTTTTATTTTACTGATGTTATACTATTTCAAACATACTGGAATTGACATGCAACACTGAAATGATTATTACAAGATGCCTACTATAGAATACATTGCAAAAGGGTATAGCATTTATGGATCATTTACAGGGACACACAAAATGATTCAGCTACAAAAGGGTAGACCGGAATTTGTTGTCCCATTATTTTTTCAATTTTTTTTCTTTTTAATTTTGTTAATATTAGTAATTTTTTTAGTTTGTACATTCAGCGCATCTTAAAGCATAAAAACGTATGAGAAAATCTGAAAATATTAATTAATAGTTTCTGTATGAAGCTTAGATAGACATCAAGTCACTGGGCCAACCTGCCCCATCGAACGGTGTATGTTGGCCCTCTAAATCGATTTCATTTTCGGATTACTAGAGGAAATGAAAAGATAATTAAATATCAAATGTAATTTTAATTCGGTATATAAAAGATACAAAGAATAAGAAAAGATATTTTGTTCGATTTTAGCCCAAGGTTTCAAATCATTTGACGTTGGAACCGTGACTGCTGCTACAGATGACAGGGCACTACATGTAGGAATGTCTGTAGTTTTTTGCGGTATTTGGGTTGTAGGAATGGCTGGAGTTTCTGGTTGAACCGGAGTTTTCAATTAGACTAAAGTTTTCTTTTCGTTTCCTGTATCAGAATCTGGTGAATAGGGACAAAAGAAGGCATTAGAACAAATGGACCAACACGCCCCAGAATATATGGGCCAACTTTCCCCATATCGCTAGTTTGGGTTTTGATCGTCGGATGAAAATATTTTGCCAATATTAAAAAAAAAAAAAACATCAGGTAGAAAATAAGCTCTGAACAACTGTCTAGATTGGTATTTACCCTATAATTTAGAAAGAAATCAGAAACGATTATTTAAAACGGAAAAAAACCCTTCACTTACTGAAAATTTGAAGTAGCTTTCATTTGATTGCTTCTTGGCTGATGACGCTGTGACACACGCCGCTTAGATATTAACGAAATCGACCGGAAGTTTGATAAATACCGCGGAAGAGCCAACGTTCCTCTATGTCCAACATGCCCCGGTCTACCCTACTGTCAATGAGCAATAATTGCTGAAAGTACATTTTCAATTGTAGAATCCGTTTTTAAATTAAAAAAAAATTCATCAATGCTTTTCACGTGTGATTTTTATAGATCCTATACAGGGCTGCACAAAAGAATTCCGTTACATATCGGCCTGTAAGAAAAATTCGTTTGTATTGTTTTTACTTTCTTTTTATCTTTACAAAAAGAAGGTATTGGATTCGTGAAAATTTTCGAATTCCGGTTTTCGAAGGATTTGCAGGTTTTAGGGGTCAGAGATCCCTAGCAACATGTTTTTACAAAATGTCTGTCTGTGAGTCTGTCTGCCTGTCTGTCAGTGTCTGACACAAATTCTGTGGGCGTTCTATCTCAAGAACTAATGAACGGAATTTAATAAAACTTTAGATTTAGTTAGTTCGTGATATAAGTTGGTGTTGATTACTTTTTGGTGTAAATCGCCCAGTAGGTGGCGCTGTTATACTACATTATTAATGATTTCCACAATAGCTATATCTCAAGAACTAAAGCGCGGATTTCCAGAAAACTTCAGATTCTGTTAGTCCTTGATATAACTTTTTAGTGTAAATCGCCCAATAGCTGGCGATTCTATGCTGCATTATTCATCATTATCGCAATAGCTCTATCTCAAGAAGTAATGCACAAATTTGCATCAAACTTCAGATTCAGTTAGTCCCTGATATAAATTAGTAATGTTTAGTTTTTGGTGTAAATCGTACAATAGATGGCGCTACTATGATTCATTTTTCACAATTTCCGAAATAGGTGTATCTCAAGTACTAATGCATGAATTTTCACCAAAATTTAGATTCAGTTACTCCCTGATATAAGTTGATCCTGATATTTTTTTGGTATAAATCATCCAACAGGTGCCCTGCTACGCAGAACTTTTCACGAATTCCGAAATAGCTCTATCTCAAAAACTAATGCACGGATTTTCATAAAACTTCAAATTAGAAGTTGACATAAGTTTTTCCTTATTAGATTTTGATGTAAATCATCTAACCTGTGGCGCTGCTATGCTGCATTTTTCAGGAAGTATTAACATGCATGAGATAGAAGATAGTTTTGGGATTGCCACATTTGACTAGTTTAACGATGTTACACTATTTCAGCCATATTAAAATTGATGTATACCGCCGAAGTTCACTGCAAGATGCTTACGATAAAATATGGGGCGCATAACATTTTTTAAATTCTTTATTTAGATAACTCATTTAATTGTATGAAAAAATGAAATAATCTATGCCGAAAGAAGTCTTTTCGTTCTTGTGTTCCTATACATAAAATTTTCTTATTTTATTGAGAAAAAACTAGAATGGATGGATTCTACTTAAAGTTACGATTGCTAATTACTTTGCTTTTCAAGTCTTTTATGAAATTACTATTTTGTTCTTTTTTCCATAGTTATAAATTTGCTTTGTTATGTTGAAATTGAAACAGTATGAAATACAATGAATCCATATTATTGAAAAACAGAGAATCTTTAGTTTGTACGTTAAGAATTTTTTTACTTTTTTCGATCTTTACAAGAAGATAGTATTGGATTCGTGAAAAATTTCGATTTCAGGTTTTCGAAGGATTTATACGTTTCAGAAGGCCATGAACCCGATTTGACTGTTTTTAGAAAATGTCTGCCTGTGACAAAAAAAATTTTGGGCGCTCAATCTCAGGAACTAATTCACGGAATTTGATCACTTCACATAGAGTTAGTCCCTGATATATATTGGTGCTTATTAGTTTTTAATGTAAATCGCCCGACAGGCGGAGCTGCTATGGTGTATTTTGTACTATTTCCGCAATAGCTCTATCTGAGGAACTAATGCACGGATTTTCATGAAACTTCAGATTCTATTCGTTCTTGATACAAGTTGGAACTGATTAGGTTTTGGTGTAAATCGACCAAAATTTGGCTCAGATATGCTATATTTTTTAGGATTTACATGATTAAAACGATAGTCATATCTCAAGAACTAATCAGCGGAATTTAATCAATGTTCATATTCTGTTAGATATTCACATAAGTTGGAGCTGATTGAGTTTTCTTTTAAACCATATAAGAGATGGCATTTTTATATTGCAATTTGCACGATTTCGCGTGATTTCATGATTTTAGATATGTCGAATTGCAGGCATTATAACATTGCTTGTAAACATTTTAACATTGCTTGTAAAATGTGAGAATTGACATTTTCCCACGATTTATTTCCAATACAATAGCTTCAGGAGCATTGTGCATGGAAATTGGCAAGGAATTATTTCTTCACTGCGAAATTCATACTGCAGTATGCGGCACTACAAGAACTAAATAAAAACAATAATTAATAACTAGCAAGTATGACCTAGCTAAGCTCGGTCAAAATAGTCTTGTGTTTAATTCGATATTTCATTCTCAATGTATCATTCTTGCTGTTTAGATAAATTTAACATGATCCTGAAACATAGTGACCCAAAATGACCCACAAACCGAATTTTTTCGAACATGCGACCTAACCAATGCTCTTCTCGAACCCGAAAACGATAGAATAGAAAATCTCGTCCAAATCGTTAAAGTCGTTTTATAGGTAAAATTAGCTTGAACCACGGTAACCCAAAAGGGACCCACTAATCTAAATTTACAGAACATGTGACCTATCCCAATGATCTTCTCGTGCTGGGAAACGATGCAATCAAAAGTTTTTTCAAAATCGTTTGAGCCGTTTTTTAAATACAATTAGCTTGACCCACAGTAAACCAAAAATGACCCACTAATAGAATTTTCTGTAACATGTGACTTAGCCCATTGGTCTTCTCGTAATCCAAAACAGTAGATCACAAAATTTAGTCAAAATCTTTAGAGCCGTTTTTTATGTAAAATTAGCTTGACCCGAAGTGACCCCAAAATGACCCACTAATCGAAATTTCTCGAACATGTGACCTAACCCAATAGTTTTCTCGTGCCCAAAAACGGTTGGATATAAAATTTAATCAAAATCGATTGAGCCGTTTTTTAGATATAATTAGCTTGACCCTGATCCATTATGACCCAAAATGACTCACTAATTGAATATTTCGAACACATGACCTAACTCGATGGTCTTCTCGTGCCCGAAAATGGAAAAACACAAAATTTAGTCGAAATCGTTCGAGCGGTTTTTAAGATAAAATTTACATACACACACAATTTTTTCTCATGCTATAGTATAAGATTAGAATAGCAGTTAGTAAATACAATGTTAATAAATTTTGTTTAAGAGTTTAGAATAATCTTTTAAATTTTGGACATACTTTACCAAAGAAAAAAATATTTGAAAAATAAAATTACAACAAAAAGGCTTTGAGTTCAATTTTTTCGAACTTTAACTTTGGTTAACACAACACTTTCTTTCACACATCTCTTCAATTATTTTTCGACATTTTTTTTTCTCACAAAGTAAATGCGAATAAATTAATGCCAAAATTGAATTGCGAAAATCGTTCACATTCGTTTCGAAAACCTAATACTTCGAATTACTGCACTATTTGTCAGAGATCATGGAAAAAAAAAATCAATTTTCAGATTCTGATTAAATATATTATTTTGCTCGTTTTTCTCTATTCCCTAAAGAGATCAAAACATAATCCAGAGCAAATTGATAATCATTATCCTTTGCGATGAAGTGCTGAGAAGTAAGTACATAGCACATATTTTTTTAAGAAAAAAGAAGGCGGCCTCGTAATGCAGTAGAAGATATTGTTCATAGGCATTTAATCTGCATATATTTTTCTTATTTAGATGGTTAGAATAAATAACTCAGTACAAGGAATACTAATATTACTTCGGTAGATCTTATGTGGAAACTGAAGGGTTATTCAATAGATCATTGAAAGCAGAAACTGATACGAAAATCGTTCACTGAAATGCGAAACCTAATGCTACACGATGCTGCAATATCTGTTAGAATTGATATTAAAAAAAAATCAGTTTTCTGAATAAATAGACAGGGTGTCTCAAAAATCTTTGACACATTTTAAAAATTCAATAAAAAATCAAGGAATTGTTGTCCAAAAATGTGGTTTGGACTAAAATGCTTCTCACGAAGAAAAGTTTTTTTTTAAACGAATAAAAAAATTAGTTCCTATCATGTCCCATAAATGGCGCTGCACCTCAAATTAATGAGAAAGACGCATAAAAAACGCAAGACATTCAGTTACACATAATTTTATTTTGTCAAAATCAGTTAACACTTTCCGGCACGGTGGGTTAAATTCTGTCCCACTTAACTTTAATCCCCAAATGCCACAACTACACCAGTATTTTAAAATGAATTTTTCCCTTTTAGATTGTACTAAAGTTTTATTTCTTTTCAAATAAGTTTGTTCACAAGTTTAGGTGTCATTGAATTATTTTAATATTTTAGCAACAGAAGTATTTTGACCCGGAAAGTTTTAAAGAGTAATAATTTGCGCAATCCATTAGCATAGTTCAAAGAGTGCACTTTTTGTAGCTCGAGTCACATTCATACGGAGCTCCAGTTCAATCCACATGTTCACTAGCATTGCTTGTGGAGTTGACTGGATCACATGCTTCATTTTCGCCTTCAGTACTTCAATTTCAGTCACAGCAAAAGCATACACTTTGCTTTTTTTTTTTCGCTGGGAATCGTCATTTATGTGTTACAGAGTCAAATTTAATCTGAAACATACGGACAAGTGGCGTCATCTAAGATCGGAATTTGTAGTTAATTATTTTCATTCGCTTAAAAAAAACTTTCCATCCTGAGAAACATTTTAGTCCAAACTGCACTCCTGTATGACGATTACTTGATTTTATATTGAATTCTAAAATGTATCAAGGAATTTTGAGACACCCTGAATTATGTTTCTCGTTTTTCTCTATTAGCCAAAGTAATCAAAGCACAGTCCAAAGTAACTTGATATTCATTTCCTATTGCGATGGAGTATCTAGTAGTATGAGCATTGCATCAACTCCGGAAGAGAGAAAAAAAGGCCTCGTAAAGCAAGAGAAAATATTGTCATAGGCATTTAATCTGCATATATGTTTCTTATTTAGATGCTAAGTAACTCAATAAAAGAAAAACTGATATTACTTCAGTAGATCTTATGCAGAAATTGAAGGGTTATGCAATAGAAAGCATTGAAAGCAAAAACTGATACGAAAATCGTTCACTGTGTACCGTCGTGAGTCAGGAATGCAGGATGGTTTAGCGACAAAAAGCACTTTATTGAAGCAGCACGGCACAGCTGCAAAAAATATTCAGAAGTTAAGATGAAGAGATGGGGTTTTACAACTTAGAGCTTAAGTAAGCCCTGTCCGCAGTATTTATCAGTACTGCGCGTGGGTTACAGCTTAGAGTACACTATACTCTGTCCGGAGAGGTTATCTCCGCAACCTGCCCTAACTCTGGACAAACCTACGCCGGGAGCGTAGAAAAAGAAAGCCTTCACTTTCGAAGTTTTCAGCCGAGAATCCCAGAAACGGCCTCAAGCCTTTAGGTATATGTAAGTCAGATTTCTTTGATATCCGGCGGTACTTTAGAATGCGTGAGGAGTGTTTCAAGTATTGTAAGAATTATTATACCCAAAATGTCTAAAGTTAAGATCTTGGCTTAATATATGATTTCCAGTCTGACAGTTGGAGAGAGTTGAAGTGGAATATATTGCAAGTTTAATTGGGTTGTTAAAGATTTTATGATACACAAAATGTATTGGTCTTGTAGCAAAAGAGGGATATTTAGGAGCCACATCTGCCTTTATTGACAGAGTGCTATTGAATAAAACCAGGACTTTACAGTCCTCCCCTCTTAGCAAGAATTTTTCTTAAACGAAAAATTCATATAACCAGGGTTTAGTCAACACACAAAAAGAACTTGAGTTAATCTGCATTTGTTGGCAAACAGCCTTAACCCAATTTAAGTTCAATTTAAAATTTAAATTTTGAAAAACCCTTAAATAGAGGACAACACAAGTACCCATAAGGAAAGTTCACAATATAGAATAAAACAGACACACATTCTAAACTTATATTTCAACATAAACAACTTGAACCTTCTTGTGGAAAGAATTTATGCAAATTCAGAACATTTCTAAACTTGTTATTTTAAACATCAAAACACAAACACATATTATAGTTGCATAACATTCTTAAACAATAAAAATAAAATAAAATAGTAGAAATTCAATAAACAAATCTTGCCACTCAAAAAATGTTCACACTGTTTCCGAATGCTCCCAAATGTTCCGAATGTTCCGAAATGTTCACAATGTTCCACATTTCCGACAGATAAAACTTCCTCCCGAAAAAATGGCAAACCATGCCGGGTTTCTCTTTTTGTTTTTCTTTTGAACGGGGGAGAATTTGGCCTATATTCGTTAGCCCCACTAACCGTTCCGAAGCTTTTAAGCCAACCCCGGGAGACGATAATTTTACCATAACACAATTAGATAAATCTCTCTTTTTAACTAACTCTGGTTGTTTTATTGTGTTTTGGGGTAATTTATCGCTCAGGATATTAACTGTAGGATAATCCAAAGTTTGTGTTGCTTTACCGAACAACTCTGGTTTAGACTTTGAATTATCTACCTCCACAATGTGATTTCTCGTATCACACTGATCTAAATCTTCCAATTCTTTTAAATCGGAATGGATCGCATTTCGTGTGACCTCCCTTTAATTATTTACCGCATAATCTATCAAATCGGGTCCATATTTTTGGCCGTCTTTAAAACCTTCTCCAGTTTTAAATTCACTTGACCCTGCGACATTAACCATACGTTTTTCCCGCACATTTGTATCTACCATGTACTTCTCTCGCACATCTTTAACAACCCTGTGCTTTTCCGGCACATTTTTCTTGGAATTTTTCCAACTCGTATGCATGCGATCGTCCTTTCTCAAATTAAATAATCGCTTACAGACGCGAGGCGTTACTAACGCTTGACAATTCAATCCCGGCACTATCGCTGCCGTTATATAAATCTTGGGACAATTTTCCTTTCTCCCGTTCCATAAGGAAACTGGTACTTTCACCAAATCTGCCCTCTGAATTTTTCCTATTGCGGGGACTAAATCTATCTGCTCTCCCGTTTTATATTCGTCCGGAATTAACCACTTCTGAAAATGGTTAATTCCATTCCGGAATCATTTATCCCATTAACTTTTTGTCCTAACATATTCAGATCAATGATTGGTAAGTGACTATTTTGCACGGGTTTTCCTTTCTTATCCCGAAAACATGTAGAAGTTAACCCTTCTACGCGCATATAGCTCACTCTACCTTTTGGTATCGTCTCAGCTTCTTCAACAGTATTTACCGATCCTGAATTTTTATTTTTACACAACTCTGGACAAAAACTCTTTAAATGTTTCTCCGAATTGCAAATGAAGCACCTACGGCTTACTTGTCTTTCGAATGCCTTATCGCGAGCAGTGGCTCCGCGTGTGTCTAACACACTTGTGAGAGGAGTATCATTTGAGTTCGCTTCTCTATGCAATTCTTGATGCGACGGACGCGGTTTTTCGAATTTTTTGTACTGATCCTTTCCCATCGACGCTCTGATACTCTCAAAATTGTCTAAGAGCTCGACTATTTCGGATTCAGTTTTAACTAACGGCCACTTATCCAAGAAGTGCTCTCTCATTTCTGGCTTAGCGCATTTTTTAATTTGGTCCGCAATTAAAAGATCGATAAGTTGTTCCATCGATTTTATTTCCAAACCTGCAAGCCATTCTTGCAAATAATTCCTTAACTCAAAACCGAAGTCCTTCCATGTGTTATTCGGACGTTTGACGTGGTGTAAAAATTTAATCTTAAATGATTCTGGATTTCATTTATATCGTTTTAAAAGAACTTTCTTAATATGGTCGTAATTTTCTGCTAAATCTTCTGATTCACGAGCTATAATTGTAACAACATCAATTGGCAATAAACTTATTAAAAGGGACACCCAATTTTCTTTATTAATTTTAGCCCTTTTAACCTGACGTTCAAAAAGGACTAAATACAAACTAATATCTGTTTGATTCGGATCAAACTCTGGGATTAGTTTTTTTAAGGCTAGGTTCCTTGTTTACGGGACGGTTGATATTAGCTGATTGTTTGGAAGCAGAGGCACTCGATTCAATTTTCAATTTTTCTAACTGAAATTGATTATCCAATTCTTTTTGCTTTAACTCCCTCTCTGCATTTTCTCTTTCACGCTCTAATTCCAAGCGTTTAATTTCTCTGTCTAAATTTCCCTTCCTAATTCCTGACGTTCCAAATTCTCTTTTCGAATTCTAATCTTCTCCTCTTTATGTAATTCTTCTAGATTCTCCTGGAGAATAGTATCTATCATAAAGTGTACTTACGAAATCTTCATCGTAATCTTCTAGGCTCGTAATTAAATTTTTAAACTGTAATGGGGGTTCATCGCCTTTTAAAGGTATTTCTAGTTCATGCGCCAGTTTAACAAACTCTTCCCTTTTCCCTTTCCCAAGGAAAGACATATTTCCTCACTAATTATTCTAAAAAAATATGAATAAAAAATATTACAGAATATTACAATAAAAATTAATTTAACACTTAGCAAAATTAAAATTCCTATCAATAAAATAATTTTACTAAAACATATATTCCAAGGAAATTCGACATATACAAAAAATCAGAAAAAATATCAGATATTTTATACACTATAATATATAAGGGAACTTTCCTTAAAAGGTTTCGCGTGTACCTGTAAATAAATTTAAGTTCGAAAATTTATAATTTTTTCCCAGTATATATTTAAATATAAAAATAATTCTTTTCACACTCAAGAACTTTTTGAAATGAACTGACTTACCCCACTAGAAGCCTTCAGACACGAACGAATGGTAATCCAAAATAGGCTGTAAACACTTCCGGAATCTGTATCACAAATACACAATATCGTGCACAATTCACAGAATCACACTGCCCTAGAGGCAAACACGACTTCTTTTCTCACAAAAATAGGTCAAAACACAACTCTTTTTTCACCACAGCAGACAAGGGTCAGGGTCGGAAAACACCCTCACTCTTCTTCACTCGCACACGAGCACACGATCTTGAATTTCCTTGCTTCTGTCAACACTAAGAGAAGGGAAATCTTCGTTCACCACAGAGGGGGTCCGAGAGATGAAATTCTGTCTTCGGGAAGATGAAACCTTCTTTTCTTTTTCG
Source organism: Maratus speciosus (assembly GCA_963932465.1). NCBI lineage: Eukaryota > Metazoa > Arthropoda > Arachnida > Araneae > Salticidae > Maratus > Maratus speciosus. The sequence goes on from OZ010792.1 coordinate 284,471,523, forward strand.
TCTGCAGAAAAAAAAGTGAACAGCAACTTCGGACTTTATTTCTAATAGAACCTAGGAGCTTCTTCTTCTCTTTTTCCGCCAAAGGAAAATTTCTTCTAGAATTCCTCCATTAACTTCTTCTGAATAAAAAAAATAAATCCCAATTCGATGACACCAGTTTACTTGCTGTACCGTCGTGAGTCAGGAATGCAGGATGGTTTAGCGACAAAAAGTATTTTATTAAAGCAGCACGGCACAGCTACAAAAAATATTCAGAAGTTAAGATGAAGAGATGGGGTTTTACAACTTAGAGCTTAAGTAAGCACTGTCCGCAGTATTTATCAGTACTGCGCGTGGGTTACAGCTTAGAGTACTCTGTACTCTATCTGGAGAGGTTATCTCCACAACCTGCCCTAACTCTGGACAGAGCTACGCCGGGAGCGTAGAAAAAGAAAGTCTTCACTTTCGAAGTTTTCAGCCGAGAGTCCTAGAAACGGCCTCAGGCCTTTAGGTACATGTAAGTCAGATTTCTTTGATATCCGGCGGCACTTGAGAATGCTTCAGGAGTGCTTCAAGTATTGTAAGAATTATTATACCCAAAATGTGTAAAGCTAAGATCTTGGCTTAATATATGATTTCCAGTCTGACAGTTGGAGAGAGTTGAAGTGGAATATATTGCAAGTTTAATTGGGTTGTTAAAGATTTTATGATACACAAAATGTATCGGTCTTGTAGCAAAAGCGGGATATTTAGGAGCCACATCTGCCTTTATTGACAGAGTGCTATTGAATAAAACCAGGACTTTACAACTGAAATGCGAAACCTAATATTAGATGATACTGCACTATATGCCAGAAATGATAAAGAAAATTTTCAGTATTTTGAATAAATGTATTATGTTTCTTGATTTTCTCTATTAGCCAAAGTAATCAAAACACAATCCAGAGTAAATGGATAATCATTATATTTTGCGGCAGAGTGTCTGGAAGTATGTGCAATGCAATGTACATATTCCGGATAGAAAAATAAAGAAGGGCTCGTAATGCGGGAGATGTTATTAGTCATAGGCATTTAATCTGCATATATGTTTCTTATTTAGATGCTAAATAACTCAATAAAAGAAAAACTGATATTAATTCGGCAGATCTTACGTGGAAATTGAAGGGTTATGCAATAGGAGACAGTGAAACAAAAGCTGATACGAAAATCGTTTACTAAAATGCGAAGCCGAATATTACATGATACTGCACTATCTGCCAGAAATGATAAAAAACAAACAAACAATTTCAGTATTCTGAATAAATGTATTAAGTTTCTTGTTTTTCTCTATTAGCTAAAGTAATCAAAACACAATCTAGAGTAAATGGATAATCATTATATTTTGCGGCAGAGTGTCTGGAAGTATGTGCAATGCAATGTACATATTTCGGATAGAAAAATAAAGAAGGGCTCGTAATGCGGGAGATGTTATTAGTCATAGGTATTTAATCTGCATATATGTTTCTTATTTAGATGCTAAATAACTCAATAAAAGAAAAACTGATATTAATTCGGCAGATCTTACGTGGAAATTGAAGGGTTATGCAATAGAAGACAGTGAAAGCAAAAGCTGATACGAAAATCGCTTACTAAAATGCGAAGCCGAATATTACATGATACTGCACTATCTGCCAGAAATGATAAAAAACAAACAAACAATTTCAGTTTTCTGAATAAATGTATTATGTTTCTTGTTTTTCTCTATTAGCTAAAGTAATCAAAACACAATCCAGAGTAAATGGATAATCATTATATTTTGCGGCAGAGTGTCTGGAAGTATGTGCAATGTAATGTACATATTTCGGATAGAAAAATAAAGAAGGGCTCGTAATGCGGGAGATGTTTTTAGTCATAGGCATTTAATCTGCATATATGTTTCTTATTTAGATGCTAAATAACTCAATAAAAGAAAAACTGATATTAATTCGGCAGATCTTACGTGGAAATTGAAGGGTTATGCAATAGAAGACAGTGAAAGCAAAAGCTGATACGAAAATCGCTTACTAAAATGCGAAGCCGAATATTACATGATACTGCACTATCTGCCAGAAATGATAAAAAACAAACAAACAATTTCAGTTTTCTGAATAAATGTATTATGTTTCTTGTTTTTCTCTATTAACCAAAGTAATGAAAACACAATCCAGAGTAAATGGATAACCATTATATTTTGCGGTAGAGTGTCTAGAAGTATGTGCAATGCAATGTACATATTCCGGATAGAAAAATAAAGGAGGACTGGTAATGCAGAAGTTATTTTTCATAGGCGTTTAACACTAAAACGACCGTGAGGGGTCATTTTGATCCCTACCATATGAATATATTTCGGAAACCAGAAATTTCTTTGTAAAATAAGTTTAAAAAACACTAAGAAGAAAAATGTTAAATAGATATATTAAACAGATTTAAATAAAAATTCCGGTGTAAAATATTTTTTTTAAATTTGAGTAAAATTTCAGGTCGTTTTAAGAGTTAATGTGCATATATTTTTCTTATTTAGATATTTATGCTAAACAACTCAATACAAGGAAAACTAATATTACTTCGGTAGATCTTATGGGGAAACTGAAGGGTTATGCAAAAGAAAATGATTGAAATAAAAAACTGATACGAAAATTGTTCATAGAAAAAGGAAACTTAATATTACATGATACTGCACTATCTGCCAGAAATGATTTAAAAAAAAAAAAAAAAAAAAAAAAAAAAAACAGTTTTCTGACTAAATGTATTATGTTTCTCGTTTTTCTCTATTAGCCAAAGTAATTAAAGCTCAATCCAGAGTAAATGGATAATTATTATATTTTGAGATGGACTGTCTAGAAGTATGAGTATCGCACCAACTTCGGAAGAGAAAAATATAGAAGCCCTCGTAATGCAGGAAAAGATATTCTTGACAGGCATGCATTCTGGATACGGGGTGTTTCTAAATGAATATCTTTTTTTAACGCTTGGTAGTATTTATTACATAAAACTTAAAATTAGAATTAATACATAAAAGGAAAGAGCAACTCAAACAGTTTTACCTACAATGGACGGTATGCTATATGCCTGCCCGTATGGAACAAAATTTTATTGGTTATTAATAGAAATTAAAAAAGAATGAATTTTATTTATATAATAATTATAAAATTTGTTTTTTCGCGTACCAGAGAAATTGTCTTACGTGCCAACTTTGGCACGCATGCCATAGCTTCACCAAGCCTGGTCTAGTTCCTTTAAACGCGTCTTAATCGGATTCGACTATAATTGGTTTTAACAGTTGTCATTTTTTAACCATTTGAAAAAATGATTATTGTTCTCGGTCAGGGTAGGAAATCAAAAGCATATCTGAAGCGTTTTATTAGTTGAATCCCGCATTTTATTCGTTTTCTGATTGGTCTATACACTAATCTGTATTTTCCCTTTACTTTCAACAGAGATGGATACTACTGTTGCCACTGTGACAAAAAAGTAATAAAAACTACAAAAAAAAGTTAATAACTCGGAAACAAATTGAGATACAGCTTTCAAATAAATTGCAATTAAAAATGCATCTTTCTCTCTATACGACGATATAAAAAGTAATATTGTGGAATGTTTAGAAGTTTATAAATGAAATTTCATTTAAAATTGGTCCAGGAATGTTAATGTTTAATCCATGGCGTACGTAATGTATGATCAACTCCGTGCGATTTTTTTTTTGTCTTAAATTTTAGTCTTTGAAGAAATCATTTTCCAAATGGTCGTTGTAATTTGTTAAATTGCTTTTTTCTTATTTTAAAATTTGTAGGCATAAATTTTGCGCCCATTCAAAAAAAAAAAAAAAAAAAAAAAACTACCCGCAAAAGATGTGTTAATAGACATTAAATCTGCATATATTTTTCTTATTTAGATGTTATAGTAGGGTTTGAAATGTCGTAAAATGTGGCTCCAGCTCGATTGACGTGCCAAGTTTGATAATTTTGTTGCATTCTGAAGATTTTGACATGTTGATTCCAAATACCTTAGGTGCCATTTTTTATACACATTTTTAGGGGTGATTTTCAAGATGGCGTCCAAGATGGCTGCCATTTACTGACTTCTTTAATATTTGAGGCATATTATTGACCAGTATGTCAAATTATATGTTTTCAGGGTCAAGAAATACAAATATATAATAAAATTAAGAGTAAATTGAGTTTTTCCAGTGTTTTAAGCGATAAGATGCAAATAAAGCACAAAAATATGAAAGACATTAAATGGATTAGCGTTTCATTAACCAGTCATACACAACCAAAGTATTTAAACGAAATAACATAAATTGTTGAAGATATTGAACAAAATTATTAAAAACAGCATTTATATGTATATGCAGTGCTTGGGATGTTATGTATCCTTTTCTGATTTACTGCTATCGCTGTGATGATATTCACAGTCCAGTGTTGCAGTGACTGCAACAATAGTTGCAGTCACTGCATTTTCAAAGGGCAGTATAAAGCAGAGAATTCTTTAAGCAAGAACATTTCCCAACTGTACATGTTCTCTTACTTTCACATTTCACAAATTCAATAACTCCTTTGGGCGCAGGTAACTCCAGGCATTTGACTGGAGAAATTACTCCCTCGCCATTTTTTCCCAACCATTGCCAATAAGTGAGAGTATTTTTGGTCGAGGATTTCTGCAGCCCTTTCCAATGGTGCAAATTAAGTTGGATATTAGAATATGTGTCTTCAGTGCTGCTCCAAGGGTTGATGGTAATTTCTCTTCCTCGATACTTTTAGTTATGAAAAGGTGGCATCTTAACTCTGAAATCCTTTAAAAATTACTATTTTTCAAATAAGCCAAGTTGGTGAAATTTTCAAACAACGACAGATTGAATAATGGATCAACATTAGGTTCCCCAAGTTCTTAAAAAGCTTTCATGATATCATCATCACACTGAAAATTGATATACACTTTTATCCACTTCTGTTTTGAAATGCCTGCAAATTTTCCTCCCCAGTCTCAACCACTATATGAATGTAAACCTAGTAAACCTTTGCTTTTATGAGCACCTATTGATCGACATCTTTCATTAATATTCATTTTTTGTGTTTGTTGCATCGACCATTAACAAAATTGATTTCACTGTTTACTAGATGACTTGAAACCAAGTCAATCAGCAATATGAAAATGTCAGTATCTTTCGAAAATACATCGATCTCATAATTATCATGATGGTGCACTATATCAAGTACATGAAGAGGTATAATGGTGTCTGCTTCTTCATGTGTATGATCACATATTTCTGAATCGAAAACATTCGCGTGGTTACTGTATGCCTTACTGCCAAAAACGACAACAATTTTCTTCTCACTAGCAGGTGAAACTTGTAGTAATTTATTCCCGAGATACTGAGTCAGCTGTGATTTTGTTTCAGTATGTGAAAGAAACATCTTTAATGAAACCAACGTTATATTGGTACTATTTGTAACAGTAAATCTAATAGGTTCTGTCGCCCCTAATCTTTTCTTACGAGTTTTCCCCTTCAATGAATGCTCAAGGTATTGGTCAAATATTATTCTCCCTTCAGTGTCACTTGTCATTTTCATAATGATCTCAGTTAAAGTATTTGCGAAGTCTTCACAAGTTTTCATGGCAGGTGTCTTTTTTACTGATTGTACGATTGCCATTCCATCCATAATACAAACTTTTTCTATCGGAGAAGTAATTGTCGATTATAATGATTCAAGCATGGGTGATCGATTATATTGCTCTATTTCAGCAATAAATGAACTTTTGTCAGATGGAATATGAAGATATCCATCAGAAGAAAATAATGATCTTCGTATTACAGAAAACTCGTTTTTTCTAAAGGTTTGTAGACATTTGAAGTCTTGATTCCATAACAACAAGAAAGCGAGTAAGAAGTTGCCTATCTTCTCGAATTGATCTATCTCTTACAAATTCTTCGAATTCCAATTGGCCTTTCTGGTCACGATTCAGAATATTCTCCTTCGCAGATTCCGGAACTTTCATAGAGGATGCAATATTCATTAGTGTGGTATTATCTTGGAAAGGGTTTCCTGCACAATGAACCTGAATACTATCATTGACGATGGCTGCATTGTGAAAAATTCTTAGATACATGGAAGTCTGAAGTTGATAGTGTTTCCTGGGCTGCTTAGAGACTTCATTTGGACAGTACTTTTCAAAGAAACTTGAAACAATGCGTAATACTTCTGGTGCACACAAGAAATACCTTTCGAGGGCGTTTCGAGGCAGTTAAACCAATAACTACACCAATGTCCTTCAGTTCTTTGTTTTTCTGTTCCAAATTCTGGTCTGAAAATAGTTTTGTAAACGGCACACTGGATTTGGATACTGAAAAATAACCAGATTCAAGAGCATTCCATACTTCTGGATATGTTGTTTTAAGGTCTTTCATCTGTATGGAAGGAGTCTGGCATACAGATATGGCATGCGTATACTGGAAGGAGTCTGGCATAATGAAATAAGTCATAAGCAAAATAATACTTCATTTGTTCCTCTAATGACGCGAGATGCAATACCCAATCTCATTGACGAATGGCACGGATGAAAACGTAGCAAAGTTCCAAATTGGTTCATATACTGTAGTAAGAACTTTGCCACATCACCACTTCATTGTGCAATATGTGGAAGACAATTTTTTTCAACTACTACTTTGATCTCTTCAAACAAAGTTGTAGCTTCAACTTCACAATTGTGGAATTTCTCAAGTAGCGAGTTGCATTTTTCTTAAAGGGAAATAATCTCTGTAGAATGTATTAGTGTTTCAAAGAGAAGGTCGTAGCATGCCAAAACGATAGTCATGTGAAACTCTATGCCTCTAGTATATTAGTAATATTGCAGTAAATTTATAAATAAATAATAAATAACGCAATTTATGCCTATTTTGATTGTAGATTTGCATTTTTTGACCCCCAAAACATATAATTTGATATACTGGTCAATAATATCCCACAAATACTAAAAAAGTCAGTAAATGGCAGCCATTTTGGACGCCATCTTGAAAATCACCTCAAAAATGCGTAAGAAAAAAATGGCACCTAAGATATTTGGAATCTACATGTCAAAATCTACAAAAAAAAAAAAAAAAAAAAAAAAAAAAAAAATCAAACTTGGCACAAAAATCGAGCTGGAAAACATTTCAGACCCTACTATTAACTAAAAACAAGAAAAACAGAAATTGCTCCGGCAGATCCTACGAGGAAACTGAAAGTTTGAGCAATAGAAGCTTAATGAAAGCGAAAAATTAATTAGGAAAATCGTCCATTGAAGTATGAAATTTCAAGATACTGCGATATGGCAGAAATTATTATTAGCCCCCGGAATGGTATTTCTTTCTCCCAGCTTATTTTGTCTCCAATAAATAACGTTACCTTGTGTACGCTAGACGTAAAACAAAAGCCGATGTTTCATTGTGCGATTAAATACTCTACAACATTTTTTAAAACTTCTAATGATCACACATTTTCAATGTTTATACCGTCGTATTGGGAAAAAAAAGTACTTTTTAATGCAATTTGTTTGAAAACTGCATCTTCATTTGTTTTTGAGTAATTAATTTTTTTGTAGTTTTTAGCGGCATTTGTTTCATTTTGGCAACTCAAGTTCTACATTTCTGTAGAAAGTAAAGAAAAAATTGTTGAAAATAGCAATTATATCTTTTTGTTGCCATTTCCCCATAAAAACTGAAAAAAAATTAATTAAAATACATGCTATTTTGAGAAAAATATAAATGAAGGATTTATGATAAAACATGGAGCTGTTATAAACTATATTTAATTTTAAGTATCTATATTAATGCAAATGACGTCATTTTACATAAAATAAAAGCGTGTGCTTTAAGTCTTAAAATTGAAATATGTTTTGCAGTAGAGTCCCGATTATCCGAGTCCCGCTTAACCGAGTTATTTTCTTCTGATGGACTGGTGGCTTCTAATATTAGGAAACAGCCATTATAAATGAAGCGTTAGATGAAGATGAAAGAGCAGCCGTAAAAAGTTAGAACTCTGATTTTCTGGTCAGAATAGAAAAAAAATGGCCATATTTTTTTTTTTCAAAAAAAAATTATGGCCATTTTTTTTCTATTCTGACCAGAAAATCAGAGTTCTAACTTTTTACGGCTGCTCTTTCATTTTCATCTAACGCTTCATTTATAATGGCTGTTTCCTAATAATAGAATCCACCAGTCCATCAGAAGAAAATGAAGTAATGGAAATGCCGGGGGCAACACTAAATTCTGAAAAAGCAGGATTCCTGTTCTCTAGTTATTATTATTTTTTTTTTAAGAAAAAGAAATAAATTTCATATTTAAGAATAAATGTTGCTTGGTTTTCTTTATTCTGCAAAGTAATCTCCGCGGAATCCGGAGTAAATTGATATTCATTACCTTTTGCAATGGAGTGCTTGGAATTTGATAGAATGCAAGATATTTTCGGATAGAAAAATGTACAAGTTTAGCTAATGAAGAGAAGATATTTCTATTAACAAATTGAAACGACACTTATCAAAAGATTGTATTTAACAAAGAAGGATTAATATTTTTATGTGACATGTAATATTTTGTAAAAAAAGGCATATAAATATTTTAAGAAAAAGTTTCGAAATCACTTTACAATAGAAATCATGTGGAAGACAATTTTATGTCACATTGCTCTCAAAAGTGTTTTATTTTATGTATTAAGGTTTGTGATACTGCATGTTTTGCGCATAGTTCTTTTATTCAGTTACGACTTATTGAAATCTTAAAGTGGCTGTTAATAAAATACCCCTCCCTGAGTCACAAGACAGAAAATATCCATATGTAAAATCGTAATTTTGTTTCAAGAGACGATGGATTTTCTGTTAATGTTCTTTCTGACATTACAGAACCCATAATTTTGTGGAGAAATCTTAAGTACTGGACAGTATAATGACGTTGAAGTGGTAATAACGCCTTGATACTTGAAATCATTCTCAACCACTTAAATGTCCGCTTCAGATTCGAGTTTCATAGGTAACAAAGTCAAGGGGCCGAAAAGGGTAACTGATTTGCCATCGTCCGTGAGAGAAGACTGGAGAGCGACTCTCTCGCTGACAGCACTGCAAGATATTTCGAGGAAAGAACTCTCCAGGTGTCGAAACTTGCATCCTAATGTTCTTCTCGAAATAATTCTTTAATTTATGTACTTAATCGCTAGTGTAAAAACCGTGCGCTGTGCTTGTAATTCTGCAGTAAATATACGTCGATGTTTAACCTACCCGAGAATTTTATTTCTAAAGTGTGGTATAATATTCAATATTTTATTTAATATTCAATATTCAATTATTTAATATTCAATATTTCAATGTCTAATATTTTAAATAATAATAATAATAATTTTAATATTTAATTATAAAATATTAATATCTATTTTTAAGAGTTTAGAATCGCTTCTTAAAATTTGAACCTATGCTACCACGAAAAAAAAAAAAAATGAAAAAATGATTACATAAAAAACCTTTTATGTAACTTGGCATTTTTTCAACTATTGAAAAAAATGTCCGGGCTGGGAGTCAAATTTAGGACAACTGACTTAAATTGTCAATGCGCTGCCTATTTAGATACTTTAACCGACAACCGGCTGATACAATTCACTCAGTCATGTTTTAGACAATAACATCTGGTATGTTATTTGAAACCTCAACTAAAGAACTCTATTAAATGATTCATTCGAAATAATCAAAGCCGGCCAGGTAAAATTATGTACGAGGGTGTATCAATAAGTTTTTGCCCTCACAAAGAAATAATTGAGTGAAATTTATGAAATTGTTGCATTGTATTCGTCCTTTTCTATATAGTCACCATGCAAAGTAACACATTTCTGCAAAGGGTATTTCAAAGAGAGGGGGGAGGATGTTTTCCAGGAGGCGCGATAGTAGACCCAAAGGGGGGGTGGGGGCGTTTTTCTAACTTTTGCCGACCCCCACATATGACACATTGTTGGAAAGGCCTGTGACCACTTATTCACGTTATGCACCTCCCGAGCCCCTCCCGTCAAATTTGCTCTCCGGGTAGGGCACAGCTCTGAATTTTGCGGACATCATTCATGTCCCCCGGGTGAAATTTGGGAGGAGAAACTCGGGAGTCCATAACATGAATAAGTGGTCACAGGCCTTCCCAGCAATATGTCACCTGTGGGAATCGGCAAAAGTTATAAAAATTCAGCCCTTTGAGTCTACAATCACCATCTACATCTCAAAGCACCTCCTGGAATACATCCATCACCCTTTCTTTGAAATAGCGCTTTCATAAATGTGTTATTGTGCTCGGTGACTATATAGAAAAGGACTAATGGAATGTAGTAATTTTATAAATTTCACCCAATTATTTATATGTGAGAGCAAAAACTTATTGATTCTCCCACGTATGATGATCACTTAAAATCATCCAATCTAAGCTAATAATTGCTAAAAGTGATGAAAAATACATTTAAAAGGCATATAAATATCTTTATTCGGATCGACATATATTTCATCGCTCAGACGGCGACATTCTCAAGATCTCTGTTGATGCAAATATTTTTCAAAAAATTTTAAAAACAAGAAATTGGTAAATAAAAGCACGAGATCACACATATAATGAAAAACAAGTGGAGACATAAAATAAAATAAAATGAAAATGGATATTTGTGGATATATAATTTATCAGGAGTATATGAAATACCTTTCATCAAAGACGATGGAACAATGAAATTTTATATAAGGTATGGTAAACGGGAAATTTAAAACTAGAATAAATAAACATATAGCAGACATCAAATACAACAATAGAATTACAGCTTTGGCCACCAGATTATGTAACAAAGAACCTTTACTGATTGATTTAAAAAATGAACAGTAATGATCCAGCCTCCATTGAATTACCTAAAATTTGGAAAGAGATGCTCTGCAGAGTAAGAAACAATTGTAGAAGTTAATTCATTTTCAAAAATATCCATTTTTATTTTATTTTATTTTATGCTTGCATTTGCTTTTCATTAAACATGTGGTCTCATGATTTTAGTTACCAATTTCTTGTTTTTAAAAATTTCTGCCAAAATATTTGCATCAACAAAGATCTTGAGAATGTCGCCGTCTGGGCGATGAAACATATGCCGATCCGTATAAAGGTAGGGGAAGGTCGGGTAGCTCCGGACACATAAACTAAACTCATAAAATTTTGGAAATGAATAGAATAAAACTTTTATTTTGAAAATAGAAATTAAATACAACACCATCAGTCGTCATCAGGAAAAATCACATTTTTCCCTGATGACGACTGATGGTTCAGTCGAAGGCGCTCGGATTTTAAACATCATATGACTCCAATGTTTCAACATCTTCATTGTTTTTAAAATGTTTTAACATTTGTATTTTAGCACCTATTAAGTAAAGATATATTGTGAATTTGATATTCATATTTCTCTTTTATTTTATTAAGGTGAATCTGTCGTTCAACTTGAAATATAGTTTTTCTATATTTATTTATATAATTATTGGAAAATTTTGTCGAGTCATTTCACATTTTATGAAAATCGGATGCATAGTTTAATGAGAGGGACAGTCAAAAGTTTTCCGATACATTACGACTAATGGGAAAAAATTATTGCAAGTGGATTTTAATGATGTTACAGACTTTCGAACAGAATGAAATTGATTTGCACTTATGGAGTGCACTAAAATATACATTCAGTTATCGTACGAACGCAACTCATTTGCTACGTTCGACGTGCAATTTCCAACTTGTTTTTATTGCCGTTGCCGAATCACTTTTATTGGTAACCTTCTTTTTATTTGTTGTAGCCTCAGCAGCTATTAAATTAACAACTAACATGACATTCTCTCTTCGCAAAAAAGTGTCCGATGGTACCCGACGGAATTGTGTCCGATACCACCCGCACGTCTCGATTTAATATTTTTATTTATCACAACGTACAAATGCAACGACTATAAATAACCGTACCGTGAAAACTATAACAATCAACATAAAGGATAGTTAATAAATTATGGTGAAATGCATACGTTTAATATACGATAACTGCATTCAAAAAGTAAACTACGCACACAAAAATCTTCGCATAGGTAAATAAACATTCACCACTTTTTGCCCGCTCGACAATTGCATCTATACTGTTTCGCATACGTATACGCGCGGCGCTGCTGTTGTTTTAAAGTGTGTTGTTCATCTATATGTGTGTGATTGTTCAAATCTGATAATGGCCGAGACTACCCGCCAGCAGACCCAATCTTCCCATATTTATATGCCTTTTAAGTGTATTTTTTATCACTAGCCGCCCTTGACAACCAGTTTTGGTCTCCCTTAAAATTTATGTTTGGGAAGGCATGCTAAGCATTGTATCATGTTACTTTTATTCATAATTTAATTTACTTGGACTCCTTTAAATATAATTAATATATTCCATTAATCTATTATTAAGGTTAGTTGGGGTAACTGGAATCACGAAGTAACTGGGCCATAGGGCATTTTATAAAAAAACTGTTGATGTTTTTTAAGTTTTAGATTTTGTGAACAATGCACCTTAAGCTCTACTTCTTAAAACAACGTGTGTCAACTCAATCATAACTCTCACTTTGTTGTGATAGGTTGTCAAAAATTTACGTTTCCTTTTTTAAAAACAACGTCTATATGGTTGAACTTCCTCGGCTTTTTATTAAAATACTGTAAGTAATTTTAATAAACAAACTTTTTTTTAAAGATTAGGCATATAACTGCATTAATATTATTAGGTATCCATACATATTTACTTCATGTTTCAAATATAAGCCCGGTGTCCCAGTTACCCCATAAATCTTTCAAGAATGGGGTAAATGGACCATGCTGGATCCAGTTACCCCAATAGTTATAAATAATTTTGTTAAGTTTCTCTTACGACGGGAAATAAATTTCTCCATTGTTTTTTGCTCACAATAAAGAAAATTATAGAATATCTTATTAAAATTACGTAATAAAATTAAAAAAAAAGCTTATTGGGTGTTATCAAACCAAATTTCTTGACCATTTGAAAGGGGGTGTTGCCGTTATGGCATCACATAAATTTAATTCCTAATTGCCACATTGGCACCGGAATTTTATAATAAAAATTTCGCCTTTATTAAGTACGCGAAAATATACTTTTACTTGTTTACAAATAAATTCTGTTATAAATACTGGTGTCATTAAATTATTTCAACATTTTACGAATGCAAGTACCTTGCACCTGAAAGCGAGATAGCCAAATCTTGAAATTGTACGATACACAGGGGTCGCATTCTATAGGGAAACTTTTATTGCTTCTACCACTATTTTGAAAATAATATCTTCATCGCACCTTTCCTTAGGATATGTTAAATAAAATGATCATGAAGATAACTCATTAAGGGTTCTGGAAGGAACAATAAAATTTTCCTTATATAATGTGACTCCTGGATACAGATGAAGTACTTAAGTACTTACGTAGCCACTTGTTCACAGATTTACTTTGCTATATTTTTCCTTAAAGTGCCCATGTGACTTTTATACTTATTACCTATTGTAAAGTACACAAGTACTTAACTTTTATGTTTTTCATATAAATAAATCTAATATTTTCACTTTTAGTTCTTTTTTGAGGCACATTGACAGCAAAGGTTTCCCTTACAACGCTCTTTTGTTGATATATAATTTACATGATCTGCCTGTTTTAAATTTTTTTAAGTTTTTTACACTTTTTCAAACTGGACCTGATATCCCATATGAAAATAAATAAATAAATAAACGCGTGTGGAACATAGACTCACCTGGTCCACTTACCCCATTTTTATGGGCAACTGGACCTAGGTGGAAAGAAAGATGAAATATGCATGTTTTTATATTTTTAAATATTAAAATGTAATTTTGAGCATTTCTTTCTGATAGAGGGAACCCAACTGAACGCATTTACAGAAGTTCAAACTTTAATTTAAATGAACATTAAATTTTGGAGCTGAATTGTCTGAAGCTCCAGAGTCACATTGTAAAATCATGGGCCGGTTGCTCCAATTAACCTTAGTTTTTGTTGCATTAAAATATCTCGTTTTGTTGATTTTCTGTAAGCAAGTAAACCCTATTGGTTTACAATGGAAGTCTATGGGAATTTGGCGAAATATTAGAGATATCGGGAAGTTGGCGTCACTTTTGGCGATTAATTTTGGTTTCCAAATTTGACGATATGTCGCCCAATTGGTGACAAACTTGACGGCAATCGGCAACAGAACAGGGCCCCCTTCCCCATGGTAAATCCCCTTATAAAAATGGAGATGCATTAAATGCTGTTCAATAACCAATGAGGTGCGTTTCATTCAAGCGTTGCCATTAAACATTTAACAAATAATCGTGATTTCTGTGCCACGTTCGATAGCGTAATATATGTATATAATTTTAGCAATTGTTAGCTTAGTTTGGTCGACCAGGTAGCCCAATAGGTAGGCTGTTGGCAATTTAGGATAGAGGTTCTGAATTCGACTTTCTGCCTGGGCATGTTTTCATTCAGATGGGAAAATGTCTGTTCATATAATATCTTTACCAATCGGTATGACTGAGTTAAGATAATAAAAAAAAATCCTTTCAATTTTCTCGAATTGTAGGTTCTGATACATAACACTTTACTCCACTCGCATCTTCAATTATTACTAGCCTTTTTTTATCACTAAGCAGTTGCGGATGAATAAATACGGAAATTCAATTACTAAAATTGTTCACTGAAATAAAAAACCAAATATTTCAAAATACTGCACTATTTGTCAGAGATGACGGAAAAAAATCAGTTTTCAGTTTCTGAATAAAGGCATTTATATGCCTTTTAAGGGTATTTTTTTAAACCAGTTTTAGCAATTATTACCTTAGTTTGGTCGACCGCGTAGCTCCATGGGTAGAATGTTGGCAATTTAGGATAGAGGTTGCAAATTCGACTTTCTGCCTGGACATGTTTTCATTCAGATGTAAAAATGTCTGTTCATATAATATCTTTACCAATCGCTATGTCTGAGTTAAAATAATAAAAAAAATTCCTTTCAATTTTCTCGAATTGTAGATTGTAGGTTCTGGTACATAACACTTTATTCTACTCGCATCTTCAATTATTATAAGTCTTTTTTTATCACTAAGCAGTTGCGGATGAATAAATGCGGAAATTCCGTTACTAAAATTGTTCACTGAAATAAAAAACCAAATATTTCAAAATACTGCACTATTTGTCAGAGATGACGGAAAAAAATCAGTTTTCAGTTTCTGAATAAAGGTATTTATATACCTTTTAAGGGTATTTTTTTAAATTAGTTTTAGCAATTATTACCTTAGTTTGGTCGACCAAGTAGCTCCATAGGTAGAATGTTGGCACTTTAGGATAAAGGTTCTGAGTTCGACTTCCTGCCTGAAATGTTTTCATTCAAAAGGAGAAATATCAATTCATATATCTTTACCAATCAGTATGATTTGGTTAAAGAAAAAATCTTTTTAATTTTCTCGAATTGCAGCATTTGGTACATAACACTTTCTTCCACTCACATCTTCTATTATTTTAAGCATTTTTTTTTATCACTAAGCAGTTGCGGATTAATAAATGCGAAAATTGAATTACTAAAATCTTCCACTGACACGAAAAACCAAATATTTCGAAATACTGTACTATTTGTCAGAGATGACGAAAAAGAAAATCAATTTTCAGTTTCTGAATAAATGTATTACGTTTCTCGTTTTCCTCAATTTCCCAAAGCAATTTCTGCGTAATCCAGAGTAAATTGATATTCGCTGTCTTTTGTGATAGAGTGCCTGGAAGTAATGTGGAATGCAGATATTTTTGGAGAGAAAAATAAAGAAAGCTCCGTAATGCAGGAGAAGATATTGTTAATAACAAATTGAAACAGCACTTATCAAAGAATCGCATTTATAAAAACAGTTATCTAGATTTCAATATTAATATTTTTATGAGTCAAGTAACATTTGTAAGCAAAATGAGGAAATTAAATGAATGTAATTAATTGTATGGTATCAAATACTTAATTAGTTCTAGATAAATAAATAGTGAATAAACTAAAACAGAAAAAGTTATTTAAGTAGCAAGTAAGCAAAAATATTAGCAGTCACTAGATAATTATCTGTTAAAATTATGATTTTTCATTCTTGCACATTTTTACTTTACCTTAGAAATTTAATTTGAGATTTACAAACACGATAAGAAGAAAGAAAGAAAGTAAAAGTAGGAAAACAAGAACATTATATTTTTTTTTTAGGGAATTGTATTTGAAATTGTATTCAATAAACAAAGTATTTTGTGATCCTAATGTAATTTTTATAGCTCCATCAAAAGCAAGAGTGTCCTTAAAGGGTGAGGGGCTGTGCATATATAACGTTATTACTTTAAGGGGGGAAGGGGGCGCTGGCACTTGATATCTAAGTTATCTCTATGGAGAGGGTGTTGTCTTTTGGTATCGTAATAATTTTTGATCCAACCGAAATTTTCTTTTTTTGTTTCTTTACATCAATATAGGTCCTCATTGTATGATACATCATTGTATAATACATCATCATTGTGTAATCAATCATTGCATGTCCCAAAATGTTGATAATAACCCAAGCGGTTATAAAGTTTGAAACCCACCATTTTAATCCCCAATAAAAGTGGTAATAACCTAATAATGGGAGGTTCTAATTTTTTGGGTCAAACTATCCAATTTTTCTTTTTTTTGGCATTTTTTTACATCTCTGGAGTGTCTAAATCGTTGCCCTAATGTGTTTTTGTGATACTCTAATTCGTCACAATCTTTCTCACTTGTTGAACGTAACGCTATTGTAAAATTTTAAACTTGTTTTTCTGGAAACCCTGTTTTTCAAACTGGGCTACCATTTTTTTTGTGAACTATTCGTCAGATTTCCATCATTATTATTTTTTTTTTTTTAAGAAAAAGTTAATCGTTTTCCCTGGAGCTTATACCAGAGAAAAGCACAATTGTCACTGATTAGTTATTATTCAGAGCTGGCAAAAAGTTTAAAAAAAAACAAAAACAGAAAAAAAAATGTAAATATGATCTTTTTTTCTTCAAATGACCGCCATTTTGTCAAAAGTCAACTTTTAACCCATCAATGCATGATTTTTAATTTTGTTTCGAAAAAATTATATATGGTTCTCAGAAAGGTTTATTACACAGGAAAAATAATGAAAAAAATCCGAGATACACTTTTCGTATAATTTTGTATATTCCCTTTTCTTATGTTTCACATCTGCAATATAAGTAAAAATTACTATCATAACTAAAATATTTCAGATTAGTAAATATTTTGATAAGTATGAATCTAAATATCTTATTTCATATAATTTTTATTTTGTAACACTTAACCCTTAAATGCATGAATTACACTGGGGAACACACATTTTGTTGACTTAGATCCGGCACTTATTTTTGACTAATTATTGGCATCTAAATCCAAAAATGATCACAGTTTTTTTCTATCACGTCAACTTTTTAAGTTACAGGATACCCCAAAAATCATACTTAATTTGGATACAAAGGAAAATAAAGAAAAAAATAATACAAAATATGTTATTCATACAACGGCTGTATATATTTATTAAAAACTACATTGTGTTCATACAAGTAGTAAAATCCTTTTAAAAAACGAAAAATGTACATTTTAAGGTAAAAATTGTCCCTTGTAGCTTTTCCTGGGGTGTTCAATTTGTGGACAATCTCGCTTGATGCTCCTACAATAGTCAGCCATCATGTTTATCCCATCTACCTTGATACCGTTCTTTCATGAGCTTCAAATCTTGGTGGAATCGCTCACCCTGCTCATCACTGACTGTACCACTTTTCCGGGAAGTGATTAAGATTGCTATTCAGGAAATGAAGTTTGATGCTCATGTTGCAACCAATCATTTTGAAACTCTAAAGGTTGCTGGACAATTTCGTTGTAATTTTCTACTCGTCTATTTCCATGAAAGTTTTTGAGAAGATTTTTGAATGCAAACCAAGCATTATTTTGGAGTTCTGTCGTTGTTCAGATGAAATGTTCATCTCTAATGAGTTAACGAATCTCTGGACTGTCAAATGCCTTTGCCTTTATCTTTTCAAAAGACAGGTTTGGAATATTCGGAATGAGATACTTAAAACAGTCTCTTTCAGTTGATAAAGCTTTCATCAACTGCTTCCTTAGTTCCAGTTTTAGATGCAGAAGTGGAAATATTATGTTCTTTCTGTCGACAAGTGGCTGATGCAAAATGTTTGGATCCGCAGGTTTGAGGTCGAATCTCGGAGGCCAATTTGACTGGAACCAATGCTTCTCACGAGCTCTGCTGTTCCACATGTACAAAAACAAGGATACTTGTAATATCCACGTTTCTGGCCAAGAAGGAAGCAGATCATTTTACAGATGATCCATTCGTCCATGCGACATTGCAATAAATTAATGGCTCTTTTTATGTCCTCATATTCTTCGCGCAAATAAACTGAATGGCCTATTGGAACTGCTCCAAAAAATTTCCATTGTAAATGAGAAAGCATTTCAAGCTCCTTTTTGAACTCTTGATGAACAGTCGCCATTCAGTTGCGGTATAGGATATGAATTACCAACTCATTCATTAAACCGTCTACTTTTTGGCAACCGTAGAGTGGTAAGCTGTAGAGAAAAAAACTTGTAGAGAACTTGTAGAGAACGTGATAGAAGAAAACTAATTGCAGTTTTGAAATCAGCACTTTTTTTTAAACTTAAAAACAGCTGAAAAATCGTTCGATTTCGAAGTCAACAGAAATTGTGTTAAAAATTGTCCCCAGTGTTATTCTTTTTAAATTATGTTTTATATTCTTATATTAAAGATTGGACACCAGAAATTTTAAGAAATATTTTTAACTTTATTTAGTAGTATATTTTTGTAATTTTAATTGGATTAATAGTTCTACATAAATATAGTGGTTGCTAAGAATTAAATAAAAAGTGATGCAATGCATTTAAGGGTTAAAACTAAATATCGGTTAGCTTCAGAGAACTTAATGCTCTTCCATAATTTGACGACCAAATTTGCTTCAGATACTTGTAACCGGAGAAAAACTGTAGCCCAATTGTAAGTTTACGGTGCAGAACTGCAGGTACTCTCTGTCGCACAAGGCGCATTATTAATTTTTGACTGCCTAAGGCGAACTGCTCAGACGCGGAAACTACGTCTGTAGAGCATACATGTCCCCCCGGACACCTTTATTAAAGTCTTAAAAAAAAAAGGTTACATCAATGAGTCTGTAGACTCAAGTCGCCGGAAAATAAAACGCGAGCAATAGGAGACTTTTAGAAGGATAAAAAAAAGTAAGATACATTGAGATATTACAGATTATGGTCGTAGACCATATCGCCAAAAACGCGACAAGGGGCGATAGTATGTCCAACGCGACAACTGTTTAAGGTAAGAGATATATATCTAATTGTTTGATAGGTCCATTAAAAAGCTAAAAATTTGTTTTAATTTTAAACGAAGTGCTGGACGGGATAAAATATTACTTAGCCAATTTTTAGGGATTGATATGGGGCGCCGAATATGCCAGCGTGAAGTAAGTGGTCAAGCGTAGTAGTAGTGTGAGGCACTTGCTATATCGCCAAATTCGCATACAGAGGAGTTTGAGCAATGGAATTTATGGAGGTACTCCATAAATGGGCCATGTCCTGTAAGGAATGCGGTAACGGCAGGAGAGAGGGGAGGAAGCTCTAAGGAGACCTTTGGAACGAGATCATGTGTGAATCTTCCCTTATCCGAGTAGTCCCAATGATCCTGCCACTGCTCCAACAGTTTTGTGTGCAAAATTCTCTTAACATATGAGTGCGGAGCTGGCAAAGAGTAGTCCACTACGGGGAAGTTGGTTGCGTTTTTAGCAAGTGTATCTGCATCTTCGTTACCAAAGATCCCCTTGTGTGCTGAGACGTGACCAAGTGAAGATTTATGTAAAAGATGTTTCAGCTGGATTTTAATTTCCAAAATTTGCGGGTTTGTTGATTTAGACGCACTAATGGCCTGTAAACTGGAAAGACTATCACTATAAATTTTAATCAAATTTTTGGAAGAAACATTAGAGGTCCAATCCAAAGCTTTGTGAATGGAAAATAGTTCTGCTTGAAAAACGGAGTTGTTGCCATCCAGTCTACAGGACCACTCATGGGTCACGACCCCACCTTCCGTTGCGCAGAAAGCTGCACCAACGCCAGTTTCAGTACGTGAACCATCAGTGAACACCGTAAGTAAATTAGAAGGTTTGAAAGAATTGAGGGAAGGATTTACTTGTAATACATTATTCACAAAAATCTTAAATATATAAGTGAAATTTCATTAAATGTAATTGATAAAGTTAGAAGGTGATATCTCTTTTCTTTGCAAAGGCGGAAAATTGTAATAGTAAAATTCACAATCTTGGCATACAAAAATTGATTAATTTGTAGTGACCACCCTTTCTTGCAGCTAGGTTTTTGAAATGTGATTTATTCACGAACTATAAATCATTGGAAAAAAAATCTTCACATGCTATTTAAAAACCTGAAAAAACTCAAGAGATTCAACAGTGCATTACATTTTCTGAATCAATAACTATCAGATAAACATAAAAATGACCGTCCTAGAATCCAAGCAAATATATACAACCTCTTCCACTGGAAAGATTATTCAACAAATACCGCTCGACACGTGGCTTTAGCTTCGTTTTTATTCCCTTTTCAAAACAGTGGCAACATTTGTAGTAAATTTAGAAATTATTGTCTTACTTCTTAGTGTTAGGGGATAATTTTACCGGGAGTCTGTATAAAAAATTAAATTTCGTAATTTTTAAAGAAATATTTTTATTGACCCAAATCGCTTTTTAAATATTTCTTTACCTCATTTAAAACATTTTTGTAATTCAACTATATCTCTATGGCTAACAATTTAGGAATTAGCCAATGGACACCGCTGAGAGTGTAACGCTGCAAGAAGTAAAAAATAAAAAGCATATTGAATCAATATAAATAAATGAAATTATCACCGAGTCATTTATTCATTATGTATAATTGCAAACCCGATTCTGCTGATAACAAATAAAAGATTCAAACATATTGTTACAGTTGGAATTGGAATACGCTTGAGAAAAAGCTGCGAAAAACTATTTTTTGATTAGTAAACCATATTATATCCTATACGTAACGACAGCTTTGCCAGCGAAAGTGTTTAATATGTTCTGAAGGTTAAGCATGGAATTAACATTCATACCATGATACCATGTTACCATGAGTTAATAAAACAAATTTTTTCTGTTATTAATCAATATCAGTTTAGTATAATAACTACTAAAATTTAATTACGAAAACTGTTGAAATAGGAAACCTAATGTTTCTCGATACTACGCTAATTACCAGAGATGATAAAAAAAATCAATTTTCTGTTTCCGAATAAATATATTATGTACCTCGTTTTTCTCTATCTCCCAAAGCAATCTCTGAGGAATCCACAGTAAATTGATATTCATTATCTTTTGAAATGGAGTGCTTGGAATAATGCGGAATGCAGCTATTTTAAGAGAGAAAAATATGATGCAAGAAAAGATAGTATTAACAATAAAATGAAGCACCGTTTATGAGAGAATTACAATTATCTAGACAGCTCTAAACAAAATCTAGGTTTAACCCTTCGCATGTAAATAGAATTATCTTTACGTAAGAATATGTCCACTAGTGGATACATGGGAGCAAAGAGTATACGGGTTAATATTTTCACAAACGGTATATTTTGTATGCAGAATTGATGAAATTAAATGAATGTAATTGAATAATAATACTTATTTAAATTATTCATCATAAATGAATACCACATTGGAAAACATGAATTAGACGAATATTTTAGGAAAAAAATCAGAAATCACATGTAATATTTTTTAGAAACTAATAAGTTTCGATTGGTTTTTGTGCATGTCATTGGTTTGCATGTAAATGCTAATTTTATTATGGGAATGGAATACGAGAGGCGGAATTTACCAAAATAATAATCCAAAATAAAGAGCTCTCTGATATTTTGAATGATATTGTGAATATATATATTCAATAAACAAATATATATATTCACATATGTAAAAGAAAACTCTGGGTAAAAAGTAATTGCTTAAAAGCAAAAAAAAAAAAAAAATTATTAACTCAAGTCTAAATATATTAGACATGTTTATTTGATCAGTGGTGACGCTTTTGTTATGTTTAGGAAATTTCTGGGTTTTCAAAAAAGTTTTAACAAAATGTTGGTCAGTTTATAATGGTTTAATTAGATTGGTGCATTTATTCTGGCGTCTATGAAATTACTTCGAAATATGAAGTTACACATTTCGGGTAATGGCAACCAGTCTGGTAATATTATGGAATAGGGTTATAAGGAATGTTAAAATTGCAAGAAAAATCACGATTTAAAAGAATAACCAAAATTATTTAACGAGTAAACAGTTAATACATCATCTATAAATCATCAGAATCTTTGAAAATTATTTTAATTTTTAGACTCGTTTTGGGACAGTTGTTTAAATAATATTCCATATTACCCGAAACACACCGTCTTGAAAAACATAACCTCTTCACTCGTCAACAAGTTAATATATAGGAAAGCTGACTAACACAGCAATAAATAGAATTGCTTAACTTTATGCTGCACTTGATTAACAGCACTGACAATGAGATTTTATAATTAATACGAATTTTATAAAATTTACCTGCAAAATTTGATAATAAGATTATATTTAAGCGCTTCTCTCGAACAACAGGTATCCAAACAGAACTGATCACAGTGCCTCATGGGAGTACTAGGAAGTCTTATGGCAGATTTATACTTGGTTGCAACACCGTATCCGCAAGATATTGAAGTATTTCATATTGTCCGACCATTCTATAATACCCGAACTTTTTGTAGGGGGGAGTTGTACAAAACCGGGTAGGCAGGTAAAACCGGGTAGCGCAGATTCCTCCTTGATTTGAACTTTTGCCTATCGGCCAACGCGAGGAATTGCTTGTCGAACGTCATTACAGCATTTGTAGCTGAACGAAACTCTACTGTGGGCGGTTATTTTTTGTGTAAAGGATTTTGTTTGAATTACTCTTAAAAATTGTTTGTCTGATTCTATGTTTTACGCATATATTAACTTTTTACCAGCATATTAAATATTGGTAAATAATATTTCAAATTCTTTGATTTCCTGCTAGTACTTTGACAGTTTTATTTATAGGACTGAGAGTAATGTTGCCATGTTTTTAAATATGTGTCATGTTGGGGGTAAAATCGGGTACTTAAGAGTGGGTCAAAACCGGGTATGTTCTGTCCTACAGTCATAGAATGATTTTTTAAAGTCAGTAAATGAGTATGAAGCTGTGTAAATTGCAATTTAATGCTGTTAAGTACTGGTAACCCCTTGATGTGTCATTCATGGCACCTATAAACTCATACTAGAAACAAGAGGTGAGAAAGTGATTACTTTCTAATCTTGAGCTATCTGTAAGAATTTACTAAATTGGGAAATTACTCAAAGCTGCATTTTTCAGAGCAGCAGTTGCAATTATTCCAATCAGACTGCTTGAGAAAACAGGGATTTTTCCCTACAAGAACGATGTTCCTCCAAGTCATCTTTTTTCTCCTCCGAAAAGGACAGAGAAACACATAAAAATCAGTGATAACGCACCTTGGTCTACGCAGTCTTACGCTGTTAAAAATTTGCAGCATTCTGGCAGGTCATTTGACCGTTTTTTTTTCGAAAACGGTTACACAACCGTAATTTAACACTATTATGACCATATTATTGGCCATTTTATGGTCAGAATATAGTTAAATTATGGTTATGAAACCGTTTTTTCAAAAAACGGTCGAATGACCTGCCAGAATGCTGCAAAATGTTTAACAGTGTAGGATGGAATAGCTGCAGAATAAATAAGTCTGAAACATCACAGGATAATGAAGCTTATCCTTCTACAACTAAAAGTGTTAACATCACACATCCAGCAGTTGACAATATCTAGCCTTTCCATCGACATCTTAGATTGTGTATCTCAGCAGTATGCATTTACAATTTCGCCTAAAATGTTATTACCCCTTTCCCAGATAGATTTTAGGATTGTGAAAAGAGCTTGCGAAAGAAGGGGGAAACTGTTATTTTGACTTATTCGCCATATAAATTGAAGCTGGAAACAGATATTTATGCAAAAGAAGCCAAACAGCATGCAAAACAAAAACCGTAGATTCATTACATGAAAAAAGAAATTAAGAATCAAAAGAAAACGGAACAAAAAAAGGTTGAGGCGAAATCTTCAGAAGATGAAGAAGTTAACGAAACCTGAATGTTTTGCAATGAACTTTACTCCAATTTAAAATCCAACAAGTAAGAAAAATCATGCGTACAGCATATATTATGAAACACTTTCCAACACTCCCTGAAAGCTTTAACGAAACTTCGTTACTTAGAGAAATAAGGTAAATAAGATAACTAAGTAAACATTTAAAAATCTGATTTTAGTAGTTACCACCCATAGCCAAATATATATTCCAATTCTTTTAAACAGCCTTGTATTCGATCTGTATGTTGATATATATATATATTATATAATGGGAAAATTTAGTTTAGCAAGAAAATGCATAACAGGTTGAAATTCATCTTTCAGCAATTTATACTAATAGATGGAAACATACTTGAATACTTTTGTACAGCCCTGTAGTTTACCTAGTACCTTTATTACATGGCACTATTTAGCTAAAATTTAATTCAAAATAAACACGCTTAAAACAACTGAAATTACATTTCGAGAAATTATCACCCATAGACGGCCATGTATCCAACTCTATGCGTGGCCCTGTATATCCTTTTATCCATATTTTACAAATATTTCTTAGTACTCTAAATTAAGTTCAGTGTAAAAGTGCATAACTCCTTTAAGCAATTTATGCTCATACTCAGTAAACTTTACGAATTCATTTCTGAAGAATGAACTATAGCATTTATACGCACTTTATAGTATGCATAAATGTACTGAACAAGTAGGTAAGTGTGATCACAGATCGCACGGAGGGTTTCATTTAATATTCCTTTCAAAACACTTTATCCTTTTAAAAAATCTGTTAGTTCCATATTTCGCAACCAGGGGCGCACTCTATTCTAAAAAAACCTCTATCCGAATGAAACTCCGTTTTATATACTATCCGCAGATATATTAGTCGAGGGGATTGGGCCGATAGCACCCGAGATAAGTAGGCGCACCAGGCGGTAAAAAGTGGAACTAAAATATGTAAAGCTATGGTGCATAATATGAAAGAATAGTCAAAGGGGTGTCGGCAAAAGTTGGAAAAGTGCTCCCCGGGTGAAAAGGGCGGCGGTTAGAAAAATTGCTTAAAATACACAAGTTAGAGCCCGGAGGAGAATATAATATAAGACTTTATGATTTGCAATTTTATGATTTGCCGTGTGGTCTGAGGTATTCAGCTGTACGTATGCAAAAATTCATGTTTCGAACTTAATTAGGGGCTCTCTTAGAAAAAATTGCTTAAAATACATATGTGGTAGCTCAAAGGGTTAAACTTAAGACTTTTTCAAGATTTTATGATTTGTCGCTTGTCCTCAGGTGTTCTGCTATAGGTACGTAAAATTTCAAATCTCCAATTTAATAAGAGGCTCAGTTAGAAAGAATTGCTTAAAATACGCATGTGGGAGCCCAAAGGCTTAAGTGTACGATTTTTTCGAAAGTTTATGATTTGTCGTATGATATCTGGTGTTCAGCTATAAGTATGCAAAATTTCACGCCTCTAACCTAAATAGGGACTCACTTAGAAAGAATTGTTTAAAATACACATGTGGGAGCTCAAAGGGTTAAATGTACGGGCTTTTTCAAAATTTTATGATTTGTAATTTGATGTGAGGTGTTCAGCTATAATGCAAAATTTCACGCCTCCAACCTAAATAGGGGCTCACTTAGAAAGAATTGTTTAAAATACACATGTGGGAGCCCAAAGGGTTAAATGTACGACTTTTTCAAAACTTATGATTTGTCGTTTGATGTGACGTGTTCAGCTTTAAGTATGTAAAATTTCACGCCTCCGACCTAATTAGGTGCTCACTGAGAAAGAATTGTTTTAATACACACGTGGGAGCACAAAGGGTTGAATGTACGACTTTTTCAAAATTTTATGATTTGCCGTATGATGTGTGGTATTCAGCTATAAGTATGCAAAATTTCAAATCTCCAACATGTATAGTTTCTGGGAACGGGCTCTGTGACAGACGGGCAGACAGATAGACAGACAGAGGAGCGAGACGAATACTTCGTCAGAATGAAACCCTAAAAAAGCGCATATCATAATTAAAAATGCATTTCGAGCAATCATTACTAATATACAGTAATTCGGATACAATATAGTATCTGAAATCGTTTCAAATACACCGCAAACAATTTCCCCTATACCATTATGAACGAAAATCTTTTGTGTGGCCCTGTAAATGAACAATAACTATTCTTTGCCTCGCATATTCAACAAAATGCATATTTTAGTGGACTTCATAAACGAATATCAATTTTACTATGTTTGAAAGGTGTAACATCATTAAAAATAATTTTAAACGATTTTTTCCCATTGGCCGTAATGAAACGGAAAAATTTGACTGTCCCTGTAAATGAACTAAACATGCTACAAACTTCATTTGAAATAGAAATCGTGCTATGGTAGAGGTCACTAACATCCAAAAATTTCAGAACGATCCGAGCATATTTACGAGAGTTAGAGCGTGGACAGACGGCCAGACAAACCGAAGTCATAAACACTTTTCAACTTTGTTGAAAAGTGTTAAAAATGGTTGGATACAATGTTTGAAATGCCACGGATGGACACACGAAGCATGTAGCATGAAGAAGAATATGATAACAAATTCACTTGTGATTTTACCATTTAAAATAACTCCAAGACTCCCAGTGTAAAATAGGTAGGCATATGCAATGTAGAAAACTTGCCGCAGGTTTATTTTTGACTCATCGAAGAACACATGTGTAATTTAGTTTTGCTAAAAATAACAAAAATGTATTTCTTTATTACATTAATCAGGAATTTATTTCGACAAAATTGAGTTTTTCAGGAGTTTTAAATGTATACACGGTTTTATCCAACCAGTGGGGTAAAACCAGATTTTTGCATACGTCTGAAAAAAGCTGTTTTTTTTATAATCAATTATATATTTCACCGGTGTTCCCGCCAACAGCTCTTTCTCAAATAATCACTGCACACAACTCACCATAAATAAAACTAGCGGACTGTATTACTAATTAAATTTTAATTCACAAAACAATAAATTGAACGAGAGCCGATATTTACACTACTCCTCGGATCGGCGTCTCGAACCCAACTCACAAGTTTCAAAACAAATCACATAAATGGCGCTTCTAAACGGCAACATACCGCCGTGCCTTGAATGTTTCAAACATTCAATACTATAAATACGATATCAATTTAGAATACAATCTCAATAATACAAATTTTTTCTCAGCATATACACTAAATGAAATGTTAAATTTACAAATATAAACACAAAAATATAATAATACACTACACTACAAAAGTTTTGCTTAATTAAAATAAAATGTATGAATTCAAGTAGTTAATGTGGTTTCATTCACATGAGGTAAAACAACAGTTTTGGCCACTGGCCTTTTATATGTGCCATTTTTATCCCTTAAAGTTATAACTCTAACTATACCATCTTGGCCTGGATGGATTTTAACAATTCTTGCCAAATGCCATTTTAAAGGGCTATAATTATCAGGATTTTTTACTAAAACTAAATCTCCCTCTTTTATGTCTACTCTTCCTTTATGCCATTTGGGTCTATTTAAGAGCTTATTTAAATATTCTGATGACCATTTTTTCCAAAGATGTTGTGTCAATTTCTGAACTAATTGCCACCTGCTCAACCTATTCATAGGGATTTCAGTATAATTCGGTTCAGGTAAGGCCATTAAAGATGAGCCAATAAGAAAATGAGCAGGTGTCAAAGCTTCAACATCATTTGTATCATTTGAAAGAGGGCAGAGTGGACGAGAATTAAGAACAGCTTCGATTTGAATAATGAGAGTCAAGAGTTCCTCATAACTTAAAATATTTTTACCTAGAACACGCTTTAAATGATATTTAAGGGATTTAACACTTGCCTCCCATAAACCTCCAAAGTGAGGGGTTGAAGGGGGATTAAAATGCCACTTAATTCCTTCATTAGCTAAATAATTTTGAATTTCTTCCTCACTTTTATCCTTAAATAAAGATCTGAGAATTGCTCTTAATTCTTTATTAGCACAAACAAAATTTCGGCCATTATCACTAAAGATATCAGAAGGTTTGCCTCGTCTCGCAATAAAGCATTTAAGTGCTGCTAAAAACGCTGCACTTGTTAAATCATTGACAATTTCAAAATGCAAGGCCTTTGTAGTAAAACACACAAAAATACAAATAAAAACCTTTTTTACCTGTTTACTCCTACCTGTTGAATTTTTTATCTGAAAAGGACCGCAGTAGTTTAATCCAGTGCGCATAAATACTCTGGATACCGTTACTCTTGCTGCTGGCAAATCAGCCATCTGTTGCTGCGAAATTTTATAATTGATTTTCTTACAAATAATACAATTAAAAATGATTTTTCTAACTACATTTCTGCCAGCTAAAATCGAAAATTTAGTTCGGATGAGAGACATTGTGGTTTCTGAACCTGCATGAAAATATAAAACATGAAAATAATTAATAACACAAAATGTAAAATTATGTTTTGCAGGGATAATCATATGAAATTTTTGGTGATCGGATAAGTTACTGTTTTTCAGTCTGCCACCAACACGAATGCAGCCATCACTGTCTAAAAATGGACACAAGTTTATCAGTTTGCTATTGTTAGGGATAGCAGTACCCCTTTCTAAACTCAGGATTTCTTTCACGAATGAAGTCCTTTGAATGTTCTTTACAATGCACAATAAGGACTGGGCGAGTTCACTGCTAGATAAAGTTCCAGCTGTAGGATGTAAAGAGTTTCTACAGTTATATATGAATCTTTTACACCATGCTACTACTCTTTGTAGTTTCATGAACGAAGAACAGTTATTAATGATGTCTAAAGGTTCAAGATTGTTAACTAAGGTACATACTTGAGTCACTGATGGCAATTTCAATTCACGCAAAAACAGCTCATTGGTTTCAGCAGGATTGCCATTAGGACACTCGACCACCTCAGGCTGTTGTAGGAATGCTGGACCGAACCACCACAGTTCACACTTTTGAATCTTGATGGGATCTATACCTCTAGAAATAAGGTCTGCAGGATTTTGCTTAGAAGGTACGTAATGCCACTGTTAAACCGAAATTAAACCTTGTATAATCGGTATCCTGTTCGCCACAAACGTCTTAAGATCGTTTAACTCTTTTTTTAACCATGCAAGTACAATGATGCTATCTGTCCAAAAATAAGTTTTAGAAATTTCTAGTTTTAAGGCACTTAACACCTTCTTCATTAACTTAGATAGCAGGACTGCAGCAGAAAGTTCAAGACGCGGGATAGTGACATGCTTTAGAGGAGCTACTCTGGATTTACTACTGAGTAGCTTAACAGCAGAATCACCACAAGAATTAGTAGATTTCACGTAAATGACCGCTCCATAAGCAATTTCAGATGCATGGGAAAATCCATGTAGTTCTACACAAATAGACTGATCAATAAGAATGCATCTAGGAATACTGATCAGATTTACGCTCCTTAAGGAAGTAAGAAAGTCATTCCACTTTTTATTTTCCTTCATTGGGAGATAATCACACCAATCTATCTTCAGCAACCATAATTTTTGCAGAAACACCTTGGCCCTTGTAATTATTGGACCTATCAAACCCAAAGGTTCAAGTATTCTAGCAATTTGTGACAAGACTGATCGTTTAGTGTATAATTCGCTTTGCTCGATAATTAAGTTAAACCCAAAACAATCTGGTTGAGGCTTCCACAATATTCCCAAAGTTTTTGTCTCATTAGAAAAAGAATATTCAGATTCTGAATTATTACATAAAAGAGCAAAATTATTTACTGCCCATTTATGGAGATCCATGCCTTCTCTACTTAACAAAGATATCAGTTGTTGCTGAATCTCCTTAGCTGTGTCTAAATCATCTGATCCTGTTAGGATGTCATCCATGTACACATCTTGCAACAACACATTCGCAGCTAAAGGAAATTCATTTCCTTCGTCTCTGGATAATTGCATTAAGGTTCTTGTAGCTAAAAAAGGAGCACTAGTTGTGCCATAAGTCACAGTACATAACCTGTACACTTTTACTGGCTCATTCACCTCAGGTTTAAATACTATTCGTAATAAATCACGTTGACTCGGATGAATTAATATCATACGATACATTTTTTTAATATCAGCTACAAAAACAAACTGATGCTTTCGAAATCGCAACGTTATAGAAAATAACTCATCTTGGATTGTTCCTCCGTTAAACTGCAAACTGTTTAATGATTTCCCTGCAGAAGTTAAGAAACTGGCATTATACACGACTCGTAATGGTATACTACTTGATTCTGTACGGAATAGACAATGATGTGGAATATAATAAGTGACTTCTGGCTCTTCAGATTCTATCACTTCTTCCATGTGACCCATACTTAGATATTCTTCCATAAATGCTTTATAAAGATCATTAACTTTAGGTTCTCTAACTAAGCGCTTCCATAATGAATTTAAAATATTCATTGCCTTTTATTTTGATTCGCCAAGACAAGATGAATCTTCATTTAGCGGCATTTTCACCATATATTGTCCATTTTCAGTTCTAGAATAATTTTTCAGAAAATGTTCTTCACAAATTTCTGCTTCCTTAGTTTTAGAAATCTCAGACTCTCTCTCTATGTTTTCTAGTTCCCAAAACTCTCTAATTATTTTTTCTAATTCCAAATTATCTGTAATTAACCCACAATGTATATTACTTTCACCCCTAGCCGGAAGGTTTCCACTGACAATATACCCGAATACACTGTTTTGTAACACAATTTTAGTATTTAATGTTTGTGGATAAATTTGACATGGTCTTAAAAATTCATAGAAATTTTCTGCACCTAAAAGCAAATCAATCGGGCCTGGGACATTAAATTTTTCATCGGCTAATTTGATGTTAATTAATAATGGGATAGAAGTCTCAAGCGGCCTAGACGGCGTAAATTCTGTAATTTTCGGAACGACTAAGAAGTCTAATTTTAAATGAAAATCCTTATCTCTATTTGAAACAGTTGTGTTAACCCTAGATCTAACATTCAACGATAAATTATTTATGCCTGAAATAGAAATGTTAGTCTTTTCACTTTTCAAATTAAGTTTATCTACTAACCTTTTACTCATAAAGTTAAAGTTTGCGCCAACGTCTAATAAACCTCGTACTTCATGAAAATTACCTAATTTATCTTTTATTAAACAAACAAATGTGCTAAGTAACGCAGCTTTCAATTCATTAGTCAAATTACATGTCGTTGAAAATAAATTTTTTTGATTATTAGCTGGGAAAGGCTGAAATACTGGAGCCGAAACATCCAAATTAGATTTATTACCTCCTTTGTTTATATGACTCATTTCCTGTGAAATTACCTTTTGGTTTTCAACTTTATTTATTTTTTGTTCGCGAGGAAAATGCAAAGTTACATTGTGCCTTTTCCTACAAATAATACACGATAATTTAGATTTACAATCGACTACTTTGTGATTCATAAGACAGTTAAAACAAAGATTTTTTGTCTTTACCAGCTCAACTCTATCACTCACTGACATATTTTTATAAACAGGACATTTATGCAAAGGATGATTTTGATTCCATGACAAAATACATTTAGAATTTTTTACATCAGTTAGAAAAACTTTAGAAATTGGCCTGGAATAATTATTTTTATTATTCGACCTAGAATTATCAACCACAGGTTTTCCCTTTGATGTGTAATATAAATCTATCTCCCTAGATAGCTCAATTGGGTGAAACCAAGAATCTCCTTGTCTAACATTTATAAAACAAGTAACATCCTTATCAAGCGTCTGACAAATTTTATCAGAAATCACTAACTTTTTTAAAGTTTCAAAATCTGTCACATTTCTCAATTTTAAATAATAATCCCAACTCGTTGTTAATCGGGATGCAAATTGTACATATGTTTCAGTGGGTTGACGTTGTGCTTTTCTAAAATGTGCTAAACAAGTTTGGGGAGTTGGCTCAAATTCTCTAAGTACTATAGCTTTCACCTTTGAATAATCTTCTAATTCCCCATCCTTAATGTATGTAATAACATTTGTTGCCCTTTCCCCTAACAGATTTAGAAGAATTTCCGATTTATACTTTTCTGGGACATTTTTTGAAATGAAGGTCCTTTCTAAAGACGCGAAAAAATACCCCCAACCTTCCGGTCTAGACGGAATTTTGATTGTAAGTGTTCTTATACTTTTAATGAGAGAGTCTAAAGATTCTATGCTTTCTCCCTTCTCGAAATCATTTAATTTTTCACTTTTGGTTTCTGCACGGTCCTTGGCCAACTCAAGCTCTAATTTTGTACGTTCAATTTTTAATCTTTCAAGTTCTAGTACCTTCGCTTCCTCATTTTTTCTCTCCTCTATAATATTATTGGCCATGTCTTCTACCAATTTAGAATCTGCTTTATATTTTTCACTTTCCTTTGTTAAATTCATTAAATCATAATTAGTTAATTTTATATCAGAAATATCAATTCCTAACTCAAAAGCTATCCTCTGGTAGTCTTCCTTTTTAGCGCTTTTGAACATTTTAATAAATATAGTTCACAATAAATAAATAAATAAATCTCACATACCTCCAAAATAAAAGCGAATCGATTGCATCTGAGATCAACAAATATTTATGGTACCCGATTTTGCCACACCTTCCATTATATACAGTAGCGGCACCTTTTGAAATATATTGAGTGGGCTCAAAAAAGTTTGAGTAAAATAACACAAACGATTTTTTTCGCCAGTGCGTGTGTGTAGGGAGAAGGGAGGGGTGAGCGAATGACTAAAGATAACAATTCGAAGTCAAATGATGGTTTTTCCACCTAAAATATAAAATTATGATAATTTAATTACAATTTAATAAATTATTTATTAAATTATATTCTTATAAGTTCCTCCATATAAACACATTAATATTTATTATAAATAACATAAAATTGCTAACTATTGAAAATGAAACAAGTTGGAAATTGCTCGTCAAACGTGGCAAATGACGTGCGTTCGTACTATAACTAGTTTTATAAATTTGTTTTGCACAGCATCTTGTACTGAATGTATATTTTAGTGCATATGTGCCTTCATATGTGCCTATCAATTTCATTCTGTTCTAAAGGCTGTAACATCATTAAAATGCACTTGAAGTAATTTTTTCCCATTGGCCGTCATGTAACGGAAAACTTTTGACTGTCCCTGTAATTAAACTATTCATCCGATTTTCATAAAATTTTAAATGACTCGACAGAATTTTACAACAATTATATATTTAAAATTTCAGACCATTCGGAAGGCTGTAACATCATTAAAATGCACTTGTAATAATTTATTCCCATTGGCCGTAATATAACTAAAAACTTTTGACTGTCCCTGTAATTAAACGATACATCTGATTTTCATAAAATTTGAAATGACTCGACAATATTTTTCAACAATTATATATTTAAAATTTCAGACCATTCGGTTGGGTAGTTTATGCTCTGTTATATGCGGACAGACGGAGAGACAGACTGACTGAACGATGAGTATAGGTGCTACGTATTTATATAATTACGAGCGCACGTAAAAAAATCAAGGAAAACTAAATATCATTTTAGTCAACTTCATCGATTAATCGAGTCATAACTCATGGTAATATATGCAGGAAATTTGTTTTGGGGAAAAATTTACTTTTGCATCCGCTGAAGGGATTTTCAGTGCTCCAGTAAGTCTAATTGATGTCCTTACTATTTTTCAAACAAAATTATTTTGAGAACTTCTATAAAACCAAGTTTTATTTCAATCATTAAATAAATAATTAAATAAATAAATAACGAAATAAAACAATGGAAATTGAGCATAGAGATCAAATTATTGGGTGGGCTCGAGCCCCACGGGCCCATATAAGTTGCTGCCACTGCGTATATATTAGAGTTTTTCACTTATGTTCTGTACGTCGCCGCGTCGGGCAGTATGCGGTGTAACCAGAGTAGCCTTAGTTTGAATCCTCTGGTGCAGTGGTTCTCAACCTATGTGTCGCGGAACAATGGAGATTTGCCACAAAAATATATCTCATTTCATCTGTTTAAAAAATATGCAACAAATACAATATTTTACGACAGCAATAGTCCTGAAAAGTATTATCTTAACCTTTAACTGATGTTACCGGTCTCTCAGACCGCGATTTTTTAAAATTTTTATAGTTTAACTTGCAATTTTCAGTTTAACTACAAACACTACCAAAATTTTGTTCCGTTTGGAACTTTTTAGTACTATCATCAGAGACTTTTGAATAGGTGAATTTTAATTATAACTGTCTTGTACAAAAAGTTTAGTACAAAAACACCATCTTATGAGTTAATCGCGTCTTTTATTCATCTTTCGATGGAGCGGTCTCACAGACCGCTTCACCCTAGTTTTGTGAAAATATCTGTGACATCAGTTAAAGATTAACTAAAACTTCGTGAGAAGGCAGTGTTTTCTAACAGGCAGTCGGTATTATGTTATGACCTCGTTGAGAGATATGTCAGTAGTCGCGCAATCGTATGGCAACCCTGGAAAAATACTTAATTTGTTTCTGGATGAACATAGGAGCAGAATATACAGGAAACTCTAAATCACCTTTGAGGTCCCAGATGTGGTTGAACACGACATACTTGTGTGAATGTGCTTTTACTACTTTGCTGTTTTTGAAAAACAAGTACTTAAGCAAACTGTAAAGAGTGACTTAAGGTTAAAATTAATCAGTTTTAGCTCTGATATAGATGGCCTCATAGGTAAACATCATTGCCAGAAATCATACTGATTGTAAAGTTGTGTTTTAATGCGTATTTTTCATTGTATTTGTTGTTTTAATTATTATTCAACTTACACACATTGGGATTACCATTTCTTTTTTTAGTTGATAGTGCATCCTTCGTACAAAAATTTGCCTTTTACAAAGGATGGGATATATGATGAGATCATACAAAATGTCCATACTGATATTTGATACACCCTCTTATTAGATGAGTCGGGAAATTTTATTTTTTACTTAAAGGTGGGTCGCGTACCAACCTTTAGGTTGGAAACCGCTGCTCTGGTGTATAAAAAAGTATATTTCATATAACCACAGTTTACCCAATGAAAGAGTTTACTTCATTCAGAAGATTTCGAGCATCAAATTAACATTCATTTGTTTTTGTATCGTTATCTACAGCTATTGAACTTTTTTAGGTGCGTTCGTAATCATATAAATACGTAGCACCTATAGTCGTCGTCCAGTCCGTCCGTCTGTCCGTCTGTCTGTCCGCATATAACAGAGCAAAAACTACCCAACCGAATGGTCTGAAATTTTTAATATATAATTGCTGCAAAATTTTGTCGAGCCATTTCCAATTTTATGAAAATTGGATGTATAGTTTAATTACTGGGACAGTCAAAAGTTTTTCTTTACATTACGGCCAATGGGAAAAATTATTGCAAGTGAATTTTAATGATGTTACAGACTTCCGAATGGTCTGAAATTTTTAATATATAATTGCTGCAAAATTTTGTCGAGCCATTTCTAATTTTATGAAAATCGGATGTATAGTTTAATTACAGGGGCAGTTAAAAGTTTTTCTTTACATTACGGCCAATGGGAAAAATGATTGCAAATGCATTTTAATGATGTTACAGCCTTCCGAATGGTCTGAAATTTTAAATATATATTTTTTGCAAAATTTTGTCGAGCCATTTCAAATTTTATGAAAATCGGATGTATAGTTTAATTACAGGGACAGTCAAAAGTGTTCCGTTACATGACGGGGAATGTGAAAAAATTATTGGAAGTGCATTTTAATGATGTTACAGACTATGCACCTTATGAAGTGCAAACAATTATACATTCAGTACAATATGGGGTACAAAAAATAATTATAAAACTAGTTATAGTACGAACGCACCTCATTTACCACGTTTGACGAGCAATTTCCAACTTGTTTATATTAAGGAATAACAGATCAAGCAAAGCGTAAATTGAATTACGAAAATCGTTCACTGAAATGAGAAACACATTATTTCAAGATACTGCGGTATATATTAGAAATGATTTAAAAAAAAATCAGTTTTCAAATTCTTCTTTTTTTCTGTGCCCCAAAGCGATTTCTGCGTAATCCAAAATCAATTGATATTCATTATATTTTACGGAGCAATGCTTGAAAATATGGGGGAAATGAAATATGAAAATATTTTTCGAGAGAAAAATGTGCGCGGTTAAGTAATGCAAGTGAAGATACAATGAATAACAGATTTAAAATAAATTTATCAAAGATTTACACTAAGGAAAATAGTTATCTAGATTTAAGGATTAATATTTTTATGAGGCATGCAATATTTTATAAATTAGTTGATGAAATTAAATAATGTTTCTCGTTTATCTTTATTCCGCAAAGCAATCTTTTGCGATAGAGTGCCGGGAAATATGTAGAATGGGGGTATTTTCGGAGAGAAAAATGCAAAAGATTTTGTAATGGAGGAGAAGGCATCGTTAATAAGAAATTTAAACAGCATTTTTCAAAGGATTGCAATTACGAAAGTAATTATCTATGTTTAAGGGTAAATATGTTTTACGAGGTATGTAATGATTAGAAACAAAATTATAAAGTTAGATTATTGTAGCTGCACAATACAACTACGTAATTAATTTGAGATAAATAAATGTATAATAAATTAATGTAAAAAATCATATAAATAGTTTACAGAAAATTTTCGTAATCACTTGATAATTATCTTACAAATCGTATGACAACTTTGAAGACAATATTTCACACTTTCCAACATACTTCAGAAGTGCTTATGAATTCGGTTTGTCTGTCTTTTTGTGCGATAACTCTTGTAAATATATTTGGATTACCATGAAATTTTTTTATGTTTTTGAGATTTAGTATAGAGTGTTCAGTATGTGGGATAGAGATATTTTCGGACAGAAAAATGCAAAATTTTTTGTAATGGAGGAGAAGATATCGTTAAAAAGAAATTTAGACAGCACTTTTCAAAGGATTGCATTTATGAAAGTAGTTATCTAGATTTAAGGATAAATATTTTTACGAGGTATGTAGTAATTGGAAACCAAAATGATTTTAGATTATAGTAACTGTACAGTACAACTACGTTATTGATTCGGGATAAATGTTTAATAAATTAATGTAAAAATTCATATAAGTGGTTTAAAGATAATTTTCCAAATAACTTGATAATTATTTGACAACTGGTAAGCCAACTTCGAAGACAATGCTTAATAAATTCCAACATAGCTTAGAAGTGTTTATAAATTCGGCTTGTCTGTCTGTACATGCGTTAACTCTTGTGAATATACTCGGACTGTCATGAAATCTTTATATGTTTTTGAGGTTTAATATAGAATGTTCTTTAGGGAAAATAAAGTGTGTAGTATTTATAGTTCGTTTACAGGGACACACAAAATATTCCTTTACATTATGGTCTATGGCGAAAAATCGCTTGCGTTGTATTTTAATGATATTACACTATTACAAATATTACAAATACAAGGAAAAAAAAACCCGGGATTCCGAGGTTACAGAATATAAGTGTAAACCATTTTTAAAAAATGGTAACTGATAGATTTTTTACTTTTAATATAGGGAAGACTAGGAAGGGTTGAACCACTTTTTACAAAATGATTTTTTATTTTTTAAATATTGAACGTAGAATAAAGTGTTAGATATTATTTTATTCGTTATACAATCAGTTATCAAAATAAAATTGCTACATAAGTGTAACCTATAAGAAATTTGAAAAATGATTGATTTTAATCATTAAAAAATAATGGGTCAAGGGTCCCCACATATAAAAGGCTTGACCCATTATATGGGAGGCTTAGCCCACTTTGGCTTATATTGCGATATTTGTGAAGAGAAATACAATCAGTTTAAAAAAAGCAAAATAGCTTTATGCTACATGCTTTAATTATTATAAAAAAATATATTTTTTAATATGATGCTAAAACAAATCTTTTGAGACGCAATCGCAAGTCAGAAGAGAAAATTTTTGTTTTAAACAGGATTGTGTTAAAGCAGGTATAATTGTAGAGCAGGGAAAATTAAATTTTAACATTTAAGGCAGTATTCTGGGTTCCGTTTTTATAGTGTTTCATGTGATTATGTCCGGATTTAGGAGCCACCGTTCCGCTTTTTTTTTGTCTCCTTGTCCTATTTTTTGTGACACTCGACCAGACAACTCCAGTTGTCACATAGTTTGGCTTCATCTAACTGTATTCACCCTGGTGAAATTTGTCTACATACCTTCCTGAAGTTTTTCGATCGATGCTATATTCTTTCACAACCGCATGAGCACTTAACTCATCATTAACATGATTTAAAACTTTAAGGGGCAGAGTACTTTCAGTACTAAAATGTTGAAATAAATGACAGGCACCGGAATTTACGAACAAATTTATTTGGAAATAAGAAAAAGGCTATATTTCAGATAGATATTAAATGGAAAAGATTTAAAAAAAATTCTAGTGCCATTGTGGCGTTTCGAAATTAAAATTAGGTGGTTTTATAAACATACCACCGCCCCTGGAAGGGTTAAGACTGCTGCTTTCTTCCTTTCCAGTCTTTCCCACAGTTTCTATTTACCTATTGTAAGTAATATTTAAATGGAAAAATGTTCCTATCAACTTTCCCATTTTCTAGCAATTTTTCACACCTTTCTTTAACCAGTTTTGAACATTTTCTTTTCCATCACATAATTTTACTGTAGTTTTACAGAATAAATGTACATTATTTTATATATATAATCATTAACTTTTCCTTATGCACAGTGTATAATAAAAAGATTACCAAAACCACTTAATTAAAGGAGCCTTGGGCATCTGGTCAACCCTCCCTCACATTGACTAGGTCAAGTCTCCCTACATAGCCCTTTTCTAAAGAATAGCACATTGTTCTGTTAAGCCTAACTTACTGTACAATCTTTATACCTGGAATGAAAGCTTTATATTTCTGCATTACTTTAAACATATTTACTTAAATTTCTATGATATAGTTTATCTGAAAAAAGCTTACAAAGTATTTCTAAAAAACACAACTTTTAGGTTGAAAACGCCTCACAATTGATTTTTTCCACGCCTATTTCGGTTATCTCTATGAAACGAAGACTGTTGTTTGAGCGTTCAAGTAGCTTTGGTTGACACCTATTGATAAAACTCTGAAATTCTTTTAAATATAAAAATTGATGGGTGGGTCAAGCCTCCCGTATGGTCTCCCCTATATAGTATCCCTTATATAGTCTCCCCTATATATATTTAGAATATTCACTAGCAATACCAAAAATCATATTTATATGGAAAATAGCAATAATGCATTTAAAAATATTTTGAAATTTAGTAAAGACGATACATTCGTATTGGATTTGCGTAAAGAGTTAACAATCAACGGAAATTACCAAAAATCACTATTTACAATTAGCCTTTTTTATCGCTTTGCTTTAGCCTTTAATTTCGATTACATGCCCTAAATTTGTGTTATATTTGTATTTTATTTTTTTCTTTATTGATTGATAAATGTTTTAATTTTGTTATGCGATATAAGCTGTAATCAAATGATGAGCTATTTATATTAAGTACAAACAGATTTATTTTTCGTAAGCGTTTGCACGCGACAGAGATAGATTTGAAAAAAAATCATGCTTGAAAATTAATTTAACAACAATAAAAATTAAGTAAATAGCTATATAGTTTTAAAACAAATTGCATTTGAAAGTACATCCCCACCCCCCCCCCCCTATTCGACGGTGTAGAAATTGCAAATATGAGGTATTTAGAAGTTTAAAGAATTGTAATAAAAGTTAATAAAAGGTAAATTTAATCGTTTGCTGTTACCATCGTCGAAATGACGTAGCGTTAAGCTTGGACACGTTTGTCCTTTAGATAGATAATCTATAGATAGATAAAATATCATTAGAGTCTAGACAGATAATGAGATTGATCTGAATTTCTTAGTTGTACGACAACATGCTTTCTAAGGAACATATAGTATAAGTATCTTTAACAGTTCGTCTACAGGATGCACAAAAGAAATCCGTAACATTATGATCTGTGGTGAAATACTGTTTGCGATGCACTTTAATGAAGTTATGTTTCTTCAAACATAATGAAATCATTGATGTGCACCACATATTTTCTAACCATTATAGCATGCAGAGCATTTATCGTTTATTTACAGACACACAAAATAATTTGGTTACAGGACTGCCTAAGATTGATAATTGTTGGAAGTGTGTTTTCTTCTTGCAGGGCTGCCACAGGCGAAAACAAAAATCTTTTACATACGTTTTGACAACATTTGTAAGACAAATATACTGGAAAATGTATTTTTTTTTAAATAGTGGTGCGAACAGAATATAAAAACAGTCGCCCGTGGCAGCTCTGTTCTTGGTAGGCATTTTTGAACTGTTCTAATTTTAAGTGTATTAGGTGATGTGATTAAGTTTTATGGATCGTGGACACGGCTGCATAAGATTACATTGTAAAAAAAGGACTAAAATAAGGAAATTGTACTGGCAATCGAGACGCCAGTACTATTACCGTATTTTAACAGAAATTTTACGCCATAAATTGCAGAAAAAAGGAAATTTTTCTGTAATTTACGGGCAAAAACTTCCGTTAAAATACGAAAATAGTACTCGCGTCTCGATTGCCAGTACTTGCATGCAAATAAGTAGAGATTATTTAATTGCGCTTAATTGTTACCATTTTAAAAAAATAAAGAAAAACATTTTATCACAAACATCAACATTTTTTTATTCTGCTTATTCCCTTATTCCAAATATATCTTTTTATCGTCTGCTGCCATAGCAATATGATATATTAAATTTCATTTAAAAAAACGCACAAGAAAAAGATTTTTCTAAAGTTTCTAAATTTTAATAAAAAAGATTTTTCTAAATAGAATAGTTATTGAACAATTCTCGTCCGTAGAACGGATTAAACAGCTAGTTATTATTATTATTGTACATGTATTATAGGTAGTGATTGTTATATAATAGAAGCTGACAGTTAAAAGAGTAATAGATAATAGAAATTTTATTGTATTTTTTGTTATTACTAGATAAGAGCTCGTCAAGTATGATGGGTGGAAAACTAGTTCAGATATAAGTTAACTAAGATATTTTAGATTTCATATACTGAAAACACTTTACAAAAACCATAAAATAAAAATATAGCAAAAAAGAATGCACTATGAATTCATATATTTCAATGAAGCATAACACAAAAGTTTTCCATGAAAATTAAGTCCAATCCTCTATAAACGGCTTTTGCACCATAAAGTTGCCGACAAGCATAAGCTTCTTAGCCAGAATATGTATGTTATATAAAAATTTTACCTTTTACTATTCATTTAAATTTTTCTAAATTTCCGGCCTATTCATTATTTCCTTTTTTTAATACGCTCTATTATTTATTTCTAGCTAAATTCCTCTATTTTTAAAACGCGTATCTTAATAGATTTATTCCAAAACGTAATCTAAACTTTTAATCCCTTCATTAATTTTTATCGTCTACCAAACTGTAAAGTTCTGAACGCAGTTCAGTCCCTTGTATTTTTCGAATATTTATCAAAGCCATTTTTACTTTTTTATTCTATTTCATCTCATTTTCCCGCCCGCGAGGCACAGCCTTTTCACATCGAAATCATTCCATTAGCGGCGCTGGGATTCTTTCCTGTGACGTTTCTTGATCGCTCTCCATTGGCTGAGTGTCGGATCCCAGTTTCACTTCGAGGCTCGTTCGTGATTTTCGTTGGTTTAGCTTGAAGTTTTCATTTCAATCGGAATTCCTCCGCGCATTCTCATAAATAGCGAGAGCATGAGCTCAGAACGAGAGATTTTTGTGCTGTGATTGTTTACATAACCTGTTACCCGGTGTCCTTATCCATGTGGAATATTCATTTCGTAAATTAACATCTATTTAGCATGAGTAATTAGTTTATGCTCGAGTGAAATGCTCTGATTTCTCATCTGCAGGAATTGTTCAGTGTTTGTATGTTCTGATGGAATAAACAGTTGTTCTATGACTACGTTTCCACGTGTTTAATTGGGAAAACCCCATATTTCTTCATACGCCTTTTTTCGCCAATCACGTTGCCTTGTTTTCATAATGAAATAATAAGTGTTTGATTGGACTATACCAATATTATCATCGCTCTA
This sequence comes from Maratus speciosus, assembly GCA_963932465.1. Taxonomy (NCBI): domain Eukaryota; kingdom Metazoa; phylum Arthropoda; class Arachnida; order Araneae; family Salticidae; genus Maratus; species Maratus speciosus. Next base: position 284,513,953 of record OZ010792.1, read on the forward strand.
CAGCTGCTATATTTTCACAGAGTTGATACCTCCGCTAGCAATGCTTGTGCTAAGTGGTAGGATTGCTTACAACATCACCAACGGCTGATTAAAATGTGGTATGACTCCAGTAATACGTAATAAGCACGATGTGATATTTCAACTACACCCATTAAATTGTTTCATAACAAGAAGCCGGTGTAGGATAATGTCGACCTACTCTACTTTACACTTCTAAAAGGAGACCTTCAATAATAACAAAAAAAAGTGTCCCTCCGATTGCGAAATCAATCGAAACTTCGATGACACCTGGTAACGACGATTTGATTAGTGATGGGCGATTCTGGAAAATTTGAGAATCGATTAAAATCGACATCGTATAAAACAGAATCGATCGCAATAAGAATCGATTCCCAAATTCTAGAATCGATACTTGAATCGATATTTCGATGTTCACAGAAGATTCACACAGATAAGCTGAAAAATAGTACTAATTCCAAAACGTAGCGAATCAACAGGGCCGTAACGACTATCCCTCACCTCCATTTATGTGGGCCATAGACAATGTTAGCGGCCCAGAAGTAAGCTACTACAGACCTTTGAGTCAAAAAATAAGGTTTTTTAACTTTTAAAATTATTATTTTTAAGATGTAATTTTGATAATAATTTATATTATATTTAAATTTATCTTTAAAAAAAGATCTCGGTCAGATAAAAAAAAAGAATGAAATGATTTTTTTTTTTTTTTTTTTTTTTTTTTTTTTCATCCGGAAAAGATGTACTTTCTACTCTAACTCTTATTTCCTTCAGCCAAACAGATGGGGACATTCTTCCTATAAACGTCATTCTTAAAAATGCGCAGATGAGCGAAATTTTGAAGGCTCTAAATTTATTTAAAAACTTAAATGGTTTTTCAGTCTTTTTAGGGTCTTCTATAAGTGTGGGGGAAATGCAAATATTGCAAATCTTCTTTTAAAATAGCTGTGATGAATGTAATTAACCAAGTATCACATACTAATTATCCCCCAATTAATAATCAAAATTCTACTTTTAATAATATATTTAACTAAAATTTCTTTTCCTTTTTAAAGTATATATCCCCTTATCTCATTTACAGTTTATAAATATCTTTCTTTTTAATGTTTACCAAATATTTAGCTGTTAAGAAAAAAAGAAAAAAAAGTTCTCATCCTAGAGCCATTAAGAATGAATTAACATATTTTTCTCTGGTTAACAAATAAATAAAAGTACATTCCTTGATTATATGTTTTTTTTTTGTTTTTTTTTTCCCAGCAGTAATCTAAAAACCATAAACAGTTATTGACTCATTCGCTGGCATGCAGAGTGCACTCACTGAAACAATAATAAATAAAAAAGAAAAGTATCGAGTTAAACTGATGGCATTGAGCTCACAGCCTATTCATACTAATTGTATTTTATACTTTTACTTCAAAGAATGCCTTTCGAAAAATAAATTAAGGGGGAATCCCCCCCCCCCGCGTCCCCGTCACATCTCTATACTTAAACAATAAGCCTCCAAATCTCATCAGGGAAGCGCGTTATCAGAATAAACTAGTTACCAAATTTGGAGCAAATCAGATAGAAAAACCCATATATCTAAATTAAGGGGGGTTATCCCCTGTTCCTCCCTTTATACTTAAATAATGAACCTCCAAATTTAATCAGGGAAGCGTCTTATCAGAATTAACCGGTATACCAAAATTGAAGCAAATGTGATAATTCTACATGAAAAACCTATTTATCTAAGTGGGGGGGGGGGGGGGAATAGCCCCCGTACCCTCCTCCTTTATGCTTAACCAATGAACCCCCAAAACTAATCAGGGAAGCGCCTTATGAGAATGAACCTAGAAAAAAAATTTAAGCAAATCGGATATTTCTATCGAGAGTTATCGCGTTACGTATGTACGTACATACATACATACAGAAACTACGGGCACATTAGCTCTCAGGCTTTGATAGTCTGTGAGCTAAAAAGAAAAGTGCCCAGTTAAACTGATGGCATTGAGCTCACAGGCTATTCACACTAACTGTATATTATGCTCTTATTTCAAAGAATAATGCCCCTCGAAAAATAAACTAAGTGGAGGGGGAATTGCCCCTCCCCGTTTCCCCTCTTTATATTTAACAAATGACCCTCCAAATGTCATCAGGGAAGCACCTTATCGAAATAAATCGGTATACCAAACTTGAAGCAAATCGGATACAAAAACAAATTTATCTAAATTAAGGGGGCATTAGCCCCCGTTTTCCCTTTTATATTTAACCAATGAACTTCCAAATCTAATTAGGGAAGCGCCTTATCAGAATAAACTGGTATACCAAATTTGAAGTAAATCGGATAGCAAAACCCATCTATCTAAATTAAGGAGAGTATTATCTTCTCGTTCCCCCCTCCCCCCTTTAGACTATAACAATGAACCTTCAAATTTAATCAGAGAAACTCGTTATCAAAATTAACCGGTATACCAAAATTTGAAGAAAATCTGATAATTCTGCAGAAAATCCCATTTATCTAAGTTAAGGGGGGGGGGGTAGCCCCCGTTCCCCCCTTTATACTTAACCAATGAACCCCCAAAACTAATCAGGTAAGCGCTTTAGCAGAATGAACATAGAAAAAAATTGAAGCAAATCGGATATTTCTATCAAGAGTTGTCGCGTTACGTACATACATACATACATACAATACCGACGGGCGCATTAAATCTCAGGCTTTGATAGCCTGTGAGCTAAAAAGTGCCAAGAGCGTGTAACTAGGGAGGGGGGAGGAAGGACAGAAAATAAAAGAGGAAAAATTTCCAAATATTAATATAAAAGAGGACGTTAAAATTTTTCAAACAATATGTTACACGAGATGGTTTGGAAGAAACAATAAATATGACCCCGGGGGGCAGGTAAGTCTCAAACGGTGGGAGTAGCGACCTCAAATGTATCTTTGGTCAAGGTTTCAAAATGTGGATTTATAATAAAATAGAACGAGAATTGGGCATTTTTAAAATAGCATGCATATTTTGAACGGAAAGGATTAGAAGGGATGAACTTGAAAAATACAACATAATAAAGTAGTAAGCCGAATAACTAGGCTTCTAAAGAAAAGTATAATGATTTAACCTAGTATTGAATTCAGGGGGTGACCCGGGGGAACATTGGAATGTCCCTCCCGAAAATTTTGAGATTTTATGCTTTTTAATGGAAAAATGTGCATCCCCCTTACGGAACTCTAAAATCTCCCCCCCCCCTTCATTCCGACCGGAGCAGTCAAGAAATCAACCCGCCATTCAACACTGAACCTAGAAAGAAAAAAAAAAAAAAAAAAGGCTCTTATACAAAATTTTACAGCAATTCTGCCACTAAAACAGTAAAATTGGAGGAATTTATTCAACCCGAATCGTGGATCATGCGCGATGCGATTTGAATTGAAGTAAATCAAAATATAACGATTTCAACCGCATCTAAAAATCGGCATCGAATCTGAACTGAATCGATTCGCCCGAATCTAAAAAATTGAAGTAAATCAAAATATAGCGATTCTGCCCGCATCTAAAGATCGACATCGGCATCGAATCTGAACTGAATCGATTCGCCATTTCTGATCTTAATTTATGGGCAGAATCGATGCGGCCATTTTTTCTTGCTTTCTTTTGTCTTTAGAAAAAGAAAGCGTTGGATTCGTGAAAAATTTCGACTTCCGGTTTTCGAAGGATTTATAGTTTTAGAAGATCTTGTCTGGAATACGATTTGACTATTTTTATACATTGTCTGTCTGTCAGTCTGTCTATTTGTTTGTCTCTGACAAAAAAATTGTGAGCGGTCTATTTCAAGAACTAATGCATGGAATCTGTTGAAACTTTAGATTCAATTAGACTTTCATATAAATTGGTGCTGATTACTTTTTGATGTAAATCTACCGACAGGTGGCGCTGCTGTGCTGCATTTTTCCGAATTTCGCAATAGCTCTATCTCAAGAACTAATGCACGGGTTTCCATCAAACTTCACATTCAGTTAGACGTTGGCATAAACTGTTGCATATTAGATTTCGGTGTAAATCGCCCAACAGGGGGCGTTGTTATGCAGATTTTATCAGCAGTGTTGAATTCAGACAATTTTCTCCGGGAGGGATTTCTGCGAATCCAAAGAGGGACAGTTCAGAGGGGAAGGGGATTGGACTTTTGTACATTAAGCATAAAATCTCAAACCTTCTGGGGGGACATTTGAATGTTGCACAGGGGGGGGGGGGGCGCATGTCCCTCCGGGCAACCCCCGGAATTCAACACGTTTTTCTGGATTTAAACGATTTTAGGGATCATATCTCAAGAACTAATGAACGGAATTTCATCAAACTTAATATTCTGTCATAAGTTGTTCATGATTAGGTTTTCGGGTAAATGATATAACAGGTTGTGCTGCCATGCTGCTTTTTTTTTTGGCAGTGTTGAATTCAGACATTTTTCTCCGGGATGGATTTCTATGGTTCTGGAGAGGGACATTCTAGAGTTAGTTTCGGGGGAGGGGGGGGAATTGGACTTTTGTCCCTTAAGCATAAAATCTGAAATCTTCATGAGGGAAATTTCAATGTTCCGTGGTGGGGGGGTTGTCCACCAGTACCAGCCCCTGAATTTAACACTGTTTTTCAGAATTTACAAGATATTAGCGATAATATCTCAAGAAGTAATGACTGGAATTTCATCAAACTTAATATTATGTGTCATTGGCATAAGTTGTTCCTGAGTTTTTCGTATTAATCATGTAACAGGCTGCGCTGCTATACTGTTTTTTTTTGCATGATATTCGTGATAGCCATATCTCAAAACTAATGCACGGAATTTAATCAAACTTCATATTCTGTTACACTTTCAGATAAATAGATCCTTATTAGGCTTGGATGTATACTGCCCAACAGCTGTCACTTTTATGCTCTTTGAATTGGGATTTTCCGTTGCGGATATCTAGGTTAATATCAGACGAACGTCTTTTTGCACGCTTTTTTTCGCTCTTACAAGGTGTAGGGATAGCGAAAGTGTAGGGATAGCGAAAAAAGCGTGCAAAAAGACGTTCGTCTGACATTAGCCTAAGAGGGTGTGAGCAGAAATTCAATGACTTGTTAGGAAAATGCAATGCTTATATTTTCTTTTAAAAGGCACATACATCAACGAACCTATGCTTTTTGAATCCTCATGATGCGCATATGTTATCTTTTAAATTTGACACCGTGATAGCGAATTTTGAAGTTTTAACATTTATGAGGCAGATGAAAGTTTTGGAATTTGCACATCCAACTACTTTATCTTCAATTTTTGAAGGAAAATGAAAATGATATTACCTTATTTTGTCTTAGAGACATCGATTAAAAAATTCATAGTATCGATTAAATCGAGTTGGCCATAGTATCGATTAAATCGATTAAAAAAATTGAAATCGCCCATCACTAGATTTGATATTCTGCATCTTTACCTGAATGTGCGTCTATAAAGAAAAAAAAAATCATTCCAATGTCGTAAGTTTTGAAAGATTTATTTATTTGTTTATTTTATATTTCACCCTATTTCCTTATTTACAATTGATGTATTTCTGTTATTATTTATTAGAAAAGAAAATATTTACATTTGTTATTTTATTTAAAGTTTATTTACAGTATTTATTATGATTGTACAATGAATCCATGTGTTAATGAATTGTCCCTCCTCTTTTATGTTAATGCGATCGGTATTTGTTAAAAGCTCTAGCGATAAAATGAGTGAAAGTGAAGTAAATATCGTCTCTTTTGACCCAGGGTCAGAGATGGATATACAATCCTGGCTGAAACATTTTGACCAAGCATGCAGTTCTGATAAAAAAGTTGAAACATGGAAAATGCAAAATATCTCTAAATTTTTGAAGGGAGAAGCTTTAAAAGTGTTCATTAATGAGTGTCTAGAGTGTACTACTTTCAGTAAGATAGTTGAAAGTCTTTCAGAAAAGTTTATAAAAGTACAAGTTCCTAGATTTTCTGATTTTGCTTCTATGAAGCTAAATGATCTTAATGAATTAGTTATTTCAGAAAAAAGATTGAGATTGGTAGACAACTTCATTTATGTGAAACCATCATAGTCCAAGGTTTGACGGATGGTTTGAAGCCAGAATATCAGAATTATATGATTATTAACCCTCCAGAGAGCACCATAAATTGGTACAGAATGACTAAACAACTAGTAGTCATTCCCACCTCTCATGTAAACAACCATAATGTTAGGAATAATTCTCAAAATCATGGATCTTTCCAGTTTAATAACCAAGCTCCTAGACATTGGGTTCGCCCAAACCAGAATTTTCAAAGAACAAATTCTAATTTTCGGCCACAAAACCCTAATGCTCAAAATTCTAGATTTGTTAGCCCTAAATTACCTACTACTCATTTTCAAAATAAGTATCCTAGTCGACCATGTCGAATGTGTATGAACAGAGGTATACAGGATGCTTTCCACTGGGAGAGGACTTGTATTTTTAATGTTGAACTTATGCAATCTTATGTTCCTCATCCTAGTGAACAACAACAACCTAGTCATAATATTTGACATTTAATTGTTAATGGATTGAGTGCTTATTTTAAATAGTGTAAATTTCATTTATTGTTTAAAGCTGTATATTTTACAGATAAATTAAAAAATTATAGTTTTGTTTGATAGAATTTCTGGTTGTAGTTAATGTTAATTCCCAGTTTCTTATAATTTACATAATTCAGTAAGAAAAGATGGAATTAGCGAAACTTGTGCTAGAATTTTGTCAGATAAATTATAATTTAAAATTTCATTAAATTTTGTAAATTAAATTAAGCTAGCATACAATTTAAATTTTTAAAATGTATTTATGAATTATAAAAATTGGTTAAATTAAAAAAAAATTATAGCTGTTATACCTAAGTTTCTATGTTTTTATTGAGTAGAATTTCTGGTTAAGGTTAGTTTTTCCCCAATTTCTTATAATTTAACTAAATTCAGTGGGAAAAAATGGGATTGAGCGAATCTTTTACTGGGATTTCGACAAAAAAAAGTATATAATTTTAATTATTCTTAAGGACCAGTAAAAACTTGTTTCCCTATCAAATTCTTAACAAATTATCTCCAGTAAATGTTCAAATTGATAGGCAAAGTCAAAATAGAAATACGGATGTTGTCCATGTATCTAAATTACGCCCCTACTTTTCACCAGATCAATTAAAATTATCCCATGAGAATTCACAACAAACTAATGTTAAAGCCCTAACCTAATATTAAATAGTCATAAGTTAATAAAAAGTAACTAAATAAATTATAAATTAATCAATCAATGCTTTTCTATATAACAGTGTGTTCTCGAAGGATCCACGAGAACATTGCTGCTGAAGTTTTACTTGAATTAGTTGTTTACGCGGGCGTAAATGAGTTGATTTGAGTTAAAGATTTCTTATATTGAATTGAATTAGATCAGAATGTTAAATAAATTTTAAATTCATATGTAAACTATGAATAAATGTTAACTGGATTAAAATAACTTAAAAAAAATTAAAAATTTAACTATAATTATTAATACTAAAACATTATAGAATTTATGCGAATAATTGTTGATTATGCAAGTGCCTGGATTTCAAACCCAATTGTTTTTCTCTTGCTTCCTTATTTATTTATTTTTTACTGATTGCGTAACCATGTAGGAAATGAACGAAATATTTCGACACATATCGAAAAACGCCTGTTAAGATTTTGTTTCAATGATATTGCTGGAGAATTTCAGAATTTTTTTATTTTTATTTTGACTTGGTATAATTTCATTTCTTATTGAATCTGTATTGATAGGAGATTACTTTTTATGCTATGTAACTTTTTACCCAGCCAGTACCATTGAGTGCAATAATCTCTTATTATTATTTACTGAAATGATGAATTAAAATATGACTTTGAAATTATTGATGAAAATTTGAGTTATTACTGAATTAAATTTACTATTGCTAGATATTGTATGACAGAAAGTATAGATAATTCATTATTATTGAATATTGAGATAAAAGAGAGGTAATAAAGAAAAATAAGTGTTATGATAAATGAAGTCAGTATATGAGATATCTGAGAATACTCATAAATTAAATATTGTGATAACATCTGAACATAATGAAAGTAAAATACTTACTAGAGAATTTATGGAAAAATGGTAATAGTATGGTACCGCTATTATCATAACAATACAATACTATAGAGTGCATATGGCACTAGATTTTTTGACAGTTTTTCTTGTGTCAAAAATGAGCAATAATTGAATTTCAATGGACTATAGCATAGTATCAGGACAATATAATCATCCCAGTTAAAAAACTGTAGGAGATTGATACTCAGTTGAAATTTTTTTACAAAAATTTTAAATTTATTATATTCATGTTTTTCCTTTTATTTATATGACTTGTGAATTGTATGGAAAATTTCTACGTTATGGAATTTAAGTTATAGAGATTAAACTAATGTTTAATCGTGGTGTGGAAAGAATGTAAATTCCTAAGAAAACTCCTAAACAATTCTAATATTGTCAATATCTGTTAATATTGTAAGTAATAAGTTGTTAGTAAAACAAGAGGAGATTATTTAGAATATAATTTACTCCATGTTGGAGAAATATTTATATTATCTTTGTAATTAAAAAAAAAAAAACAATTCCCACAGTTTCAAGTTTAAGTAGTAACTTATTGATTTGGTTTTTGACAGAATTGGAGAAAAATTTCAGACTACCAGGTAACACTATTGTAATCCTAGTTCATGCTTTTCCCCAATGAACTTGTGGGTCACGGAGCCACCAGTTAACCGGTTTTTAGGGAGGGGGGATATTGTTATATAAAAATTTTACCTTTTACTAGTCATTTAAATTATTCTAAATTGCCGGCCTATTCATTATTTCCTTTTTTTAATACGCTCTATTATTTATTACTAGCTAAATTCCTTTATTTTTAAAAGGCGTATCTTAATAATAGATTTATTCCAAAACGTAATCTAAACTTTTAATCCCTTCATTAATTTTTATCGTCTACCAAACTGTAAAGTTCTGAACGTAGTTACTTATTTTTCGAATATTTATCAAAGCCATTTTTAATTTTTTATTCTATTTCATCTCATTTTCCCGCCCGCGAGGCACAGCCTTTTCACATCGAAATCATTCCATTAGCGGCGCTGGGATTCTTTCCTGTGACGTTTCTTGATCGCTCTCCATTGGCTGAGTGTCGGATCCCAGTTTCACTTCGAGGCTCGTTCATGATTTTCGTTGGTTTAGCTTGAAGTTTTCATTTCAATCGGAATTCCTCCGCGCATTCTCATAAATAGCGAGATCATGAGCTCAGAACGAGATTTTTTTTTTGCTGTGATTGTTTACATAACCAGTTACCCGGTGTCCTTAGCCATGTGGAATATTCATTTCGTAAATTAACATCTATTTAGCATGAGTAATTAGTTTATGCTCGAGTGAAATGCTCTGATTTCTCATCTGCGGGAATTGTTCAGTGTTGGTATGTTCTGATGGAATAAACAGTTGTTCTATGACTACGTTTCCATGTGTTTAATTGGGAAAACCCCATATTTCTTCATACGCCTTTTTTCGCCACTCACGCTGCCTTGTTTTCATAATGAAATAATAAGTGTTTGATTGGACTATACCAATATTATCATCGCTCTACAGCTGCTATATTTTCACAGAGTTGATACCTCCGCTAGCAATGCTTGTGCTAAGTGGTAGGATTGCTTACAACACCACCAACGGCTGATTAAAATGTGGTATGACTCCAGTAATACGTAATAAGCACGATGTGATATTTCAACTACACCCATTAAATTGTTTCGTAACATGTATGTGTATATATACAATATCTACCAATAAGTATTTGGACACCGGTGATCGAAAAGGAAAAAAAAAACATTTATTCACATTCAATAGTTAGTAGAGCCTCCCAGAGAAGCAATTACAACCGTAAACCTCCTGGGCAGGCTTTCTACAAGTCCTTGTATGACAGCTAGTGGTATATTTTTCCCATTCGGCTTGGAGAAGACAGGTAAGTTCCTTCAGTTGCCGCACCCCTTAATCCGACTCGTCCCAGAGGTTTTCGATTGGGTTCAGGTCTGGTCTCTGGACAGACCAGTGTAATTGATTAACCCCATTGTCACCATACCAATCCATGGTGGATCACGCAATATGACAGCTGTCGTTGTCATCCTGGAAGCAACACGGGTCCAACCGTAGAACTGCCACAACGTAGGAAGTACACTGTCATCCAGAATAGTGCAGTAGGCGTTCGGTGTTGAGCTTACCATGAATTGGGATCAAGGTTCCCAGACGAAATCAAGAAAAACATCCCAGACCATAATCCCACCTCCGCCGAACTTAACTGTGGGCATAATGCATTCCGGAAGGAGACGTTCACCAGACAGACGTCAGACCCAGACCCTACAATCCGAACGATAGAGGGTAAAACTTGATTCATCACTCCAGAGAATCCGTTTCGACTGATTTATGGTCCACTGTGGACGTGCTTTGCACCACCTTAATCGAGTAGCGCGGTTGCACTTGGTGATCAAAGGCTTATGGGCTGCAGCACAACCATGAAAACCAAGCAGGTGAGCTTCCTTACGGATGGTATACATCGAAAGAACACACACGGATGCCTGTTGAAACTCTTGGCGCATGTGTGCCATTGGTAGTGTACGGTTCTTCCGAATTTCTCTGGACAGCACCCCTCAGTCTCTCTGTCTCAGTTTCATGGATCTGCCGACTCTGGGCATATTCCGACAACCACCGCTCATCTTCCACTTCTAAATCATATAAGCAACAGTCGATTTTGGGTAATTCATCTCGCTAGATACATCCCTTAAGGGTCCTGTCCCTGCCGGCGAAGACACTCACGAGCTAATGCTAATCGTATGGGGAGGGATTTTTCTATTATCTCGTTTGCATTTCGACATTTTTAAATAATTTTTTTTGCATTGGATAGCTGAGGTTCGTCTCTACAGCGCACCGTGGTTACTTTTTAGATTTTGGATATTTTTAATAAAGTTACTTTCATTTTCAAAACCGGTTCTGAAAATGAAAGTGTCATTCTAAAAAATATCTGCAACCAAAATCGAAAAAGTAACCAAGGTGCGCTGTAGAGACGGACCTCGGCTATCCAATGCAAAAAAAGTTATTTAAAAATGTCAAAATGCAAACGAGATATTTGAAAAATCCCTCCCCATAGAATTAGCATTAGCTCGTGAGTGTCTTCGCCGGCAGGGCATTTCCAGATCCGGATCAGCCATTTCTGTGGTACCCGATGATTACACCTTTCTCGAAATCAGATAACTCTGTACTTCATGGCATCATGCATGCGACTGATGCCAATGCTGTTTCTGACAGCATATTTAATGGCGGGGAGCGTGACTTATATCAGGACCGCAGACATCGGCATTTGTTTAGGAGTCCAAATACTTATTGGTAGATAGTATATATGTATATCTATATCACACATTAATTTCATTATTTATCTATGTTTCATAGAAAAAAAAATTGTTAAACTGTAAAAAAAAACAATAACTAAAGTTGTAATATTGTATGATAAAATTAATCTTGCAAAACTAGTTTTGCCACGATTTTCAGGTCTTATTTTTCAGTAGTCATTTTTAAAAAAAATATTGCTTATTACGTTTCCTTGCGGTTACAGATGAAAAAAATTGTAAAACAAAATTAATAAAATTTTTTAAATCCATAAAAATTAATCATACATATTTTTTTATATCTTGAAATAAAATTATTTTTAGTTATAATTTGTAAAAATTTTTATTTTTTTTTATTTACAAAAATAAAAGTTATTGTGACAAAATCGCTGAAAAAAGTTTTTCGAGATGAGTTTAAAGTTTTGACTTCGCAGGTTTACGTGGCTCAAAGTTTACGGGTTTTACGGCCACAATGTTAGGCATTTTCCTATCGGATTATCTGCGCGACAATCTTAAAGTTTCAAGCATTATAAAAAATACATTTTTTTATCCGTTTAACATTTCCTCGCTTACTTGTCAATACATTTAAAAAACCGCCAGCCCACTTTAAGTCACCATGTATTTGCGGGAATGAAGGAATGGAAAAAGAAAGCTTAGCTTCCTATTTTATGCATTTACTTTTTTTAAAAATCCCATTTCATTTTCTTTACGACGGCAGTTCTGCAAGCGAACGAGATGAGCCAACTATCAAATTAACGTTACTTTCCATTGATATCTACAATTATGTAGACAATTTTTTCACTGAGCAATAACTATTTAATGTTTGAAAAAATTCCATTACGAATATCGTTGTTTGAATTGGAAACCTAATATTTCAAGGTACTACACTATATGTCGGAGATGGCAAAAAAAAAATAATTTCAGTTTCTGAGCCTCGTGTTCATCGTTTTTCTCTATTCCCCAAAGCAATCTTTGGGAATCTAGAGTTCGTTGATATTCATTATCTTTTGAGTGCCTGGAAGTATGTGGAATGCAGATATTTTCCAAGAGAAAAATGCAAAAGGATTCGTAATGCAGGGGAAGAGAATTGTTAATAACAAATCGAAACACTTATCAAATGATCCTATTTATAAAAACAGTTATTTAGATTTAAATATTAATATTTTTAAGAAACAGGAAATATTTTTGAAACAAGATGATGTAATTAAATGAATGTTATTATAGAGAATCAAATTAATTCGTGATAAATAAATGTTAAATAAACTTTCTATAAAACAAAGTTCTATAAAAACTAGAGAAATAACTTATGTTTATTGCTTTGACTTGTTTGTAATAAAATTCTAGGAAGTTTTTTGTGTGGTATTCACACCCATTTTAAAGTAAGGTACTTGTACCAATATGGACAGTGCTCTCAATATGGACACCCCTAATATCTTTAAAAGTAACAATTTTGATCGAGAGATGGCGCTACATGTCCGTGAAGAAAAGAAGGTGAAAAGATAATTAAGCCTGGAAAGGGCAAAAAAAAAAAAAAACGCGCTGTTCGCCATTTGGAAGGAAACTTGTTGTTTCGTGGTGTGCTGATTGTAATTACAGCTAAGTTTAAATTCTTATTAGATATGGTAAAATTGCTTTAAATATTGAAAAGTGGAATGTTTTAGAAAGCTGATAAAACATATTTTCGATTGCTATTGCATATATTGCTTTAAAATGTCTTCTTTGTTTATTTATTACAAGATTTAGTAAAACTATGCCCGATTCCCAATATGGACACCTTATGTCCACATTAGTAATACAGCAAGTGAATCTTCAGATTCACAAATTTGTAAAATATCTGTTTAATGTCACCTGAACAATCCTCCAAGAAACCTCTTCCAAGAAAAAAATCCTCCAAAAACCCTTGCAGAAAAATCAAAAGAAGCCTCCCATCAGTAGGATATCTGTTGGCGAAATCGCAGGTAAAAGCAATATGACTTCCTCAACAAAGGAGAGCTGGTATTGCTTCTTATGCAGTACTGATGCTGTTGCAGAAATACGGCTATGCGACACATGCGGCAGATATCTCCACGAGGACTGTTTGGGACTTACAGCCCATGATGAAGAAGTTTTTATTTGTCCATCCTGTGAAGACTGAATAATAACAAATGTAAATTCTGTAGACAGATGCAATAAAGCTAAGCAAAACCAACTATATTATTTCATAATATTTTGTAGTAACTGAGGTGCTTTGCATGGGTCTTCGAAGAGCCACAACTGATAATGACCCTCCCCCCCCCCTTCTAAAGTGCATGTTCTGAAGATATTTACTGTCCCCCGCCCCTTCCCGCAATACTTTAAAATCTATTTCTTTTATCCTTTCTCCTCTAAAATCCCTTGGAAGAGTGGCTCTTCCATACACCCTGTGTAATAGGTCAATAAGGAGCCACCTGTCCCTAATATGGACATGCATGTTCATAATAAGGACAGGTGGTTCCTTATATGGACACTTGTAAACATTTTTTGTTTTTATCATTAAAATTAAACTAGAATAACTACAAGGTCGCTAATTTTAATAATGATAGTCAACAATCCAGGGATGGTGGTAATATATTTTTGGAGTCCTATGACGTGTACACGGGGGTGAAAAACATCAATTTTCCTTAGGGTGTCCATATTGGGTACAGATACCTTACATTATAGACATGATGGGCAACACTTGGAAGTGCGACCGAATCACACAAAATTAATGAAAAACAAGTGGGTGATTGCACAGAGGGTTTCGTTTAACATTCTTTTCAAAACACTTTATCCTTTAATTAATAAATCCAAATTGTTAATATATAATTATTAAATATTGAACCCTTTTCAATAAGAAGATAGACGGCAACACCATTGAATTTAATTTTAAAATGATTACAATTGGAAGATATATTTTTTAATCAATTAACCCTTTGCACTCGAGAGCTCCGGAGCGGAGCCATTTAAAATTTGTCTGCAAACTCGAGGGCTCCGCTACGGAGACAATGCAAATAATTTTGTGATACCTGTCTAGAAAAGCCAAGATTACATAGTGCAATTGTTTCGAGAGGTATCACACTTTGGATGATTACAAAATGTAATAATTTTATAATTTTTTTTATATATCATAAAATTTGTATTCATAAAGAATTAAAAAAATAATAAGATATAACTAAAATCAGTTCGAGTTGCTGGTAATACGAATGAAAAAAAACTTCGAGTGCAAAGGGTTAAACATATTCCAAAACTGCTTTTCAGACAATCGTAACAGCATACGTTTGCGTAAAGCATATTTAATTACATGATTTAATTTTAATTTTAAAAAACCCTTAAAATGTCAAAAAATACGAAAATTCTCTTAATTAAATCCATCGGACAATGAAATGTGGTCAGTTTCATATTTCGTAGTTTCTAAAAAAAGTATTTTGGAATTAAAAAATAATTAATAAAATATTTTTCAACTTTTGTCTTTAAAATGGTCAAAAACAAAATTATAAAAATTCTGTAAAATTGAATTTATTAGGTAATGAAATCTATTCCGAGGAAAATATTTCAAACTCCGGCGCAAAATATCGGATCGGGAACCTTTTGATTAGCAAGCAGATGCGCTACCACAGATCTATCTAGATTGCGCGAAAAAGGCTATAATTAGGTTTTGTTTTAAAATCTAAATAGCAAAAATGGTCGTATGTCATTAAATTAATTCATTTAATTTAAATAATATAAGACTTTTTCAAAATGTTATGATTTTGCTCGCCGTCGGAGGTGTTTAGCTATAAGAATGCAAAATTTCAAGACTCTAACTTATACAGTTTCTGAGAACGAGTTCAGTGATGGACAGACAGAAGAGTTGAATGACTAACAAAAAAAAAAGAATGAAAGAAAACTATTTTTATTTTGCACTGGGGAATCAATTACTAATTGTGGCAACTCATCTGTCTCTAAATACTTTTCATTATTGTAACAAACAAATGTTCATTGTTGAGGGAGATTTAAAAAAAAAATCATGTATGAATTTATTTTAAAAAGTCGTAAAAATCCACTAAACTGAGCTATAGTATTTAAGGAAATTTCATTCGAAAGTACATTTTTTCTTCCCTATTCGGTGATATAAAAACTGTAAAAAAAAAAAGCCTTGCAGTAGGTAATTGTTTGACATTTTCAAATTGATGTAATAGTGGATAACTCCCACATTCCTAAGATCAAAAGCTTTCGCAAGTCCTGATCATTTTTCACACTATTTTGTACCGCAAAGCTGCGAACAGATTTCATAAGGGTTCTGTTATTTCAACTCATGTCCCTATTAAAAACTTTTAACATGATCGCAACGTTATTTTCAAATGTCATTTTCCTTTTACTAAATGTAATCAGAATGACCTATTAATCTAAAGTTTATAGCATTTCTTTTGGTAATTGTAAATTATCTTTTACATCAGTCAAACTAAGTATCAAATAATTACAAGGATATCTGAGCACAAAATTGCATAAATCTGTAACATGACAACATATCCATGTATTTATTTTTTACTGTGCTAAAAATATTCACAGTAAGATAATTGAAAGTTTTAGAACGTGTATTTATTTATTTAGATACAAATAAGATAGTTCTTAAGGAAAAATTATCTTCCTTTTATCTATTTGTATTGTTGTATTCTGCCAATTTTTATTCGTTTCTTTCAATATTACACATTTTCTTTTCTTAATAAAAATGAAAATTTTTTTCATATAAATTTTTCCTTTGATTTTATCTATAAAACTTTTATTTTTCTCCAGTGTTTTAATCTACTTTATATTACATCTATTTATTTACACTCTGATAATACACTTCCCCTCTATTCCTATATTCTTCTTTTATCATTAATTAAGAATTTTTTTTTTATTTTACTAATTATTATAATCATAATCTAATTTCTCATATTTTTTAAATTTTAATTTCTTTGTCTGTGTATCATTATTCTGAAACATTTCAATATAGTTCAGTTTTATAAATAGTTTGTGTATGTTTTTTCCTTTTCTTTGTGAAAATGTGTGTGCTGTGGCTACGTTTGCTACACTCACATATATTTTCTTAATCCTCCGTCGAAATAACAGATTTATTGTTCAAAGATTTCACTGAATCTCCTTTACGATTTTTTATTTATATCAAAGGATCAAATACTCCCTTGCAGCATACGTTTTTATTCTTAGTGGGATAACTACTATTGCGAATAACCTTATGATGATGAGAGATGATAATTAGAGGCTCTCGAAAGCATTGTTGTGTTCGTTAATCACAATGAATAAACAAATATCTATTTCTATGCATTGTTTCATATTAGTTCTATTTTGAATTCTGCCGAAACCATTATATTTGTAGAAAGATTTATTGTTAGATATAGTACAGTTATAGTCAGGTTTTACTTAACTTGAAAATGGATTATACAGGGTGTTTCAAAATTACATGTCAGAAATGTAAAGGCAGGTAGAGTGGACCTTAGTAAGCAGATTTCGCAAAGGAAAGTCGGTGCGGAAATACAGCTTTGAGGCAGTAAAGGGCGCTGTTGAGTTCGACGCGACGGATGAAAGCGCTTTTCTGACTTAAATCGTCATTCACCGCACGGATTTCGGGCAACATGCATTGTTACATCAATGCGGTGCATGTTGAAATGCATTTCATGTATGTAGCTGCGCAAGGAAATGGCTCACACCCAACGCACGTCCAACGGTTCTCAAGATTTTCAAAGGACATTTTTCTACTTTGCATAATATTGCTTTTTCAATTGCAAAAATTCTACGATATCCAGTGCCCGTATCACGCTTCGAGGCATAAACTGATCCACTTACGCACAATTCCCGATGAAGACACCCAAATGTTCGGCGATCCGACAGATTCCTACTTGGAAATCGTTTCATGTACATTTTTTGAACAGCCGCTTCATTTTCTTGCGTAGCCTCATACGTGACATGCATGTCGGCAAGCTCCCCATTGGTGTAACGACGCACGTTGCACGAAATCCGTCCGGGGAATGACGATTCAAGCCAGAGAAATACTTTTATCCACTGAACTCAACAGCCCTCCACCCTCTACCGCCTCAACGCTGCATTTCCGCACTCATATTCCTATATGAAATTTGCTTACCAAGGTCTCCCCTACCTGTCTTTACATTTTTGACACATAATTTTCAAACACCCTGTATACAGTTTTTTTTTTCTGAAACAACATTTAGGTGTACTCTCAGTTAAACTCTAGAAAGTCGCGATTTCTGTGATCTGCCTTTGAGTGACTTCTGCCAAGTGTAAGTCAAACATATTTGTTGTCAACACATTATACACAAAACTTAACAAATATCATAGATATAATACTATAATACGATAGAGAATACATATAATACGAAACTCTTAAGAAGAATTTTAAAATTTTAAATTTAAGTAAATATTTATTAAATTTTTTTCCTTCTTATATTCACAAAAGGTAAGTGGTACGCGTAACCCTAAAAAATGTACTGTATACATGTATATATACATTAGTGATGGGCGATTCTGGAAAATTCAGGAATCGATTAAAATCGACATCGTATAAAACTGAATCGATCACAATAAGAATCGATTCCCAAATTCTAGAATCGATACTTGAATCGATATTTCGATAGTCACAGATTCGCACAGATAAGCTCAAAAATATTAATTTCAAAACTTGGCGAATCAGCAGAGCCGTAGCGACCATCTCCCATACCTCACATTTAAAGGGTAGACAAAGTCAGGGTCCAAGTCGTAAGCTATTACAGACCTTTGAGTCAAATCTCAAATAATAAAGTTTTTAACTTTGAAATTATTAGTTTTAAGATGTAATTTTACTACTATTGTAATTTAGATTTTATTTAAATTTATTTTTTAAGAATGGTCTCGGTTAAATACAAGTTGGAAATTGCGCGTCAAACGTGGCAAATGTGGTGCGCTCGTACTATAACAGTGCACTTCATAAGTGCATATCAATTTCATTCAGTTCGAAAGTCTGTAACATCCTTAAAATGCACTTGAAATAATTTTTTCCATTGGCCGTAATGTAACGAAAAACTTTTGACTGTCCCTGTATCATAATCATATGTAAATCATTGTGATTTTCTTCCAGCCTGAATTAAAATTTAAATTTTCAGGGACATAATTCACGTTGCCTTAAGAACAGATTTAGTATTCTTACAATTTGAGTTTAATAATGTAACTAGCAAAGTTTATTAAAGTTCTTTTATTAAAAAAAAAAAAAAAAAAAAAATCGTCGCTGCAAGACGTGAAAATTTAGTTTTCTCAGAAGAAATAAAAATCAATTAATTTTACTGTCTTAGAAGGATAGTGGACGCACATGTATATTGCTTGGAAATCTTTAACATTATAGCTAGTAACTAGCAGGTTCCCCCTAATATGAAATCTC
This sequence comes from Maratus speciosus, assembly GCA_963932465.1. Classification (NCBI taxonomy): domain Eukaryota; kingdom Metazoa; phylum Arthropoda; class Arachnida; order Araneae; family Salticidae; genus Maratus; species Maratus speciosus. The sequence continues at coordinate 284,532,803 of OZ010792.1, forward strand.
GAAACGAACGAACCGCGAACCGGGTTCCCGCAGCCTACAGCACCGTATAGGTGTATCCCCCCCCCCCAATTTTTGACATTCATCGTTTAAAAATTTTTTATTATGTGTTATAAACTATCTTAAAATTTCAAACAAATCGCCCTGTTATATTTTCTAATTTTGTTCTGGCCCTTCCCTCTATCCCCCCCCCCCTCCGAAATGTGACGCGCCATTCCTTTTTATAATTTTTTATCATGTGTTATAAACAATCTTAAACGAAACTCCTTTATACAACCTATCCGAAGATACATTAGTCTAGGGGGTGGTAGTCTTAAGCAAGAATTCTAGATATTTGTGAAATTACTATTCGAAAATAGTGGTGTGAACACTTATAAAATTTTTGATATTGAAAAGGTAGTAATTATCTCAGCCCGCCGTCAAAGAACCGCACGCTAAACGGTAGAAAACATTAATGCTGCTATAAAAAATCACGTGACTGCCTTTAAAAAAAAAGCATTTAATAGAAATAAACCAATTAGGGAAATAATGATTAATATCTCAGCTTGTAATTAAGATAATATTTTTTCAAATTTCTGAAAGGAGATTTTTTTTTTTTTTTTTTTTTTGCATCGCCCTGTCCAAGTTTCGAATTTTTATGCCCCTTACATTCCAAGATGTGGTCCCCTTTTAAAACAGTACAAAATTCTCGGGAATCACTTTGTTTAAATTGTTAAATATATTATTTGAAAAAAAAAAAAAAGGTTTTAAAGTATTTTAGCACGTATTTTCATACCTACACCCTTAAAAAAAATTAATAACATACAGGGGATCCTTTAGTTTCGGAAAGCTCCGAAATTTCATAAAATTCAAAGTATCATAAATCAGTAAGTTTGGTTGTAAACGACTGAAATTTTTATAATACAACTTACACAAACGCTTTGACAAACTTGTGAAATACCGCTTAACTAACGAGAACCTTGAGTCACGTGGATTTAAAGCAAGAATGATAAGTTTAAAATGGAAAAGAGACGAAATTTGTTATTACCATTCATAAATAGTGCTCACCAAGAGCTGCAGATATAATATCAGTGTTTAGTTGGTAAACAAATGACTCGGGAAGAATGTCAAAAAAGGTCCCATTGAAATTGGACCATAATTAAGAAAATTGGGATGGGGGGGGGGATGTATTGGTGATGAACTGGAAAAGTACAGCTTAATAAACTAGTAACCCAAATAACTTGGCTCCTAAACTAAAAATATAACAATTTAACATAGAAAGAAAAAGGCTCTTATGCGAAATTTGACAGCAGTTCTGCCTTTAAAACAGTAAATCCGAAAGAATAAATCTATATTCCTTTGAAATTACTGTCAAAAATATCAATAAAAAAGTTGGAGCACGATTGACCCTTACCAAAAAGAAGGAAGGCTAGAAACAGAAAATAAAAGATCACATTAAAAGCTTTCCAACGATATGTTATACGATATGTTTTGGAAGAAACAAAAAATATCCTCCCCCCCCCCCACCGAGGGAGCAGGTAAGCCCCAAACGGTCGGAGGGGCGACTCAAAAGTATCTTTGGTCAAGGTTTCAAAATGTGGCTTTATAATAAAATAAAACAAGAATTGGACATTTTAAAAATTGCATGCAAATTTTGAACGGCCCTGTAAATTAAGATTAGCGAGGAAAAGGGGAGAGGGGGGTGGAGAGATTAGAAGGGACGAACTTGAAAAATACAATATAATAAACTAGTAACCTGAATAACTAGGCTTCTAAACAAAAGTTTAACGATTTAACATAGTGTTGAATTCAGGGGGTAGCCCGGGAGGACATCCCTCCCGGGACATTGAAATGTCCCTCCCGTAAGTTTTGAGATTTTATGCTTTTTAATGGACAAATGTGCACCCCTCCCCCCCCCCCCCAATTACGGAACTCTGAAATACCCCCGCCCGGAGTTGCATATATCCCTCCCTGAGAAAAATACCTGCATTCAACACTGATTTAACCTAGAAAGTAAAAAAAGGCTCTTATACAAAATTTTACAGCAATTCTGGCACTAAAACAGCAAAATTGGAAGAATTGATTCAACCCGAATCGTGGATCGACCGTGATGCGATTTGTATTGAAGTAAATCAAAACATAACGATTCGACATTGCATCTAAAGAATTGAAGTAAATCAAAATATAACGATTCGACATTGCATCTAAAGAATTGAAGTAAATCAAAAAAATAACGATTCTGAAGATCGCATCTGAAGTTCGACATTGGCATCGAATCTGAACTGAATCGATTCACCGTTTCTGATCCAAGGGCAGAATCAATGCGTTCCTCTTTTCTTGCTTTCTTTTGTCTTTAGAAAAATAAAGTGTTGTTTTCGTGAAAATTTTCGACTTCCGGTTTCTAAGGATTTATAGTTTTAGAACTTCTTGTCTGGAATACGATTTGACTATTTTTATAAATTTTTTGTCTGTCAGTCTGTCTATTTGTTTGTCTCTGACAAAAAAATTGTGAGCGGTCTATTTCAAGAACTAATGCATGGAATCTGTTGAAACTTTAGATTCAGTTAGACCTTCATATAAATTGGTGCTGTTTACTTTTTGGTGAAAATCGCTCAACAGGTGGCGCTGCTATGCTGCATTTTTCATGATTTCCGCAAGATTGCTACCTCAAGAACTAATGCACGAATATTCACCAAACTTCAGATTCAATTTGACGTTGACATAAGTTGTTGAGGATTAGGTTTTGATGTAAATCTACCGGCAGGTGGCGCTGCTATGCTGCATTTTTCCCGATTTTCGCAATAGCTCTATCTCAAGAACTAATACACGGATTTTCATAAAACCACATTCAGTTAGACGTTGGCATAAATTGCTGCTTATTAGGTTTCGGTGTAAATGGCCCAACAGGGGGCGTTGCTATGCTGATTTTATCAGCAGAGTTGAATTCAGACATTTTTCTCCGGGACAATTCAGAGGGGGAGGGGATTGGACTTTTGTACATTTTAATGTACAAAAAGCATAAAATCTCAAACTTTCTGGGGGGCATTTGAATGTTGCGGGGGGGGGGATGTTACCCTCCTGGGCCATCCCCTGAATTCAACACGTTTTTCAGGATTTAAATAATTTTAGGGATAATATCTAGAGAACTAATGAACGAAATTTCATCAATTTTTAATGTACAAAAACGTATTGAATTCAGGGGGTGGCCCGGGGGGGTGACATTCTCCTCCCCCCGAAACACTCATATGCCCCCCAGAAAGTTTGAGATTTTATGCTTTGTTGCGGGGGTAGGAATGTCACCCCCGGGCCACCCCCTGAATTCAACACGTTTTTCAGGATTTAAACAATTTTAGGGATAATATCTCAAGAACTAATGAACGAAATTTCATCAAACTTAATATTCTGTTAGACAATGCCATAAGTTATCCATGATTAGGTTTTTGTGTAAATGATATAACAAATTGTGCTGCCATGCTGCTTTTATCAACAGTGTTGAATTCAGACATTTTTCTCCGGTGGGGGGGGGGGGATTTCTATGGTTCTGGCGAGGAACATTCTAGAGTTACGAGGGGGGGGGGAATTGGACTTTCGTCCATTAAGCATAAAATCTCAAATCTCCCTAGGGGACATTTCAATGTTCCGGGGAGGGGGTGGGGTCCACCCGTACCAGCCCCTGAATTCAACACTGTTTTTCAGGGTTTACACAATGTTTGCGATAACATCTCAAGAAGTAATGAACGGAATTTCATCAAACATAATATTCTGTTAGTCATTGACGTAAGTTGTTTCAGAGTCTTTCGTGTTAATCATGTAATAGGCTGCGTTGCTATACTGCTTTTTTCATGATGTTCATGATAGCCATATCTCAAAACTAATGCATGGAATTTAATCAAACTTCATATTCTGTTACACTGTCGTATAAATAGATCCTTATTAGGCTTGGGTGTATACTACCCAACAGGTGTCGCTTTTATGCCCTTTGAACTGGGATTTTCCGTTGCGGACATCTAAGAGGGTGTGGGCCGAAATTCAATGATTTGTTAGGAAAATGGGATTCTTATATATATTTTTTAAATACACATATTTCAACGAACCTATACTTTTGGATCCTCATGATGGGTATAGGTTATTTAAATTTGACACTGTGATAGCGAATTTTGAAGTTTTAACATTTATGAGAAAGAAGAAAGTTTTGGGATTGGACATCCAACTACTTGACCTTAAATTCTTGAAGGAAAATGAAAATGATATGACCTTTAGAGACATCGATTAAAAAATTTATAGTATCGATTAAATCGAGTTGGCCATAGTATCGATTAAATCGATTAAAAAAATCGAAATCGCCCATCACTAATATACATACATACTTACATACATACATACATACATACATACAATACCTTTGAAATAAAAAGACAACAAACAAGTTTTATAAAAAAAAATCTGACCAAATGTCTAATTTAATGATGGGACGCATTTTATATGTGGAATATTTATATATATAGAATTTTTGAAATTTGTAAAAAAAAAAAAAGCTGACAAATTCGAAAAACAAAATGACCGAAACTCTAATTTATACATCACATATAGTAATATTTTACATAATTGTTACAGGAAAAAATTACAAAACATCACACTAAATAAAACCTGCTATGAAATTCCAATATAAAAGCAAACAGAAAAAAAAATTGTAAAACCTGTTAAAATTGAAATAAATCTCATCTAAATATAAATTGGAACAATAAATGGAAAATAGACATCAATTAATAAAGGAAATTTGAAAAAAAAAAAAGACACGTGGATGTCTAATCATCGTCAGTCCAAAGAACACCAAATGTCGCAAATAAATGTATTATTTCATAATGCATTGTAGCACACAAGGCTGCTGAGGTAGCTAAAGGGTAACAAATATTTCACAATGCTGGCAAATTTGGCAAGAAGACTCTATCACTGCTGATATAATGTATTTAAAGAATAAAACAGTTATGAAGCACAAGAAAACCAGAGAAAATAAAAAATTGTACTGAAATTAACTAAAAATGCGACTTTACGCTACTTGATTCAAGGGAAGTGTTCAGTCGATCTTACTTTGATAGCCATTAAGACAAGCTGAAAATTTTTGTTAGCCTGAACACTTCATTTCATTTTGAAAGTGAAGTCCGCCGAAAACAGTTTACAAGGTTCTTAAGAGGTGAATTAATTGAAATGAGCTAGCTCTTAAAATAATTTACACAGATTGACGCCCTACGGCTGAAAAAGCATCGACAATAGGCAGACATATTATTATTTTGTTAATATGATTGAGTAACGCGGTTATTAAAGTTAGTTACAAAATATTTATATTATTTGTATTAGAATAAGAATATTTTGGATGAAATGAAAGAAGCAAAGAAATTACATTTGGACAGGAAATCATTAGATTATTAGACGTTATAAACATCCACTTACACAAATTAGTAAAATAATTTTTATACTTAATTGTTTATGGTTAACGGTCGAAGTGGTGACAGACAGATGTATCACATATTTATTAGAAACCGCAGAAGGATTAAATCATGATGTTCAATAAGAACACTAATGTATATAATAACCAAAGTTCCAAAGTCCGTGCATTCACGCCCGTAAGTCGTCAAAACGACAATTAGAAAATAAAAATCTTTATTTTGATGCAATCATACTAAATCCCTAATCTTTATAAATGAGAACACTGGTATTTTTTGGTACATGTAACAGAAAACTATACGATTTTGGTTGACTCAACATTGTATCAAAGGCTGTGAGTACAATCTTTTTTGTTATCATTATTGGACTTTTTAAAAATTTTCCATGTTTTTGTATAATTTTCAAATTTGTTTTTTCCTCTAGTATCTTCATTTTTCACTTCGATGTAAGGTAAGGTGCCCTATTTTCGTCCCCTAAGTCATTTTTAGGTCCTAAATGTTGTAATTTTCAGTGAAAACCTACCGAATTTGGATTTTACATAGACTAACTACCCACGCACATAGAAACATAGGCAAATATCGTACAACAATTTTTAACAATGTGAAAAATTATTTTTTCAAAGTATCTATATATGGCAAAAGAAAAAAATGGTTCCAATTTCGTCCTCCTGAAAAAATCCAATACGCCGAGGCTTAACTTATAACTAAATCAAAATTTATTTCTAAATGAATAAGTAATTTAATTTACATTAAATTAAGACACAAAGAAATGTACTAATTATCAGTGGAAGAATAACTTAACGAAACATTAGCCGTCCAAACATGAGGAAAAAAACTGAAAAAAATGTCATGAAAAAGCATTCCTAATTTCGTTCCCGGGACAAAAAAAAGAACTACAAGGGGGTCGTAATTGGGACCATGCTACTTCCCAATATCGCGGAGCTTCAGATCCCGTAAGATGAACTGAGCATCCTAAAACTCACTGTATGCTACTGTCAGCCTCTTACGTACGTAAGATACATACAATGAATAAGAAATAAATACTGATAGTACAGTAAATAACGTTCTACGAACGACGTAATAAGAGTCCAGCTCTTCTAAAAATAGGAAATCCGGCGTTTTTAATGTATGTATGCGTCTTGGCGAACGAAACTTTCACTACTGACCCTTTTTACCCTCCGTTCTCTGTGCCTTGCGTGATAAGTAGAGGCACTTTCGCAGAACCGGAGAAGTAAAGAGGGACGAAATTAGGAAAGGGGCCAAAATTAGGGCACTTTACCCTATCATATCGACAGTGATAGACTAGCTCGGATTTGCCTGTCTCTTATATGAAATAATGCATTTTTCGCGACATGCGAATGTTCTTGCCAACTGAAGATCAAACATTCACGTGTCGCTTTGTTTTTCATTTCCCACCGTCCTATGATTTCTGTATTCCATTTCTGTTTCAATTTATGATTAAATACTTTTTATTTCATTTTTTGTTTGGAATCCTCCACCTTTAAAATATGTTTATGAGTCTTAATATATAGAGGTTTCCTGTTGGTTTTTATTTATTAAGATGTTTTCTATATATATATATATATATATACAGTGCGTGTAAAAACTTTAAGGACAGCATAAAATTGTAAAAAACTTGATAAATTTAAAATACGATAATTTAAATGGTAATTTAATGTTGATCATAAAATGGAAATACCAATATAAAAGTCAACAATATGTATCTATGAGCTTTTTATTGTGAAAAAATAATAATTGTGCAAACAAACTCTATTTTCGCCTGCGTAAAAACTTAACGACACCACTATTTTTTAATAGAAATGTTAAATATAGTTATTATTCATTTGCACGTTAAAAGTTGTTGTGTATAGTGATTTTTCTGACTTTTTTATGAAGACTTTTGTTAATTTTATAATAGTGCAGTAAACATACTGAATATGAAAAAGGTGCTGTTGAATCTTTTGCATTGCCAGGAAAGAATTGCAGGTCTATTGCAAAAAGATAGGATGATCTAAAACCATTATCAACATTTTTTTTAAGGTTTTAAAAGACGAGTACGAGAAAAAAACCCCGCTGGAGGCAGACCAAAAGCCTTGTCACCCAGAGATAAAATGAGAGTTTTAAAGTTAGCATCAACTGGAAAATACTGAAATAAAGGAATTGGGCACAAAATATTAAAAAACAACAGCAACATGCAATACAATTAATCGATCTGGGAATTTCCAATGCACAGGAGAATTGCATAAACCCCCTTTACTGACTAACCACAAAACCCAGCGTTTACAGTTTGTAAGATAAATGATGACTTGAGACGACAAATAGCTGCAGGTTATTTTCTCCGATGAAAATAAATGGAACTTAGTTGGTCCTGATGAATGGAAATATTATTGGCATGATTTGAGAAAAGAAATTTTTTTTCAAAACGTCAGTTACGTGGCGGATCCATTATGACATGGGGTTGCTTTTCATTCAACGGCGTGGGATTACTCGAAATTTTTCAAGAAAGTTAATTCAAAGGCATGTCTAAAAACGCTTTCTGGCCATCTTTCACCTGTTGCATCACTTCTGGCAGGAGAAAAATGGATTTATCAGCAGGATAATGCACCTATCCACACAAGCCGTAAGACAAAACTCTGGTTTCATAAGACAAATATTAATGTTTTGGAATAGTCACCCAAAATCTGATTTAATCCTATCGAAAACTTATGGGAAGATCTAGCAAGCCGAGTTTATAAAAATGAAAGACATTTTTTCCTCAGTTTCCTTAGATCAATGATTGAAGATGAACGGTTTCAAACCAGCCTCAAACTGTGCCAAAAAATAAAAATACCTATGAAAGATAGAATATTTGCAGTCATTGAACGCAATGGTGGATGCATAATACAGGTTGAACATAAAGTCCCAGCCCATTTTGCAGAAATAACTAATGCGTGAATTTTATATTACTGGTGAATGATACTCCAAGGATATGCTAATAACAGAAAAACGAATTGCGGTTGTAGCGGCACGTTTGCGTGGTCAGATATTCGAGGAGGTGAGGGAGACGTTCCGTAAAAAATTTGGAAGAGAGGCTCAATACGAGGAAATAGCCAAAAAAATGGTGAAAAAGTTTTTGCTCACCGGATCTGTACTCGATGAGAAACGTACAGGTCGACAATCGATGTCAGCTGAAACAGTAGCAAATATCCATGAATTCACTGAGCGTAGTCCCGATGCATCAACTCGCCACCTCAGTCGTGAACTTGTGATACCTCAGTCGTCTGTCTGAAAAGTTCTGCACTACACTTTAAAAAAAGAAAGCGTACCATGTTCCGTAATCTTCCAACAAGACGGCGCACCACCGCACTTGGCGTTGACTGTGCGTGATTACCTCAACGACATCTATCCAGACAGATGGACAGGAAGAGGATCCAGACGTCTTTGGCCCTCTCGGTCCCCCGACCTTACTCCACTGGATTTTTTTTTTCGTGAGGGTTCACCAAGGAGCAGGTCTACAAGACTAAGGTTACAAAAGTGACAGTCCTAACACAAAGCATAAACCAAGCATGCAAATGAACACCGCGGCGATGGTGGAAAAAGTGTTTCGAGCTACACTGAACCATTGGGAAACTTGTTTTGAACTTGATGGACATCACGTTGAAAAGTACTGATATGCTGTGTAATACTCTTGAAATATAAAATTCATGAATAAATTATTTCTGCAAAATGGGCTGGAACATTATGTTCGCCCTATATATAAAGTATTTATTTCTTCGTTACTGTATTATGTTTATTTTAGTGTCTTTAAAGTTTTTACACAGGTAGAAACAGTATTTTTTGTATAATTACGTTATTTTCATAATAAAATACTTACAGAGGAATTTTGTTAACTTTTTTTTATTAACTTTTCAACTTTATGATACACATTATATTAACCCATTTATACCTAGCGTCCCATTTTTGGGACATTTCGAATTATGCATTTGTATAATTTTCTTCTTCTTTAAAACATGAAAATTGCATGAAATCATTATTTATAAATGTCTTTATTTATAAATGTCTATAACCGAGAGATGACAGCACAAGGTCGATATTTATTTGCTTAAATTAAGGCCTTTTTTCGGTGTTTATAGATTTTAAATTTTTCAAGAGGGCGAAATGTAAAAAGTAAGTTTATTTGTATTTTTTCTATCATGGACCCAAAATCGCAAGTTATAATCTTAGCTTGTGGACTTTTTTGAAATACGTATTTTTTTAAATTGTGAAATTAAATGTTCAAGCCTATTTTTTATGCATTTTTGTAATGTACAAAATATAGGGTTCTAGGCAGTGGTGGGATTCAAATAATTTAACAACCGGTTCGCTGCCCGAATGATTTTTGATGTACAAAAATGAAAGAAAAATGAAGCATCACACATATATTATGAAACACTTTCCAATATTATAAGAACACTAGAAAGGTAGCCCTTCAAAAATGACGGAAATTTAGATATAAAGATATATACAACTCCTGTGCAAGAATATGAGTTTTCTCGCTTATTCCGCAGTGATAGATGAAAATAACACATTTTAAGAACGAAACACATTTATGAAAAACTGTGTACAGTAGAAGACCACTAATCTGCACAGTTTGGTTCCAAGTGTTATGCAGATTTGACGCTCTTTGCGGTCATGTCTATTCAATCTTTGTTTACATTTTTTTAAATTCACATATTGGACAATTTAGATCGTTAAGCCTTAAAAATAAATAAATTACACACTTGAAGTAAGGTAAAAACTATTAAATTATCGTATACGATTTAATGAAATGGTATTATATGGTATTATATGTGTGTGCTTCACGATTTTGGTTACGACGTTGGTGAAATTGGCTGGAACTTGTCATAATCCTAATAGTGTGGGCCGCTATAACAAAAAAGTAACCAGTTTTTAGTAAAATTTCTGATATATAGTAGTTTTCGAAAACTTGTGTAAAATTGCAGGCCGTTCTCATGTTATTTTAGTCCTAAGAATAATATTTCTAACACTGAAGAGTTTCCATGTATATGTGGAATTTAGAAAAGCTTCTCCAAAAGAAAGGTCCTGAAATGACATTGTAATTCCTCTAACTTCAAAGTTTAATCGGGCCCTGATGTTGTTTACTGAAATCTAATAAATACAGTTATTTTGAATATTACAACAGAATTAAACAGTTAAACTTATTTAACATAAACCCGCTGTTACTTCCCGATGTTATTTTTTTAGTATTAAGAAAGAAAATTATTTAAATTTTTCAAATCATGCATTTATAATTTTTTCCGTCTTTAATAACTAAATAATGAAAAAAATATGCTTTTGTTCTGAGCTCATAAATATGACAATAAAATAATGTAACTAAGAGACATTTCAAAATTAAATCTTTGTGATTTCAAACCATAAACAAACGATACCGCCAATATTTTACCTACTGTGACGTCAATAGAATATTGTCCATTTATTGTTGGAGAGCTTACTTTGTGAATGATTACCTCAATGATTTAATATTTTTTTACGGTTCACGATGAATGAATCACTTGTGTTTGTTTAGGTTTATGGAATGAGATATTAAGCTGTGAACCTAATTTCAACTAAAGTTATCCAAGGATATATGTATTTTTAATCGAAATTAAAAACAATGCTTTGATCTCGAAATAAAAAGTTTTAGTTTGTATAATTGGTTATTTCTGTTAATTATTTATTTAGGTACTTTTCCATTATAGTGCATTTTTTTTAAACTTGGCGCAATTCGGGCATCAGAAAGTGAGATATGTTGCCAAAATATGTAAACAGCTATGAAAACAATTCTAATGAACTTTTATTTTTGTTTATATATGCACTTATATACATAAAAAAATCGTTTCTAAATATATATAATATATTTTTATATACAAATTACGACACAGATTTCAGATATGAGCCGGGATACCTAACTGGCGCTAAAATGGTGTTCTTTTGCTTGCTATGGTAACCCGGCTATTGATTTTTATTTATTAATAAATTATTTATTTACTTTTATTTTCTGTTTTTTATTTATATAAACTGTTTTGTTCTATAGTTATTATTCAAACTTTTATTTATTTATAGTTATTTCCTTTTCAAAATGATAGCAAATAATTTAAAAATATATAAGTAACTGGTATTCGAAAGCGAGATTTCTGCCAAATTGGCGTCAGAGAAAAATCACGCCAACCCCGAGGCGTATATGACATCTGTGCAAAAATTACTTCTGTTTCTTTATAAAAATGGGTAAATAGCTTTTTTTTTACATTAAATAAATTGTATACATATGGAAAAAATTGCTTGTGAGTATGAAGCAGTAAATAGGTTGTCTGAAAATACGTTGGCAAACTTCTTTCTCGCCAAGAAACTTTCCTCCGAAGTATTGTACATAAGCAATGATTGCTAGAAATGCATTTTTAATTATGATATGCGCTTTTATGTTTCACTACATTTATGCATACTATACTATGTGTATAAATGCTGCAGTTCATATGCAGGGCTACGCAAAAGAATTCGTAATTGTTACTGAGTATGAGAGTAAATTGCTTAAAGGTGGTTTTTAAAGGAGTTATGCAGTCTTACGCTGAACTGCATTTAGTTTACTAAGAAATGTTGGTACTTCTTAGTTATTCCGTTGACCAATTTCACCAAATTATATAAATCGCCAAACCACTCGCCAAATTATACACATTGACATAATGTTTTATTTTAAATAACGAAAGAACAAATAAATTAGTAAAACATCAATAAAAATACAAATAAAGCGTCGAATTAATGGTTTTATTGGCCATTATTGGCATTTAATTTTACAATTAATTAATTAATGGCAACCATTATTGGCAATTAATCTTACAATTTGGCGACAGTAATTTGGTCAACGGGATAACTAAGAAGTACCGAAATGTTTGTAGAATATAGATAAAATGATATACAGGGTCACGCAAAGAATTGGATACGTAACCATTGTAAAGAACTAATTCATTACAGAAAACTAACATTTTTTCCACCGATAGATGGCGGTAGTCAACTGAGGATAGAAGGTTGTTCTGTTTTTTCGAACTCCGAAGCGAGAAGCTGGAGTGAGCGCGCAGAGTGTTTTTTTTGGTTGTGAAGGTGACTCGACGAGTGATGTAGTTAAAAAAGTAGAAATTGTTACCACGATTATATTTTGTGTTTTGTGTTCGTAAATTTGTGTTTTGTGACTGTCATATTAAATCAAGAAAACCCATCCGATGGCCTCTTCATTTATCAACTGTGTTTATTAAAGTATACCATAGTCTCCTACATTACAGACGAGTAAAGATGGTGGCAGCTCGGTACGATTCCATGGTGAAAAAATGACCAGTGTTCTTAAGTAAAGATGCAACTAGCAAGTAAGCCAGTTCCATATTTTTGTATTTATTAGTACCATGAATCATCTGTTATCGATTAAATTTCTTTTAATCTGGATTAACTAGATTTATTTGCTTGCGTAAATTAATTTCAAACTTTAGGAAAAGCGCGGATTAATTGGGCATATTTCATGTACTGATATATACTGAACTTATTCCCATCAAATCAAATAAAAAAATTTGAATAATATTGAAAATTATTTCATTAAGCTGTTCTCTTTATAAAATATTGTGTTCTTAGGCATTTTATCTTAGAAATATTAAGATCTGTTCTTAAAGTTGAAGTAATAATAAATAAAGTTTATTTATATATTTTTGGGGATCGTTATGGTAATAATTCTTTTGAATAAAATGTTAAAATGGTATGATTTCATTCTTTAAAGGAAAAAAATTTTGAAAAAAATAAAATTTCTATCTTACCGTTTTGTCATTTGGATCAATGCCAAAATTACAAAGTTCGAAAGAAAAAAATGTTGGAAGGCAGATAAATTCTGTTTTTTCTTTATTTGATTATTTAGTTATTCTAAAAATAGAATAGATGATATTTTCGTTCTTTGATTCTGATTGCAAAATGAATGTGGATTTGATATTTGTTTTGTTAATTTTTAAAGAAAAAAGTTATTGAGTTTAAAACGGAAAAATAAATAATTCTGTTTTGTTTGTTGAGTTTATGTAAAAAAATAAAAACTTGATAAGTATCGAGTAAAAGATAAAAGTGTTATTTTCATTTGGAAAAAGAAGTTGAGTTCAATATTTTGTAATTTACTCTTTTCATGTAAAGAAATGAAAATGTTAAGTGGGTTATTTTAAATATTTTTTTTGCGAGTAATTTGTTATGCTTGCATAAAAAGGGTTGAGAATTAAGAAAAATTCTCGTATTTACTTAGTTTGATTGGTTTAATTTTAATTGCGTAATTTAATTATTGTTTTTGAAATAAGTGTGTTTATTGAATAAAATATAGTTCTGAATGTTGAAAAAAAAATTCTTTTATCATCTTAATTGTATTTTCGACACAATTACATATTTACTTATTTAATTTGTTTTAAAAGTTGCACAGTGTTTAATTTACTAAGAATTTGATAGAGGTGGATTTTAGAATTGCTTTATTAATTAAAATTTATTATATCGGCTTAAAAGTTTTGTTGCTAGTTTAAGTAGGAGACTTCTGAGTTCTATTAATTAGAAATTAAGCATTCTGATTTTGTTTCGGTTTATCTAAAATTAAGATGGCGTATTTAGCAAAAGCTAGAAGAGCAGACTTGTTGGAAATTTGTGATGAATTGGAATTGGAAGTTGATCTTTCGAAAAAGATTCCAGAAATTAAGAAAATTATTGTAGAAAGTGAAGTTTACAAGGAAGAAGAGGTTAGACTCATGTTAGACCGAGTAATAGAAGATAGGAAAACGAGAGAAGAGAGAGAGAAAGAAGAGAAAGAAAAAGAAGAAAGAATTCGACAAGAAGAAAGGGAAGAACGTATGGCTAAGGCAGCTCATGAACATGAACTAGAATTAAAATTGGAGCAATTGCAAAGAACTTCTGAACAGAACGATGGATCAGGAAGAAAGGTGGATGTCGGACCAAAAATACAGTTGGCACAAATTGTTCCGAAATTCGACGAAAAATCTGATGAGATGGGTCTCTTTTTAATTAATTTTGAGAGAAGAGCAGAGATGGCTAAAGTTTCGAAGAGTGAATGGGTTGCATACTTGTTAGCTGTTTTGCCCACAGAGGTTACAAACATGTTAGCTAGGGAATCGCCTGAAGATGCGATTAACTACGATTTTGTTAAAAATCTTATATTAGAAAGATATAAGTTGAATAGCGAGAAACTGAAGCAATGTTTTTATCGGCATCATAAAACGCCAGACAAATCTTGGAGGAATTATGCGCAGGAACTCACTAGTTATTTTACAGCCTGGATTACAGAATTAGGTGTTGAAAAGTTTGATCAACTTAAAGATTTAATTATTACAGAACAGTTAAAGTTTCGAGTGCCCGCGGAAACAAAAGAACATTTTCTAGACAATTGGTTAAATTTTGTGACACCTTTAGATTTGGCTAAGAAATTGGATGACTATGAAAGTATCAAAGAAAGTTTTAAAAAGAAAGAACTTCCGAAAAAGACCATGTCTAATTTTCGATCCCAATTTAAAAATTCAAATAACTTTGACTACAAGAAAGAAAGTAAGGATAATAAGCCTAAATTGCCAATTAAATCAGAATCACTAACTGGGAATCATAGAGAAAGAGAATTTGATAAGAAGAGAACGTTACGTTGTTACGAATGTGGATCAAGCACTCATCTTCGTCCTCAATGTGATAAACTTAAGAAATCGCCAGAAATCATTTCTCATGTTAAGGTGGGAGTTGAACAAGATTCGTCAATAACGCCTTATCTTAGTGTGGGGAAAGTAAACGGCGTACAAATGGAAATTTTAAGAGATACCGGTGCGACAATAGATTTAATTGCACAAAGGTATGTCAAACCGCATATGTATCTGAACGAAAAAGTGTGGGTACGGGTGCCCTTACACGATGGTCTATTCTGTTTACCTCTTGCAGAGATTGAATTAGACTGTGAAATGGGACATGTGATAACTAAAGCTGCTGTCTCAAGAGACTCTGTAGATTTAGGAAGATATTTGTTAGGAAATAAAACAGCCGCTTTATTTGAACATTGTAAAGAAGAAAAGGCAGTGAAAGAGCATATGATTAATGCTGTTCAAACCAGAGCTCAGAAGAAAATTCTGGAAGCAGAGAAGGTTTCTCATGAAGAACCTGAAATGCACGAAATTTCTGATGAAACTGTAGAAAAGAATCATAGCAATAGTATAGAAAGAGAAAATAAAAAACTGGAAGCGAAAAAAGATAAAGATAAATCAGAAGAAGAGAAGTTAGAACACCAAGAAGACTCAATTTTGCCAGTATGTCAAACTGTCTCAGTACAAGAGCTTATAAAAACTTCTCCTAAGACATTTTCTGAAGAACAAAAGAAGAGCAAAGAGCTAAAACCTCTTATCGAAGAAGCTAAAAAGAAAAATAGCAAAGATAGCAAATTTATTTTGGAGAAAAATATGCTTTTTTATAAAAGAAAAGATAGGAATGGTACTGAAAGAAAATTATTAGTTGTCCCGGAAAGGTTTCGTGAGCAGTTAAAAAATTTTTGTCATGAAACTGTTGCAACTCATTTGGGGGTAGCTAAAACTAAAGATGCTTTGTTTAAGACTTTTTATTGGCCAAATTGCTTTAAAGATATCGAAGATTATGTAAGAACTTGCGACTACTGTCAACGAGTTGGAAAGCCTCAAGACAAAAAGAAAGCACCTTTACAGATTGTTCCAGTTATTTCAGAAATATTTACAAAGCTAAATGTTGATGCTTGTGGACCTTTACCTGTCAGTACACTAGGCAACAAATACATAATAACTGTAATTTGTTTAGCTTCCAAATATCCTGACGCGGTTCCTACACCTAATTTGTATTCTACGACGATTATTGATGCTTTATTACAAATTTTCAGTAGACTTGGATTTCCTCGTATACTACAAACTGACCAAGGAAAGTCATTTATGAGTGTACTTACAACGGAATTCTTAGAGAAATTTGGAGTTAGAGTTGTGCGAAGTTCGGTTTATCATCCACAAAGTAATCCAGTTGAAAGAATGCACAGGACTTTGAAACGGATACTCAGAGTACTTTGTTTAGAATCTGGAGCTGATTGGGAGAAAGTACTGCCTCCTGCCCTTTTTGCATTAAGAACTGTAACTCACAATAGCACTGGGTTCAGTCCAGCAGAATTAGTCCATGGCCAGAACTTAAGAACTCCAATGATGCTACTCTATGAAAAATTGACTGAGCAAGAGATAGAAGAAGATAGTGTGATATCCTATGTATTTGACTTAATGAACAGAATGAAGAAATGCCAAGAGCTCGCTGCAGAAAATATGGAAAAAGAGAAACAAACCCAAAAATATTGGTATGATATAAAAGCCAGAAAACAAGAGTTTAAAGAGGGAGATAAAGTTTTAATTGTGGCCCCATCCAAACCAAATAAACTTTCAGTTAGTTGGATAGGACCTGGAGAAGTAATGAAGAGATTATCAGAAACTAACTATGTTATATACGATCCAGAGAGAAAGAAGTCCCAAGTGTATCACGTAAATATGTTAAAGCCCTACCATCAAAGAAAAATTGAAAGTATAAATTTACTGACTATAAAAACAACCTCTAATGATGAAGAAGAGGATGAAATTCTTAAATTGGATGAGGAAAATAATGACAATGCGTTGTTAGAAGTATTGCAAGACATACAAAAAAACAACAGATTAAATGAAAGTCAACGAGAAGAATTAGGACAACTTATTGGAAAATATGCTGACTCTTTTTCGACTGAACCAGGGTGCACAAATCTGGCTGAACATGATATTGAGCTGGAATCAGAAAAACCAATCTGTGCCCGGCCTTATAAAATGTCGCCTAGACAAACGGAAATCCTTAAGGCCGAAGTCGAGAAAATGCTGAAACTGGAAGTCATTGAGCCAGGTGAATCTGATTTTGCCTCTCCGTTAATTTTAGTTGAAGTTCCAGGCAGAGAAGCGAGACCTTGCATAGATTATCGCCGTTTAAATAAAGTGACTCGCACAAAATTTTATCCTTTGCCCAACATTGACCAATTAATAGAAAAAGTGTCTTCAGATAAATATATTTCAGTTTTAGATCTGACCAGAGGTCTGAAAATCCTGTCTTATATAGTCTTGACTTTTTTCATCTTTCAGTGTAATGGTTTAAAATTGGGAATTGGTATAGTGTTATCCCAGCTGAATGAAAATCATGAAGAACATTCTATATTGTATCTGAGCAAAAAGTTTTCAGACAGCGAACGAAACTTTAGTACCACCGAAAAAGAATGTGCTGCTATTGTGTTTGCAGTGCGAAAACTACGATGCTATTTGGATGGACATCAAAAATTTCAGATCCAGACGGACCACAATCCATTAGTATGGTTAGATAAAAACAGCGGAACTAATCCTAGACTTTTAAGATGGGTCTTACTTTTACAGTCCTTTAATTATGAAATTGTTCATAAAAAAGGAAAACATCATCAGAATGCTGATAGTTTGAGTCGAGCCCTGAAAGCCTAAGTTTGATTAGAATGCTAATATGTAAATATGATAATTTGTATAACAGTTAAATTTGAATTTATTGTTTTGAATATGTGTAAATTGTTTTTCATTTGTATCTTGAGTATAATGTTTGAATATTTATAAATTTTATTTGTATTTTATATATTTATGTTTTCATGGTGGGAATAAGTCAGTTGTGGTTCACGGTACTAAATTTTGTTTGGAACTGGTGCTTGAAAGCAATAATTCACAAAGAAACTTTTCCCCGTCGACGGTGAAAAGTTTTCTCCAGGTGGGGAGGAGTCTGTAAAGAACTAATTCATTACAGAAAACTAACATTTTTTCCACCGATAGATGGCGGTAGTCAACTGAGGATAGAAGGTTGTTCTGTTTTTTCGAACTCCGAAGCGAGAAGCTGGAGTGAGCGCGCAGAGTGTTTTTTTTGGTTGTGAAGGTGACTCGACGAGTGATGTAGTTAAAAAAGTAGAAATTGTTACCACGATTATATTTTGTGTTTTGTGTTCGTAAATTTGTGTTTTGTGACTGTCATATTAAATCAAGAAAACCCATCCGATGGCCTCTTCATTTATCAACTGTGTTTATTAAAGTATACCATAGTCTCCTACATTACACCATCTATGGATAATAATATCTGGAAATGTGATTTCAGTAATTTTAGGAGTAGTTTAAATTAAATTTTAGCTAAATAGTGGCATGTAATAACGGTACTATTGGTTATGGACGGTAACTGCTGAAATCAATTTTTAAAATTTTGGTACTTCTTAGTTATCTTGTCGACCAAATTACTGTCACCAAATTGTAAGATTAAATGCCAATAAAACCATTAATTCGACGTTTTATTTGTATTTTTATTAATGTTTTACTATTTTATTTGTTCTTCCGTTATTTAAAATAAAAATTATGTCAATCTGTATAATTTGGCAAGTGGTTTGGCGATTTATATAATTTGGCGAAATTGGTCGACGGGATAACTAAGAATTACCAAAATGTTTTATGCGTTTTCTAAAATGTTTACTTAGTTATCTTATTTACCTTATTTCCCTAAATAACGAAGTTTTGTTAAAACATTCAGGATGTGTTGGAAAGTGTTTTATATTCTATGCTTAACGTATGATTTTTCTTTCTTCTTTAGTTTTATTTTGTATTTTTTTTTAATTCTTAATTTTTTAGTCTTAAACTGCTTTATAGAAACATTGGCACAGTTGTCGTATATGCCTCATATTGGCGCGATTTGTTTCCGACGCCAATTTGGCGAAAACATCAACAGCCTAAACAACAACATCCGGGTTACCATATGAAACAAAATAACGACACTTTGGCGACCTGGTGTGTATATTACATTATCATCAGAAAAAAATTGCCACATTACTCGTATATGACATCTGTGCCGAAATTTTAATATTTAATGTTTAAACTCTTCGTTCCACCCACCTTGCATATAGTATAAACTATAACACAGATAGCGCAAAATAATAGACAGTTTGGTACTTTTCCACTGTAGGGGCTTTGGCATTTTTTTAAAAAAGCTTGGTGTAATTTGGGCATCAGAAAGTGAGATTTGGGTACTTTTCCGTTATACGGATACCATTGTCGCCAAGCGTAATAGTTGGCGCAAATGAAAATCACGTGAATTGAAGCATTTGAAAAATAAAAGAAAAAACATTGTCGATACTAAAGTGAGCATTTAAAAAATATAACATTTGAAAATTCCAGACTTTTACGAACTATTTCATTGAATCACAAATATATACTTAAAATAATTGAACAAATAACTGTTATAAAATAAAGCAATAAAATAAAACTCAAATTAAACTGCTGGCATAAAATTACAAATATCTTTTAGCATTTTGAAATAATTGGCGCATTAGCATACATTTCTGCATGGTGTCCGTATAATGGAAAAATATCGAGATTTGTTGTCAAATCATATAAACAGCTATGAAAACAAACTTGATGAGCGTTTTTGTTCGTTTTATATGTTTATTTTGCATGCATATTATTCATTTTTTATGTACAAATTACATCTGTTTCTGTATAAAATTAGAGAAACGGCTTTTTTATGTTAAATAAATCGTATACATATTTAAAAAAATGCGTGTGTATATAAAATGAAACAGTGGATAGGTTCCCGGAAAATATGTTGCCAAATTTCTTTTTTCGTCAAGGCACCTATACTGGAAAAGTACCTAAAGTACATTAAAATCACACAGTTAGAAGCTCACACAGTACAGCGTCGTCTGTTGGCGGTTATTTTATTAGTACCATCGGAAGGAAGATGTAAAGATGTACTTTAAATTCTCACCCATAGATTTTGAAAAAAATATCTTAAAAGAGCGGAGTTTAAATTAAATTTTGGTGACCTCATTTATGAAAGATTAATGGTTTTAAATGGGAATTTCGCCAAATTAGCCAGCTATCGCCAAGTTGGCTAACATTTGGCGCTACTGTGGTAACCCTGCATTAGTATTTTTCAACAATTACTCATTTCAATGAGGCGGTCCTACCGGAATTGTGAGGGACACACAGAGGCTTGGATTTTATATAAATAGATTGTTAAAAAAACTAATCCTTTGGTACAGTGAAAAAAAATCCTGAAAAATGTTACCCTATAAAAGGACGTTAATAAATATTCAGCAATCATGAAACCCTGATCATAATTTCTATCAGAAAATGCATCAAAACAATAAACAATGTAATATAAAATTTGCAGAAATGTAAGTTTGAAAATTAACCCATGTTCATGACCTAAAGTTGTAATATAACATATTTAGAAAAATATTGTCGATGCTATAGCTAGTGAGACAAATTTTTGAACGACCAAAACTTTTCGAGTTATGACATTTAGAAATTTTAGGAATTTTTACCATTTCTTGGTAGAAAAAAACAGGCCAGACAACGCTGGATTTTCGTAAAATACAAAGTATCATGATTTGACAAATTTAGATCATATAGTGTCTTTTCATTTGTTAGAGCTGGAAAAATATTTTCCTACATATAAATTACAAGACCAGAGGAACTTATCAAAATTTTGGATTTTGTAGAGAATTTGAAGAAAGAAATCCTTGAAATTTTCTTATTTTTATTTCACAACACAAAAACAAATCTTGACATTCACGAAAACTTAATACACAATGAAACATACAGTTCTGGTTTCAGAATCAAATTTCTCTAGTTAAAATTAACACTCTAATTAGTATGCTTTCATCACATGAAAGCCTTAAATTACATTATAAAAATATATCCCCTGCCTAACTGGGTGCAGATAATTAAATAGAATAAAGAAAGACAATAATGCAGCAGGAGCAACATTCTCCATACCACACTCTCAGGAAAACCAAACATCAACTCACTGATGATGTCATAATTAAGATTTCACAACAGCACAGAATGCATAGTGCTGCCATCTGTCAAAAAACAGAATAACTAAAATCTTATATTTGATTCTTAATCAGTTCAGCACTGAACATACTCCCACCCATCAAGAAGAGCTATTCTTGATGCAAAGGAAGTAAACAAAGTTTTACAATAGGTCTTTTAAAAATACCCCTAGCGGTTTTAACAGTTACTACACGGACTATACCATCCTTACCTGGATGAATTTCAATAATTTTGCCTAATGGCCAAACAGAAGGAGGAACATTATCCTCTTTCAAAATCGCTACATCATTTACTTTAAAATTTTCAGTATTTACTCTCCATTTTTTTCTATTTTGCAGAGTACTCAAATAATCAATACTCCACCTTTTCCAAAAACATAATTTCAATTTTTGTACAATATCCCAACGAGATCGTAAAGACAAATTTTCCTCATTTAAAGTTTCAGCTGGGGAAGTTATGACATCACCAGTTAAAAAATGAGATGGAGTCAATATATTTATACCATCTGAATTGTTATCACTATCAATTGCCACTAATGGTCTAGAATTCAAAATAGCTTCAATTTGAGTTAAAAATGTATAAAGTTCTTCAAAAGTTAAATTAGTATTTCCAATTACACGTTTGATATGAAATTTTACAGAACGAACAGCGGCTTCCCACAGTCCACCAAAATGCGGACTCACTGGAGGAATCATATGCCACTCAATGTTTCTTTGAGACAAAAAATAACAAATTTTTTCATTTCTTTCAATTGAACAAATAAATTTATATAAATCTGAGAGTTGCCTTTTAGCACCTACAAATGTTGTGGCATTATCACTATACACATGTTGAGGAGCTCCTCTTCGAGAGCAAAATCTGTTTAATGAAGCAATAAATGCCTCTGAGGTTAAATCACTCACCAACTCTAAATGTAGAGCTTTAGTTGCAAAACAAACAAATAGAACAATATAGCATTTAGTAGTTTTCGCTCCTCTACCTCGATATTTCAAAATATTAATAGGCCCTGCATAATCGATTCCACATGCAGAAAATGGCCTGTTATGAGTGACTCTGTTAAGAGGAAGATCTCCCATTAACTGTTTGGAAGAAGCTGCTCTATATCTACAGCAGGTAACACATTTATGAATACAATTTTTAATTATCTTCTTGGCACGTACAATCCAATAACTCTGTCTAATGATACCCATTAACAAATTTAACCCAGCATGAAAATGCATAACATGAAAATATTTAACAATTAACACACTTAATTTATGTTGAGTTCGCAAAATGACAGGATGTTTTGCATTGTACTGGAGGGGTGAATTTCTCAGCCTACCTCCCACCCTAAGTAAACCATCACTATCAATAAAAGGACAAAGTGAAAAAAGAGAACTTTTTTTAGAAACTGGTCTGTTTGATCTAATACAACTAATTTCATCTGCGAAATATAGCTGCTGAATATAAGAAATAATCAAATTACCTGAATGTCTTCTTTCGTTTGTCGATAAAGGAAGAAATTTATCTTTACTCAAAGGACTGGTGTTCATTTTGCCAACTTTCTGTTTGCAATTTCTCACAAAATTAATACAAAAAGCTAAAACAACAACAATTTTAGTAAAAGAAGAATATTTTTCAAAAAGTAAATCAATCAAAGAATTATTCACAGTTACTGGAAAACAAAATTTAGAGTTCTTTTTCTCTTTATTTACAGTGTCTAAATTAGTTTTTATTTGAGGTTGTTCAGGCCAATGTTCTTGACTTAAAGAAAGCCACTTTGGGCCCTCCCACCAAAGGGAACAATCAGGAAGATCCTTAGGAGATAAACCTCTAGAAGCAATGTCAGCTGGATTTTCCTTGCCTGGAACATACCTCCAACAGTCAGATGGAACAGAGTCTAGAATTTCTGAGGTTCTATTGGCCACATAAGGTTTCCAACACCTAGGATGAGATGACAGCCATGATAGAACTACTTGCGAGTCGGTCCAAGCATAAAACTTAACAATGAAGGTATTCAAAATAGTCACTAATGCAGAATATAGTCTGGAAAGTAGTAAAGCACCATTGAGCTCAAGCCTTGGAATGGAAACTGATTTAAGGGGTGCTACCTTGCTTTTAGCAACTAAAATGGTCACCTTTGACTTCACTTCACCAGGTTGAACCACATATATGATGGCGGCATATGCTGATTCTGATGCATCGCTAAATCCATGTAAAATGAGCTCTTTACTGGAAACTTGGATCCATCGGGGAATTCTAATAGAGCAAACTTGTTCAAATTCCTCTTGGAATTTCTTCCAATTTGCTTGGAAATTTTCAGGAAGAGCAGTATCCCAGTCTAACTTCATCAACCACAATTGCTGGTAAAACATTTTTATAGAGACAGTACATGGAGCCAAAAATCCTAATGGATCAAATAATTTGGCAGATTGTGAAAGAAATTTTCTTTTAGTTATGTTATCATCAAATTGTAAATTAACTTTAAAGACAAAAACATCATTTGAAGAATCCCAAATAAGCCCTAAGGCTTTGGAACAGTCATCAGGATGAATTTCTAAATTTGTTGACTCAAGAGAATTTGAAGATAAATGATTCACTACATCAACTACATCAGAAGAATTAGATCTCCACTTCCGTAAATGAAAACCTCTATTTTCTAAAGCCAGTGAAAGTTTCTCAACCATTTTAATAGCTTCTTCTCTTGAGATTGCACCGGACATACAATCATCAACATAGAAACTATCTTTAATTATTGAAGCTGTTACAGGATCATTCTTTTCAATATCCTTTCCAATTTGAAATAGGCAACGAGTAGCTAAAAATGGAGCTGATGATGTACCATATGTAATAGTTCGTAGCCTGTATTCCTTTATAGCTGAGTATGCTGAGTCACGCCAAACAATACGCTGTAAATCTTGATCTTCTGGAGCAATCAAAACTTGTCTATACATCTGCTGAATATCAGCGGTAAAAGCAATAGGATTTGCTCTAAATCTTATCAAAATGGTAAAAAGATTTGGTTGTGGAATTTGTCCAACAGCTAAAACAGAATTTAACGAATTAGCATTAGGAGGTTTGCATGAACCATCAAACACCACACGTAACTTTGTTGAAATAGAGTCGCTTTTTATAACAGAATGATGCGGAAGATAATATACTTTGTTGCTTGCAGGATTTGAGTTTTTGTCGATAAGTGTCATATGACCAAGGTCTTCATATTGCTTCATAAAATTTCTATACTCATTTTCAAAATTTTTATCAAATTGAAATTTTCTCTCCATAGCAAACAAACGTGACACTGCCATGGATTTAGAATCGCCTAATGACATCACATCTTTATAAACTGGCAATTTAACTTCAAATCTACCTTCTGGTGTTACCTTGTAAGTTGAACAAAAATGTTGTTCACAAAATTCTTCTTCCTCAGACAAATGGGGTTTCTTAACATCTATTTCTTCTGCTTGCCAAAATTTTTGTAATAATAGATCAACATTGGATTCGTTTTCAACACTAAGAAAATGAGATTGAATACAAGAATATTTACATTTAGGTTCCAATTTTCCGGCTACCACCCAACCAAACATAGTGTTTTGGGCAATTGGCTCATTCTCGATACTAACAATTCTACCATATCTTAAAATAGTAAAGAAACAGTCAGATCCCAAAATAATATCACATTCTTGTGGTTTCATGAAATCTTCATCTGCTAACGTAATATTTTTAAGATACTCTATATTTTTTGTGTCAAGTAATTCCGCAGGTAATTGAGATGTCACTTTAGGCAGGATGTATGCCTGAACCTTTAAGGACTCGGTAGAAAGCTTTGAACCTACTGTAAGAGTTACTGAACCACGAGTTTGTCCAGCCAATACTCCAGCAATTCCATTTAATCGAATTCTGTCATTCTTTCTTTTTAACCCTAAAGTTCTTATGACACTTTCACTAACAAAAGAACATTCCGAACCAGAATCGAGTAGAGCTCTAAAAGAGTAAGGTTTATTTTCATTATTATATAAGAGAACTTTAGCAGTAGGTAGGAAAGAGACACATTTTGAATTATTGAAAGAAGCACTAGAATTAATTTGTAATTCGTGAGATGTTGACTCCTGTACAAATTCTTTATTTGACTGGTGGTTTTTATTCTCAGATGAATTTGGAAAAACTTTATTTTCAAACTTAGCAGTGCAAGCATTATTACTTTTATTCTCTTCATGTAAGAGTGTATTATGTTTACTTTCACATTTAAAGCATTTCAAATGAGAATTTGGACATTCCTTAACTTTATGAGAGTTTAAACATAAAAAACAACAGTTATTACGCTTAATAAAGTTCTTTCGAGCAACAACATCCATGGATTTAAATTTAATACATTTATAGAGCGGATGTATTCCTTGACACTTTAAGCACACCTTTGATTGCTTATCATTAGAACTGTACTTGGAACCAACAAAATTTGAACTTTTGGAATGTTTCATATCACTTTCATTGTTAGAGATGAGCTCTAAAGAAGAACATCTTACACTAAAGAAATCAAAAAATTCTTTCAAAGTGGGAAATTCATTTTCTGTACTTTCAATGGACCAAAGTCTTCGACTTTCCGGATCAAGTTTTTGAAATAACAAATATATTAACCATGGGTCTCTATTTGTAGCTTCATCACCAACAGCTTTCAAACCCTTAATAACTTCATCACTAGTATTCAGCAAATTTCTTATATTTATGCTATTATGATGCAGAACTGATTTTTGTTCTAAAAATAATTTAATCAAAGAATTAACAATTTGTTTCTTTTTATCATATCGATTTAACAACTTTTCCCAAGCTTCTTGATAAGATTCATTAGAAAGGGGAATATGCTTAATTAATGTAGCTGGTTCTTCAGAAAGTAACCCTTTAAGATACTGGAATATCTGAATGTTACTTAAACCTACTTGTGAATGGACAGTGGAAACAAACATATCCTTAAAATTTGTCCATTCTGAAAACTTTCCAGAAAATACTGGAATATTCAATTTTGGTAGTCTAATATTACATTGATTAGGAATAGTGACAGAAGAACCTTGCACAGAATTGTGTGTTGCAACATTAACAACTTCTGAAGGATTCAAAGAATCTAGTTTGTTTTGATATTCAGTTTTTAACTGAAAATACCTGTCTTCAAATTCTGCTAATTCAGAATCATCATCATTTAAACAAGAATCTAATCTTAAGAACTCTTTAAGTAAATCATCTAATCTTTGTAATCTAATCAAAATTTTATTTTTAGTATTCACATTATCAAAACTATTCTCTAATCTAGTTACAGAGCCTTTCACCCTACCTCTCTCAATTTTAATTTGAGCAGATTTTTTCTCATAATCCTCCATTTTACACAATAACTTATAAGCAGAATAATTTCCAAAATAAAATTAATCAGATAACTTGAAAACAAAACTAATCAAAATTACTTCAAAATCAAAAGTAATCAGAATTGCTTCAAAACAAAACTATTCAAATTAAGTTAAAAAAAACAGAAGTAAATGAATTAAATTCAAAAATAGAACAAATTAGATTCAAAAACAGAACTACTATAAAATGTTCATAATTATTCTTTCATACAAACAATAGAATTTTCTGTTCTCAAATGTGCATAAAATTAAAAATCTTCAAAATTCTTCAATGTAAAATAATAATTCACCATAATAATTAAATATTCAAATATTTCCAGCAAATAAATCATAATGTTCTTGAGAACAACAAGTAAATAAATCATAATAATCTTGAGAACAATTTTCTTTTTCAAGAACTATCAAAACATAATATTGTAGAATACTATTTTTTCTTATTTTATCAATTCAATAAAGAAGATACCAGATTGTTCTCATATTCTAAAATAATATCTTGCTAAATGCAACTTCAGTAGAAAAATTAAGCTTTAGCATCAAAGAACAATTTCAAAACAAAGCAAGTACTCACATATCACGCCTAAGTGCCTCCAATTTTCTTTATGTAGAGAATTTGAAGAAAGAAATCCTTGAAATTTTCTTATTTTTATTTCACAACACAAAAACAAATCTTGACATTCACGAAAACTTAACACACAATGAAACATACAGTTCTGGTTTCAGAATCAAATTTCTCTAGTTAAAATTAACACTCTAATTAGTATGCTTTCATCACATGAAAGCCTTAAATTACATTATAAAAATATATCCCCTGCCTAACTGGGTGCAGATAATTAAATAGAATAAAGAAAGACAATAATGCAGCAGGAGCAACATTCTCCATACCACACTCTTAGGAAAACCAAACATCAACTCACTGATGATGTCATAATTAAGATTTCACAACAGCACAGAATGCATAGTCCTGCCATCTGTCAAAAAACAGAATAACTAAAATCTTATATTTGATTCTTAATCAGTTCAGCACTGAACAGATTTGTTACATTTACGAAAATAACTACTTTCATTTAAAAAACTTCTAAGATATGAAGAACAATATATAAAATGTGCAGTTGGAAGTATATATCTAAATCTGACGATTTCAGTATTAGCTATAGATCAGCGATAACAGGGAACATTCCTTGCCAAACAAAGTACCGTTTATTCGAATAATAGCGTTGCCTGGGCACGTGATGAATGACCCTTAACCTGAAATTTGTATGATTTTATATCTTTAAATCTATTTTATCTGAATTTATATTTTTTAATGAAAAAATATTGAATTGAAGTTATATTCTATTTGGTACTTTACTTTCTGCGCAATTTGATTTGTGGAGTCTATGCTCACCGAAAGCGAGCGAAACTGCGAAGAAACACTCAGATTTTCATTGATTTCGTCGAAATTTCAAGCATGTTATTTTGTAAAAATCATTTCTACCCGTCCGAATGTTTCAAAACTTTTGTAGATGATGTACATCTGATCTATTGAGAATCTCAATACCATCTGAATTTGAGATACTCTTAAAAGATTATGTTCAAATGCGGTCGTTTAATTACTTTTAGCATAGAAAAATATCGTCTCCCTGAGGTGCGAAATGACCTGCATTTGCGGTGTATTTGTAAGGGCTAAAATTCCTATTTTTTTTAAACCGATTGTCCCATCGATAAGAAGATGTTCAGATTTATGAACAGATTATTGGTTTGTCAGTACGTCTAAAATTTCGCCCTGAAGGAGCGAAACACCAACGAAATACTCAGATTTTTGCTGCTTTTGACGAAATTTTCACACATTTTATTTTGTAAGAAATATTTCTACCCGTTCGAACGTTTCAAAATTTTTGTAGGTGATGTAAATCTGGTCTATTTATTGAGATGCTCTAAAAAGTTTAGTTATTTTTAGCGTAGAAAAAATATCGTCTTCGTGAGATGCAAAGTGACCTGCGTTTACCGGTGTATTTGAAAGGGTTAAATTTCATATTTGTTTTAAACCAATTGCACCACCGATTAGAAGAGAGTTTCACTTTAAGAACGTATTTTTGGTTTGTCGGTATCTCCAAAATTGCGCCCTGGAAAGGCGTTGCAATAAGGGAGAAAAAGTTTTTCGGAAAAACGACCCTTTTTGAAAATTCTTTTTCAAGCGGTTAACTGCGATACATTTTTTAACTGATTGCGGCATTTAAAACGTAGATCTTTCAGCATATGTCTTTCATTTTTAACTTTACTAAGCGGTTTGGCTGATGTAAGTTAATGAATAATGACAAAATACCCCCGAAATTTCTTCTTTTCGTTCTTCATTTTCAACTGATGCGTAAGTAAGGCTTCTGAGCGTACGCCAGAGTTTCTCTTTCTCGCAAGGACCGAGTTGAGTTTTTAATTAATAACTCAACTAATTATTAGAATTTTAAAATTCTGTGTCGCAGGTGCATCAGGAGACATTTTGAGGTAGTCTCACTAACATTTTCAGTCTCGTACGTGCCGTAGACTTTGCTAGCCATCGCACTCACAGAGACACACAGACAGAGCAAAACTTTCTTTTATTAGTATAGATAAATAGTTAGTGTAATTTCTTAATAACCTTACCATATAACTGGGATTAGCCTAGGACTGTCAATTTAGTTATCCAAAATTTCGTTTTTTTAAGTTGAATTTTCTCTTACAGGATTGATGAAGAAAAAAATATATTATTGTTCCAAATGAAATATTATTTTATTAAATGAAATTAATCAGGTCTTATCACAGAGTTATGCCTACAAAACAATGTTGTGTAGATAAACATTTAAAAAAAGCAAATTAATGTCAATGCGATTTTCGCATTTGAAGTGTCATTTTAACAACCGGTTCGCCGAACTCAACACAAATTAACAACCGGTTCTACCGAACCGGTGCGAATCGGCTGAATCCCACCACTGGTTCTAGGCACAAATGGGCACATATTTTTGTTAGAAATTTAGGAGAGAGTTATTTATGCAATCTGCTTTCGAAGATATTTATGAAATAAATTGTTATTAAGTCTGCAATACGATTATTCTTATTTTATTATTAATAAGAGTTATAACGTTATTAGTCTCTGCAAAAAAATAAATATATCTTTTTGTAGTTCATTAAAATACTAATTATAGTACATAATATACAATTTAAAAACATTTTAAATATAAATATAGGCAAAATATATAATTATGCATATTATTCTACTAGAAATACTCATATTTAGTTCTTTTACATTTTATCAAATAAATACAAAAAAAATTAAGTTTAATTTTTTTTTAGTATTTTTTCAGTTCATTTTGCAACATTTTAAAGTGATTTTACTAAAAAATTTGAGAAAACAAAAATTCAGGCACAAATGGGTTAAACTTTTTTCTTATTTGATTTGAAATTTATCACAAAAATTAATAATTTTTGCTGTCCTTAAAGTTTTTACACGCACTAACAATTAATATAAAGTATTATTACACGCAATCTTTAAGTAAGAGATTTGGTAATTTTTGTTTTACGAACTTGGAAGATATATTTTTATTTCAAGGGTATATATTATATCTATATATAACCTGTTTGTTTGAAGCCGGTTAATAATACTCATATATCGATATATTTCAACTACACTTTTGACATTTTTTCCTAATTCTTTGCATTACTAAATTCTCTAAATATATTATTTACGTCTCTCTCCAGATCTATTGTACTATTCTTTTATGTTTTAATACTCCATTTATCTTATCCGCATGGTACTTTATCATCTTTATATCACATAAAATATATTTTTCGATATTCTCCAGAGAAAAGAAAATATTTTTTCCTGTAAACAACGTCACTGTATTTTTAGATAAATCAAGCGAAGTACTTCCATCTAAACACATAAAGTACTTTCTCTGCCTGAAACTGAGAGAATTTTGCTTTTCCATTCCCAGTGATTGGTTCACGTAATTGCACATGACGTGCTTAAAGCTATTTCATTAGCAGTTAACTATATGTATATATATTTACGAACAGTGTAAGTATTGGAATCTTTCAGAATAAAAGCTGAAAATGAATTGTATCATATTACAGAAATAAAAAACACATAAAGTGCATTAAAGAATATTTTCATGTTACAGAATAAAAGATTGTAAGCATTTAAAATTTAAATTATAATATAGTTAATTAGTATACCCGCATTAAATTTGACTTCGAAACGCGATAATTTTTTTTAAAGAAATTAATGCAATGTTCTAATTTTTTTTTCATAACATATAATGCATCATTTCTGAAACACTGTTGTATAATTTTTTTTAATTTTGCGCTTTGTGGCAAGTTGTACATGAACTATAAGCAAGTCTATACTAAATATTATAATAGTTTTATGTGCATTTAAAACAAAAAGTTCTATATGTTTGTCCTAATGATTACGAAAGTTTTTGAAAAGGTACTGGATTTAATCCAGATTTGGTATTTCTAATAGTATGATAACCTCATTTAGTTGAAGATCATGATCTACAGAAGAGCGCCGATTATCGGAACTCCAATTAACCGAACTTCCAATTATCCGAACAGCCTATTTCTCTTTTTTTTTTAAACCGAATTTCCATTTATCCGAACAGCCCATTTCTCTCAAAATTTTTTTTTAATGATGATGAGATTGTGGATGAGATTTAAAATAAAAAAGAAGGTGAAGAAAAGAAAACGAATGCTCTGAAAATGACCCAGGTCCATCACATAACGAAGCCTTTGAATGTTTGGAAACAGCTATGAAATGCCTCGAATGGCAGAAGAACTCTGATCTCATTCAACTAACGTTTTTAAGAAGAATTTGAGATATGGCAGCATTGGAAAGAACGTAACCTTTGAAGCAAGCAACAATCAAGAGCTTTTTTGCTTATATTATAATCTCTGGAGTTCAGAAAATGATAAAAAGAGAAAAAGAAAAAAAGAAAATTTTAAATGATAAAAAAGTAAACAACAACAAAAAACAGTTTTTAAACACGTTAACACTAATTGGTGCTTCCAGTCCAAAACTTGGATAAAGTGAGAATGTTTTAGTATAGGCATGAACATCCCTTAAATTGTCTGCCCATTTATCCGAACTTTTGCTTATCCGAACTAGGGTCGGTCCCGACTTGTTCGGATGATCGGCGCTCTACTGTATTTAGATCTTCTATGTAAAAGAAGATCATAGGACACTATTATCAAACAAGTTTTATTAACATAATATCAACACAAGTTTTAGCGTTATAATCATAACAAGGAAAATGGATACATACTTATATTAATTTACTTTAACCACATCCTTGACATTTTTTTCTTAATTCTATATTTCGCTATTTTCTCTAAACGCAGTAAAATTTCGATTATCCGATTTAAACAGACCATTTTGATTATCCGTCGCTGTGATGGATAATAGAATCGTTCTCTCCACCAGTTTTGAATTCAGGGCGTGGCCCGAGGGGACATCCCTCCCCTGGACCAATGAAATGTCTCCCCCCGGTAGTTTTGATATTTTTTACTTTCAATGGCCAAAAGGTGCAATTTCCCCGCAGGAACTATATAACCCCCCCCCCGGTGCCACAGAAATCCCTCCCGGAGAAAAGAATCTGAATTCAACACTGCCCCCCCCCCCCCAAACACACACACACATAACAAATGCTGGCGACCAACTGGGGAGATTAAATTTTAGCACATGATATTCGTATAGATACAGTTTAACTATTGTAACTCGTTAGTGTACACACTAGTACATTATATGAAGTAAAACATATTGTATTTACAATGTAAATCAATATACTAACCGGCCAGAGCAATTAGGCTAATGTCAGACGAAAGTCTTTTTTGCACGCTTTTTTCCCTACACATCATCCCTACACAGTGTTAGGGGCATTGTGTAGGGATGACGTGTATGGAAAAAAGCGTGCAAAAAGACGTTCGTCTGACATGAACCTTAGAAAGATACAACTGCTTCTGTTTTCTTTGTGACTTAATTTTCACTATTCATCTATACCAGCGGTTTCCAACCTGGGGTCCGTGGCAGTGTTGCCAGATTGGGGACTTTTTTAATTAAGATTATTTGACTGTCACTACTTTTTAAAAATAATATAATTCGCCTTATTTTTCAGAATTTTTAATCCATTTTTAAATAGGCCAAATATTTCTATATATATATATATATAAAAAAAAAAAAAAAAAAAGGTGACAATCAGCAATCTGGGGACAAAAATGTTCCCAATCTAGCAACACTGGTACGTGGCGAGGACTGCTAGGACCAGAGACCCGGAGCTGGAGCCCAGAGCCAGAGCACTCCGGAGCTGTGTTTTCCCTGGAGCTGGAGCTCTAAATTTTCCCTTGCTACAGGGCTCCTTTAGTTTTTAATATTCTTTTAAATCTTTTTTTTTCAGCCTTTTAAATTTCCAGGGTTAAAATGTTTTAATTACATCATTATTTAATATTTTAATTATATCATTTTTAGGGTTTTTTTAAAATTAGAGATGGAAAACTTCTCAAAACATGATAACACTACTTTACTTCTACTTTCTACTTGAGCTAAGTGACAACACTATTTGAAAAATATGGCCGCATGTTGTTTACATGTGTAGTTGTACAGTTTTGGTTGTTTGAAAAGTGTAGAAGAAATTTAAGATTTTTGTGTTTAAAATTCCACCAAACTTTCTATTTTAAAAGCAAAAGCTTAAAAGATGTCATATTTTCTGAACAAGCATTTCATGTTTGATGAGAAGAAAAATGCATTTTGTCAGACCTTTAATGAAGGTAAAGGAAGAAAGAATTTGTGAACAAAACATTAAATGTGTAAATTAAACTCTGCAACTCAAAAGCGCAAAGTCGGAGCCGAGTTGGAGCTGGAGCCGGAGCTGGAGCCGGAGCCACAGCATGTTATCTAGGAGCGGAGCTGGAGCTGGAGCAGCAAAAATTGTTCAGCTCCGGGTCACTGGCTAGGAGTATGTGAAAATAAATCGGTAATGGCGGAAATCACAAAACTGGTTTAGCTAAAAACACATAAGGAAAATGGATAGGTTTAGATTACAAAGTTAGTCTCATGTACAAATCCAATATATTAACATAAGGGAAAAGGCCCGCTATACTTAATAATTAATTGATAATGCAACGTCAGTAGATCCGCCCACTGATAAGCATAATGCATGAATACTTATTTTCCCCCATCTTCCCCCAAACTTCAATTAACTACTTTTTTTTT
Source organism: Maratus speciosus (assembly GCA_963932465.1). NCBI lineage: Eukaryota > Metazoa > Arthropoda > Arachnida > Araneae > Salticidae > Maratus > Maratus speciosus. Next base: position 284,566,716 of record OZ010792.1, read on the forward strand.
AATTCTTCTGCCTTTAATATTAGTTGCAGATCGTCTAAATCACGTCAGATCTTCTGTTTTTAATATTCTTTGTAAAGAGATATTGATCAATAATCATGGTACGATTGTTAAAATTTCTTTTAATGCTACATTGATTTTTCTTATTGTTTGGCTAATATTATAAAAAAGCTATATTAACTTTAAAATGCAAATCTAATTTGTGTCGAATTATTGTATGATTGTGATATAATTACTAAGGAAGAAAAAAGCATGTTGAATGGAGGGAAAGGGGGACGTGTTTATGAGAAATGGGGGTACTTCGAAATTAAAAGCCTAAAAAAGAGGTATGTGAAAGAAAAAAGGTTGGGAAGTGCTAATCTATACTAATAAAAGAAAGTTTCGCTCTATGTGTCTGTGTGTGTGTCTGCGATGTCTAGCGAAATCTCCGGCACGTACGAGGCTGAAAAGTTTTGTAAGAGTAGCCCAAAGTGTCTCTTAACGCACCTGCGACTCAGAATTTTAAATTTCTAATAATCAGTTGAGTTAATAATTAAACATCGCAACTCATTCTCATCAGAAAGTCATCTTATTTTACACCCAGTCAAGGAAAGTGCTTGCGCATCCACACAAACCCATTTACGCATCGGAAACTAGCGAAAACTTTCGATTTTATTTGTGCTTTTTAATAGCATTGTTTTAAGCTAAATCGATCAAACCGCTCGGTACAGTTAAAATTGAAAGACATATTCCAAAAGATCGCACTTTTACGTCTCAAATTCCTCAATCAATTCGAAAACATGTCGCAGTTAACCCTTAAAAAAATCAAAAAGTGTGGAAAACGTTTTCCTCTTATTCCAACACCCCTCCAAGGCGGAGGAGTGGCTTAGAGGTACTGACAACCAAAAATATATTCTTAAAGCTGAAACATTCTTCTAATCGATGGTATAATCGGTTTTTAAAATATGAATATAAACACTTTCAAATACAACGCGGACGCAGGTCACTTTGCGCCTCACGGAGATGATATTTTTTCTACGCTAAAAGTAACTAAACGTTCATATTTTAACACAATCTTTTTGGAGCATCTCAATAGACCATATTTACATCACCTACAAAAATTTTGAAACGTTCGGACGGGTAGAAATATTTTCCACAAAATAAAATGCGTGAAAAGTTCGACGAAAACGGTAAAAAACTTAGTGTTTTGCTCGCTTTTGGTACGCATAGACTCAAACAATCAAATTACGCAGAAAACAAAATACCAAAAGGCATATAGTTTCAGTTCAGTATTTTTTCGCGCTTTTTTCCTTTAAAAATATAAATTCAGACAAAAATGAGTTAAAAGATATAAACTCATACAAGTTTGAGGTTCATTTAAAGGTCATTCATCACGGTGCCGGGCAATGCCGGACGGGTCATCTAGTTCAAAATAAAAAAGTGAAAAAAAACTTGCAACAGCTTTTACATTACATTATAATTTTAAAAAGTCTGCCATTTTTCATTTAAAGTTTTTAATCTTTTGTAATTTTAATTAATTTTATAGTAATACTAGCAAACCCCGAGGCTTTGCTCGCGTAATATTTGAAATATGCCAACTGATTTTTATATGTCTAATTTTTATTAAAAGGTACTAACTAAATTTTTATTTTATTAGAAGGTGATATTTTATTTTTTTAAAAGGTTTTTCTATTAAAAAGTACTTATTAGTTTTAGGAATAATTCAAATATTACTATTTAAAACACAGTTTGACTAAACATCATTATTACACTGCATTAGGCAGAAATGAGACTTAAATTAAAAAAACGAAATAAAATTTAAAAAAAATGATAATTTTGAAAATATTTTGAAACTTTTATGCTCAATTAATACGCTCATTTCAGTATTCATTTGAAGTTTTGAATTTTTTAGAAACCATCTTAAATTTAACCATCATGTCAAATTCCAAGTCCTACCACCTCTCTCAACATAAAGGGCTATGTTGAAATAGGAACTGTCACCATTAATTTGCCAACATTAATTATGAAATCGGTTTGTTATTTCCTAATATTCCACAGAAACGTAATTTAGAAAAGTTTTAAAGGCCATTTTTAGAACATTTGTTGTTTCTGTGAAACCCAGATGGTAGAATCATCGGCATAAAATATAGCCTGTGTAGGATCAGAGACTGTTACCATTGATTCGCAACTATTACTTTTATAATCGGCTTATATTCTCTGAAATTGCATAGAAATCGTAATTTAGGACTGTTTTAGAATGCTTTTCGCACCTTCCCTTCGCTTCACTCCTTTTTAATTCGAATTTATTTTCGGCAGTCCTTTGCGGGCATTTATATTTTATAAGTAACTACCATGCCATATTCAAAGTTTCTAGCCTTTTCGGTATCACAAAAATCGCAATTTAGAAAGTTTTTTGCTCCTGCAAGCCTCTGGTGATAATGGCATAGACATAAAATATAGCTTATGTTTGAGCAGGTTCCATCACCAACAATTTGTCACAATTATTTTTAAATCGGTTTGGTGTTTGATAAGATTGCATAAAAATTGTAATTTAGAAGGCGTTTCGCTCACTTGATCTCTTTAAATTTGGAATTTACTTTCGACTGTACTTAGAAAGCAGTTTCATCTTGTAAGTAAATACCATGCCATACTTCAAAGTGTTAGGCCCCTCAGTTGTGCAAAAAACGCAAATTAGAATAGGTTTTGCTTTTGCAACCGTCAGATGGTAGTGACAGCAACATAAAATATAACCTATGTTATAGCAGGGACTGTCACCATTGATTTGCAACCATTACTTTTGAAATAGCTTTGGTATTTCCTGAGATTGAGTAGAAATCGCAATTTAGAAAGTTTTTAGAACGCGTTTCGCGCATTTTCACCCCCCTTTTTAAATTTCCAATTATTTTTAAACTGTTCTTAAAGATCATTTATATCTAATAAATATGTACCTTGCCTAATTTTATGTTGCTAGCCCCTACCGATCACAAAAATCGAAATTTAGAACACTTTTTTTTCTCCTGCAACGTCCAGGTGATAGTGATACCGACATAAAATAGCGTCTATGTTGGAGCAGAGGCTGCCAGCATCAGTTTCCTACCATTACTTTCGAAATCAGTTTGATTCTTCCTGAGATATTGCTGATAAATCGGCATTTAGAACGTTTTTAGAACGCTTTTCGCGCATTTTGCTCCTGCATCTCCTCTGGTGTAGTGGAAACAGATATAAAATATAGCCTGTCTTGGAGCAAGATCTGTCACCATCATTTTGAAACCATTAAGTTTTAAATCGGTTTGGTATTGCCTGAGATTTTGTAGAAACCACCATGTAGAACGTTTTTTAGAACACTTTTCGCGCATTTTCGACCCTTTTAAATTTCGAAGTGTTTAAGAACTGTTCTTAGACATCATTTATATCTCATAAGTAACTAATATTCCAAATTTCATATTTCTAGGCCCTTCAGTAACGCGAAAATCGCATTTTTAGAACGTTTTTTGCTCCTTCACCCCATTTTGGGTAATGCCACCGACAAAATATATAGCCTATTTTGGAGCAAGCGTTGTCACCATCATTTTGACACCAATATTTTTTAAATCGGTTTGGTATTTCCTGAGATTATGTAGAAATTACCATTTAGAACCTTTTTTAGAACGCTTTTTGTGCATTTTCACTCCTTTTAAATTTCGAATTTTTTAAGAACTGTTCTTAGACATAATTTATATCTTATAAGTAACGAATATTCTGAATTTCATATTTCTAGGCCCTTCAGTAACGTAAAAATCGCATTTTTAGAACGTTATTTCCTCCTGCACCCCCTTTGGGATAGTGGCACAGACATAAGATATAGCCTATGTTCTAAGTTGGGCTAACACCATCATTTTGATACCATTACTTTTGGAATCGGTTCGGTAGTTCCAGAGCTTACCTCCTACAAATAAACAATTTTTTCCTCTTTATAATAGGAGTATGATATGATTAAATAAAATTATATACCCCCCCCCCCTTCCATCCTTCGCAAAGTGACTGGAAATATACATTTACCGACTTCTGTTGCAATGCTGGTGCAACCTGCAGTTTATTGTTGAATAAAACGTTTTTCTTGCCATTGACGCATTTACAATTATTTCTAGTTTAGAAATATCGGGTCAAAACCGACAAATGACCATCAATGAATTTATTATTATATCTTGTACATGTGTTATTACTTACCCATCATACGTAGTGTAGGGTAATTTTTGTAAACGTTTTAAAATCGAAAAGAAAACTTTGACGGACTATCTCCCGAACAAATTGAGATAGAGGCTTGAAATTTGATGTGTACTTAGTATATAATAGTGTGAAGAACCCTTTTGAATTTCAGTAACATCGATTAGCGGAACTATCTTTTTCGGACTCTCAAAATATTCATTCTCATAAAAGGTACATACAATTTTTCGAAATGTTTATTTTAAGGAGTGAATATAAAAAACAATAAAAAAAAAACCCATAAATTTTGCATAAAGAATGAAGTCGATCGGATAATTAGTTGCTGAGATATTTGTAATCGTATTTTCCACACTCTTCGATTTTTCATGACACTGTATTACATTCAAATTTCACTTCAAAGATATATAATTGGAAATGAGACGCTTAATCCGACACAGTAAACTGTTAATTAATGTTATTATAATTTATGGAGTTAGAAGGATATTCTTTTACGCAATTCAGTTATAGAGCATTTAAAGTTTATGACGTCATCAAACCACGATTTTAAACACACACTACCGAACAAATTGACAACAAATACGTTTATATTTTATTTTGGAATTGCAATGCATGTTATAAATAGTTTACATATGTTTTATTTTCATATTTTATATTATGCATATCCATGATGGGTAAGTATTATGGTGGCCCCAAATGACTAGTTTGTAACGAGTTGGATAATAAAAGCTGTCAATTCCAAAAAGGGATATATTAGAAGTTTTGCTGTACATTATTTCAGCAACAGCACTATTTTTCCTCAAAATACTTTATTATCGCTGCATTGCATAAAATATATTTTCCTTTATTCTCCAGGGTAATCAAAATTTTCTTTTCTGTAAACCTGTTAGTGTATTTTAAAATAAATCAAGTGAAGTACTTCAAACTAAATACATTAAGTAATTCCCCTGTGTGAAAATGTGAATAATTTACTTTTCTCTTTCCAGTTATTGGTTTATTTTACTCTAAATGCCATTAATAACGTAACTTCGCAATCAGCTAACATATCTGAATATTTGCAATCAAGGTAAGAAGCGAACATTTCAAAATAAAAATTGGAAATATATTTCGCCCAATTACAGGAATAAAAATTAAATACAGTGCAATAAGGTGCACCTACATTACAAAACTAAAGATTGTAAAATCTAAGAGATCGTTTAAAACGCCATAAAAAATTATAAATGCGCTAGGATTTTCGAAAGATCTTGGTCTTTCTCCGTCAGGCGCAAAAAAGACGTGCTTCTACTATGAAAGGAAGAGCAAGACTGCTTTGATGTTGATTACATGATTGAGGTGTACACAGTACACAGCCATTCTTATAGATGATTGATTATGTATGGATTTATGAAAATTTACATAGGTTATTTAGAGAAGAATAGTCCAGTTTTAAACATTTAAAATAGTTATATATCAAAAACTAAATTCAAAATTAATATTAATGTATACGTGTATAATCTTTAAACAAAGTACATGGTGATACTTAATTACAAATTTTGTGGTAGATGCTCTAAGCTTTTATTATTCGGATTTCGCGAGAGGCGACTAATTTACTTTTTACTATTAAAATAAAATCAAATAAAATCAATTTAGTTATTCAAATTATATTAAAAAATAAAAATAAACTTTTGTCATCCTCTTAAAATTAAAACAATAAAATTTCCTTTCTTTTACTACGAAAAGTTACTTAGTTATTATACTTTGAATTTTATGAAATTTTAGAGTTTTCCAGCATTAACAGATCGTCAATACATTTTTAGTACCAGAATACACCGAAATTTCATAAAATTTTAAGTATTCTAACGCGATGAGTTATGGTCATACAAGAATAGAATATTTACTATTTTACTAGTCAAAGCCGCATAACATTTTAAAACTTTTTAATAAAGAACTATTTTGACGTAAATGGAGTTTTATATGATGAAGAATAACATTCGAATCGTTTTTCAACTGGAAGTATACTTCTAAAACTAACGGTTTAGGAATTAGCTTTTGGTCAAAGACAAAAAAGTGTATAGAAATGCACACCAAACTAAATTAAACAGTTAGAAAGATATAGCAACTACAGTTCTTTTTGGTGTTTATATTAAATTTACAGTATATTTATCTATATTAACTGTTTTGTAAGAATGAAATTACAAAATCTATAATAATTTTATGCATGCGAACAAAATTTATAAAAAGAAAAAGAGAGATGAGAAAAGCATAGGAAAATATAGGATAATGAACCTCTAGGAAAAATATAAACTATAAAACAGGAATAATAATAAACACACATACTACAATATATATTAAAACACACATTCACACATAAATAACGCCTGCATTCAACAGTTAAAGGTATATATAAATATTTTACAGATATACATACAATAAATACAATAAACCCAACTGGAGTGAAAAATTAGCCAGCGCCAGGAATCGAACCCGGGACCACAGTATACAAGACTGCTGCTCTAACCACTGACCTAATCTGCTCTAACCAAGGCTGTCGTATAGATGGATGGTGACTTCCCCAACATGGTTTATTAGTGAGAAATTGCAGACTCAGGTATCGGCCGGAGTAGCTCAGTAGTTAGAGCAGCAGTCTTGTATACTGTGGTCCCGGGTTCGATTCCTGGCTTTGGCTAATTTTTAACTCCAGTTGGATTTATTGCATGTATGTCTGTAAAATATTTATATATACATATAAAACAGGAAGTTTGCTTTTTCAGAATTTAGTGTCGCCCACGATGAAATAAAATATATGTATATATAAATAGTACAAAACATATTTCAATTTTCAGACTTAAAGCACACGCTTTTATTTTATGTAAAATGACGTCATTCGCATTCGCTTAAGAATTCCACATTTACGATCCACTCTTAAACATCTACAGTAAAGCATGCATAGGACGTCACAATCGCAAAATAATACACAAATGCAGCAAATGATGCCGTCAGTAAAAAAACTCGACGAAAAAAAAAAAAAGGCTACCTAATGACTCCTAGGTCTTCATTTGTTTGCAACATCAATGTAGGTACTTAAAATTAAATTTAGTTTATAATAGCTCCATGTTTTAACAGAAATCATACGTTTATATTTTTTCAAAACAGTGCGCATTTTAATTACATTTTCTTTCGGTTGTTATGAGATAATAACAATGTATGTAATAAAAATGAGATAATAAAAATGTATAATTCCTATTTTAGAACTGTATTTCCTTTACTTTCTACAGAAATGGAGTACTTCCATTGCCAACATTAAGCAAATGCTTCTAAAAACTAGAAAAAAATTAATATTTCAAAAATAAATGGAGATACAGTTTTCAAACAAATTGCATTTAAAAGCGCTTTTTTTCAGTACGACGGTATAAAAATTGAAAATGTGCGATGCTTAAAAGTTTAAAAAATTGCTGCAGAGTATTTAACCGTTATGGCTGGCTTATACAACATAACGTTATTTTTTGGAGACGACACAAAATAAGTTGGGAAAAAGAAATAGCATACCGGGGGCTAAAAGTCGAATTTCTTTTTAAAAAATACACTGATGAGAAATATTTGCTCCTTTCAAGATGTTAAAAGTTAAGAAAAAAATCTTATAGTTATGCCCATACCCAATAAATAAATAAATAAAATAAAGTAAAATAAATTGCATATACAAATAAATAAATAAATAAATAAATAAATAAACAGGGTCATGAACAACCAGCATTTTAAAGGAGAAAATGCAGTTCAATTTCATATTACAAAGTTTGACGCTTTATTTTTGTTTCGTTTTATTTGAAGGAAAAAGTCGTTCGGTTAAAATAACGTGGATAAAGTTTTGTAGCTCAAACCTTTATTAGGCAATAGAAAACTGGCAGTCTTCTACGTAATTTGGATTATAACCATAACTCTTCAAAATTATAAGTGTTTTTCCAAAATAATAAGGGTGCGTTAAGTGAACTAATGAGTGCCTCCGTTAGAAGAATGAATCTTAAAAGAAAACTTTTTATAGAAAAAAAGAAAACTTAAAAGAAAACTTAAAAGAAAACTTTTTATAAAAATAATCTTTCTCTGGAAAAAAATATATGAGTTTTTATGCAGTCTGAGGTTTGTCTCGATTGAAGAAAAAAAATTCCAATTACAGCACGTAGGTATCTAGATGAGATTTTTTTTTTAAGAAAAAAGTTCAAAAACAAAAGAAATTCAAGCTTAAGATTTTTGAAAATTTACAGAATTAATAGCGAAGTATTTTGATTGTCGATAATTATAAAATTCTGAAAAATACTTATGATACAAATTTCAAATGGCGACAATTTTACACCAAATAATTTTGACAGAAACAATCTTCACAAATTAAACTTTTTTTTTTCTTTTTGCTGGAAAAATGTTTTGACGCATACAAATGACAGATGAGGATTAATTATTCCCGCAACATCCAAAATACTTATAAACTTACAGCATATGAGAAAAATTCACCGAACACTTTCGATTTTAATCTTCATGTCGAATACCCTGAGAAATGTTTGACGAATAGTTCTTGAACTTCGGGATATAAAGAACTAGTTTGGAAAATTTTTGAGTGGAGATTGAGGGCAGTTAGGATACTAACAATAAATTGAACAAAAAACAAAATGTCAGCGATTATCCAGTAACATAAAATACTTGAAACGATTTATCTCAGTAGCAAATGACTATATAGGTCCCGTAAAAGCTTGTATGAATTTGCGTATCAATAGTACAGGGTGACTTTTAATTAACTTGCAGCTTTAAATTGAAATAACTTCTGAGAGTCTTATTAGATGGCGGCACGCATGCGTGCAGTGAGATAGAGCATAAAAGGAATTTGTTTAGTTTCACTACCACGCAATTCTGAAAATGTCTCCCAAAGCCTCATATTCAACATATTTTTATTGTTAAAAACTGGTATTTATGTGGTGGAAATGCAATTTCTACGGACGTGGTCTTTAACATTCAGAAACGGACCTAAGTGTAGGACCAATTTTCTTTGAGTCACATAGGCGTAACCAGCCTTTTGAACGGGGGGGTGCCCAGACTTCTTAACCTGAACATGTTGGATACAAGCAATATCTTATATGGTAAAACCTGTTAAAACGAAACCTCATAAAACCGGTCGCATTTCCGCTTTAGACAGGTTTTCCTCCTAGAAGGTATAGTTGTGTGATATTTCTTTTAAAAAGAGCTCAAACGCGATTTTTGTTTCCGTGAGGAGGGATGAGAAGGGGTTCAAAACATCAAAACTAAATCTATAGTTAAAAAAAAAAAAAAAAAAAATGTAAATCTTTTTTCAGCAGTGACATAAGACAGTGAGTAAGAGTGGTGTGTAAGTGTGAAATCTTTTGGCACCCTAACTTCTTATAAAGATTAAAAAAGGCCTTTAATCATGCTGGAAACTTCTATAGGCAAAGGGGAACACTGCATAAGTTCTAAAATTATCTCAATCAAATCGACCGGGAGCCGGCAGCACAGACACATGGTTCGTACGGATACTGTTATTTCTCCAGGAAAACTATCAGTATCTTTTTATAGAAAAGGAAATCTAGGTTAAACACGCAAAATTTCGCCTTTTTTAAGAAGAGAATTTCTATAAGACAATACTGGTGCTAAAAAATTTTCAGGTCTGCAAAATTCAAGGAGGCGTACGAACCATGAGACCACCACCTCATCGAGTTCGAGGCTGAAATTACAGAATTAGCTAAAACTCGATTCCCATATTAAAACGCAATCGGTCTGCCAAGTCATATCTTGGTGGAAAACATCTAAAAACCGATTTTACCGGTTGACTAGTAGGTTAACCGTTGTTTTCCTGCTCCCAGTCCGTCATGTTTTCAAACCTTTGGGTGCAGGAAAACGCAATGGTAAACCTACGAGTCGACCGCTAAAATCGGGTTTTTAGGTGTTTTCTATCAAGATATGACTTGGCAGACCGAATACGTATTAATATGGAAATCGAGTTTTAGCTAATTCTAGAATTTCAGCCTCCAACTCGATGAGGTGGTTGTCTGTGCTGCCGACTCCCGGTCTAAAAGTCTCGCAGATGAAATTTTGCGGGATCATAAATTTCTGATATTGCATGCGGTACACCAGTACATACGTACGAAAGTTTTTCAGAATGTAACTCCATGACTTCTTAGGGATCACCGGAGGAACCCAAGAAATTTTGGAGGAATGTCTATATAAATAATTATTTTATTATTATAAATAATTATAATATTCATTAATACTATAATTTCCTGCCTATAATCCGCGGATCAAACAATCATGTTTCGATCCAGAAATTTTATTTCATTATTGAAGTTAAATATTATCGAGATTTAGCAAAATACATTTTATGAAACAAGATTTCTGGGTCCGAACATAATTGTTTGATCCGCGAATTATAGGCCGGAAATTACGGTAATTCATGTTTTTACCTCAGAATGTGTCGAATATATGAAGTAAAGCAAGTCATGATAATGTACACTAAATTTTATCAAGATGATAAAAATTATACTATCATGATGTGACTGTAATAATAAAGATAGGCACTTGTCTGTCTCTGTGTGTGTGTGTATGCGAACGCGCTAAACTCTGTCAAAACAATGCAGCCCGCACAGCCGTAAGTTTTGACAGGACCTGTAGGCCTGAAATCATGCATATCGAAGACAATTTCTGGAATTTTTCAATTCATGTTTTATGCGAATTTTTTCGGATTTAGCGGCGTTTTTTTTTTTCAACTTAGTAAAAAAGAATCAGATTTCAATATTTTATCCAGTATAAACTTTGTCTTATTTTCAATAAAGTGTTTTCGAGATTCTTACAGCGATTTTTTAATTTTTAACAATTTTTTAATGTTATTTTTAGAGGGGTTTTTTTCCTCATTTCGTAGTGATTTTTTTTTTATATTCCTAAAAGGAATACGGTTTAAATCTTTTACCCAATTAGTTAATTTCGTTCCCCGTGGTTTTTTAATCTTTTCCGAATTTTTAATGCAATTTTTAGCGGTGGTTTTCGTGCTTTGAGGCGATTTTTTGACACAGAAAAAACTCTCTGGTAATTTTTTCAATTGCCGTGATTAAATTCGAATTGGAAGAATGTCAAATCAGTTCTTACAAGGAAGCTGAAAATTTAATTTGGCTCGAAATAAAAAACGCAATAATTCAAGATTCGCTTCTTTCGAGACAGAATAGGTCGTAGCTTGTTCGGGAGTACTTTGCCGAAGGCAGTTCCCACCTCAATCCTAGAATTGTTTAATTCTACGTTTGTTAAAAAAAAGCCCAACCAACGAAACTCCACTAGTAATGAAGTTTCCTTTGAGGGACAGGTTTAGAAATAACGTGCGGGATCGCACGATTTGCCCACAGAAAAGGAAAGTCCCGCATAATAAAAAATACTGTGCAGTATTTCCACCCTCCAAATTCTTTCACAGAACTGTGATTCTTCAGTGACTATTTTATTTTATTTTTTTATTATTATTATTATTTAAGTCCGCGATTTTTATTTCTTTTTTGGAATTTTTCAAAGTCAATTCGTGAAGCGCTCTCGGGAAAATTTGAGAATTTCTTCAAAGGATTGTAGAAAAATATCGGAAATTTCGATAAACGAGTGCAGAAAATAATCGCGAATTTCGTCAAAAGATTGCGCAAAAAATTACGAATTTCGATAAACGATTGACGAAATTTTTTTCCAAATTTCATCAAAATGTCGCGGAAAAGAGTAGAGAATTTTGTTAATTGGTACGGAAAGAATCGAGAATTTTCCCGATCGGTCGCGCAAAACTATCACGAATTTCGACAAATTACCCTTGTAAAAAAATCAGTTTCGTCAATCGGCCGCAACAGAAAATAAATTTCATCAAAGTATCGCGGTAAAAACGAGAATTTCATCAAAGGATCGCAGAATGAAAAAGCGAATTCCGTCAAAAGATCGTAGAAAGAAAATGCTAATTTCATCGAAGGATCGTGCTAAAGAAATGCCAATTTCATCAAAATATCGCGGTAAAAAATGCTAATTTCGTCAAAAGATCGCGGTAAAAAACACGAATTTTGTCAAAGGTTAGTGGTAAAAAGTGCGGATTTCGACAAAAAATCGCGTAGAAAGACGTGAATTTCGTCAAACGATTTTGGAAAAAATTGTAAATATCATAAAATGATCGCAGAATAAAATCGCGAATTTGGTCAAAATTTACTGCACTGGGCTAAAAGATTGAAACCGGTTCATTTTCCTACTTTCAAAAGAACGCCGCGAAACGAGAAGAAATTAAAAATCGTATAAAAATTTTCAGAGGAAAAAAATTACTATATTGACTTGAAAGACTGCAACCATATTCCCTTTACGAATGTCAAAAAATGATCAAGAAACACGAAATTCAACCAACCAACCAACCTCCAGATTAATTTGAATTTTCTGTGCTATTACTTTTCATTTTCAAAGGAGGCAGGGTCTGTGCACTCTCTCCTCTTTCCCTTGGCTAATCGCATTTTTGAATTACCATTTCACATCTACATTCCCTTTCAAATTTTTTTGCTTCTTTCTAGATTTTAAACTACGAAAGCAAAGAGACAAAATAGTTTCTATCCTCGTCAAGAACTTGCGTTAATTTCTCATGAAATTGCAGGAACATGAAAGAACGACGTTAAAAAAAAAAATCTCCCCCAAACAAAAGATGGCAAAGTGAGATTATAAAGCCAGCTTTTCGACTTTCTATGACTAATACAGATTCTTGTAAATATTCTAGTTTTAAAAAAGATAAACAGCATAATTTTCTTAAAAAAAGAAAGAAGAAAAAAAAAGAACGTAGGTTTCTATTTTATTACATTTCAAAACTTAGGCTGTAAGTTTTCTGAACTAAACTAATTTGCCCAACTAACTGATCTCTGCTTTCACTTCTTTTTTCTTTTGTAAATTTCGATTTTTTTTTAAGTAATTGTGCTCGAGTCTGCGCAACCGGGGGGGGGTGCCCGGGCCCCCAGGGCACCCCCCCCTGGTTACGCCTATGAGTCATCAGTTATAGCTGACGCCTATGAGGTAATACTGAGACAGCGAAACAGCACCGAAAACTGGCGATAAGTAGCGATTAAAATAATAAAACTTTGTAAAAGATCATCATAAAATAAAAAAAATACATAGGACGCGTTTCGAGTTAAAAATATTAACAGCTCGTCATCAGCTAAAGTAAACACGTGTCCGTAAGGGGACAAGGACAAAAATGAGCTGAAAGGTGGACAGTAGAGCTTGCAAAGAATGCGACCAGGTGGCGCTAGCTGAAAGGAGCACATGCAGAAGACGAAAGTGTAGCCAAAATGATAGAAGAAAAATTGATAGGGAAAAAATGGAAATAAAAGAAATAAACAAAAATAAAATAAAAGAAGTAAATTAAAATATATATAAATATAAATAATAACAAAAATAAAGAAATGGAAAAGAATAAAACAATAAAAAAAAACCAAAAGAACATTTTTTTTTTTTTAAATACTGAGACAGTCGTTTTTTTTTTTTCTGAATTCGTAATCTGGGTATGAACACCGATAAATATTAGTTCATGCAGGATGGATCCCCCCCCCCCCCTCGCGTAGAACAGGCAGTGTTTTTGACACCATTTACAGTAAGTTTGGAACCTGAGTTATCACCTATGAATATCCAAATCATTATCCTGTTGCATTTCATTGGCCCCTTTATCCACCCAATATGAATCTGTGTGATTTCTATCTTTGGGGTCATACGAACAAGTTGGTTTACATACGGAGAAGCCGACAGTTTTTAAAAGCATGAAAAGTTACATAACTGACTTATTTTTCAGCTATAAAAAAGAAACGCTCGATTTTGTTACTGACAACTTTGGGACTAAGTTGTGCTATTGTATCACCTCTGAAGGTTCTCACTTTGAAAACCTTTTCCACGTTCTTTTCAATGAAAAAATGTTTGTAGTGCTATCTGCAACAACTCAAGAGTTGAAAGTTCAGTAGGTTAATTAAAAGTCACCCTGTTGGAAATGTAAACATTTCTTTAAAAAATTTAAAAAAAAAAAAATGCGCATGCTTTTGGTTTATATTATGCAGATTTTGAACCAAATTTAACTTTAATTTCAGAAAACTTGAAATAGTGTAGTAGAAACATTATACTACAATTAGAAAATGAATATATTTCATTTCATATTTATGAGAAGGCTAATTCCATGAAAACTTGTCATGTCTGTCACACAGCTGAAAATCGCTATGCTTGTTGCCCACCGTTATTTTCGAAAAGTTTGCTTCGCTTTATCCACTTGATGAGATATCTCCGATAAAATAAGTCACATTTTTCCGTTCTAAAATATTGGTAGCCAAAAATCGTAGTATGTGACAGACATGACAAGCTTTCATGAAATTAACCAGAGATGAGCATTTGTATAAAATGCTTTTTTACTGCGCATGAGCGAACGATATCTAATTTTTTCGTAATGGGGTATCAGCCCTATTAGGAAACGTATTACAGAATGCCTTATTTTCTTTAAAAATAAAGCATTCTGTAATACGTTTCCTATGTTTTCCTATGTAATACGTTTTTTATGTTACTTTACTTTCATTCAAAATTTGCATACGCTTAGTCAACAAGAAAAAAAAGGAACATCCCATATATTTTAATCTCCGAAATGTCACTGAAAAAACGGAAATAGCCATACGACTAGAAATGTCTTTTTTAATTTATGTTTTAAAGTAGTGGTTCCCAAACTTTTTGACTGGCGGAGCCCTTTTTAGAATGAATTTGTTTGGCGGAGCCCTGAAGCCTACCGTAATCTATGTTACAAAGTAGCGTTTTGAAGGCGCATTGCTACTGAGCGCAGGAAGAGGGACTGAATAGTAATCTAAACAATTATGCATTTTGTCCAAGAAATAAAATTACAATTGAAACTGTTATTGTAATACTGAATTTATTTTCAATTATCATCAATTCAGATGGAATTGTTAAAAGTTTACAAACCTACAGTTAAAAAACCTCCAAAACTCTAGAAATCGTAACATTTGCTTTGCAATAAATTTTACATTATTAGAGTGACGAACAATAACGCATAAACGCTTAATGTGATTGGATTGTTTTGCACAAATGTCTGAATTCCGGTCCAGTGGATAGTAATTGCATGATTCTACATTTAAAAGACTTCTGTATTTCGATTTGGTTTTAAAGTAAGATCTTTAACACTACTACATATACCAGGCATTTTACTCATGTTTTATAAAAATATTTCAGACAAATAATTTTTATTTAAAACTAACTAACTCTTTTATTTGACTTGTTTCTGTTTGATTTATATTTATTTATTTTATGAAAAATTGTTGATTCAAATGGAAATATTTTCATTTGGTACTACCAAATAACCGGTTGTTGTTGGTATATTTAGTGTAACTTGCTGTGAGATGTCAAATCAACGAGGACCCCAATGTTTCACAGAGTTTAAGTTGGATATTTTTGTCTTGAATATATTTAGAGTCGTCCAAAACCTTTTCTGTTCAACTGTAGAAAAATGTTGTTTGAAAGAGTTTTTCAAAGCTGTAGGATGCCCCTGAATATTTATTTATTTGTATGTTTTTTTTTATCTGGTGTTGCTTGCATTCCTTTTTATCAAGAGAGGCGTAATAGATATCATTGTTTGACTCAGAATCCGACCAATACACGTTTCATCTTAAAAGGAAAGTTTGGTAAATGAATAGGAAATTGTGACACATTTTCATTGCAATAATAGATACATTTATATCATTTTGCGAAACATACCGGGAAAAATATGCAATTAGAATTCACAAACTTCATTAGTTAAAAGTTTTGCCAATTTAGAGTTATGGTTCTTCTAATATCACCTCTGCAGTTCCAACAATCGTGTAAACGCTCTTCATTAGACAGTACCTTTTTATTTCGCTATGTAGTAGGAGGGGGGTATGCCGGCATTCAATAACTTCATACATAAGCTTTAAAAGTTTGCTTTTAGTTTATTATTTTATTGACATTAATTAACCTTTTCGTATCTTCAGGAGACATTTTCCCGGGGATAGCGTGTATCTATAAAGAACGTAATAGATGGTGCTACGGTGCTTTATCATCTCTTTAATTTTTGCAATGGATTTGTGACCCATCATTGCTTTCGCATCATCAGTGCATTCATGTTCATATCTGTTTTCCTATGTATCTATATTATAAAGGACAAACATATCTGTGCGTAACGCATACGTCATTTTGCGAATGGCAACACGTTGTAATTTGAAATGAAATTTTGGTTTTGCAATTTTCTCTACTGCAAATTTTTAAACTTCTAAACATCGCACATTTTAAATTTTTACACCGTTGTATGAGGAAAAAATGCTCTTTTAAATGCAAGAGTTTGAAAGCTGTATCTCAAATTATTTTTGAGATATTAATTTTTTTGTAGTTTTTAATACCATTTTTCTAATCGTGGCAACAAAAGAACCCCATTTCTATTGAAAGTCATTGAAAGTAAACGGAAAATAGTCGAAAATAGGAGATACTGTATGTTTTGTTGTCATTTTCCCATAAAACCTGAAAAAAAATTAAATTAAAATGCTTGCTATGTCAGCGATTTTTTAAATTTCTAAATATCGCGCATTTCCAATTTTTACGCCGTCAAATAGGGAATAAAACCTACTTTGAAATGCAATTTGTTTGAGAATTGTATCTTAATTGACTGAGCTATTATGGTTTTTAAAATAACTATTCGCCCGTGGCGACCAGTTTGGTCTCCCTTAAATGTATCCTAGGCATTGTATCATGTTACTTTTATTCATAATTTAATTTACTTGCTCGATCCTTCGCCAAAGAGGAAGATCCTGATAGAGAAATCAAGAACTCGGTATTTTTATGTTAGTCGGGCACAGGTGATAAATCGCCAAACATTGTACCCGTTTTTCATATTTCATGATTAAAATATAATCCTTTCACTCATTTTATTTAAAATGGATAGCTTTAATTTAAAACTGAAACGTTTAAAATTCATGACTTTCACTTAAAAAGAAAATCTTTAAAAAAGAAAAAGAATAAATAATACCATAAACTATTTAATTTCAACATCAAAGCATTGTTTTAATTTACCCCTCGAAAAAAAAAAAAATGTGCTGGCGAGTTAAAAATGCCATTGGCGAGAATTGCGCCCAGCTAACATTAAAGTACAAACTCTTTCTGATCATGGCAACTTTTATGTAGTTTTATTCGAAAAAAAATATTTTGATTAAATAGGTTGCCAGAAAGTACGTTGCCAAATTTCTTTCCTCGCCATGGACCTTTTCTCTATTTCGCCAAGTACCTATACTGGAAAAGTACCTTTATTTATTTATTTATTTATTGTATTTTAAATGAGATGAAGTCGTATGTTTGTTGTTCGATAAATAAATAAGTAAAAGACGGCACAGATGTCATATACGCACCACGTTGGCGCGATTTTTTTCTGACGCCAATGTCATATACGCACCGGGGTACTTAACTGGCGCCAAAGTGTCGTTATTTTGCTTGATATGGTAACCCGGATGTTGTTGTTTATTTATTAATAAATTGTTTATTTACTTTTATTTTTTTTATTATATAAATTGTTTTTTCTATAGTTATTAATTAAACTTTTTTTTATTTATTGTTATTCCCTTTTGAAAACTATTACACAATAACCAATGAGATGCGTTTCATTCGGGTGTTGCCATTAAACAATTAACAAATAATTGAGATTTCTGTGCCACGTGCGATAGCGTAATATATATATAGAGAGAGAGATTTTCAAGCATGAATTATTTTTAAATGTATCTCTATCACGTGTAGCTCGATTATGAAATATTAATCCGCTTGCCTTTAAAACAATGTAAAAATGCCAGCATTTGTTTCCGTCTGATGTCCCATAACAAAATTAAAACTTCCTCTATAGAAAAATAAATAAAATAATGTAAATAAGAAACAAATTTAACAAACATGGGATTGAACCACGCGTTTAAAGCACTGAAATGATCGGAAAGACTGCCTTAAGTTGCAAAATCTTGGGCTAAGAACTCCTGGCATGTGAAAGTAACGCTTTTAATAAATTTTAAAACTTTATTTGATTGCATAATTGATATTTTTCATATAAAAATTCTTTTTTATGTTAGTGGGCAATCTAAAATATATATTACATGTAAAAAAATAATAATTAGAGTTAAAAAAAAGAAAAAAAAGAATTGTTTTTACCTATACTCTGTAACCCGAGGAGCTCGGGTTCAATCCCCTAGTTAATCATAATGATTGCTTCGGTTTGTAGTGATCTACAAAAAATATGATCCTGATAGCTTTGTGAAACCTTTTTCTTACTGGCGTTAGTAAGGCGCTTAAGTTTAATCAAGTTAATGTTCTCAAACACCGTAATAGAAAAGTCAAGATAAGTTCCGGGTTCCCGTTTCAAAAAAGTCAGTTAAGACTCCAAACTTCCCCGATCTGACCCGGATATTAGTATATGTAACTGAAAAATACTAATAAAACTGCTAATCCAGTGACGTTAGTATGATTAATTCATTTGTGGTGCAAATTTTGTACATCTGAAGATGCTGTTAAGCATTTTTTTACGTCACCTGTTATAAAGTTAATTAAAAAGAAATAATCTTTTTGACAAGGAAATATTGTCACTAAATTAACAACGTACAAGAAATATTGCCACTAAATTAACAACGAACAGGTATGAACTTAGAGAGTTTTTCTTATACTTAGTGAAGATTTCACATTTCCATCTTGTTTCGTTGATTTCCTGTGACCGGTCAAAAGTACCCTATGACGGACACACTGTAGATATGTTCAGAATTTAGTATATTCTGCTAAGAAAGTTTCTGGTACCTCTTGAAATAAAAAGTGGAGTCCCATTTAGTCGAATTATGGTAATAGAAAGTGAATATACAAGTTTAGCATGACAAATGTAATTATTAAAAATCTTCTGCAAGTGGCTATTACTTAAGAACTTGCAGAAGTTGATAAAATTATGGGAAAAGCTGACGGATTTCGATTGGCCATAATTAGTGTATAAATAATTAAAACATAGTAGTAAAAAAAATATAATTTATAGATCATGACTGACCTAGATTTAATTTCTCTACCAGATTTTTGCTCTTACATTAATTTTAGTGAGTATCATAGTCTCGGTGTCTCAGTTTATCTAATATATAAAAATGAAAATTTGTCTGTCTGTCTGTCAGTAATTCTATACAAATCCATAATTTGGAAGACGGAATTATACATGTTTATTAAAATACGACCACTAAAGTAATCCTGAATCGGAATAACTTATAATTTTTAATTAATAAAAAACCCCAAATTCAACAGCAATTTCTAATCAAATTTAAACAATTTTCGTTATAGCTGTTGCCAACAATTAAAAATCCACAATGAAATTCTTACCAGAACAATTACTTTTCTGTTGCAAGATTTCCAAGTGAAAAAATGAAATAAATGGTTTGACGAATTTAAAAAAAAGAGAAAATAACATCATAACTTTTCTACTGCAAGATTTCCCCGTGAAAAAATTAAAATAAAATAAATAGTTTCACGAATTAAAAACAAAAGTGAATGTTACGTCATAATTTTTCTGTTTTAGGATTTCGATGTGAAATGTTATAATTATTTAATTAATTTGACGAATAAATATGGAATATTACGTCATACTGGAAATATAAAGGATGTGGTGAATATATAACGTCGTATAAGTGTGAAAAAATGTATTAAAGCATGATAAAAACTCAATTATGAAAATATTGGCGTATTTTAACATTACTGCTCCAATGATGAATGGAAATGAGTTCATTTATCGCTGTATTATTTTGCGTCTGTTATATAAATTTATACATTTTTATATTAGGTTTTCATTTGATTTATGTTTACAACACTTTGACTGTTTGTTTTATTTTTATTTTTTTTTTATGTTGTAATTGGTTTTTCAAAACAAACATTCTTAAAATTCCGGGCAACGCGCGGGTACTTTAGCTAATAATTGATAAATGAATGAGCTAATTTATTCGGTTATCAAAAGCACACACACACACACACACACACAAAAAAAAAAAGTGATTCAAAATTAAACTAAAATGTATAATTTGTTCACGAATAAAATGTACTTAACAAATAAATGTAAAATATAAAAAACGTCAGAAAGAAAGAAAGTTATTAGAAACGATTCAATGAACTATATAATATTTCTTCACTAATACTGATGAGACAATGTTTCATACGAAATAAGATGGATTTAAAAAATTCCGTATGAAACACCTTCGTAAAACTCTTTCAGTTTTAAGTAAAAAAAATTAAATCTATAAAAAATATACAAACGTGGCATCGTTGAAAGATGTCAGGATTTTTGAAACGTTTTTATTCTAGTTTCAATTTTTCAAAACTATTCACTTTTTTCTGAACATTTTATTGAAAATTACTTTTTCTCGCAAAATTTCTCTATAAAAATCACCTTCGCATTAAAACTTTGGATCATCAATCATTCCCCCCTTTTTTTTACGCTTCTTGTCATTGTGATGTTAAATGGGAAGAAATATTGACTGACATGGAAATAGGCACACAATGATATGATTAATTGACTTTCTTAACATGAGATAAATCATAATATTTCCGTTTAAAGGAAAAGAAAAGATCTATACGAAACAGAATAAAAAATATAAAAAAAATTAAATATAACACTCACAGAGTTATCAAGTATAAAATTCTATAGAAATTTCATTCGTAGTTATTTATATTTTATTGCGAATCATAGATAACGGATCTGTATTATTATAACATGAAAATAATAATTACTTTATAAGCATTATTTTAAAAAAATAATAATAATTTTAACGAATATTGTTGGTTGAAATGATTAAAACATATATTCGGATCACTACAACGGTAAGCTAAAGTATCCATATTTCATCCCCCAGCCACTTTTAGTCCCTAAATGTTGCAATTTTCAGTGAAAACCTACCACATTTTGATTTTTCATGGACTAGCTACCCACGCACATAGAAACGAAGGCAAATATCGTACAAAAAATTTTAACAATGCGAAAAATTGTTTTTTCAAAAGTATCTAAAAAATGCAAAAGAAAAATTAAATTTAAAAAATCAAAAAACCCGACCGCTTAAAAAGCGAACTAATTAATTATTTCTCAACAATGTGAAACAATTTTTTTTTCAATTCTTATTATTAGCTCACACTCTCGCTA
Organism: Maratus speciosus; assembly: GCA_963932465.1. NCBI lineage: Eukaryota > Metazoa > Arthropoda > Arachnida > Araneae > Salticidae > Maratus > Maratus speciosus. The sequence goes on from OZ010792.1 coordinate 284,588,077, forward strand.
TATATATCTTGTACAAATTTTCAATCGTTAATAAAATACTTATTATTCATCCAATCATTTATTTTCGTCTCTACCGCCATTTTGTATTTTATGGCCGCCATTTTGAATTTATAAAAACAAAACTTAGCCTATAACCATCGGGTCGTTAAGACGAATTGATAGAGACCTCATTCATTAAAATCCATCCAGCCGTTGGGATGTTTCGAGGGTATAAAGCAATCCACATACAGATACGCGTGAAACACATAACCCTTCTTGGCAGTCGGGTAAAAAATAGTTCCAATTTCGTCCCACCACAAAATCCAATGCGCCGAGGCTTAACTTATAACTAAATCAAAATTTATTTCTAAATGAGTAAGCATTTTAATTTACATTAAAGTAAGGCACAAAGAAATGTGCTAATTACCAGTGGAAGAATAACATAACGAAACATTAGCCATCCAAACAGGAGAAAAAAAAATGCCATGAAAAAACATTCCTAATTTCGTCCTCGGGACGAAAATAAGAACTGCAAGGGGGACGAAATTGGGATCGTGCTACTTCCCAATATGGCGGAGCTTCAGTTCCCGTAAGATGAACTGAGTGCCCTAAAACTCACTGTATACTACTGTCAGCATCTTACCTACTTAAAATACATGCAATGAATAAGAAATAAATACTCACAGTACAGTAAATAACGTTCTACAAACGACGTAATAAGAATTCAGGTATTCAAAAAATAGGAAATTCGGCGTCTTTAATTTATGTGTGCGTCTTGGTGGACGAAACATTCAATACTTATCCCTTTTACCTTCCGTCCCCTGTGCCTTGCGTCATAAGTGGCGCCACTTTCGCAGAAGCGGAGACGTTAAGGGGGACGAAATTAGGAAAGGGGACGAAATATGGATACTTTACCTTACTTCAAAGGTATATTTCAACATAGAGTCTGAAAAACTGAATTTCTGGTGGACGATACTTTCGTTTTTTAACTACAGTAGAACCCCGCTAATCCGAAGTAATTAGAACCGGTGCCTGTTCGGCTTACAAAATATTCGGATGATCCAGAATTCCGATAAAAATAGAAAAGAAAAAGATGCATGTTAAAAAATAATATATGTTATAAGTACTCAGTAGTACTGTAAACATCCTCTCATCCTCTAATCCGCCAGGTTAAGGTTTGGGTATGCTGGATAATCCGGCACGACTTTCGGAAAAAAAAAAAAAAAAAACATTATTTCTTGTTTAATCACTCCTGATGTTTATAATAATCCAATGGAACTTCAGAATGAGGAATAGCGTAACAACCCATTACAAAGGTTTCAAAATTGCGAATCTGCAAATAGCTCAGTCACCACATCGGTGAGGGGGGAGGGGGAGAAAAAACATTTCTGTAGATAAATTGCGAAATCAAAGTGTTGAAAGAAAAAAAAATTCTTCATCCGAATTAAATACTTTTTGAATTTTAGAAAATAATTTTATGGTACTGGCAAACAAACTGATATTCGAGATTTTTTTAAGATGGTTTCTGCGAGTAGGCCTACAGTGCACGTTTTCATTTTATAATTGTGTACATATATTGTACTTTTACATTATTGATTTTTTTTGTTAATTCTATTCAAGCTGTTAAAAAAAAAAAAAAAAAAAAAAAAACCATGCTTTATTGCCATTTTTTGTTTAATTCTAATTTCTACACGTTTTTTCCGACATTCCTCCTGTAAATAAAATCGGTTCGGATTAGCGGGGTTTGGAATAGAAGGATTCCACTATATTGTGAAAACGATTTCAAATGTTGCTGCAAAAATGTTGAAAGACGAAGCTATAAATTAGAACCTGTGTTTCAATATTTCTATTATCTTCATTATTCAAATATTTTATTTCAACAACAGTTTTCCATTATTCGACCTATTTTATTCAAAAGCCTCTGTAGATTTCAGAATATACTAGGATGAATCAGGGATTTCTAACTGACGCGCAGCTGGTTAGTTTCTGTGTATGAAATTCAAAAAGCTTATCGTATCAGAGAAAAAGTAGATTCCAAGAGAATACCAAATTCTAAATGAAAATATTGTAAATATAAAAGATACTGTAACTTTAGATGCTGTAAGTAGTTTTACATCTTCTAGAAAACGTTGGACTCTGATATGACCGTGTTGATAATAATTTAATAAGAAATTGTAAAGAAACGAGAAAAGAAGACAGAATCATCAATTAAAATTTGAAACCTAAGTTGCGTGTCTATATAATATATATTATATATTTATTTATACAGTAAATACATAATGAAATCCATGCGTATGAAAAATTTTACAAAGCCTATGGGCACGTGTGCCATTCCAAATTTTGATTCCACTTTTCACAGTCATGCATAAAATATTTATTATTTTACACCCTTAGTAATGATCTGTACCCCCTTATAGATATTTAAAAAATAAACTCGCGTTTAAAAAATACTTACGTGGTGTATTTGAAGAAAATGATTTAGTGGAGCAATTTCAATGCGTGTATTTGTATGGAAAGAAATGCTCAATTCGAAATTTTGCTCGATATTTTTTATTTTTCTTGAATTGAAATTGCCCATAATGTCTGCATTATAATTAACGTCAGAGATAGAATTTTAAAGATCGGCCCACGTTATTATTTCTGTCTTACTAAGAACACATTAACATTGAAATTCTCCCATCTACAATTGAGAAATTGGTTTTATTTCATTATTATATTGGAGTCGATATATAGGAAACTTCGCTGTATTTTGGCTCGCTTTGATTCAAATACATACTTGTCAAACCTCTAGAATTTTTAGTACCGCTATTTCAGAATAGAAATATTTGCTAGGTTTAAAACAGGAGTTTGCGATTTAGAGCAATACAAAGATTACTATTCGGAAATAGCGGTATTCAAAAATCAAAAGACTTTGAAGCTACCGGGTGTCCCAAAAAGGACTGACTGATTTTAAAATTCAATAACTTGCAAACGGTGACAGATATTTAAAAAATTCTTGCAGGAGGGTTATACATAAGGTCAAAAGTTTTTTTACAGTGATTTTCAATTTTAGTTCGAATTACAAACAATAGATGGCGCTGCGATCAATAGACGCTGAATTCAGGCTCGATTTTTGGTACTTCGTGGCCCGGATAAGACATTTCCATCTCCTTTTTCAGCATGGAACAAGAGAAAGGACCAGAAATCGAGCCTGTATTTAGCGACTATTGCTTACAGCGCCATCTATTGTTTGTAATTCGAACTAAAATCGAAAATCACTGTAATAAAACTTTTGACCTTATGAATAACCCTCCTGCAAGAATTTTTTAAATATCTGTCACCGTTTGCAAGTTATTGAATTTTAAAATCAGTCAGTCCTTTTTGGGACACCCGGTATGATATTGATACACTCGTGCATTAGATGTGGTCACTACGTTCTTAGAATTCCCTTTATTATAGGCATTCATATTAAAGAAAAGGCGCCAGGATTATTTATAGAGAAGAAAATATAAATAGAAGAAAGTTTATGATATTGATATACTACATTAGGCTTGGTCACTACGTTCTTAAAATTCCGGCTATTATAGACATTAATAATAATTGAAATGCATCAGGGTTATTTATAGGAAAGAAAGTGAATTTACATCGTGTAGAACTAAATAAAATAAAGTACTACCTCTCCTAACTAATATTAAGCCCCACCAGTGGCTGAGAGGTTCTGCTCTCGAAAGCTGGTAGACGGGAGGTGCTGGGTTCGATCCCAATCGCGCCCGTCGGCCTAATCGTTCGGAGTTTTCGTGGTTTTCTTCGACCCATGGATTTCCATGCGTAAATACGGATTAGGTTCTCTTAGAAAGACCCCACGAAGGGCACTCCCCCCTCGGGCCTATATCCCTAGTGTAGATAATCGGCCGTCAAAAATCAACCAACCATCAACCAACCTAACTAATATCATTTACTAAGAAAAGAGATTGGAAAAGTCAATACTCTTTATTGTGAAATTATGACTTAAACTTGAAACGCGGTTAAATATGAATCTGATTCTCACGGCTTCACAGATTTCGATTGTCTCGATTAGTATGGGTAGACAACAGTATGGTTTTAACGAATTCCTCCCATCGCGGAAAGATTCTTTATAAGATTGGATCGGATAAGAAAAGCAATTGATTGACTGGAGTCATCGAAAAACAACTGACACAATTGAAAACAATCGAGATGTTCATAGAATCGAGGAAATCGATTAAACATATCGCTATCGCTCAACACTGGTCTAGGTAACGACACCGATATCACACTATGCATTTACATATCTATTTCCAGGTGCCGATAAAAATTTAATGTACATTTATAAGGAGAGTCTGCCATAAATAGTATAATTAAGACGCACAGTTTAAAATAAAAAAAAGATGAACTTTAAACAAAATTCTAGTTTTTGTATATGGGGCATTCTCACAACCTTTTGACTTTTCAGGAATAAAAATCTCGTGAAATGAAGCTTACTAAAATAACATTTTAAACTTATAGACGGATGCCTTAATGATTCAAAATAAAGAAAAAATGGTCAGCAGCGAATTTTTTTTAATTTAACTGAGGTTTAAGTTAAACTTGCGAGTTTAATTTTACTTACCATTTTACCGCTATAACTTTTTATTTTCTCCTAATTTTTTACTTATAATGAATTTGCATAGTACCCACAGGATATTCAAATAAGAAATAATAACAATGTAGTATTTTTAGTACAAAATTTTGGTATAACATTGTCTTAAAAAAGTGTTAAATAAAGGACAGTAAGAACAAAAGGGGGACGGTACAGGAAAAAAGGGACGGCAAGGAAAAAAAAGGGATGGTAAGTAAAATTACCACCTATTTTTAGGCAAATCATGTTAAGACTAAGTGATAGCCACAGTGTTCGTTGATTTTTAGAAACAGTTATTTACATTGGATTAAACTAAAAAAAAATTTAATTTACCTCGAAAAGTGCAGTAATAAACCTTGGGGATAGTAGGACTACAAATAAATCCACGATGCTTGAAATTGATATTTAAATGCTGATATAAATTCTGAAGTAAATTTCTTGTCAAAAAACTGTAGCCATTCTTTCTCTAGCATACTTCTGCACGAGAAAAAAGTTGAAAAATAAATATTCTGTGGATGCATCTGAAGTGATTTTCTGTATAAGTTTAGCAAGAGGGACGCTAAGGAGTCTGAAATCCAGGGACACATTTCAAAAAATAATAACAACCCTAAAAATGCGTGGAGGTTAATTTTTTGCTACATATTTATGTAAAACAATAGTTCCAGTTTCGGAAAAAAATTACATCGAATTTTTTTTTGAAACAATTTTATACAGTCAGCTACAAACTTAAAAATCAGCATCAGGGACACGGGACGATATAGGAATTTCGTGGTATATTTGGACCCAAACATCGTCCAAAACTTATTTATTTCGTTAATATTGTTATGCAGTCATGCAATGGGATGTTTCCAGCATATAAAATTAAAATCCTCCAAGAATATGCAACAAAATAAAAATTATTATTCAGGGACAGAAAAATGTAGAAAAGTCAAAAGAATGTGAGAATGCCCCAGATGTATAATCTGAATTGCTTTTTACTTTATATAAAGATATTAAAATTTGTCTTCATTAATATTATTATCAATAAAACTTGTACATATTTTTAACATCATACAATATTTTTATTTTATCTTTGACGATTTCCCTAGCTGGGTATATATATTTTCTCGAAATATTTTCTTCAAACAGGCCTTCAACAAACGACTTTCGTATTCCACTCGCGTGAAACATCTCTTCCTTAGAGTTGAATAAGATACAATTTTAGAAATTCTCTAGAGTCTAAAATTTTCCTCAATGTAACCTGTCACAGCCTTCTTGAAAAAATCAAATAATGTAATCTCAGCTAAACTAGTTAAGTGATCCTTTAGATGGAATAAGATTATATTTTGTCATTTTGCTTAGGTTGGTGGGCTTTCTGTAATTCAAACCATTTTCCAAAAGTAATTTACTAGCAGTTAACTTATTTGTGGACCAGCAAATTGTAGAAGACAAAAAAACAAAAAGTTGAGTGTTTGAAGATAAGAGTTGGAATTGTATTGTATCCTATTATACAAACTAAATAAAAGGGAGAAAAAGAGCGATAAAAAATATTTATATTCATGACAGTTTTTAAAAGAATAATTTCATCCTTTAAATAATATTAGGAATTAAATGGATAGCTCGCATACGCATATGCGAAGATGCAAAGATGCATACGCATATACGAGGGTGTATCAATAAGTTTTTGCCCTTACATAGTAATATTTGAGTGAAATTTATGAAATTGCTACATTTTATGAGTACTTTTCTATATAGTCAGAGTGCAGAGTAACACATACGTGCAACCGGTATTTCAAAGATAGGGGAGTTGATGTATTTCAAGGGGCGTGAGAGCAGACCCAAAGGAAGGGGGCATTTTTATGACTTTTGCCGACCTCCCACATGTGACATATTTTTGGTATTATTTTGTAACTCGCAATGTTACTACCATTGTAATTCATTGCAAGATAGATTGCAATGCTCTTTTAAGCATAATTCAAAAACTACTTCGCGTAATGCACTGTAATTTCGGTGTAATTTCGGATTCGCACATTTGAAGTCTTTAGAAATGAATTTCTATTAAAGTTTAGAGATTACAGTTCAAATTGTTTTTTAATTAATTTAAAAAATGTGTATATATTTTTAAATTATAAAAAAATATATATGAATTGTAACCCAGGAATTTTTTAACGTAAATTAATTCTTAGAAGCGTCAGATATGCGTATCTAAAATTACAGCTTGTCCTTCAAAGTAAATTTTGAGTTATGCTTAAAGAACTACTCGCCTTCAATATGTTTTGAAACGATTAATAATGAATTGAACATTAGGCGTCCCAAACTTTAACATAATTTCTAAACTACTTGAGCAAATATTTTCCCGTTTGGTGTGTTCGGTCGTTTTTATGCTTTGCATTTTTGGCAATAACTTTGATCGTCTGCGTTTGTTTATACGAGTTCATAGAATATTTTGTTGTGAGAGAGGTAGCCATGAGCGGCTCTTGTGATATTATTTAAATAAAAAACAGTGCACTGCAGTTTTGTTATTTTGTGTATTTGTGAGTATTTAATATGAGTTAACATAATGGTCCGCCGAGCAACGAAGAAGCAGCCTGGGATTAAATTCAACGAGCTTCTAAAACCAATTTTAAGTTGAGTGAAACGCCGACATGAATGATAAGTGCTAAGAATTCCGTGCTACGAAATTCATCAAAAGCTTATTCGAAAAGTAAGTGAATGTGTTTTTTCTTATCTTTACTGTTTTATACATATATTAAACAATGTTTAAAGGTGCAAAAAAAGAAGATTTAAGGCTTATAGCCACTGAAATAAATCTAAATGTTAATGAAAAAATGACAATTGCTGATTTAAGCGTTATTATTGAAGACAGTGAAATGTATAAAAATAAACCAGATCTTGTGAAAGATATAGCAAACGATATAATTGAAAATCGTAAACATGAAGAGCAAAAGCAATATGATCTGGAAAAAATTAAACTTGAATTAGAACTAGCTAAAATTAAATCTGAAGCTAAATCTAATATTAGTGAAAGTGAAATAAAATTAGAATCATTAGATCAATTGATAAAAAGTATTCGAACTTTGACTGTAAAAATACCTATACGTCCTGAAGGATGGGGGTTTTACTTTTCTTCTTTAGAACGAGCTTTTAAGACTAAAAATGTTCCAGAACAATATAAAGCAGAAATTCTGTTAAATTTATTAGGGGATAAAGCATCTAACATATTAACTTACTTACATGATAGTGATATCGAAAATTATGCAAAAATAAAAGAATTAGTATTAAAAGAATTTCAACCTACACCTTATTTTTGCTTAGAGCAATTTAGAAAAGCTGTTAAACAACCAAATGAGACGCATGTACAGTTTTCCTCACGTCTAATGACAAACTGGGAATATTATTTAAATTTAAGAAATGTCTCCAATTTCGAGAGCTTAAAACAACTTATAGTATCGGATAAATTATATCAAACATTAGATAGAGAAACAGCTTCCCACATTAGTGTGAGACAAGGAGATAAATGGTTTTTACCAGAAGAGTTGGGACGAGAGATTGATTTATATTTCACATCACGCGGAAAATCTCTTACTGAGAATTTTAGTGTTAATCGTAAATATACTAACTCCAAAAGTGTATCTAAAGTATTCTTATCAGATGTTAAAACATTAAGTTGTATTTTTTGCCACGAAAATCACACTCTTTCAAAATGCCCGCATTATTTAAAATTATCTGTCAATGAAAGGGTGAACGTTATAAAATGTAACAAGTTATGCTTTAATTGTTTAAATTCACATTCAGTTGCAAATTGCCCATCAAAATACACGTGCTTTTGTAAAAAACGTCATCATAAAACTATACATTTTCCAAAAACAAATAACAATACATACGTGAAAGAATATGTTTCATCGGAACAAAATAAACAAGGAAAGGTAAATGTGGAAGAATGTTCAGATTCTAGGCCAACAAATCGTGGCACATCAGTCTTGAACGCTAATGCAGAAGAGTTCGTTCAGAAAACCTTTATTAGTAACTATTCGAATAAAAAGAGCAAAGTTTTACTTTCAACTGTTATATGTTTTCTAATTGATGAATCGGGATGTAAACATAGAGTAAAGTGTTTATTAGATGTAGGCAGTGAGTCTAATTTTTTATCCCGCCATTTAATAGAGCTAATGCATTTAAAAAAAGAGAGAACAAACATCTTAGTGTCAGGTCTAAATGATGCTACCTTAGTAATAAATCATAAAGTTAATGCATCAATATGCAATAGAGATGAAAGTTTTGTAAAAAATTTAGATTTCTTGGTTGTTCCGAAAATAACTGCAGATTTAACGCCTTCACGTCCAATTGAAATCTCAATACAAGATTTACCTAATGTAAAATTAGCAGATGCTAGTTTCAATATCCCAGAACATGTAGACATGCTCTTAGGAGCAGGAATTTTTTATGAGCTTTTGAGACCGGGACAAATTCGTGTTAATAATTCTGATCTTATTTTGCAAGACACAGTTTTCGGTTTTGTTGTATCGGGAAGTTTTTCGACAGAGAATGAAAACAAAGTTCATTGTGGGTTTATTAAGAAAGAAACCAACCTAGACAAGACACTTAGGAAATTCTGGGAGATAGAAAATATCGAGGTTGAAAAACCAAAAAGTAAAGAGACTTTAATTTGTGAGAAACATTTCGTAGAAAATTATACACGAGACAAAAGCGGTAAATATGTTGTTAAAATGCCCTTAAAAGAGGATCCAGCTATTTTAGGAAACTCAAAACAAATCGCTACGAAAAAATTAAATTCTTTATGGAATCGTCTAGCAAAAGATCCTGAGTACTTAAGATTATATTCAGATTTCTTAAAAGAATATCAACAGTTAGGCCATATGGTTGAAGTTAACGAAAGCGAGGAAGAAAGTGGATCCTATTACATTCCCCATCTTGGAGTGAATAGAAAAAAGTATATCAACGCCTTTGAGAGTTGTATTTAACGCGTCTTCCTTAACAACTAAGGGAAACTCACTTAATTCTATTCAATATAACGGAGGTGTAATACAAGATGATTTATTCTCAATTATGTTGAGATTTAGAAAATATATCGTCGCTTTCACTACGGACATTTAAAAAATGTATAGAGCAATCTCTATTCATCCAGATCAGAGGAAGCTGCAAAAGGACTTATGGAAGGAAGGTCTTAACGAGCCAATTAAAAATTTTGAATTAACGACAGTTACTTATGGTACTGTTAGTAGCGCACCTTTTTTGGCCATGAGACTACTTCAGTTGTCTAAGGATGAAGGAAGCAAGTTTCCTTTAGCAGCACCCGTGCTGAGAGAAGACATGTATATGGATGATATTCTATCTGGAGCTGATTCTTTAAGTTCTGAATTGGAACTCCAAAATCAATTAATAGAAATTTTAAACGGTGCAGGAATGTTATTACATAAATGGTGCAGTAATGCTCCACAACTTTGTAAAACAAATGTCGAAATATACCCCTTTGGTGATTCAGAAGAATCTAAAGCAATAGGTGTTTTGTGGAAATCGAAGAAAGATTGTTTAAGTTTCAATGTTAAAATTCATAATGATGTAAATGTCACTAAGAGACAAGTGTTATCAACTATATCAAGTATATTCGATCCCTTAGGTTTAGTATCTCCTGTTATAATTAAAGCAAAAATATTTATGCAGAAGTTATGGTTATTACAATTAAATTGGGATGATTTGCTAACCGAGAAAGAGGCTAAGGAATGGAGAGATTTTTCTGATACCCTACAATTAATTAATAAATTTGAGATTAGTAGGTGTATTTTATTGAAAGATGCAATTATGATCAAGTTACATGGTTTCAGCGACGCGTCTGAAGCAGCCTATGGTGTGGTAATTTACTGCAAATCAGTGACAGAATCAGGTCAAGTGTCTGTAAAATTAGTGACAAGTAAATCTAGAGTTTCTCCCTTAAAGCAATTAACTGTTCCAAAACTTGAGCTTTGTGCAGCAGTTTTATTGACAAAGCTTATGAAACGAGTGATTTCTTCGCTCAAAATTAGTGTAAACAAAATCTTCTTGTGGTCCGATTCCATGATAGTATTATCCTGGATTAAAAAAGAACCATACGTTCTAAAAACTTTTGTTGCGAATAGGATTTCTACAATACAAGAACTAACTCAAGGGATGCAGTGGCGACATGTTCCATCTCAGCATAACCCTGCTGACCTTCTAACAAGAGGAGCTAATCCTGATAAACTATTATCAAATGAGTTATGGTGGAGTGGCCCATTGTTCCTAAAGGAAAAAGACTATCCCAATACAAATATTCCTGCAGCAGTTAATTCCAATGACTTTTCAAACGAACTGAAAAATATTAATATAAGTGACTTTAAAAGCATATCTGCTTTTACAGTTTCTATTAATTCTTTTGTGCATGATATAATTGATTTAAGTAATAACTATTGTAAAATAATTCGTATTTTAGAATTTATTTTCAGGTTCCTTAGTAATTGTAAAAAAAGAAAAAAAGGAGGGTCCTCTGGACCTCGAAGAGCTCAACAAAGCAGAAAGTTTTTTGTTAAAAAGTGTTCAACGTGAGTTTTTTGACAAGGAAATAAAATCCTTGCAAAAATCAGGTAATATTAATCATGATAGTCAGTTAAAAAACTTACATCCATTTCTTGATAAAGAGTGTCTTCCAAGAGTAGGAGGTAGGTTAGCGAACAGTAACTTAAATGGCAATCAAAAATTTCCAATTTTATTAAATAATAAAAGTAAACTTACTCAAATCATAGTAGAATATTTTCATAAACGATATTTACATTCAAGTTCACAAGCTTTACTTTTTCAGTTAAGGCAAAATTTTTGGCCTTTAAAAAGTCGTGCAGTATGTAGAAAAACAATTCATAATTGTTGCGTGTTTTGTTATAAATATTATAAAAAGTTTTCTTCTTTTTTAAAGTAGTAGGTTTTATAAGATATTTTGAGTGTAAATATGTAAAATTAAGCTAATTTCTATTTGATTGAATGTATTTTGTGTTTATCAAAGAAAATATTCATACGAAATATGTATTGAGAGTGTATATATAATTTGAGTTATATTATTTATATAGAGAGATTATTCATATGAGATATATATTATTCGAGTTGTTTAAATGACATTTATTTTATCCTGAAGGTTTGAGTTTTATTTTGATAAAATCGAGTGTGTTAACCTTTAAATACTTTTAAAATAAAGTATTTCTGAGCTATTTTTTTTGAGATAAAATATGAGAAAAAGAAATAAATTCTTGAAGCATTTAAAAATTTAATTTGAGTGTTAGATGTCATGAGTGAACATCATTACATAATGTGTGCAGAATTTTAGAGTAGTAAACATAAAAACAACGAGGTGTTTTCAAGAGACCAATTTCTAAAATTTGTCTGTTACCCAAAGAAAAATGATTATCTTTTGTAATTTGTCAATTTATTGTTTACTAGTACATGCTGTATTATTTGTTTAAAATTCAAAGTGTAATAATGTATTATAATTGTGGTTGAATGAAAATCATTCAACGGGGGCCGGTATGTTCGGTCGTTTTTATGCTTTGCATTTTTGGCAATAACTTTGATCGTCTGCGTTTGTTTATACGAGTTCATAGAATATTTTGTTGTGAGAGAGGTAGCCATGAGCGGCTCTTGTGATATTATTTAAATAAAAAACAGTGCACTGCAGTTTTGTTATTTTGTGTATTTGTGAGTATTTAATATGAGTTAACATGGTGCCCGAAGGTACCATTTACTGAATAATTCAGATAAGACGTCAAAATTGGATGTTTGTCAAAATTTTCAAGTTTTGCATATTTTGTATATTTTTTGTATGTAGGCGACTATGCAAAATTTAAGTATAGGATTAATTAGTATGCATTATTGCTAGTTAATTGGTTCCAGTCACATTATTTATGGTGATTGGTGGCAGAGTCTGTAAAGGATTATTACTTTTTTCAAGTACTCTTAGACTTTCACGTTTCTTCTTCGAAAAATACTAATAGTAAAATATATCCTAACCTTTGTATTCATTTAATTAAAATTTTCTAACAGTACATAGTATTTGTAAAGTTTACTTATATTGCCCAACTTACGATATTTTTAAGTTGGTATAGTAGGGTCATCTGTACCTAACTCCACCAAAAATAGGGGAGAACCTGCATATATGTGTAGATACGAGGGTGCATCAGTAAGTTTTTGCTCTCCCATAGGAAGACCTCCCGAGCCCCTCCCTCCAAATTTGCCTTCCTTTTGGTACTTTTCTAAAATTTTCGAACATCATTCATGCCCCCGGGAGCAAATTTGAGGGAAGGGTCTCGGGAGGTGCATAGCATGAATAAGTGGTCACAGGAAATTGTACTAAAAAGTTACTGATGCCATTTGTGAGTTTGGGCATTAAAATTAAGCGTTTGCCGCCTGAAAACTTCGCATCCTGAAATCCCTTAATCCTGAAAGGGTTAAATTAATCAGAAAGAAGCATAAAAAACTCAAGACAATCAGTTAATAATTTGTGCAACCCATTAGCATAATTCAATGAGTGACCTTTTTGTAGCTCGAGTCACATTCATACGGAGCTCCAGTTCAGTCCACGTGTTCGCTAGCATTGGTTGTGGAACTGATTGGATCACATCACATGCTTGATTCTCGTCTTCAGCACTTCAATTTCAGCCACAGCAAAAGCATACACTTTGTTTTTTTTTTCGCTGGGAGTCGTCATTTAAGTGTTACGGCGTCAAATTTAATCTGGAAATCAGGGAAAACGCATGTTTGAAAACATTAAAACCAAACATACGGACAAGCGGCGCCATCTAAAATCGAAATTTAGAGCTAATCATTTTCATACTCTTGAAAAAAACTTTCCATCTGAGAAGCATTTTAGTCTAAATCGCACTCCTGTACGACAATTACTTGATTTTTTATTGGATTTAAAAATGTGTCAAGGTTGTCTGGGACACACTGTATATTATTATAAGGGAAAAAAAGAACTTTCTGTCATTAGTATAAATTTGAATGAAATCTTCTTGTCAAAAATGATAGCTAAGTAAATTTTTATGTACATGGAAAATTCAACCACATATATTAATAGGTAATTTGATCGTTCCTAACTAATTAATGCTTTCAAGTTTGGTTTAAATAAAAAATGCATTGCCTATCAACACATAATAAATCAATTTAAATCTTGACAAGCAATTCAGAAGAGCTTTTAGGAATAAAGTGATTCCAAGTAATGTAAATCTAAGAAAAATACGAAATATAATTTTAAAAAGCGACACTTTAATTGATGGAAGTATTTATTTTAACGAAACTGTAGGAATTACGGTTGCCATATTCATTATTTTGAAATTAAAATCTTGAATTTTAAAAAGATTATTTTAATAACTTGAAGCTTTACTAATTAGAACTGAAAGTATGAAAAATGTAAACAGTGAACATTTTTATCGAAAGTAAATAGTGCAATTATAATAAAATTTTTAAGTGAAATTTTAAATTGCTGAAATTATGTAAGCGGTTTATACATGAAAAACCTTGAAGTAAATAGTGATATTAAGATATTTGTGCAATATTTAGACACATGTGTCATTAATATAAAAGTTTTACGAAAGTTACGTAATTTATAGTCAATTTGAATGTTAACATATTTAAATAACATGTTTAGTTTAAATTAAATATTGATAAGTAGAAACTTTTCTGATTTTTACTGCATATTACATTATTTTTCTTAATAAAACAACATAGAAGTCCCAGTTATGTTTGCGTCCATGAAAAGATCTTATAATGCACCACCGGCTTAAAAGTTAATCCCCTCCTCTTCTTGAAAAAAAATTCGGGTAAAGGGAATTTTTTAATTCTTGAGACAATTGTAGACAATTGTTAACTTGTACAGTCATGGAAAAAAAGTAAAAACCACCTACTAACTCTGCAGCTAATTATAGTAGAAGACAGTTATCGGTACCAATTGATTGGAAATAAAATCTACTTTTAAATAAGGTATATCAAATTTGCTTAGGGGGCAATCTGGAAATCAAAACAAGACCAAACTTTGTTTTTCCTCAATGGCAACACCCAATTTATTGACAATATATTTTAAATCTTTGGATCAAACTATGCCTAGAAACGAAATTTCTAGTCATTTGAATGATAAGTTTATGAATTATAAACATGCAAAATTGAGAGCTTCTGATGTTAAATTACATTTTCATATTTTTATTAATATCTCCTGAGATTTTAACCCTAATATGATAATTTTGTGTGGTTATAATACTAAAAAACCCGAACATAAAGGCATTGAATTTGTAATTAAAAAAATTATAATATGAATTATGAAATTAATATTAAAAAATATATAAATTGCAACGTACAATTTTTTTGATAGATTTATAATTATTATGTCCTGCTTTATGTGAATTCTTAATTTCAAAATTTCCTTTCAGGTAGTTTTCGAATTATCATTTAAAAAGGTCAAAATGATGGTTTAAGGGGCCGTCTATGATATCCACAAAAACATAATTTGAAAAAAACTTTTTACTCACTTTATTGAAACATTTGGGCTGGCAATAGTCCAAAACATATTAAATGATTGAAATGGTCCTATTGGCCAAAAATAATGCATTAAAAGAAGTGACATAGTCATTCAGTAGCATTTCATCAATGGAGTACCAAACTTCAATTTGAATACAGCGAATATATTTGTCCTTAATCTAAAAATTGAAGCATTCTCGATCATCCGAAATTTTCGATATTTCGAAAGATGGTCGGCCCCAATTACTTCGGATAATCGAGATTCTACTGTATACAGGGTGATTCATAAAAGATGGGCAGAACTTTAAGGGGTTATAGTACAGTTAAAGACAAATAATATTAAATAGGAGACTAAGGGTCCCAGACGTATTCCCAAGGAGATAGGGGGCATTAAAGTTTAGGGTCCGAAATTTCTAATGATTATAAAACATGGAAAAATTGGTCGATTCGTTTGCGGTTTTTGCAAAAAATTTTCTTTATGCCAGTATTTTCTTGAAATAAAATTTTAAAGTTCAATTTCAAAAAATGCCGATAGGGGGCGCTTTAGACTTTGGAGTAACAAACAACTATTTTTTAACATTATTTTTTGTATTTCTTTAAATGATTTCGAAAGCTTAGACTTAAACTTAAATTTTGATCTAAAAATCTGAGTCCTAACGAGTAGTTAAGTAGCGTAAACTGAAATTTGAAATTTGAAACCCTTCTCCCCCAGAACAAAAATCAGTTATTCCCGATCTTTGTGTCGTAGATTAGGCTCTGACTACTGCCGCGTTTTGCTAAAATTATTCTTTATGTCAGTATTTTCTTAAAAATAAATGTTAAAGAAAATTTTCAAAAAATTCCGATAGAGGGCGCTTTAGACTTTGGAGTAACGAACAACTGTTTTATACCGTTATTTTTTGTGTCTCATTAAATGCTTTCTAAAGCTTAGAGTTAAATTTTCAGCCCAAAATCTGAATCGTTAGACGTGGTTAAGTTTCTGGGGAGAGGGGTTTGAAATTTCTACTCCTGAGCACAGTTCAGTTTACCATGTCCACACATTGTGTGCTGTGATACGAGGTAAAAAGACACAAATTAGGATTATGTTACCAAAGCATATTTATTAACATGTAATTACAATAAATGTTCAAAATTGTGACCACCAGAGGTTATGCACGCAGAACAACGGCGAAGAATGGAACGGCGAACATTCGCGAAAACATCAGGCTTTTCGAGCACTTCCCCTACAGCGGCGGAAAGTCTGGCGACCAGTTCCTCGGGGGATTCAATGGGTGTCTCATACATAAGAGCCTTCAATCGTCCCCAAAAAAAGAAATCGAGGGGTGAAAGATCTGGCGAGCGAGCAGCCCAAGCAACAGGACCACCTCGACCAATCCATCTGTTCGGAAATGTGATGTCCAGATAGTTGCGGACGTCTCGTACGTAATGGGCTGGCGCTCCATCGTGCTGGAACCACATGACCCGCCGGATGCGTGGAGGAACAACGTTTAACAGGTCTGGCAGCACATGTTGCGGAAATGTGAGGTATGTTTTACCGTTGAGGCGTTCAGGAAGAAGGTACGGTCCGATTAGGTGGTCTCCGAGGATTCCTGCCCAAACATTGATGGAAAAGCGTCTCTGATGAGCATGTGGATACGTAGCATGTGGATTGACATCCGCCCATACATGTGCATTGTGTGTGTTAAATGTACCTTCACGTGTGAAGGTACATTCATCGGTGAAAAGCACAGTTCGTCCAAAATGTGGATTTAGCGCGTTCTGCTGCAGAAACCAGCGGGCGAATTCAATACGATTTGGATAATCCCCTGGAGACAGTTTCTGGACTCGTTGCACATGAAACGGGAGCAAATGTTCATCCTTCAGTACCCTCCAAGTCATGGACTGTGAGGTATCCACCTGCCTAGCCACTGTTCGTGTACTTGTACTTGGCTGCGCCGCTACTACATCCAGAATGGCTTCTGCAACAACTACTGATTCGTCCTTTTTTGCACGACCTGCATTCGACCGGGAAGCGAGAAATGATCCCGTCTCACACAACTGTCTGTGCAAGCGCTCGAAAGTTTTGCGGTTAGGCAACCGCCTGTTGGGAAATCGCTCTCCGTACATTCGTTGTGCCTCTGCACCATTTCCATCTGCCGCTCCGTAAATTAAATGCATCTCAGCCTTTTCCTTATTCGTGAAGGGCACCATCTTCCGATTCATTACTACAGCGACTTACACTTGACTCACCGTTCAGTGGTTTTTATGCCTGAATCGTGTCGAAATTTTGCATACGTGTTCTTCTTCTTCCCCATTTGACATTTGCATACTTTCTGTTTCCTTCTTCACCCGGTGACTAGCGTCAGGAATGGAGCTTTAACGTTTGGATGAGCGACGTTTCCAACTGTGCCAGTGCCTTTATGAGTGAATTCCGACTATGCAGTCCTTGACGAAAGTTGTATTTTTGCCTCGTATCACAGCACAGAATCGTTGGGCATGGTTAAGTAGTGCAAACTGAACTATGTTCAGAAGTTGAAATTTGAACCCCCTCCCCTCGCTACTGAACCACGCTCAGCGATTCAGATTTTGAGCTGAAAATTTAAGTTTAAGTCTAAGCTTTAGAAAGCATTTAATGAGACACAAAAAATAACGGTATAAAATAGTTGTTCGTTACTCCAAAGTCTAAAGCGCCCTCTATCGGAATTTTTTGAAAATTTTCTTTAAAATTTATTTTCAAGAAAATACTGACATAAAGAATAATTTTAGCAAAACGCGGCAGTAGTTAGAGCCTAATCTACGACACAAAGATCGGGAATAACTGATTTTTGTTCTGGGGGGAGAAGGGTTTCAAATTTCAAATTTCAGTTTATGCTACTTAACTACTCGTTAGGACTCAGATTTTTAGATCAAAATTTAAGTTTAAGTCTAAGCTTTCGAAATCATTTAAAGAAATAAAAAAAATAACGTTAAAAAATAGTTGTTTGTTACTCCAAAGTCTAAAGCGCCCCCTATCGGCATTTTTTGAAATTGAACTTTAAAATTTTATTTCAAGAAAATACTGGCATAAAGAAAATTTTTTGCAAAAACCGCAAACGAATCGACCAATTTTTCCATGTTTTATAATCATTTGAAATTTCGGACCCTAAACTTTAATGCCCCCTATCTCCTTGGGAATACGTCTGGGACCCTTAGTCTCCTATTTAATATTATTTGTCTTTAAGTGTACTATAACCCCTTAAAGTTCTGCCCATCTTTTATGAATCACCCTGTATATTTTAAAAATATTTTAACAACTAAAAAAAGAGAAGACATCCTTCAAGAAGAATACACAGAGAAAAAAGAAGTTAAAATATACAGAAGTTAACATAGGAGACATTTTTAAATGTAACAATAACAATACATTCCAAGCCCATATGTCAACAAACGAAATATCGCCCTTCATCTACTTTGATTTGAACAAAGCATGCTGCGGTTCTCAATGCTTACAGCATTTTGGTACAAAGAATCGATTTTGATTTCGATTCTGAAAATTTTTCGAAAACTAAGGTATCGATTCTTAAAAGATCTCGAATCGGCCAATGACTAAAATAACGGTCGACGATATCAAGATTAATGAGTTACATTTCGATCATCGGAAGTCAGAGTACATACATGACGTACAGTGAACTATTTCACCCTAAAACCTGGTCAAAAATGCAAAAATTAAAATTTCGCCAACAATTGTAAAAATCATATTTTTTAATAGCTAACTAACTGGCGCGTCGATTTATGTCTATTTTAGGAACCTGAGTTACATCCTGGGGCTCCTGTTCTCAGTTGAAGAGGAAGTTTCTTTGTGAGAAGACGCGGATTTTTGTTGCTTTTTGGCATTCTTGTTATGTCTAAATATAATTTTTTTGTGGCTCAATGAATTGTTGAATCGAAACTAAACAGGCTTTATGTCTTCAACAAAAGTCAAAGCTTAATGTTAAACTATGTGTTAATTTAAATAGTTTAGTTTTAATGTAATAAAAAAACATTAAATTTGTAAAAGGGTTATTTTTAAAGCGTTTTTGGCTCTAATTGAAACATATCGAAAGCTTTTTAAATACGTGCCGCGTGTCGCGGACAGCTCCCTCTGTATCCCTTTGCAGTAACAGTGACACCTGAATTTAAAACTTTTACGTACCGAAGTGAAGTGAACAGAAACTGAAAAAACTTTTACAATAATGTTTTTGTTTTTGTGAATGGTGTTGCGCCTCCGTGATGATTCGATTGAAGTTAAAGCATTTAAATGTTTAAGTCCTATAATCTTGTAAATATTTGTAATATATTGTATATAAGTGTTGAAGATTAACCGAGTGATGTCTTTATTTCGTCTAGTGAGTTATTGAATAAAATTAGGTCTTTTCAAATTCGACAGAACGAACCAGAAGCAAGCGAGAACTTACCTCTGACAGAAATGGTAAGTAGAAGATTTATGACATTCTTTTTGTCTATGTGAAAGCTTGTTATCATATTTTTATGGCGCCCGAGAACAGCGACGCCGTTTTTGATTTGATCTTAATTGAATGAAAAATTATTTATAGACGAAAGTTTTGAATATTCAGTTCTATTGAAAAGAATTGTTGATGGTTTGTTTTGACCTTGAATATAATGAAGAATTGAGTATAAAAATAAATAAAAGTCTTGAATGCTTAATTCTGTTGAAGATAATATTATTAATAATATTGATTGATAGCGTATTTTAAGAACAGGATTATTTTGAAAGTTATTGAATATATTTTGAAAGTGATATTATTGTTGTTATATTAAGTTGTTATAAAATTATTATATTTAAAATTAACGGATTAAATATGTCTGATATTGAAAAACTAAAGAAGAAACGCGCTGTTAACAGAACGGCGACTACGAAATTAATTAATACTTGTGAGGAGTATCTTGCAGCATCAGTACAGGAAGTTCCTGTTCTTACGGAACATATTGATCAGTTAAACTCAAAGTATAATAATTTAACAACTTTAGATGAGCAGATCCAAAATTTAATGGATGATGACGGCGAATTAGAAACTGAATTTGAAACTGCCGAAGGTTATTCTGAAAAAATAATTTCTATGAAATCGAAACTAACGTATGCTTTAAAAATAAAAGTTGAACCTGAACGTTCTATTAAGAAAACAAATTCGGTTAATGAAAGTATTTCAACAGAGAATTTGACTTCTTGCTCTCATTCTAAAATTAAATTACCGAAATTGAGTATTAATAAATTTAATGGAGATCCTGCTTATTGGTTATCTTTTTGGAACCAATATGATAATGCGATACATCAAAATGATAGCTTAACTGACATTGATAAATTTAATTATTTGCATTCTTTCCTTATTGGAGCTGCTTCTAGTGCAATTAGTGGGTTTTCGCTATCGAGTGAAAATTATGTAGCAGCAATTGAACTACTCAAAAAGCGCTTTGGTCGTAAAGACCTGATTATAAATGCTCATATGGGAAAATTATTGAATTTAGAAACAGTTAAAAATGTAAATAATACTTTTGCATTGCGAAAGCTGTATGATAACATTGAGACTCAAATAAGAAGTTTAAATTCACTTGAAGTAACTTCCGGAACATATGGTACGTTACTAACGCCAATTTTGCTTAAATTAATTCCCAATGAGTTAAATTTGGAATTTCAACGTAAACGGAAAACTCAGGATAATCTTTTTGAAGTCAACGAACTGCTTGAATTTCTACGGGCAGAAATAGAATGCAGAGAAACTGCGATTCAAATACAAGATAGGGTTCAGTGGCGTGGCGTGAAAATTTTCGGTGGTCATCGCAATTATTTAAGTTTGTGGTGAAAAATTATTAACTCTAAAATTCAATGGTTGAATGTTCAAAAAAGAAACTTTAAATCTTACCTTCACTTATACACGAACTCCAAATGTTCTACTAAAACTGGATCGTAGAGTTTTAAAAGCTTATTAAGAGTTTTAAAATATTGCTTGGTCATCGCCGCATCCAGCGATGACCGGACGCCACGCCACTGATAGGGTTATCGTTCAAAATTCACCGCAAGTGCAGAGGGAGAGAAAAATAAATAAGTTTACAGTTCCTACTGCTGCTTCATTGAAGGTTTCGATAAATCATTGTATTTTTTGCGGAGATTCCGCTGAATCAGTTAATCACAATTCTGCAGCTTGTTCTAAGTTCGTAGCAGAAAAACGAGCACGTTTGAGAAAAAACGGAATGTGTTATCTCTGTATGAAAAAGGGAAATCATTTAGCAAAAGATTGCTTTTCAAAAATAAGATGTGAGTTTTGCAGTGGAAAACATAATTCTTTAATTTGTGACAAGAGTAATAAAGTAGATGAGAAAAAACAAATTGACGATAGAAATGTCACTTTAACAAATAAAACATTCACACAGAAAGTTTTGTTACAAACTTTAATTGTAAAAATCTGCGGAAATAGTGAAGATATGTTTGTCAGGTGCTTAATCGATACTGGATCACAAAAGTTGTATATTTCGAAGTTTGTTGCTGAAATGATGCAATACAAAAGTATAAATGAGAGCAATATTGTTCATAGTCTATTTGGTGGATCGGAGGTTTCTGAAATCCATAAACAATTTATTGTGTATCTTAGTAATGTAAAGGGGGATTATAAATGTAATTTTAAGGCCTTTGATCAAACTAAAATTTGTTCCGATGTACCACAAATAGAAATAAAACCCATATTACACGAGCTTAAAGAACATAGAATATATTTGAATGACACTAGCCGTATGAAGGAAAAATTGTTGTTTGAATCATCCCCAACTGAAATTCATATTCTTATTGGAGCGGATATTGCAGGAAAATTACTCACCGGTAAGATAAGAAAATTAAAATGTGGTTTAGTATGTGTCGAAACTTACTTAGGCTGGACAGTTATGGGGAAAGTTCCTTTGGAAATAGAAAATAAAACTGACAACTCATTTACATTTTCGATGCACGTATCAGATTATAAAATTTCTGAATTGCGGAATCTTGATACTCTAGGAATTTTAGATCCATCCGAAAATGAAACTAAAAAAGAGTTGCAAGAACAAACACTGCAACATTTTCTTTCAACGGTTAAAAGGGATAACGAAGGCAGATTTGAATTCTGTTTACCTTGGATAGAGGGCCATCCCCCACTCCCTAATAATCTAGAGATCGCTGAGAGAAGATTAAAAATTACAGTAAAAAATTTGAAAGACAAGGGTTTCTTAGAAGATTATGAAGCGGTTTTCAAATTTTGGGAGGAAGAAAAAATTATAGAAATTGTACCTGAAAATGAATATAATAATTCCTGCCATTATTTACCCCATCGTGCCGTTATTAGAATGAATTCCACAACAACAAAAATGAGACCAGTATTTGATGGGTCAGCGAAAATTAAGGGGTTTCCGTCAATAAATGATTGTGTAGAAAAGGGGCCTAATTTGCTAGAAACTATTCCTGCAATTATCAACAGATTTCGAGAAAAATGCATCGGTGTAAGTTCTGATATCAAAAAAGCTTTTCTTCAAATAGGACTTAATCCGAATGATAGAGATTTTTTGAGATTCTTATGGTGGGAATGAGGTAATCCGGGCCATTTTAAGATGTATAGACATAGGAGAGTCGTTTTCGGAATTTCCCGTAGTCCCTTCTTATTGAGTGCTAGTTTAACTAAGTTACTAAATGACGTACCTGAGCATCTTAGATCAAAGGCAGAAAAAATTTCTGAAGCTTGGTATGTTGACAATTTAATTACAAGTGTAAATAATGAAGAAGAACTGCGAAAACTTAAAAGTGATTCTGTTGAAATTTTAGCGAATGCTAAATTTGAATTGCAAGATTGGGCTTATAATTTGCCAACGAAGAACGAAATTACAGTTAATGACACTTTTTCGGAAATTTCAGTGTCCGAAAATTCAAGTAAAAGAAAAACGGTTTCTATTCTTGGCCTCATTTGGGATTTAGAAGAAGATACATTAAGTTGCGACATTAAAGGAATAAATGAATCCGATAACCAATGCATTTCAAAAAGGGTGATCTTATCAGAAGCACATAAAATTTACGATCCAATAGGTTTTACATGTGGTGTGACACTGACTCCGAAACTCTTACTACAAAAGTGTTGGGAGCTAAAAGTTACATGGGACGAAGCTCTTCCCGAAGATATAAGTAAAAAATTTCTTAAATGGGAAAAAGATTTGTGTCATTTGGCAGAGTTGAAAATTCCTCGGTATATGATGCTTAATCCTAATTCAAATACAGATTTGTCTTATCATGTCTTCTGTGATGCCTCCCAAAAGGCATATGCCACATGCATTTATTTAAGATGTAAAAACACTGATGAAGTATCGTGCCAACTTGTACAAGCTCGTGCAAGAGTAGCCCCCCCCCCCTGAAACCTACAACAATTTGTAGACTTGAATTGTTAGCTTGCGCTATTGGAGTGAGAGTAATGGAAACGGTTAAGCAAGATTTAAAATTGGAAAATATTCCTATATTCTACTGGACGGATTCGATGAATACCTTGTATTGGATTATGAATACAGAAAATTGGGGTGTAATTGTGATGAATAGGGTCAAAGAAATTAGGGCACATAGTAATCCGGAAAACTGGAAGTTTGTTCCTGGGAATTTAAATCCCGCTGATATTATTTCAAGAGGATGTTCCATAGAAACACTTAAAATTAAGAAATGGCATGAAGGTCCGACGTGGCTGAAACTTGAGCCAGACTTTTGGCCAGCCTTTGATATAACTCCGAAAAAGGATGAGGTTGATAAAGAAAAGAAGAAGACAGTTATATCTTCTTTGATTTCTCTAGATGAAGAATTTCCAAAATTTTTCTCGAGTTTCACAGTTCAAGAAGATAATTAGAATCACTGCTTGGATGAAGAGATTTATTGACAACTGTAAAACTAACAAAAATGAACGAGAATTTGGGAATTTAAAAATTGAAGAAATTAACCGAGCTGAAGTCATTGTATGGAAAATTGTGCAAAAAGGTTGCTTCAAATCAGAAAAGGATGAACGCTTACGCCATTTAAAACCCTTCGTTGATCCATATGGGCTCATAAGACTTAAATCCAGAATAATTATGAGAGATGATTCGGAGGATTTCAGACTACCTATAATTTTGCCATCTGACCACCCTGTTGTTACGAAACTAATAATTGAAAAACATAATCAAACCCTACATTGTGGAGTTCAAACATTAATGGCAGTCTTAAGAGAGAAATATTGGATCTTAAAAAGTCGTAAAACGATCCGGAAAGTAAGAACAAACAATCTTCTTGAAACACCATCAAAAATTTGTAAATGCGCTAGGCCTTTCGAAAGATCTGAGTCTTTCTTCGTCAGGCGCAAAAAAGACGTCCTTCTACTATGAAAGCAGAGGCAAGACAATGGGCGTCCTTCTACTATGAAAGAGGCAATGTCTTGCCTCTGCTTTCATAGTAGAAGGACGTCTTTTTTGCGCCTGACGAAGAAAGACTCAGATCTTTCGAAAGGCCTAGCGCATTTACAAATTTTTGATGGTGTTTCAAGAAGATTGTTTGTTCTTAGTCATTCACACCAGTTTTAACTTATTTTCTTTGATCCGGAAAGTTCTGAAGAATTGTGTAAGATGTAAGAAGTATGATGCCAAACCCCACGATGTTGAAATACCACCATTGCCGGAAGATAGAATTAAAGACTGTTCTGTATTTCAAGTCATAGGTGTCGATCTGGCTGGACCTTTGTTTTTGAAGAATGGGTCAAAATCTTGGATTGTCTTATTCACCTGCGCCGTATATCGAGCTATTCACCTCGAACTTGTCACTTCATTATCTACTGACAGTTTCTTGCTTGCATTTCGACGATTCATATCACGACGTGGAAGACCTCAGATTGTCTATACAGACAATGGAAGTAATTTTGTTGGTTCAAATTGTTTATTGAAGAAAATAGATTGGGAAATAGTGATTGAGGAACATACCGTAGGTACCCATATTACTTGGAAATTTATTCCGCCTGCATCTCCTTGGTGGGGAGGATTCTGGGAACGTATGATAGGATTGATGAAGAATATTCTCAGAAAAGTTTTAGTAAATGCATCATTGAAATATGAAGAAATTAATACTATTCTTTGCGATTGTGAAAATGTTGTAAACTCCAGACCGTTAACATACATATCTGAAGATCTTGAATTAGAACCCTTAACCCCTGCCATGTTTCTTCGTGAAATTAAAGAAGGTGGTGTTCCTGATCTGGACAATATAGATGCAAGTTATCTTCAAAGAAGATATGAATATCGGATGAAAATTCGTGAAGATTTGAGAAAACGTTTCCGACTAGAATATATGGGACAGCTGAAAAATTATCGTAAAAAGTCAAACAGGTATCCCGAACTCTCAGTTGGAGATATTGTTATAATTAATACAAAAGAAAAAAGAATAAATTGGCCTCTAGGAAAAGTCATCCAGTTGTTTCCAGGTAAAGACAGCATAGTACGATTGGCAAAGTTGCGAACTAAGTTTGGTGAGTTGCTTCGACCAGTACAAAGGTTGTATCCGATGGAAGCGAATTTCCAGGCAAATGACTTTTCCCCCAAAACCATCGAGTCTGCTCACCTTAAAGATTCTCCTGGTTCTGTTAAAAATGATTCTCCTAGAATGTCTAAATTTGGACGAGTGATACGAACACCAGAACGGTTGGACCTCCTGAACTTGTCCACGACTGTGGTTGAGTTTGACCAGGCAAAACTCAACGGGGGGAGTATGTCGCGGACAGCTCCCTCTGTATCCCTTTGCAGTAACAGTGACACCTGAATTTAAAACTTTTACGTATCGAAGTGAAGTGAACAGAAACGGAAAAAAACTTTTAGAATAATGTTTTTGTTTTTGTAAATGGAGTTGCGCCTCCGTGATGATTTGATTGAAGTTAAAGCATTTAAATGTTTAAGTCCTATAATCTTGTAAATATTTGTAATATATTGTATATAAGTGTTGAAGATTAACCGAGTGATGTCTTTATTTCGTCTAGTGAGTTATTGAATAAAATTAGGTCTTTTCAAATTCGACAGAACGAACCAGAAAAAAGCGAGAACTTACCTCTGACAGAAATGGTAAGTAGAAGATTTATGACATTCTTTTTGTCTATGTGAAAGCTTGTTATCATACCGCGCTTAACCGGACCATTTTTGAATTATAATCGTATTAGTTATAGTCTTGAGTGCCGATTTCTGCAAAAAAAATTTCCGCATATTGTTGCCATTTTTATATATAATTTTTTTTCGGGATGACTATTTAAACGCTCCGCTTTGCGGCCACCGAATATAAGTGATAAGAACTATATATTTACTGTGTGTATGTAGGTACATACATACGCACGCAATTCGATATCTCTTGATAGAAATATCCGATCGCCTTGAAATTGTGTTAATTGTATTATTTATAAAAAGTGTTCCTTAATTTGTTTCGGGGGCTCATAGGTGGGAAATAAGGGAAGAAAGGAGGGGATTAAAGATGTCTGGAGTAAACGCAGAAATGATTAAAAGGCTGCAAGTAATATTGGAAGTCATAACAAATGGGCATCGCATTGACGAAAAAAAGTTCCAAACATGTTCTGGTGAAACAGCAAGACTGTATGTGAACCTGTATGTGAACCTTTACAAATGGCACCCTATGATTCCAACAATGCACAAGGTTTTGATTCATGGTACGACTGTAATTAAGAAAGAAGTCGTACCCATTGGCCAATGCAACGATCAGAAGAAGCTGCCGGTGCCAGAAACAAACACTTTAGACAGTACCGTAGAAAGTACTCAAGAAAGTGCAATAGAGAAGTTTGCAACAGAGATGTCCCAAATTGGCTTCTTTTAAGCAGTGATCCTTTTATAAGCAGCTCTAAACAAAGACCAAGGGAAAAGAGGAAGCCATACTGTAGCGAGACCCTACAATTTCTTCTTCCAGCTAGGTTTGATGGTAGTCCTGATAAAGGCCAAGAAGAGAGTGGTGAAAAGATGAAAAATTGAGTTCTGGAGAATCAGATTGAAGCTGGCAATCTATTAAATACACTGTAAAACTAGCACCTATATACTGTAGAGATTCCACTTTACTAAATATATTATTAAATGTAACTTTATCAAATGTGAATAATCTTTATCAAATGTAATATAAATATAATAATTATTATTAAAGTAAATTAAATGTAAATAATAAATTTTATATATAGTAAAAATAAATACATTTAGTTAAACATTATTAGTAAATAAAACAATCTATCTACAGTTACTTTTCTCTCATAAACAGTAAACATTTAAGGCTACTAGTCACTCAACTTACAAATTCCCTTCGGTAATGTTAAGTCTATGGGCACGTGATGTATTCGTATCATCGTATCGTAAAATATCTACTTAGTAAATTAATATTTTAACTTATTTTTTCTTTGTGCACTTCTTAAATGATGTCTCTTTTTTCTTAGCTGTCAAAATATTTATAAAATGTATACTTATTATTATGTGAAATGTTAAAATCTTACTTACACTTCGTCAGATTTTAAGATATAAAATATTAAACTATGCTATGGATTTGTATGTATACTACATGGTATGTTAAAAGTTAGTTCAGTAAAACGCATGGCACCATTAAAAATTTCCATTCAGCCATTTCCGTGAATAAACGGAAATGTACTTGAGACCTTTTGCGCAGTCTTGTATATCATCTATAGAATGAATCCACAGCAAGTAATATTTAGAAAAAAAACAGTTCAATTTAAAAACGCATATCACAACTATAAACGCACTTCCAGCAATTATTGGTCATAGAATTCAATAGTTAAATTTATTCTTCAGCCAAATTCTTTTGTATGTCCCTGTAAATGAACGCTATATATTATGCACAGAATATTCTGCAATAAATGCCTTAGTACACCTCAGTGATGTATATAAATTTCAGTACGTTTAAAATAGTGTAATATCATTGAAGTACAGAGCAAACGATTTTTTCCCATAGTCCATAATGCAAGGGAATTCTTTTGAGTGTCTCTGTAAATGAACTATAAATGCTATAGACTTCATTTACAATACCAAACATACCATAGAATTTACCCAATAACATCTAAGAATTTCAAGGCAATCGTACTATATTTACATAGAAAAATATTTCTGGCCAGGATTCCGGGTTAAATACTCCACTGTGCGACGTCTTGTCATTCGTCTCTTCCAAAAGTCTAATTACAAATTTATCTTTCAAGAAGAATAAAGTTCATTACCCTCTAAATCAAGGTTCATCACCCTTTTCTCTAAAACAAACGAACAACAACAAAAAAAAGCAATCCTCAGGAAATATATTGAAAGCAAAAAGTTAATTACATTTCTAAATTTTATAAAGCGTTCGATGACACTGATATTCGTACTGTTTATAAAAGCAATACTTACATTTGGAAAAAAGTCTATAAGATTATCTGAACTATAAATTTATTTTAAAGAAGAAAGAAGTTCATTGCTCTCGTGATCAATGTTAATCATACATTAAATGAAAAAAAAAAAAAAAATAGGCGACTTGTCGTTATTTTGAATAGTTGTACAAATTTACACAAAAAAGTGAAAAAAATTTGATTAAAATTCGAGTGTATGTATAGATTGATGATGAAACGATTCGCTCGTTAAACTTTGTTAATAAACATCAAGCGTTTATAGGGCAAAACCCATTCTTTCGGTAAAGTTCATTGTCCTTATAAAGAAGATGAGTTGTAGTTTTGACTTAAAAAACTAAACAAGATCACATGAAATAAGTTGTTAAAGTTAATAGTTAAAGGACAAAAAACAAGTGGGTAAGTGTGATCACAGATCGCACAGAGGGTTTCGCTTAATATTCCTTTCAAAACTTTTTATCCCTTTGCCGAATCTGTTAGTTCCATATTTCGCAACCAGGGGGCGCACTCTATTCTAAACAAACCTCTATCTGAACGAAATTCCGTTTTACAAACTATCCGCAGATATATTAGTCGAGGGGATCGGGCCCATAGCACGCTAGATAGATAGGCGACCCCTGGCGGTGCAAATTGGAACTAAAATATGTACGGCTATGGTGCGTAATATGGAAGAGCGGTCAAAGAAGTGTCGGCAAAAGTTAGAAAAGTGCACTCCGGGTGTAAAGGATGGATGGAGAATATAAAACTGCTAAAAATACAGAAGTTAGAGCCCGGAGTGGTAAATAATATGATTTTTTGAAAATTCATGAGTTTTCGTGTGATCGCAATTGTGCTGCTATAAGTATACAAAATTTCACATCTCCAACTTAATTAGGGGCTGAGTTAGAAAAATTGCTTAAAATACACAAGTTAGAGCCCAGAGCGTTAAATATAAGACTTTTTCAAAATTTTATGATTTGCCGTTTGATGTGAGGCGTCCAGCTATAAGAATCCAAAATTTCACGTCTTCAACTTATTAAGGGGTGAGTTAGAAAACAAAACAAAACAAAAAAAAGCTTAAAATACACAAGTTAGAGCCCGGAGGGGTAAATATAAGACTTTTTCAAAATTTTATGGTTTGTCGTTTGATATGAGGTGTTCAGCTATAAGTATTCAAAATTTCAAGTCTTCAACTTAATTAGGGGCTGAGTTAGAAAAAAAGCTTAAAATACACAAATTAGAGCCCGGATGGGTAAATATAAGACTTTTTCAAAATTTTATGATTTCTAGTTTAATGTGAGGTGTTCAGCTATAAGTATCCAAAATTTCAAGTCTTCAACTTAATTAGGGGCTGAGTTATTAAACAAAGTTTAAAATACACAGGTTAGAGCCCAGAGGGGCAAATATAAGACTTCTTCAAAATTTTATGATTTGTTGTTTGATGTGACGTGTTCAGCTATAAGAATCCAAAATTTCAAGTCTCCTACATATCATGATCATGAAGGTCCAGGAAAGACGTCAACCGGGGCCGAATACATGAAGCCATGGTTTGAGTGTTAAACTCCTGGACGAGTCGGATAAATTAAGTATATGTGTATTAAACATGTAATCAAAATTTTAGGTGAAAGAAAAATATATAACTAGAGAACAGGAATTCTGCTTTTTCAGAATTTAGTGTCGCCCCCGACATTTCCATTACTTCATTTTCTTCTAATGGACTGGTGGTTTCTATTATTATGAAACAGCCATTATAAATGAAGCGTTAGGTGAAGATGAAAGAGCAGTCGTAAAAAGTTAGAACTCTGATTTTCTGGTCAGAATGGGGTAAAAAATGGCCATAATTTTTTCTTTAAATTATGGCCATTCCCCCCCCCCCCCCTATTCAGACTAGAAAATCAGAGTTCTAACTTTTTACGACTGCTCTTTCATCTTTACCTAACGCTTCATTTATAATGGCTGTTTCGTAATAATAGAAACCACCAGTCCATCAGAAGAAAATAACTCGGTTAAGCGGGACTCTACTGTAGTGCAAAACATATTTCAATTTTAAGACTTAAAGCACGCGCTTTTATTTTATGTAAAAGGACGTCATTTGCATTATAGATACTTAAAATTAAATATAGTTTATAATAGCTCCATGTTTTATCATAAATCATTCGTTTCTATTTTCTCAAAATAGTACGTATTTTCGTTACATTTTTTTAGTTTTTATGGGGAAATGGCAACAAGAAGATATAATTGCTATTTTTCAACTATTTCTTTTTTTTACTTTCTGCAGAAATGGAGCACTTGAGTTGCCAAAATGAAACAAATGTCGCTAAAAACTACAAAAATATTAATATTTCAAAAATAAATGGAGATGCAGTTTTCAAACAAATTGCATTAAAAAGTACTTTTTTCCCCAATACGACGGTATAAACATTGAAAATGTGCGATGCTTAGAAGTTTTAAAAAATGCTGTAGAGTATTTAATCGCACAACGAAACATCGACTTTTGTTTTACGGCTGGCTTACATAACGTAACGTTTTTTTTTTGAAGACGACACAAAATAAGCTGGGAGAAAGAAATAGCATACCGTACCGGGGGCTAAAAGTTCCAAGGGTTTAGCTATTTGAGCAGTAAAAAAAAAAAAATAGTAAGCCAAAATACTGATATAAAGGCGCCATCATGTTAGGATGACCGATTTGTAGGATTTGAATTTAAACATCGTTTATTTTCTTTATAACGTGCATGATCAGCAAATGAACTGACTCTCTGATATTTTATTATCAATAATTTGAAAGCATGAGTTATGAAAATTCACGATCACGATATCAAGGTTTGGAGATATTCAAAATTAGAAAAGAGTAAGTCCATAAAATTATATTGTTCATGAAGCATCGGCTTATGAAATGCCAAGGAAGGCACTGTTGGGCATAATCAGATTGTTCACCGAAACTCTCGATTAACCGAAATCAATTTTTAAAACTTTTTTTTTTTTTAACTATCACATTTCTCGTGTGCAAAATGTATTTTTAAAGCTTTTTAAAAATTTTTGTTACTGTTACATTTCTTGTGTGTAAAATCCATTTTTAAAGCTACTTTTAAATAAAGAAGATAAATAGAGATAGCTTTGTTATTCATGGAAAAAAAATACACATTTGAAGTCCCCTTGTTCGTCCTTTTTGTTTTATGAATGCTATGTTTATATCAATAGCAACACTTAAATTTTAATAAGTGAATAACTTTCAAAAGAAATTCACATACCTTCTGAAAATAAACTGCTTATTAATGCGAGATCGAATCTTGTTGGAATAAATAATACGCACATGGCATATAGTATAGAAGGAAAAAAAATCAGTGGGGTATGAAAGAACAACTCAACATCTATTGAAGCATTAGTTCCATTTTTCTAAAAATTGTAATAGAAATCACATTAAAACAAATCCCCAGTGATGTTATCAAATCAAAAAAAAAAAAAATTGTCATTTAATAGATTACCATCTAGAATTTTTTAAATAATCGAATAAATAAAAATTGAAAGCAGTTCCACCGAATCATCAACAGAGCGCGACAAATCACGTTCGTAACAAAGTTTAAAAGAAAAATCTAAATTTCATCCACCAAATTCTGTCGCATCCTCTTCAACAACAGATCGCAAAGATCAAACTTCAGACGACCAAAACCTTCATCGATAAACTCTCCAAGTCCCGTTTCGAGAAGAAAAATAGTTTACAAATCGAAAGCAGTTCCACCGAATCATCCACAGATTGCGACAAATTACCTACGTTGAGCTCAATTTTTCCCGGTTAGAATCGACCGATTGTAAAACGTCGTGGATAGTGGATTGGAGCCCCTCGAGTCATGGCCTTTTACTATCAATCGATTAAACATTAATTTGTTTCCCATTTCGCCTTCGTCTTTTATTCTGTAATCGATTTTCATGGGCTACATAATCAGTTGAAGACCTCAATTTTCATGGGCTACATAATCAGTTGAAGACCTCGATTTTCATGGCCTACATAATGAGTTAAGACCTCGATTTTTGCTTTGCAAGACGATTTTCATTTCGGCGTCGCTCTTTGGTTTTGGATTTTTCCATATATGATAATTTGCGCCTACCCATTTTGTAACTTTTTCAATTTTTAATGATTTTATGCCTTTGGATTACCTATTCAAACAATTTTTAACGATTTTATGCCTTTCTATTACCTATTCAAATAAAAATTCTTATAAAAGTAAAGAACATCCTTGAATTTCGTTAAAAAAATAGAATGCGAGCACCATTTGACCCCATCCTCGACCGAAAATAACAACTATTTCCAAATGGTTAATAACAGAAATGAAAACGCTGACAAAGCAGTAATGACAAGAGAGCAGATATCACGGAGCCGGTGAACTGACAAATCAAGAAAGAAGGGGGGGGGGGGATTAGGCTGTTATTAGGTAGCTTTCATTACAAAAAGCTACCTATTGCAGCCGTTCGGAGGAAAGCGATTTCAAAAAATTTTGGTATATTTTCATCGATCATGACCCCCAGACCCCGAAACCACCGTCCGATCAAAATTGATATATATATATATATATATCCATACATCTTATACTATATTGCGAGCAAAAATTGTGTGTGTATGTATGTGTGTGTGTGTGTATGAAAATTTTATCTTAAACACGGCTCTAACGATTTTGACGAAATTTTGTATTTTACCATTTTCGGGCATGATAAGACCATTGGGCTAGGTCACGTGTTCGAGAAAATTTGATTAGTGGGTCATTTTGGGTCGTAATGGGTCAAGGTCAAGCTAATTATATCTAAAAAACGGCTCAATCCATTTTGACCAAATTTCACATCCAACCGTTTTTCGACACGAGGAAACTTTTGGGCTAGGTCACATGTTCGAGAAACTTCGATTAGTGGGTCATTTTTGGGTCACTATGGGTCAAGCAAATTTTATCTAAAAAACGGCTCTAACGATTTTCACTAAACTCTATATTCTACTGTTTTGGATTACGAGAAAACTATTCTGTTTAGTCACATGTACGAGAAAATTCGATTAGTGGGTCATTTTTGGGTCACCGTCGGTCAAGCTAAGTTTATCTAGATAACTTCTTTAACGATTTTGACAAAATTTTGCACCCAACTGTTTTCGGGCACGAAAAGACCATTGGGATGGGTCTCGTGTTCGAGAAAATTTGATTAAAGGGTCATTTTGGGTCATAATGGGTTAGGGTCAAGCTAATTATATCTAGAGAACGGCTCAATCGATTTTGACTAAATTTTGTATCTAACCATTTTCGAGCACGAAAAGATCATTGGGATGGGTCTCGTATTCGAGAAAATTAGATTAGTGGGTCATTTTGGGTCATAATGGGTCAGGTTCAAACTAATTATATCTAGAGAACGGTTCTATCGATTTTGACGAAATTTTATATTTTACCATTTTCGGGCATGATAAGACCATTGGGTGAGGTCACGTGTTCGAGAAAATTCGATTAGAGGGTCATTTTGGGTCGTAATGGGTCAAGGTCAAGCTAATTATATCTAAAAAACGGCTCAATCCATTTTGACCAAATTTCACATCTAACCGTTTTTCGATACGAAGAAACTATTGGGCTAGGTCACATGTTCGAGAAACTTCGATTAGTGGGTCATTTTTGGGTCACTATGGGTCAAACCAATTCTATCTAAAAAACGGCTCTAACGATTTTCACTAAACTCTATATTCTACAGTTTTGGATTACGAGAAAACTATTGAGCTAAGTCACACGTTCGAGAAAATTTGATTAGTGGGTAATTTTTGGGTCACCGTGGGTCAAGCTAAGTTTATCTAGATAACTTCTTTAATGATTTTGACGAAATTTTGCACCCTACTGTTTTCGGGCACGAAAAGACCATTGGGATGGGTCTCGTGTTCGAGAAAATTCTATTAATGGGTCATTTTGGGTCATAATGGGTCAGGGTCAAGTAAATTATATCTAGAGAACTGCTCAATCGATTTTGACTAAATTTTGTATCTAACCATTTTCGGGCACGAAAAGATCATTGGGATGGGTCTCGTGTTCGAGTAAATTCGATTAGTGGATCATTTTGGGTCATAATTGGTCAGGGTCAAGCTAACTATATCTAAAGAACGGCTCAATCGATTTTAACTAAATTTTGTATCTGACAATTTTCGGGCACGAAAAGACGATTCGGATGGGTCACGTGTTCGAGAAAATTTGATTAGTGGTTCATTTTTGGGTCACTGTGGGTCAAGCTATTTTTATCTAAAAAACGGCTGTAACGATTTTCACTAAACTCTATATTCTACAGTTTTGGATTACGAGAAGACCATTGACCTAAGTCACATGTTCGAGGGAATTCGATTAGTGGGTCATTTTTGGATCACAGTGGGTCAAGCTAAGTATATCTAGATAACGGCTCTAACGATTTTGACGAAAATTTGCACCCTACTGTTTTCGGGCACGAAAAGACCATTGTGATGGGTCTCGTGTTCGAGAAAATTTGATTAGTGGGTCATTTTGGATCATAATGGGTTACGGTCAAGCTAATTATATCTAGAGAACGGCTCAATCGATTTTGACAAATTTTGTATCTAACCATTTTCGGGCACGAAAAAACCATTGGGATGGGTAACGAGTTCAAGAAAATTCGATTAGTGTGTCATTTTTGGGTCACCGTGGGTCCAGCTAAGTTTATCTAGATAACGACACTATGATTTGACGAAATTCTGTTATCTATTGTTTTCGGGCACGGAAATGCCATTGGGATGGGTCACGTGTTCAAGAAAATTCGATTAGTGGGTCATTATGGGTCAGGGTCAAGCTAATTATATCTAAAAAACGGCTCAAGACATTTTCACAAAATTTTTTAATATACGGGCGTTTCTGGTCATGAGGGGACCATTGGGCTATGTCACATGTTCGAGAAAATTCAATTAAAGGGTCATTTTGGGTCACAATGGGCAAGGGTCAAGCTAATTGAATCTAAAAACATGCTCAAAACATTTTGACCAAATTTTATATTACGTATACCGTTTCTGGGCGTGAGAAGAGAATTGGGCTAAGTCACATGTTCAAGAAAATTCGATTAGTGGGTCATTTTGGATCACAATGGATCAGTATCGTCTAATTGTATTTAAAAAGCGCTTCAAAACATTTTAACATAATTTTGTATAATACCGTTTCCGGGCATAATAAGAGCATTGTGCAGTATCGCATGTTCAAGAAAATTCAATCAATGGGTCATTTTGGGTTCTAATGGTTCAGGATCAATTTAACTGTATCTAAAAAACCGCTCAAAAGATTTTGACAAAACTTTGTACTACACTGTTTCTGGACAAGATAAAACCATTGGGCTGGGTCGCATGCTCAAGAAAATTCTATTAGTGGGTCATTTTGGTGATAATGGGTCGGGGTCAAGCTAATGGCATCTCAAAACGGTTCAAACAATTTTGGCAATTTTTTTGTTATACCGTTTCACAGTACAAAAAGACCATTGAAATAGCTCACATCTGTCGATGAATTTTGGTTAGTGGTTTTTTGAATCAACGTGGATCAAGCTTATTTTACCTAGAAAATAACTAACGATTTTCACTAAATTTTGTATTCCATCGTTTTCAGGCTCGAGAAGAGCATTGTGATAAGTTGGATGTTCGAAAACACTTGATTAGTGGGTCATTTTAGGTCACTATGTTTCATGGTCAAGCTAATTGCATCTAAAACAGCAAGAATGATTTAGCGGGGAAAATATATCGAGATAAACAGAAAGCTAATTTTGACCGAGCTTAGCTCGGTCATTCCTGCTAGTATATATATATATATATATATATATATCTGACCTTTGTCACACTGTAACTCTCGTATTTATCAACCGATTTCGATGTAATTCGGAGTGTACATAGTACATACCAATGTTTCGACCGAGTTCATTAGCCAGCTTCATCCGCCGTTTTGTTTCAAAATGGCGGCCATTTAAAATTTTAAAAAAAATTAAAATTTGAAATGTGGTACCAAAAAATTAAAAATGGAAAAATATATTTTTCTTATGTATTTGACCTTTATACAAAGATTCCGGAGCAGTTTTTGTTTCGTCTATATCTTAAAAAATGGCTGAGTTATAGTATTTTGAATTTCTAGCGTGGCTGACATTTTGAAATGTCCTGAATTTTGTCACGCGATAAAAGGCGCATTTATGAACCGATTTGGATGTAACTTCGTTTATGCATAGTACATACCAATGTCTCGACCGAGTTCGTTGGCCAGCTTCATCCGTCATCTTGTTTTAAAATGGCGGCCATTTAAATTTTTAAGAAAAATTTAAATTTGAAATGTGGTACCAAAAAATTGAAAATTGGAAAAATATTTTTTTCTTATGTGTTTGACCTTGATAAAAAGATTCGGGAGCAGTTTTTGTTTTGTCTATATCTTAAAAAATGGCTGAGTTATAGTATTTTGAATTTCTAGCGTGGCTGACATTTTGAAATGTCCTGATTTTTGTCACGTGATAACAGGCGTATTTATGAACCGATTTGTATGTACCTTGGTGTGTACATAGTACATACAAATATCTCGACCGAGTTCGTTGGCGAGCTTCATCCGCCATCTTGTTTCAAAATGGCTTCCATTTAAAAATATTTAAAAAATTTTAGGTAGCTTTCATTACAAAAAGCTACCTATTGCAGCCGTTCGGAGGAAAGCGATTTCAAAAAATTTTGGTATATTTTCATCGATCATGACCCCCAGACCCCGAAACCACCCTCCGTTCAAAATTGATATATATATATATATATATATATATATATATCCATATATATATATATATATATATATATATATATATATCTGACCTTTGTCATACTGTAACTCTCGAATTTATGAACCGATTTGGATGTAATTTGGTATGTACATAGTACATGCCAATGTCTCGACCGAGTTTGTTGGCCAGCTTCATCCGCCATTTTGTTTCAAAATGGCGGCCATTTAAATTTTTTTTTTAATTTTAAATTTAAAATGTGGTACCAAAAAATTGAAAATGGAGAAATATTTTTTTCTTATGTATTTGACCTTCATACAATGATTCCGGAGCAGTTTTTGTTTCGTCTATATCTTAAAAAATGGCTGAGTTATAGCATTTTGAATTTCTAGCGTGGCTGACATTTTGAAACGTCCTGAATTTTGTCACGCGATAAAATGCGTATTTATGAACCGATTTGGATGTAACTTCGTTTCTATATAGTACATACCAATGTCTCGACCGAGTTCGTTGACCAGCTTCATCCGCCATCTTTTTTAAAAATGGCAGCCATTTAAATTTTTAAGAAAACTTTAAATTTGAAATGTGGTACCAAAAAATTGAAAACTGAAAAAATATTTTCTTTTTATGTATTTGACCTTGATACAAAGATTCAGGAGCAGTTTTTGTTTCGTCTATATCTTAAAAAATGGCTGAGTTATAGCATTTTGAATTTCTAGCGTGGCTGACATTTTGAAAAGTCTTGATATTTGTCACGTGATAACAGGCGTATTTATGAACCGATTTGGATGTACCTTGGTGTGGACATAGTACATACAAATATCTCGATCGAGTTCGTTGGCCAGCTTCATCCACCATCTTGTTTCAAAATTGCGGCCTTTAAAAAATTTTTTTTTACTTTAAAATTTAAAATGAGATACCAAAAAATTGGAAAATGAAGAAGATTTTTTTCGTATGTGTTTGACCCTAATACAAAGATTCCGGAACAGTTTTCGTTTTGTCTATATCTAAAAAAATGGGTGAGTTATAACATTTTAAATTTCTATTGTGGCTGACATTTTAAAACGACCTGATTTTTGTCACACTATAACAGGCGTATTTATGAACCGATTTGGATGTTACTTGGTCTGTATATAGTACATACCAATGTCTCGACCGAGTTCGTTGGCCAGCTTCATTCGCCATCTTGTTTCAAAAGGGTTGCCATTTAAAAAAATTAAATTTAAAATTTAAAATGAGGTATTAAAAAATTGGAAAATGAAAAAGATTTTTTATGTGTTTGGCCTTGATACAAAGATTCCGGAGCAGATTTTGTTTCTGAAAATTTGTTATTTTGTTTATATCTTAAAAAATGGTTGAATTATAGCATTTTGAATTTCTAGTTTGGCTAACATTTTGAAATGATCTTGTATTTTTCACGCGATAACACACGTATTCGCCTATTTCCACGTAAGAAGGCATGTGGATAGTATACATCAACATCTCAGCCAAATATAAGTTACTTTAAATAAAAGCAGCTTGGATAAAGATGACTAATTTCGCGAAATTCTCATTCATAATGATTTAGTATTGATAAAAATTAGTAGTGAATCTCCTATATTCGGTTTCCACTAAATTGAGCTTTGTGTGTTTGAATAATATAAGTTGGCTTTTTAAAAATAAGGAATTTGAAAGCTACCTCTTCCTCCCGGCACTGGCCGGAAGGACTTTTAAATTTAAAATGAGATACCAAAAATTTGGAAAATGAAAAAGGTTTCTTTCGTATGTGTTTGACATGTTAATACAAAGATTCCGGAACAGTTTTTGTTTCGTCTATATTTAAAAAAATGGCTAAGTTATAGCATTTTGAATTTCTATTGTGGCTGACATTTTAAAACGACCTGATTTTTGTCACGCGATAACAGGCGTATTTATAAACCGATTTGGATGTAATTTGGTCTGTACATAGTACATACCAATGTCTCGACCGAGTTCGTTGGCCAGCTTCATTCGCCATCTTGTTTCAAAAGGGTTGCCATTTAAAAAAACTTTAATTTAAAATTTAAAATGAGGTATTAA
Organism: Maratus speciosus; assembly: GCA_963932465.1. NCBI lineage: Eukaryota > Metazoa > Arthropoda > Arachnida > Araneae > Salticidae > Maratus > Maratus speciosus. The sequence goes on from OZ010792.1 coordinate 284,627,334, forward strand.
AAAATTGGAAAATGAAAAAGATTTTTATTTATGTGTTTGGCCTTTATACAAAGATTCCGGAGCAGTTTTGTTTCTGAAAATTTGTTCTTTTGTTTATATCTTAAAAAATGGTTGAATTATAGCACTTTGAATTTCTAGCATGGCTGACATTTTGAAAAGATCTTGTATTTGTCACGCGATAACACACGTATTCGCCTATTTAGATGTAAGAAGGCATGTGGATAGTATACATCAACATCTCGACCAAGTTCGCTGGCCAGATTCATCAGCCATCTTGTTTCATAATGGCGGCCATTAAATTAACAAAAATATATATATGTTTAAAGTGAGGTGCAAAAAAATTAGAAATTGAAAAAGGTTTCTTTCTTAAGTATTTGACCTTGATATAAGGATTCAGGAGCATTTTTTGTTTCTCTTTATCTTAAAAAATGGCTCAGATGTAGCATTTTCAATTTCTAATGTGGGTGACATTTTGAAAAATCTGATTTTTTGCCTGCGACAGCACTCGTATATATCAACCGATTCCGATGTGAGTGAGCATGTGCGCAGCAATTACTAAGGTCTCGACCAATTTCACTGGTTAGCCTCATCCACCATGTTGTCTTAAAATGGCAGACACTTTAAGAAATCGCCGAATTTGGCAGACAAATATAAGTTACTTTAAAGTAAAGCAGCTTGGATAAAGCTGACTAATTTCACGAAATTCTCATTCATTATATTGATAAAAATTAGTATTGAATCTCCTATATTCGGTTTCCACTAAATTGAGCTTCGTGTGTTTGAATAATATAAGTTGGCTTTTTTAAAATAAGGAATATGAAAGCTACCTCTTCCTCCCGGCACTGGCCGGAAGGACTTTTTTTATTTGACGTAGCAGTATTGAACTTTCGCATATTTGTTTTTCTAAGGATAATTGTTGAAGTTATTCAATCAAGAGTCAGATTCTTACTACAGTAAAAAGTTTCAATTCTATCATGTTTACAAAAAGAAAACGCATTACTCTAAGTAGAGAAGAAAAAAATCAAATCATAAATCGTGTAGAATCGGGTGTGAGCATGACAAAATTAGATAAAGAAAACGGCAATGGTATTGCAACGGTTAGTGATATGAAGAGAGATGCTGGAAAAATAAAGAAGTTTTATACGGAAATAAAAAATGGAAACTCCGCGAATTGTCGAAAAACGATGAAATAAGCAGATGATACAGAATTGGATTCTGCTTTGTGCAAGTGGTTTATCCCCAAAAGATGCGAAAGTGTGCTGCTTTCTGGCACTATAATTCAAGAAAAAGCTCTCATTTTAAATTCAAAACTTGGTGGTTCCGATAATTTTAGAGCCAGTGGTGGGTGGCTCGTAAACTTTAAGCATCGTCATGGAATTCCGGAACTCAGCATTGAAGGAGAGAAATTATCGTCAAATTCAGCAGCAGCAGCCGCATTTGTTAAAGAGCTAGAAAAGTTAATTGCTGAAGAAAATCTGACAGCGGAATGAAAGATCGTGTTACAATCCTAGCATGTACCAATGCATCAGGTTCCCATCGATTAAAATTAGCATTCGTGCTAAGAATCCCAGATGCCTCAAACATGTATTATTAAATAAATTATTAAATCGTATTTGTCATTATTAAATCGTAAAAGGGGTTTCTATTTAAAGAATACTGACGGTCTGTGCCGTGAGGTAAAGCTTACTTTCACATTCCTTGTTTTTTTTAAATCCAGCTTATTGTACTCAAACACACAAAATTGCAGTTAGTGGAACCCGATTATAGAAAACACAATACCAGTTTTCGTCAGTAATGAATATTAATAAGAATTTTGCCAAATTAGTCAGCTATATTCACATTGGCTTCATTTAGAGCGATCAATGTTTGATCGCCAAATGTGGCGATATCTTGAAGTGCCCGCCATATTAAAATAACACGGTAGATGAAGCCAACATGTGAACTTGTTCAGCATGTGTTCCTGTACACATGCTTCGTCAAATCCAAATCGGTTAGTAAATATGTGTGTTATGGCACGACAAAAGTTAGATTGTTTCAGTATGTCAGCCAAATTAGAAATCCAAACTCTTATATATCAGCCATTTTTTAAGATAAAGAAGAAACAAAAAATGCTGCAGACTCCTCATATCACGGTCAAATACTTCAGAAAAACATCTTTTTCAATTTCAATTTTTTTGTACCTCCTTTTCAATTCCTACTATTAGTTCACACTCTCCCTATATTTATTTATTTATATATTTATTTATATCTATATCTTGTTCAAATTTTCAATCGTTAATAAAATACTTATTATTCATCCTATCAAGTTGAAATAACTTTTTTTAAAACTTGTACTGGATGACAATTGATGTTAATACAGATTTTTCAAATATTAATTAATTAATTAATTTTAGTTTAATATGGGAGACAAAATGGCGGCCATTGGTTATTGAAGCATTTAATGCATCTTCATATCTATAAGGGGGTTACCATATGGGGGACCCTATTCTGTCGCCAAATACCGCCAAATTTGTCGCCAAATTGGCGATATATGGCCAAATTTGGCGGCCAAAATGAGTCGCCAAAAGTGACGCCAACTTGGCGATATCTCTAATATTTCGCCAAATTCCCATAGACTTCCATTGTAAACCTGCTTGCTTATAGAAAATCAACAAATTGAGATATTTTAATGCAACAAAAACTAATATTAGCTTAAGGGATTATATTAATTTTTTTCTTTGATGACCTAAGTAGGAATTGACTTTAAAAACAAAATTTTTATATTACTTGTTAAATTTAAATTAAAAAAAAATGTAAATGGCTGCCATTTTGAAACAAGATGGCGTATGAAGTGGTTAATGAGAGACGAAACAAAAATTCTTGTATCAAGGTCGAGCACTTAAGAAAAATATCTCTTTCAATTTCTATTTTTTGTTCCTGTTTTTAAATAAAATTTTTTTAAATTGCCGGCATTTTGAAACAAGATGGCGGATGAAGCTGGGCAACGAAATCGGTCGAGACATTGGTATGTACCACGTACATACTATAAGGTAAATACAAATACATATAAATCAACATTCGAAAGAAAGATCGTTTTGGAGTCTGGGGATCATGATCGGTGAAAATATGCCAACATTTTCTAGAATTGCTTGCCTCCAGACGACTGCAACTGGTAGCCTTTTCCTTTTTGTAATGAAAACTACCTAATAAAGAAAAAAAGATGACTTTAATATAAGCAGCTGAAACATTGCCTTTTATGTGCTCTTGTTAAATTAATCACACTATTAAATTAAAGGACTATGGAATTTACTGGTTTAATTTTGCTACTTTATAACTTTTTTATTTTTTTCAATAAATTTTAAGTTGCACAAAATATTCAAACGTATAAAATTATATCTGGTATAAAGTACATTATTCAAGAATTTTTTAAAAGTTTTGCTGCCTTGAACTTTCATTACTAAAACGTTAAAATTTGGTTCACATTAATTTCCACTTAATATAATAGATTATTCATTGTTCAATTTCCTATAAACCAATTCTATTGTATGAATAACAATGACATTTGCGGTACAATTCTCATTGTAGAATGGTCATTTGCGTGCATCTGAACAATATTAGATATTTGAATCACAGAGAAAGGAATTTGTAGTAACGGTTAATAACGTTAAATTTGTTAGATGATGTACTGAGTATGTTTAAGTAAAGTTGTTGGGTATGATTTAAATAAAATGTTTTACCGTGTTTTATTAAGAAATTGAAATAATATTTAGAAGAAATAAAACGTGTTTATTTCACTATTTTGGAACATTTCACCAGTAATTTCTAAGTATAGTACAGCTCCGATTATTCGACTTTTGACTTCGACAATTGATACGTTAAACTGTTAATCCAAACTACGTTTTGAGAAATGTCACTGGGTAGGTGAATTCAAATTCCCAAAGGGGCTGTAAGCATCTTCATCATTCCCGCTCCACAGAGCAAGAAGAGCCTATGAAATTGTTCATGGAGCACAGCAAAGCTAGAGTTCTAGTCCCTTTTTTTAAGCGTTGTATATGGCAAATCACTATTCTCTTAGATCCCTATGCATTCTGAACGTGCTGCTGATGTAAACTAAAATGATCATAATTTATTTAACTACACGTTTTTTATAAATCAGTCATGATGTTCATGTACCCTTCTGTAGCAGTAAGTATGGATAATCTCTAATCAATAAAACACAGTTTAGGATCATCTGTTGTAGCGTATTGTCTTACGATGAATTGAATATTTCCAACTGAGCGAAAAAATGCCCAAGACGGGAATATAACCCAGATACTTGACTTACATTGTCAATGCTTTAGCATTTAAGCTACCTGGACTGACAAACGGGAGCATATTTCGTTCAGATAGCCTTATTGGTAATAACATCTGGTCTGTCATGTAGACAGCTCAACAGAATAAACCTCAGGTAAAAGAACTCCATATAAACGATGGTATGTATGTGTATATACTATTATTTTCAACACAGTCATACTGATTAGTAAAGTTATCAAACGAATTGAATATTTTCAACTGAGCGAAAAAATTCCCCAGCTCAAAATATTCAATTCGCTTGATAACTTTACCAATCGGTATGATTGTGTTAAAAATTACAGCACATCTTACGATGATTGTTTCTTTAAAATATTTCTACATAATAATTAATGTATTAACTCAATACTAAATTGTACCTCCTTTTAGAAAGTGAGAAAAACCTCTCACATCCACAATCTTTAATAAGATGTGGCCGTCCCATGTTTTTAGTGTTTTTATCTTTATTATCTTCTTTTAAATACATAGATGTCTGTAATTTAAAAGTTTGTTATTTGATACTATACTTATTCTATCTCAACGATTATAACTATATTAATTACATTTTAGCATGTAATTATATTAGGACAGCTGTTGTAATGTTACAGATTTTTAAGTTAATCATTTCAGAATTAAAAAACGTCCTTAGTGGTGATGATCTTATTGGTAAAGTGAACAGTTTTCAAAGTAGTCTCTATAACTAGCTCTTGACAGAGAATTGCCCATGCAACCATTCATTGGAACATAAAAAAAAAAAAAAATCATCATTAGCTGGTATTTTTAGGCAGTGCCTATGACGAGCAAATATTCCCCTAGAATACTTCGTATTCTGAACCCACCATTGATACAAATGAAAAATGGTTCACCTAACTTTTTTATATGCGCTGAAAAAATAATTCTATTAAACAAAAACCTAATTTGCAGATCAAATTAAAAAAACAAAATTTATTTCCTAAATTGTTTAAGCCCGAGAAGAGGGAGATATTAAGATATTTCATTCAATTCGTTCTACATTTAATGTTAAATTTTTGTAACCAATAAGTTAAACCAATTGAACATTAAAAAATAAAAATGAAATTCATACAATATAATACTTAAAACACCTATATACTTAGATTCCGTTCAAATGAAATCGAAATAAATCTTAGACTTTTTTAAAGTTTTGTATTTTGCATGTACCTTATCATATTATGTACAATCGTCATAAACATAATGCAAAATCTGCAGTACAAATATTTACAACTTAAAAATGGAAAAATTCTAAGATTTATTTCGATTTCATTTGAACGGAATCTAAGTATATAGGTGTTTTAAGTATCATATTATATGAATTTCATTTTTATTTTTTAATGTTCAATTGGTTTAACTTATTGGTTACAAAAATTTAACATTAAATGTAGAACGAATTGAATGAAATATCTTAATATCTCCCTCTTCTCGGACTTAAACAATTTAGGAAATAAATTTTGTTTTTGTAATTTGATCTGCAAATTAGGTTTTTGTTTAATATGTCAAGTTTATTAATAACTACTTCATTCAAACGAACACATTTCAAAATTAATGGAGGGTATCATCATCAGGCTTTGATTTGTGCGATATCGCATCACAATTTGTGATGTAATTTACCTGTGTATGATTCAAAAATTTTCACGAGTGCAGTAATGAATATTGCTGTAGTTTGCACGAAAAATTCCAATCTGAACATAAAAAATCTGCTTGAAAACGTCATTTTTATTTCCACTATGACGTCATATTCATATTCTTTTTAATTCTTAAAAAAACTCTTTCAGTTTCTCAGTTTCATGTTTCACGTGAAATTCATTCAACGAAAAACAGGCAAATTATTATTACGGCTTTTGAATTATTTACAACAATGAAAAAAAAAATTAATTTTATTACAAAATGTCCATTGAATCTCAATGAAAAAAGCGAAATTTGGAATTATTAAGAAAAATATTTGAATAATGTATATAAAAATTAGCCCATGTTACTCTCTAGATTATAATCCATCTATATGTAAAGGCATTTTATGATCCGTTTTGACTCTGACGCCTGGCAAATGTTTTTACACTTTGAATTTATAATATTATTAGAATTAGCAAGGAATTAAAAATGAGTGGCATCAGGGACAAAAAGGTGGGAAGAAAAAATGAAAAAGTTACCATCTCCATAGGCTTTTCTATGTTAAATTAACATTGAGAAGTGACACTGGAAATAAATAAGTATTGCGCTGCCGCGCAATACTTAAATTAAATATCCAAGTCGAAAAAAATATATAAAAAATCAACTTCGTATTTCGGAAGATTTCATTATCTTGAGAGAAGAACCAATCTAAAATATTAGAAGTAGACAGGTTTAAAAAATTAATAGTTCCGTAATTTATGGTAATAATGGGAATTTTTTTTTAAGAGATATTTTTGTAAATTTTGAAGCTTTTGATATTTTCTGATGTTTAATATAGATTCTTCTCTAACTGTTTTCTGAAGGTATAGGAAAGGATTCGAATCTCCCGAAAAACGACCACACTGCAGTGATTATTTATAAACGTTTATGTTATTTTGGGGCAATGTTCTCCCTTTTATTAAGGTGTACTTCAGTCACGATGTTCATTTACCGTTTATAGTTGTAAGCAACAATAATTTTAAAGATTGAAAAAAACTGAATAGTCTACTATGAAATCTCACAGTACGATCACAGTACAGTTTTATGAAATATTTATACTACAACTTAGATATTTATCAACTGCCAATTGGACAATTTGTTGCCACCCATTTTGACATAGCAGAGACATCTCAAACATTCACATTTTTTAATGAGTCGTGCACGTTGAGCACGTTGTTTTATGCTTTTTTCCACTTTATTCTTCCTGTTTAAAAATATTAATAACTAAAAAATTCCAAATTTTCTGTTTGATATATATTGGTTCCAGCTCAAACTGTTTTATCTCCTCATTTAGATAACGATTTTACCAAACAAGTCTTGTTTCCATCATCTATTAAATAATTTTCCGAAATTCACATTAACTCTATACTAAATAAGTTAAAATTCTTTTTCCTGTCATTAAGTTCTGGTTGATAAGAATGTATTATTCACTAATCGATGTTTAGTAAAAACATTTTTCCATTTGCATAATGGTTTTCGCTATATGTTGTAGTTAGGTATTTGAAAAAATAAGTTTTCGGACAAACATTTTGCCAAAGTTAGATCTGTGGATTCATAGTAATAAGGCAGTAGTCAACATCTCTTGACAACATAACCATAATGCTCATACAAAATCTTGTTTTAAAGCTACACCAAAGTATCTATGATCTAGAAGAAATCAGCATCCTGCATCTAAAGCCACATAATGTCAGCTTGTTGAACTTCTGTGTAGATTGAGAATCGCTTACCAAACAGATGACTATTCGTATATTCTAAAAGATGAAAATCATTAACAGACTGGGCAATCCCCGATCATCGTTTGTTTTGCTCATCTCTTGCACCTTTATGAGGCCAGTGAACACGATTTAAAACTGTTTACGTGACATCACATTAGCGTCATAAAATAAAAAAAAAATCCGATGCTTGTTTATCACATTTTGCACTTCAACATTCGATCATGTTTCCGCAACTTACAACTGATATTTTGTCCCTCTGATGCATTACTTGTGCCTATTTTAATAGCACAGTGACGTGAACGATGCCTAATCCATATCAATGTCAAAGAAAGATACATGTTCCTTTTTGTGACAAGTTGCAAATAGATAAAAAAATCGGTCATGGTGACATCACAGTGGAGTTATAAAGCGACCACCTCATAAGATTCATAATGTGAGGAATTAAAATATCAGCAGCTAATCAACATTGTGACAGTGACTGTTTGATACCAATGCAGCGTAACATCGTCTAGGTGGATTGCCATGATGGTTAGCGCGTGGCATGTACAAAATCTTGAAATCAGGAGAATAAATACGTCGGTGAGAGCTCGTGTTACCTCCTTATATTCTGAGAGGACATCTTACGTCATGAATCTACCACAGGTTAAACAGATGTTGAAATATGGAAAAATGCGAGGCGAGAGAGTTTTAATCCATCCGTATCTCTCGGATGTTCCTTAGAAACACTTTTTAGAATATTACGACCAAAAAGTAAGAATTTTCTATCTTTGCAGAGAAGAACGTTCATATACTACATTGTAATATGAAGTATACTAATGTTTAACGCTCTCGCTGCGTATTTTTTAAAATTAAAATAAGTTCAAAAGTTGCGCCTTTATTTTATTACATGTTTAATATCTACATAATTTTAGAGTTAAAATATGCAAAATTCTTTTGTAAAATAATTCTTTTTTTAATATAGAATTAGATCATAAAAAAAATATCCCGGAAATCGCTGGTTGTGCAAATTTTGCTATTTTTACGTTGCCTGTAAAAATCGCGGAATGCGAACGACAGGGTTAATGCTGTATTTCATTATAAAGAGAATTTGACTGATATTGCCATATACGAACACAACACTGAACTATGATAATCAAAATTTAGGAACCAAAATGGAATTCAACTATTTGAAAATCGCAAATCTGAAAAGACTTTATTTAGCTACAATGCTTAAATTTTGACTTTTTCTTAACCCCTTGAGGGGCGGTAAGATTCGCACCAGAAACTTTTAACTAAATTTTATATTTTTTACTTTGAGGCGAAAATGTTGAACAGTGAACAGTAGGTAGTTCCAGGGGCTACCCAGTTGCGAAGCAACTCCACGCTCTGTATATGAGTAATGGTATAGTATTTCTTAGGAAAAAACAGGAAATGTTAGTCTAATTTTAGCGCAAGCACTACTATATGAGAGAGTGTCAATATTTCGCAGCATCACTGCCGAGAATCAAAGACGGAAAGAGGAGAGAAAGAACGATAAAGTCTATTTAAGCAAGTGGCTGAACTGACAGCAAATCCGAAATAGGGAGGGCGTGGCTTCAGGTAATGAAGCACGCAGTAGAGAAAAATAGTGAAAAGTGTAAAAAAAGTAGAAAGATGAAAGGTTCACGTGCTCCAACAGTCAAAGAATAGAAGGAAAGCCCAATCCTTTACCAAAAAAAAAAAAACACTTTACAGTGTAGTCCAGGCAATAGAGACCGTATAGGGACTTACCTGGCAAAATTAATGGTAGTACTGGAAATCGGCTTTCTAGATGTTTTTTGGGTCGCTGAATCCGAATTTGTAACTTCCCACCAAAATTTCCCCCGGCAACACCCCCAAATTTTGGTAAAAAGTCCCCCCAAAAAAGGTTTTTATTTAAAAAATCGATTTTTTTTTATTATTTTAGAGAAAAAGTATCTAGAAATTCAGAAAGTAGACAAAATTTCCAACAAATTAGATATATGACATTATGACTTAGGATGGAGGGGAAGGGGGGATCTGCCTCGGAATATGCGCCGCAGTGCTGCGTGGACTAAGTTGCGCAATTCCACTTAAACACTCACACGTTTACATTAGCCCTCCCGTCTTCCCTCCGAACTTTCTCTATAAAGTTTACTTTAAGTTTTTTGGGTCGCTGAATCCGAATATATAACTTATCCCCAAAATCCCCCCCCCCCCAAATAGTTGTTTTTAACTTAAATTTCTTATTGTTTTAGGGGAAAAGCATTACGAAATTCAGAAACTAGACAAAATTTGCAACAAATAGGATACATGACATTATGACGTAGGATAAACGGGGAGAGAGGGGGCTGCCTCGGAACATTCCCCGCTCGCTTTTCTCAAAAACTAAATTTTTCAAAAAATCAATTTTTTGGGGGGTTGCCGGATGAAATTTTGGTGGGAAGTTACAAATTCGGATTCAGCGACCCAAAAACATAAAGTGAGTCGAAACCCAGAGCTAGTATTAATTTTAGCCAGATAAAATCCCCTATTGCCTGGACTTCATAATTTAGTGCACGTAGCGCCGCAGTGCATGTTCAGAGGCAGCCCTCACCCTCCCCGTTCATCCTAATTCCTAATGTCATATATATTATTTGTTGCAAATTTTGTCTAGTTTCTTAATTTCGTAATGCTTTTCCCCTAAAACAATAAGAAATTTAGGTTAAAAACAACTATTTGGGTGGGGGGGTTCTGGGGGGGGGGGACATTTTTTGGGGAAAGTTAAAAATTCGGATTCAGCGACCCAAAAATCTTAAAGTAAACGTTATAGAGAAAGTTCGGAGGGGAGATGGGAGGGCGAATGTAAATGTGTGAGTGGTTAAGTGGAATTATAGTGGATAAGGTTAGTTTACGGAGCACCGCGCGCATGTTCCGAGGCAGGTTCCCCCTTCCCCTTCATCGTAAGTCATAATGTCATATATCTAATTTGTTGGAAATTTTGTCTACTTTCTGAATTTCTAGATACTTTTTCTCTAAAATAATAAAAAAATCGATTTTTTAAATAAAAACCTTTTTTGGGGGGCTTTTTACCAAAATTTGGGGGGGTTGCCGGGGGAAATTTTGGTAGGAAGTTACAAATTCGGATTCAGCGACCCAAAAACATCTAGAAAGCCGATTTCCAGTACTACCATTGATTTTGCTAGGTAAAATTCCCTATTGCCTGGACTAAGTGACCATACATTTTAAAAAATTACATTTCAGAGGATTTTGAATAAAGGATAGGAGCCGTAAACTTACGACTCGTTACAGGTAGAATTTTTACTGGAATCTGCCAACATTTGAGAGAAGGCTAGAAGTTTAGAGGTAGGATCTCTTTTACTTTTAATAGTTTTGAGGAAATTTTTGAGTTCGAGGGGAATTTCCGAAAAAGAACTAACATTCAGTTCTTCTTTGATTTTAAGTACGATCTCTATATCCCAGGGATAGAACCAGAGAATTCGTGTAACTCGCAGAGTTGCTGAGTTGGTTGTGACATAGTATTGCAAGTCGAATTTGATTGGACGATGGGTGGGTTTGTCTTAGGGACTTTAGAATCGCTTTTTTTTCATTTCTTTTGCAGAATTTTGAAGTTTTGAGCTAGCAGTTACATTAGCGTGTGATTTACGAAATTGGGGTTTGTTTGGAAATAACGAGCAACCCTTGTATGTGGAAGGGTGTTCTAGGGAGCAGTTAACACATTTCGGTGGTGGTTTAGGTTCTCCAGACTCTTCTTTTTTGACAATTTGTAGATAGGTGCAGTCCTCCGCAACCTACACATTTCGGATTGATATGGCAATTGGCGCTGTAAAATGTTGAAAAATTGCTTTTCTTTATTTAAAAATAAAATTTTTCAATTAGTTCGGTGAGAATTCAATGTTACAGTGCCATTATTGCTTGCCTCTTAAAGAGTTAAAACAAGTCGACTAAAATGACGATATTCTGAAAGTATGGTTTACACTTCTACAAGTATCTCTATTTGAAAATTTTGTAGCAGAATAGAATTAGTGTTGACACCCATCTTCTCATAATCAAATTATTCATAAACCTCCCATGATGTCTTGTCATTTCATAATAGAGCAAATTTTATGCGAAACATTTCAAATGTAAAGTTTATGTACTTACTGGTAGCGTTTCAGTTGGGCGCAGTTGCGAGAGCATCATAAATCAGTTATAATGCATTCAAGATGCGCAGTCATCTACAAATTCTCAAAAGGGATATTTTAACCTATATTTAGATATATTTTGGAAGTTGCTTTAAACGACATCGATAAATTTGCGTAATTCATTCTATCGTAATTACTTATATGCAAACTTTAATAAACCATTAAAATGAATAAAATACACTGTATAAACTTATGTAGCACTGTAAAAAGCTCACTGTTTTACTTAAAAGGCGGCTAAAATAATAAAATAACTGTTACAAGTTTAAAAATATACGTTTTATTTAAAACTTCTTAGAACTTTCGGCCTGCATTTATCGAGGCCACCATCAGAGAATCTTTTAAGAACTAATTTCTGTTCATTTATGTACGTCACTTCGTTTTGAAATATGAGAGCCAATAAACATTAGATTCGAAAGTAGAAATAGGCAGTCCCTTGGATTGAACTTAAGTAGAGAAAAATATATTTTCTTTATAAATTCTACTTTCAATTCTAATAATTATTGGCTCCGCCATTTCAAAACAAAATGACGTATTTGTATAGATGAACAGCAATTAGTTATTAAAATAAACTCTGAGGATGGCCTCAGTAAACGCAGACCGAAAGTACTAAGAAGTTTTAAATGAAACCCGCAGGGCTAATTTGAGCCGGAGCCCAGATCCCATACTGCTCTGTTTTCAGTAAATATTTAAATATTGATCGGAATTCACCGGAACTCATAAATACAGGGCTCCGCAGTCCAGTGCAATAGCGCTTCCAAAAAAAAAACCGAAAACTAAATTATCCTTTTCTTTCCTATCTCCAAGCTTTTGCATTCTTTCTTTATCGAAACACTTGTATGTTATGTAATGCGTCGCACACATAGGAGATGGAGATAAAACGGACTCAATTTTTATATCAGTTTTTGAGCTTGGTCTGACTCAAGCTCAATCTGTCTTACATTCAAAATTTTATTAGTTCACGTAAATAAACGGACTAAAAAACGGAAATACTACTGGCAATCTAGACGCCAGTACTATTTCCGTTTTTTACGGGAATTTTTACCCATAAATTACAGAAAATTTTCCGTTTTTCTGGAAAATTACAAAAAATTTTCCGTTTTTCCGGAAAAACGGAAAAATTTCTGTAATTTATGGGTAAAAATTCCCGTAAAAAAACGGAAATAGTACTGGCGTCTAGATTGCCAGTAGTATTTCCGTGTTTTAGTCCATTTATATATATATATATATATATATATATATATATATAATTCCTCCTTCAAAATTACGTATCATACTCTATTTCAAATCATTTTAATGCTATTTTGATCAGAATGAAGGGAAAACAGGAAATCGTGTTTTTCTACTCTAGTGATATTTGCAAATTTAAGTCGGCAACGTGTTGCTACGGCGTCCCTCAAGAGATTGAACAATGAATTTGCTTTCAATTAAAGTTTTACTTTTCTGACAGTAGGATAATTTTTAATTGGTTGTTGTTCTTTTATTTTTTTAAAATTTAGATTCGTATCCTGAAAAGAATGTTTTCTGGTTTTAGCCAACGAGCATCAGCTTGAGGTTTTTTGTTTTCTATTGCGTACGAGTACAGGTTAGTATTTTTTCTATTTATTTTGTATCATCGACGCTGCCTATTCTAAAGTTCTGCTCTGCACATTTACAAAGTTACTTTCATTTGTAAGTAGATATAATTGGGATGTACTGTTATTGTGATAGAAAGTCATCGAGCAGTATTTTCCTTTTTTTTTTTTTTAATAAAAGCATAGAATCTTTCCGATAATGGTATCAAATTTTTAATTTAATCTGATTTTCAGGGACACGCCACAAAAGATTGTTATGCGGAAGGAATCGATTTTAGTTTAATATATGCACCTTTTATAGGAAATTGAAAAACATTGTTCCATTCTTCAGCATATAAATATTAATCTCTGTAAATTTCATTAATTTTTTCATAAAAATGCATACCTGTGAACTGTTCCTTTTTTGCGTTAACACGATTTACGAATCATGATCCATATTTATTCATAGAATTAACAAAAAATCGCAATTAATATTAAAATTAAGCAAAGATTACTATTCGGACGGAGTGATAAATAAAAAGTGGAGTAGTTGACAGCTAAGTATATGCTGATAGATACATTTAAAATTTTTATTTTGCTAAGGAAAGAAAAAATGCTTTAAATTTTGCAAATAATGTACAAAATATAAATATGTAGATTGTTAGTACCGGCACCGCAGAATATTAGGGCTCCGGTGCTTTTTACTTTTTTCTGTCTTTACAAGAAGAAACTATTGGATTCATGAAAATTTTCGAATTCCGGTTTTCGATGGATTTACACGTTTTAGGGGTCAGAGAACCCGAAAAATATGTTTTTACAAAATGTCTGTCTGTGAGTCTGTCTGTGTGTAACACAAATTTTGTGGGCACTCTAGCTCAAGAACTAATGCACGGAATTCAATAAAAATTTATATTCAGGTAGTCCCTGATATATATTCGTGCTGATTAGTTTTTGGTGTAAATCGCTGAACAGGTGGCGCTGCTATGCTGCATTTTTCCCGATTTCCGCAACAGCTGTATCTCAAGAATTTTCATAAACTTCAGGTTCCGTTAGTCCTTGACATGAATGGATGTTGTTTACGTTTTGGTGTAAATCTACCGACAGGTTGCGCTGCTATGCTACATTTTGCAGGATTTACACGATTTCTGCAATAACTCTATCTCAAAAACTAATGGACACATTTTGATCAAACATCAGATTCAGTTACTCTTTGATATGAAATGATGCTGACTACGTGTTGATGTAAATCGTCCAATAGGTGGCACTGCTGTGCTGCGTTTTGAACGATTTCCTCAATAGTTCTATCTCAAAAGCTAATGAACGAATTTTCATCAAACTTCAGATTTAAGTATAACTTGATTAATATTGCTGCTGATTATGTGTTGGTGTAAATCGCTCAATAGGTGGCGCTGCTGTGCTGCATTTTGCACAATTTTCTCAATAGCTCTATCTCAAGAACTAAATGCACGAATTTTCATCAAACTTCAGATTCAACTATACCTTTATTAATATTGCTGCTAATTATGTGTTGGTGTAAACGCTCAACAGGTGACGCTGCTATGCTGCATTTGTCATGATTTGCGCAACAGCTCTATCTCAAGAACTAATGCACGAATTTTCTTCAAACTTCATATTCAGTTAGACGTTGACATAAATTGATGATAATTAGGTTTAGGTGTAAATAACCCAATAGGTGGCGCTGCAATGCTGCATTTTACTGGATTTGCACGATTTTCGCAATAGCTCTATCTCAAGAACTAATGCACACATTTTCATCAAACTTCAGATTCAGTTAGTCCTTGATATGAAATGATAGACTACGTATTGGTGTAAATCGCCCAATAGTTGGCACTACTGTGCTGCATTTTGCACGATTTCCTCAATAGCTCTATCTTAAGAACTAAATGCACGAATTTTCATCAAACTTCAGATTCAACTATACCTTGATTAATATTGCTGCTGATTATGTGTTGGTGTAAATCGCTCAACAGGTGACGCTGCTATGCTACATTTGTCATGATTTGCGCAATAGCTCTATCTCAAGAACTAATGCACGAGTTTTCCTGAAACTTCATATTCAGTTAGACCTTGATATAAGTTGATGATGATTAGGTTCTGGTGTAAAGCACTTTATAGGTGACGCGGCTATGCTGCATTTTGCTGGATTTATACGATTTCAGTTCCATTCCATTTAATTTTGGCACTGTGATAACGAATTTTGAAGTATTGACATGTATGAGATAGAAGAAAGTTTTATGATTGGTACATCTGACTAGTTTTAACTTGTAATTGTAACATCTATTTTATTCTTTTAGTCGCCTTTTACGTAAAACAGTTAGCTTTTTAAAGTTCATATTGTGTATTTTATGATTGGATCAAGATGGAATATTGCATGTCGTTTATGATTTTATTTATTCATTAGAATGAATTTTGAATTAAAATTTCAAAATATGTTTTAAAGTAAATGCATTAATTATAGGCATTATAGCTCATTTTAAAGTATAGTCATTTAATTTTATTATCAACTTAAAAAAATATTTTGTGTTTATTGATAAATGAATTTTAAAAACAATAATTCTGAGGTAATAAAATTTTAAATCACTTTTTTAAAGAATTTTGCTTGCTTTAACTTTTTAAATAAAGTTAACAGTAACATATTGAACGGCTGACGTTTTGAAAACCAATTAAAATTGCGAAAAATAAGAAAAAAATCATAACTAATCCCTTGTTTGTGTATTAAGAAAATCTCAAAACAATTCTTAAAACGCTTTATGTGTCTCTTAATTTTAAGAAAGAATTTTATTTTTAATTTCAGGAACGTTTGAAAAGTCTTAGTATATTCAAAGTAACAAAAAAAAGTGTTTAAACTTTTCAATATCGTAAATAATTGTTTATGTGAGTGTACCTGTAGCTTTCAGTCTAATAAAAGTATGATAAAAATATATTGCTGTGATGTAATTTAGGTGCATGAGCTGGTTTAACAAAAATAAATAAAAATAGATTTTGTTTCGTCAAAATTTTTAATTTTTAGAGTAGGGTAACTCCGGGATAGTCGCCGCATACGGGATAGACGCCGCACCCCTTGTATTTCTTGAAATTAGCGATAGATGGTCGTCAAACGCACAGTATAGGTGCGCAATGAGATTATTTTAAAAAGTATATAGCGTGAATCCCATTTCGATGTTTACTTCTAGAAGTACAATCCTTAATTTGACGTAAGTGCAATTTCACTGTCCAAACTTTTAAACACGTTATGTTTAAATACTTTTCATACACTAATTACTAAATGCGTGCATGATTTCGAAGTCAAAACTAAGTGTAGCGTCTGTATAGAGTACTGTGAGTATGGTTACCCCATTCCCTATAGCGATGGCAGGTAACTGTGATGGCCGACGTCTGCACCATGCAAAATGGGATACATGCCGCACTGCTATTCCGGTATACATGCCGCAGTTTCTTTTGTACCGGATGATTACGTGTTATTAACTTTCCTTTTCTTTTTGCACAGACAAACCATGTTAGGCATGTTATCAAGTTTACTAAAACCAAAGGAGAAAAAGGGGAAAATAAAAAGTAAGAAGGGCAAGAAAGATGCAAGTCAAGATGATAATAATGAAAAATTGGACTACGCGTAACGCAGACGTTCTTTGCAAAATTCTCCAAAAAAGAGGAAGTGTAATTGGCTTCGTTACATCATGTGTTTAAATGTAGTTACACAAAGAATGTACTTTTTCGACACTTTTTCTGTAGATTGTAGTCGCAAAAACAGGTCTCTTAACCCATTCGGGACCATAGGTGCATATAAGCACGTCCGCAAGGACCCAATCCATGAGCTCGGATCCCGTGGCGAATCAAAGCTGAAAACATAGAAAGTCAAGAAATCTAATTAAATCACAAGGACAAAGTTCTTTACGCACAACTGGATGTTTGATTTATTGATGTTGCTTACATGTTACCAACCAGCCGTAAAGCTGGTTAGAAATTTTAAAAGCAGGGAGGTGTCACTGTTACATTATAACATTTTTGTAGTAATCTTCTGCCTCGAAACAGCAGTCTATCACAGTTTTCTTCATTTGGCATAACATCAGATAAAACACGCCAAACTTTCACTAAAACATAAAAACAAGACACAATTTGGCGAAAATGAAAAATCCCAGTGAAATAAATCTGATGACATATAATTTATTACCTCATCAAATAATCGAACAACACTTTCAATAAATCATTAAATGATTTAGATTAAGAGTAATAAAAACAGATTCTATAACCGACACCTTAAATTATTCTTTTTGATTTATGAATTGTTTTTCATAAAAGGAAATTACAAGTTATCCTATGATTAATGCATAACGTAATTTTGAATTGCACAAAGAAATGTTACCAGTTGATTTATCCGGCGTGAGATTAATATAAACAGATTACGTCAACTGCGTTACATCTGGAGCTACTAAATTAATATTATAGCATAAAGTAAATAAAAGCATAATATCTCACCGGGAAATCAAATGCATTATTTTTTACCAACCCAGTACGGTTTGCTAAATAATTTACAATCATTTCTCTGCATTCACCAAAGAATTAAAAAATAAAATACAAAAAGAAAGAATGTTTAATGTTAGAAAATGGATTCATTTTCAGAAGAAAATGAGTCACTGATAAAAAGTTATTAAGATTAATAATTAATGTTTCGTACGGAATTTAAGACAAAAATATGTGATCGACATCACAAAGCACCTTCATAAAGAGCTTACAAAATTTGTTTCTGGCACCTGTAAAAAAGAAAAGTAATATTTGCTTTGTTTAATTAGAACAGGTACTGAACAGGTACTGAACAGGTAATCAGCATTGAGGTGTTTCCTAGCTGTTATCAGCTTAACACCCAGACTAGGAAATTAGAATGTCTTATGTTTTAATGAGCCATTGGGATAAAGTTAAACTGTAGCAATGCTACTATAAGAATATGAGAAGTTAACAAGAGAAAAATAAGAAATTTAAGGAAAATAGGAATAAAAATAAATTTAAGTAAAAACTTAAGAAGAAAGAACGTTAACAATAAATCTTAAAAAATTTACATGAGTCTTAAAGTAAATAAAGTCTAACTGTAGTTGTAAAACTACTATAAGGAATTTTGAAAGTTAAAGTTTGTACTGTTCAGTGAAACACTCACCAAGCAAGGGCAAGAAAAGCTAGGGTGGCAAGACCACAACATCCAACCAAAAAAGGGACAATTCAGGGCCATACATTTTATTTTTTTTAAGTTTTTCTGATTTTATGGTCTCTATGTATATAGAGAAATTTATTTTTTTTTATTTTTTTATTTTATTTTATTTTTTTTTAAGAAAAGTATATAAAAAGAAAAATAAGAGAAGGCAAAAATAGCGTGGAGAACTCAGATGTTACTGAGTGTCCATAATTATGGAAAACCTGGGCCGTTTCCGATGGTGGGGTTCAAAAGCGTCATAATCCGGTAGCTCCGCTACAATTTCATTAGGGAGGTCAAAAATTTTATCATAAAATTTTTTGGCTAAGTCGTTTATGCGTTTACGTAATGTAGTAGTTTTAAGGTCTCTTCGGAGCATTTTCATGATTATTTAAGTAAAGGTAACTTCTTGTAAAAAAGTGGTACCAACTGAATAAAATTTGTGTAAAAGCCACCGGTCCCGAAAGGGTTAACAAATAAATTATGCAAACACAATTTTACTTTTTTTCTTTTCCCTTTCTAATATATTGATGTTACGTTGTTGCTAAAATAACAATTAAAATTTAATGTAAAAAAAAAAGTCGATAATTTTAATAGTAAAAGTAGAAAACAATTATTAATCTGAATCTACTAATACGTTTCATTGTACTCATTTAGTTTCATTTTGTTATTACATCGTTAATTATTGTCCAGATATGAATATTTTTTTATAATATTTTTATTTATAGTTTCATTCTGTTCTTATTACAAGCGCGGCATAACTACCGCACAAGTGCGGCGTCTGAGTCTGAATGTACGGGTGGCGCGCCGCAGTGTAGTGTTTTAGAAAAATATTGTTAAAAAATATTAATAATTTGTTTTGAATTTTTTTTTGTCGCAGTACATGCATTGTATATTTAACATCAAATAGCACAACATGATTTTTTTTTATGTCCACCATGGGACTTTACATACAAATTCAAAAAAATGTGCGGCATAAATCCCGGAATTACCCTACTGAGTCACATTAAAACTTTTATTTTATATTTTTACCGCAGGTACATCTTGTTTCACAGATTAGAAAAAGGAAAGCTAAAGGAGTTTCAAAATATACAGAACACACAAGGGGAGATAACGGCACATCTGCTCGTTTCTTTGTTTTTGTTATAAACTAGCAGACTCGCCCGGTGTTGAACGGACCCACAATGAATGACCATTAACTGAACCTCAAATTTATATTATTTTATATCTTTAATTCCATTTTGTCTGAAATTATATTTTTAAATGAAGGAAAATCGCGAAAAAATATTGAATTGAAAGTATATGCTATTTGGTATTTTATTTTCTGCGTAATTTGATTTTTGGAGTCTATGCGTACCGAAAGCAAGCGAGACCGCGACGAAACACTCAGGTTTTAACTGATTTCGTCGACATTTTCACATATTTTATTTTGTAAAAAATATTTCTACCCGTCCGAACGTTTCAAAAATTTTATAGGTATTGTAAATCTGGTCTATGAAGATGTTTTAAAAAGATGGTTTTGAAATAGATTAGCTACGTTCAGTGTAGAAAAGATATCGTTTCCGTGAGGCGCGAAGTAACCTGCGTTCGCCGGTGTATTTGAACGGGTTAAGATTCATATTTTTTAAAACCGATTACACCACCAATGAGTAGAAGAGGTCAGCTTTAATAACATATTTTGGTTTGGCGATATCTCTAAAATTGCGCCCTGGAGGGACGTTGCAATAATAGGGAAAACGTTTTTCGAAAAAATGATCCTTTTTTTAATTTTTTTGTTCAAAGGGTTAACTGCGACATTTTTTCGAATTAATTGTGGCATTTGAGACGTAAGAATAGGATCTTTTGGACTATGTCTTTCAATTTTAACTGTGTGCTCTTCGCTGCGTAAATGAGCTTGTACGCGTGCGCAAAATCTGTCCTTGACTGAGGATCAAATACATGACTTTCTGATGAGAGTGAGTTGCGATGAGTAAGTTGGATCTGAATGTTTTCACATAAGTCTCTGATTCTGTTCTTAAAAGTATAATTAGACAATAAAGTTAAATTTTGATCCTTTGCTTCTTTTTCTCCTAGCATTGTTGCGGCCATTGCTTTAGCAGCAGGTAGAATTAAATTCTCTGCAGTCGTATGAGTTTTTGCAGATTGTGCTACCATAAAAGATACCTGATACAAGGCAAAAACGACCTTTTCATTATTGGAACCAATTGAGGTCTTTTCAATTAATTTCTGAATTGTTTTCAGTTCGTTTAACTTGCTTTTAAAAAAGCCAGTTGGTTTGTTTAAATACTCTTTATGTTTAATTTGTAAATGTCTACGGAGTTTTGATGGTTTTACACGTTGATTTGGCAGTATATCATGACAAATAAAACAAACAGGCTGTTCTTCATTATTAATACAGGTGCTCGTAAATCGAGAGAGCTCGTAAATTGTTAAATATTCTTCAGCGTACTTACGTTTTTTTCCTTTGCGGTAATTTCTTCTCTGTTAAATTATGAGGTATTAAATCCTCATCATTTATATTTGACTCCGTCATTTCTTTAAGTTTTATTTTATCGATCTTTAACCACTCATTCATATCTTGAATAAAAAAATGTAAGTATCTAACAAGAGAGACTAAAATACGAGCACTGTACTTAAAAATTACAATGACTGGAATTCACTCACTAGCGTTTTCTCATTGCTTTCGTGTTTCTTGATAAGAGATGACGTATGGTCACGTGATTTCTACTATGAGAAGGCGAAACAGAATGCATATGTAAAGCGCGCTGACGACTAAATAATATTCGGTAAAAATCTTAGCTTTCGCAGAGATGAAATCAGAGGGTGGAGCGGAAGAGGGAGTGGGTTTCCCTTCCTCAGCATTGAAATGTCTCCCTCGAAATATTTAGATTTAGGTGTTTATTTTATGCTTATTAATAGTCCTAGATTTGAAGTTCTAGTCCTGCATTTATCCACAACTACAGCTACAAAAATTTCTGCCGAAGGAAAAAGGTCTGAAATCAGCATTGGGCTTGAGGACCTCCAGGGGTCCGCGGACCGCAATTTAAGAAACGCTGATCAAGAGATATAAAGCCGAAAAAGCACAAAAGCAAAACATTAGATATTGATCTCATGTATCCCATGAAAAAAAAATTAAAAGTAATAAATTGCAAGCGAGATATTTGTCAAGAACGCTCCATAGATTTAATATTACCTTGCAAATGTATTCGTGTGGCTAATTTAGACTCATAATTCATATGTGACTTTAAACGCCTCAATACTACAACTACCGAAAATTATATCTAAATACGGAATTCGGTCTTTAAAGAAAGAAATATATATAGATTTTCAAGAGAAAGAATATGAACAATTACACCTGATAAGATGGAAACCTGGTTAAAGCGGAATATATTTCGGTTCCTTTCGGTTTGGTTTTCAAGATTTTAATGAATCAATATTTGACAAAGCTGATTATGTAGTTCAGCATTACTTATTTAATGATTACACACTTAAAATTTTTTAAATCCGGCTATTAAAGATTAATTACAATTCTCGTGGGTTTTTTTCTTTTTAAGATGGGGGGGGGGGGGGGGGCAAAATCCATGTTTGCCACGAGTGCAAAAATGACTAGTTTTGGCTCTGAAACACATAATTTACTGCTACCAATATATAGAAATTAAATGCGTTGGAAACATTTGAATAATCGGGGCAGAATTACGTTTTTCACGATTTTTAAGAAAATTGAAAAAATTGTTCTATATTTGAAATGGCGTACTGCACTTGTTATTGAGCGTATAAATAAGTTATAGATACGAGACTTGTAGAGAAATTTGTCCTTTTTAATATTGTAACTGGCAAATAATATGCTGCGGCAACGGGTCTCGAGATATTTTTAAAAAATCAAGAAAAGTCTTAAAATTTTGGTGTTTTTTGGCCACAGAAAATGTCGCCTTAAGAAATTTTGTTGGAAAACTTGGTTTTTTCATGTTGGCATTATTATAAACAAGTCAGAAAAAGAAATCTTCTACTCGACCTTTTGCAAGTTAACCCCTTTTTTCGATACAATTCCCCTGAACTATTAGCTTTTCCTCCAAGATTTCTGCCATCTTTTTTACGATGGTACTTGATAAAGGAGATCCAAAAGCACATTGTTCATTGAACCATAAGACTAATGTCCTGCCTGGCTCATCATTATTTGCCAATCGAGCTCGTTTTCTTTTAGTCCTTCAGTTTGATTCACGTTTTCCAAAAATTTTATTAATTTAGGTTTTTCTTTTAGCCATCCTCTTATAATAGAAGCTCCAACGCTTAGCTTGTTAGCAATAGAAATTTGCCTTGCACCCTTTGTAATTATTTGAATCGCATCTAATTTTACTTTTATAGACAAGCCGATTCGTTAGACATGATAACGCGAAAAGAGGTTCAAACAAACAAATGAACTCGGTGTCCAGATTTCTACCGTTGAAATGATAGTCACAATAACAGAAAATTCCAACATCGATTAGACATTTTGAATCATTTTGTGTATTCTTGTGAGTAACACATTGTTATTAAGAATAATTTAAAGCAAAAAATAATAAAATTCAACGCTATTTTTCTATGAATTATGAAAATTACCTAATGAAATTAAACATATAAGTTTGACTGAAATTGAACCACCAATTGGAAGAAGGGAATAAACGCCACTTTTTGATACATTCATTTTTCTACATTTTTACATTCTTTAGACGTGTAGCGCTTAATTGTGAGTTTGAAGAAAATAACAAAAACCATTCGCTTTGTATGTTTTTTTTTTATTTTCTTCGAACTCACAACTAAGCGCTACGTCTAAAGAATGTAAAAGTGTAGAAAAATGAATGTGTCAAAAAGTGGCGTTTATTCCCTGCTTCCAATTGGTGGTTCAGTTGTAAGTGCGTGTTTTTTAGGGGCGTTAGTAATTATATAAATACATAGCACCAATAGTTGTCTTGTGGTCCATCCGGCTGCCTGTCCGTCTGTCCGCATACAACAGCGCAAAAACTGCCCAACCGAATGGTTTGAAATTTAATATATATAATATTTGCAGAATTTTGTAGAGTCATTTCAAATTTCATGAAAATCAAATCAAAACTTAATAAGAAAGAAAAATCATGCGTACGGCATAGATTATGAAACACTTTCCAACACTCCCTGAAAGCCTTAACAAAACTTCGTTTTTTAAGGAAATGACGTAAATAAGATAACTAAGCAGACGTTTAAAAAATTGATTTCAGCAGTTACCGTCCATAGCCAAATATGTATCCCAATTCTTTTGAACAGCCTTGTATTTGATCTGTATAATGGGGAAATTTAGTTTAGAAAAAAAAAAAACACGCATAACAGGTTGAAATTTCTCTTTCCGCAATTTTTACTAATAGATGGAAACATACTTGAATACTTTTGTACAGCCTGTAATTTACCTAGTACCTTTACTACACGCCACTATTTAGCTAAAATTTAATTCAAACTAAAACATTCTTAAAAATACTGAAATCATATTTCCAGACATTATCATCCATAGATAGCATGTATCCAATCCTTTGCGTGACCCTGTATATAATTTTATATAAATTCTACAAACATTTCTCAATAAACTAAATTCAGTTCAGCGTAAAAATGCATAACTCATTTGAAAACCACCTTTAAGCAATTTGCACTCATACCCAGTAATCCTTACGAATTCTTTTGTGTAGACCTGTATATAAATTATAGCATTTATATACACCATATAGTGTTCATAAATATAGTGAAACATAAAAGCGCATATCATAATTGAAAACGCATTTCCAGCAATCACCGCTAATGTACAATATAGTATCTGAAATCTTTTGTGTGCCCCTGTAAATGCTGTGCACTTCGTATTATACATGAAATAACATATAGTAAACCTCAGCAACGTATATCAATGTCATTATATATGAAATAGTTTAACATAATTAAAATACGCCGCAAAAAAATCCCTCTCCCTATACCATTATGTAATGGAATTCTTTTGTACGGCCCTGTAAATGAATAATAACTATTCTTTGCACCGCATATTCTACAGAATGTCTATTTTAGTGCACTTCATAACTGCATATAAATTTTATTATGTTTGGATGCGTGTAACATCATTAAAAATCATTTGGAACTTTTTTTCCTATTGGCCGTAATATAACGGAATACTTTTGACTGTCCCTGTAGATGATCTAAACATGCTAGAAACTTCATCTGAAATAGGGTTGATGCTATGGCAGAGGTCACTAATATCCAAACATTTCAGAATGATCCGAGTATATTTACGAGAGTTAGAGCGCGTACAGACGGCCAGACAGACGGACAAACCGAAGTCATAAACAGTTTTGAACTTTGTTGGAAAGTATTAAAAAGATATTAATAAAAGTTTTCTTCATTCTATTAAATCCTATCATACGTAATTAATTCAATGATATCGCATGGTTGGTAATGATTCTAGGTTGCCATAGTGATTACGTCCTAATTATGATGGAGTCGTATTATTTCCGTATTATTGAATTTAATATGTATAATCGTAATAAATATTTTGTTAATGCATTTTTTCATAAGAGTGCCACAGCTTTTGCACCAAGATCTGAATATTTATAAAACTAGTTATACTACGAACGAGCTTCATTTTCCACGTTAGACGTACAATTGCCGGCTTGTTTTTAAATGGGAGCATTAAAAATTTACTAAAATAACAGAAAACACATGATTATAGACGATTAAAAGAGATATAATATTTTTAATGAAGTAAAAAAAGAAAGTAACTATTGAACTGAGTAAAACTTCATTTTTAAATAAAAAACTAATAAACTCATTTTTAAGATAAATGAAATCAAACATGCTTATAAGAAATTAGAACGCTTTAACCGTTTTTCTTTCTTTCTTTTTTTTTTCTTTTTTTTTTCTTTTTTTTTTCTTTCTTTTTTTTTTTTTTTTTTGCTCAATTTAAAAATTGTAGACTTCAATTTAAATTGTAGATTTCTTTATAGTTGTTTTACTAAAAAATTTTAGTACTCAAGATATCACTATAAAAATCTTCCATAAATCCAAAAATTAAGATCATCAATCATTCTTTTTCACACTTTCTGTCATTCTGAAGTTAGAAATTAATAAAATGCAGAACAGTTTCTAAAATATATATATTCTATTCTATAATAAATATATTCTATATAAATATATTCTTTATAATTCTATATGCTATATATTCTATAAATATGTTCTATATAAATATATTCTATATAAATGTATTCCACATAAATATATTCTATTGTATACATGCAGCACTATTCTGTAATTCTGATGTTAAAAATTAATAAAATGCAACACTATTTTCCTATGAATTATGAAAATTACTTAATAAAATTAAACATATAAATTTGACTGAAATTGTAAGTGTGTGCGGTTTTTTTTAATTGTTAGTTCTATGAATTTACTCCAATAACAGAAAGCATACGATTATAGACGATTAAAAGAGATATAATGTTTTTTAATGAAATAAAAAATAACACTGCTAAGATAAAAATTTTCTATGGAATGATAAGAGTTTAAAATTTTAAGAACCAAAGTATGAGTAACTATTGAACAGAGTAAAACTTGAGTTTTAAATAAAAAACTAATAAACCCACTTTTAAGATAAGTTGAATCAAACATGCTTGCAAGAAATCCGAACGCTTTAACCGTTTTTTTTCTTTTGCTCAATTTTTAAATTGCAGACTCTTTCTAGTTGTTTTACTATAAACATTTTATACTCAAGAATTCGCTATAAAAATCTTCCGTAAATCAAAAATTAAGATCATCAATCATTCTTTTTTTCACACTTTCTGTCATTCTGATGTTAAAAAGTAATAAAATACAATACTATTTCTAAAATATATGTATATTCTATTCTATAATGAACATATTGTATAAATATAAGTATATTCTGTATAAATATATTCTATATAATTCTATATACTATATATTCAATACACTGTAAAAAAAACGGACGAAAAAACGAAAATTCTACTGGCAATCGAGACGCCAGTACTATTTTCGTATTTTAACGGAAATTCCCCCCCCCCCCCCCCACATAACTTCCAGAAATCCGCATTTTTACGGAAATTTCCCCCCCCCCCATAAATTACAGAAAATTTTCTGTTTTTCCGGAATTTATGGGGGAAAATTTCCGTTAAAATACGCAAATAGTACTGGCGTTTCGATTGCCAGTGGAATCTCCGTTTTTTTACAGTGTGTAATTCTATATGCTATATATTTTATATAAATATATTCCATATAAATGTACTCGACATAAATATATTCTACATATTCTTTGATATAAATATATTCTATTGTATAAGTGCAGCACTATTCTGTAATTCTGATGTTAAAAAGTAATAAAATGCAACACTATTTTTCTATGAATTATGATAATTACTTAATAAAATTAAACATATAAATTTGACTGAAATTGTAAGTGTGTTTGTGTTTTTTATTGTTAGCACTATGAATTTACCCAAATAACAGAAAACACACATTTATAGACGATTAAAAGAGATATAATGTTTTTTAATGAAGTAAAATAATAAACATTGCTGAGATAAAATTTTCTATGGAATGATAAGAGTATAAAATTTTACGAATCAAAGTAACTATTGAACTGAGTAAAACTTTAATTTTAAGTAAAAAACTAATAAACTAACTTTTAAGATAAGTGAAATCAAGCATGCTCGCAAGAAATCCGAACGCTTTAACCGTTTTTTTTTCTTTTGCTCAATTTTTAAATTGTAGACTCTTTCTAGTTGTTTTACTAAAAAAATTTTAGTAATCAAGAATTCGCTATAAAAATCTTCCATAAATCAAAAATTAAGATCATCAATCATTTTTTTTCACACTTTCTGTCATTCTTATGTTAAAATTTAATAAAATGCAATACTATTTCTATAAAAAATATATATTCTATTCTATAATAAATTATATTGCGTAAATATAAGTATATTCTAGACAAATATATTCTATATAATTCTGCATGCTATATATTCCGCAAATATGTTCTATATAAATGTGTTTAATATAAATATATTCTATATAAATGTATTCCACATAAATATACTCTATATATTCTTCTATGTAAATATATTCTATTGTATAAATGCAGAACTATTTTTCTATGAATTATGAAAATTACTTAATAAAATTAAACATATAAATTTGACTGAAGCTGTTAGTGTGTGTGTGTGTTTTTATGTTAGCACAATGAATTTATTCAAATAACAGAAAGCGCATGATTTTAGACGATTAAAAGAGATAGAATGTTTTTTAATAAAGTAAAAAATAACCATTTCTGAGATGGTGTTTCCTAAGAAATGATAATAGTTTAAAATTTTAAGAATCAAATTATTGAAGTTAGTAAAACTTTAGTTTTAAATAAAAAACGAATAAACTCACTTTTAAGATAAGCGAAATAACATGCTTGCAAGAAATCAGAACGTTTTAAACGTGTTTTTTAAACTAAATTTTAAAGTTGTAGACTCGTTCTAGTTGTTTTGCTAAAGAAAAGTTTAGTATTTAGGAATTCGCTATAAAAATCTTCCATACATGAGAATTTAAGATCATCAATCATTCTTTTTTTCCACTTTTTGTCATTCTGATGTTAAACGTCATAAAATATTGACTGGCATGGAAATACAGGCATACTAAGTGATTTGATTAATTGGCTTTCTGAACATAACATAAATCAAAATATTTCTTTACAAAAAAAAAAAAAAAAAAAAAAAAAAAAAAAAAGGAAAGACGAGTATTTTTTACGAAAAGCCAACTGCCTGACAAAATAGTTGTCAAATGTGAGTTTTTATAGACTCCCTATAAATTATTTTATTTTATTGAGAAGTAAAATATACTTACAAGAAAGGTCTCCTTAAAGGGCATACTCAGAATATTTTTTTTAAACGACTAATGAAACTACAGTGCATTCAGAAATTATAACACCACATTGATTTTGAAAATTCTGAAGTAAATAAAGGTTCTAATTATAGTTTAAACACATGAGATATCGAAATACAACACATTTATTAAAATTAGCTTGCAATAATTTTGAATAATGCAATAAATAAGTATGTTAATAAAAATATAAGCAGTGATTGAAAAATACACCGTTAAAAAATTATAATACCACTTGTCTAAAAACAAAAATAATATGTAAATTAATACGACATTCGTCCTCCGTTTTTCCTTATAACCTCAAACACTCTGTTTTTCATAGAAGTGACCAGGTGATTAAGTGCAGATTCAGAAATATTGTACTATTCTTTTACAATAGCTACTTCTAGTTCATTGGTAGATAAAAACTGTTTACTATTAGCATAAACTTTGCAACTCAATACGTCTCAAAGATTTTCCACTGGGTTAAAGTCTGTACTTTGACTTGGTCATGACAAAACATGATTTTGTTTCTTTTTAAAACCATTGCTGGATAGATTTAGACGCATGGCAAGAAGCTAAAATCCTGATGAAACATCCAGTTAGCACAACCTAAAAAATGTCCAAACGGTATCAAATTAGGAAATCCCCTGTAAGCGATCATATAACATTGCCTGATATTGCGTAGAGTTCATAAGTCCAGAAATTCGGGTTATATCGCATAAACTATCATGGCTAAAAGCTCCCCAAAACATTACTTATCCACCTCCCATTTGTCGACTGAAGCATTGTTTTGGTCCCTTCCTCAAATCATGCCAATAGTATTTATAATTATCCGGAACGTCAATATTAAATTTTCTTTCATCTGAAAAAATCACTTGCTTCCATTTCTTGTTCCATGACATGACATTTTTAGCCCATTTCAGTCTTTCTTTTCTATGATATTTCATTAACTTCGGTTTTTTCAACGGTTTCATACATTTTGCATTGCTATTTGATTTCACACTTTTCGAAACTGTTACGCGCGAGGTTCTTTTGCTGAAACGGTTCGAAATTTTCCGAATTGAAAGACCTTTTTGAGTTGATATTCGAAATATTTGTTGATCATCCCGTGCTGTCAAAATCCTTTTTCTTCCAGATCGTTTAATTTTATTTGAATCTTTTTTTCTAATTATTTCATTGTGAATGACATTAACTATTTCATACTTCTATACTTCATAAGCTATTTCTCGTTCAGATTTGCCAGCACCCTTATAAAAAGAAATTTTACTTACTTCGGTCACTTACCCCGCGACATCTTCAAATATATCGTAAATAACAGGATCTAAACCTGTAATTTTGCTTCTCGGGAATACTTTCACGATATACAAACGCGTACGTTTTATAATGATTCTGATGTGAAGTATAATATGCTAATTTCCTCAGTTGGTCTTAAAATTCCTTAACAATCACCTTATTTACGTTTTAAAAAAATTAGAAGATTTTAATAAAATGTAACTTAAATTTTAATGTAGCAATTATAACGGAAAACGTTCTACGATCAGTTTTAAATACATACACTAAAAATTTGCAGATTGTGTCTTCTTCTTCAGAAGTGCACTAATTCGTTAGTGGTCGTATAATTTCATAACGCACTGTACTTATATCTGTAATAAAAGATCAGTCAAATTTAGCGGCGGAATTCCAGTAGAAAGTTTGAAAAAAAAATAAAATACTTTCGAAACTTTTGCGCGAAAAATTGTGCGCCAGGCCATATGGCGAGCAACATTTTCCCTCGCCAAATGCAAGCGATTTAAATGCATTTTGAAATTGCTAGTTAATTGAGTACTTATCCACAGTACTTTTTGAATTTAAACCATTAAACGTTTTATTTTTTTATAAGTTCATATAATATATGCTAGTAACGTGTTGTTGAAATTATTTAATTTTACACGGTTTTACAGGCTGGATAAGTTTTAAGCATATTTTAAAAGCAAGATATTGAAGAAGTCGCTGTTTCCATAGCAACAATACTATTCTCTTGTTGTCTCAGACACAAAGAATATCGAAGGCAAATTGATAGTGCTCAGAATTGGAACTTATTTTGAATTTAAAAGAATTTTAGTTCGTTAAATTTTGTTCTAAACCGTAAAAAATGATCGTTAAATTTTAATATAGATACATATAAATGTATATGACAAATCCTTAGTTATAAAAGTGTATTTATTTTAGCTAAGCTTACTTAAACACTTTCAGCATGAAAACTTTTTCCTTAATGAGAATTTGACATAAAAGCGTTTTTTTTTTTTTTTTTCCCCGTCGCTAACCGGTGATAAATCGCCAAATAAACGAAATTTTCATTATTCTTTTACTTACATCGTATCGAGATTTCGCTGGAATTTTTTTTATAAACATATATACGCGCATGAGAAGAATACTCTGAATTTATTTTCTGATTTTTTCCGAGTATGCACTTATGGGGACCTTTTTTGTTAGTATAATAAAAAATTACACAATCATAGAGAAAAAAAGTGTCTTTTATCTTCTTATTTAATATGCTAAAGTGAAACTTTTTCTGATGCTTTACAAAACCGCTCTTCTCAGACTCTGATGACCATAGTGGGTCACCAGAGCCAGTCTTTGTGGTCCTCTTGAATTTTCAAAAATGACAGAATACACAAAATCCAATTAAGTTGCGCATCGCACTTATAGCTGAAAATATCTTTGTTCGGTAGTTACACACATGGCAATCCGAAGGCGGTCCTCACACTTTTAAAGGTTGTTTCCTTTTGAAAAAAGTTTAATATATGACTCTTATTAATAGCGACTAATACACTGACTCTAGTCGGTTAGTAATAGCGTTTACTAAGGTACTTGTACCCAATATGGACAGTGCTCTCAATATGGACACCCCTAATATCTTTAAAATTAACAATTTTGGTCGAGAGATGGCGCTACATGTCCGTGAAGAAAAGCAGTTGAAAAGATAATTAAGCCTGGAAAGTACAAAAAAAAAAAAAAACGCGCTGTTCGCCATTTGGGAAGGAAACTTGTTGTTTTGTGGTGTGCTGATCTTAATTACAGGTAAGTTTAAATTCTTATTAGGTATGGTAAAATTACTTTAAATATTGAAAAGTGGGATGTTTTAGAAAGCTGATAAAACATATTTCCGATTGCTATTGCATATATTGCTTAAAAATGTTTTCTTTGTTTATTTATTACAAGATTTAGTAAAACTATGCCATATTCCCAATATGGACATCTTATGTCCACATTGGAAATAGAGCAAGTAAATCTTCAGATTCACAAATTTGTAAAATATCGGTTTAATGTCATCTGAACAATCCTCCAAGAAAAAAATCCTCCAAAAAGCCCTTGCAGAAAAATAAAAAGAAGCCTCCCCTTAGTAAGGTACCTGTTGGCGAAATCGCAGTACAAGCGGTATGACTTCTTCAACAAAGGAGAGCTGGTACTGCTTCTTATGCAGTATTGATGCTGTTGCAGACATGCGGCTAGGCATCACATGCGGCAGATATGTCCATGAGGACTGTGTGGGACTTACCGCCCATGATGAAGAAGCTTTTATTTGTCCATCCTGTGAGGACTGAGTAATAACAGATGTAAATTCTGCAGACAGATGCAATAAAGCTAAGCAAAACCGACTATATTATTTCATAATATTTTGTAGTAACTGAGGTGCTTTGCATGGGTATTCGAAGAGCCACAACCGAAAATGACTCCCCCTTCTAAAGTGCTTGTTCTGAAGATATTTACTGTGCCCCCTTCCCCGCCATACTTTAAGATATATTTCTTTTATACCCTCTCCTCTAAAATCCCTTGGAAGAGTGGCTCGTCCATACACCCTGTGTAGTAGGTCAATAAGGAGACACCTGTCCCTAATATGGACATGCATGTCCATAATAGGGACACGCGGTTCCTTATATGGGCACTTGTAAACATTTTTTTGTTTTTATCATTAAAATTAAACCAGAATAATTACAAGGTCGCTAATTTTAATAATGATAGTCAACAGTCCAGGGATAGTGGTCATATATTTTTGGAGTTCTATGACGTGTACACGGGGGTGAAAAAAATCAATTTTTTTTAGGGTGTCCATATTGTGTACAGGTACCTTAGTTAATGTCGTACTTATACTTAGCTTAGTGGATCGTACACGCATAGATACACACATGCATCAGAAATAGGTGTAAAAACAGCGAAAACGAATTCAGATAATCTCAAAATGTAAAAGAAATGCACTGTTAAAAATTTCTGTAAAATCACATTAAAAAAATCGAGACTCTCTGTAAATTTACACTAGTTCTTGGTTAAATGCATTCAATCGAGTTTCTCGGTCAAGACTTACTGTAAATTTACACCAGTTCTCGGTTAAATGCGTTCGATTGAGTTTATCGGTCATCGATTTACAGACATTTCCCTATCTTGTATCTAATTCCCTGTAGGGATTTCCATGTTTTTATTTAAAAATATTTTCAGCTTTGTTAAAACTTGTAATTCAAATACACACGTTTAAAATTCTTTTATAATTTTATTAGAATTATTTTTAAAAAATTTAGTTTCAATTTTTTTATTTATTTTTTTATTCATTTAGTTAGTTAGAATCATAATACATTTAAATACATTGCTTTTATAAGAATTGTGATATAACCTTAAAAGTAATTTTGGTTAATTTATCTAATGTTTTTGTAAATATTTTACAAAAAATGTTATAATTACCAATATATTTAACCAGTTTTATTGAAAAAATACACCTAAATTTCACATTATTATTATTTAAAAATTCCAGTATATCTTCAGATATTAAAGAAGATAATTATTGAGAAGAAGCAATTTTTTGATAAATAATTCCGTAAATAAAGGATAAAAAAATTAAATTTTATTTAAAAAAATAATAGGTATTATGTTTCGGTCCAAACGAAATTAAAATAAACCGTTTAAGAAATACGAATATATTTGAAGCGAAATCTTTGAAAAGCACAAGTACAATAGATTTCCCCCGCTTTATTATAAAGGACATCCTTTATAAACCACAGTAACAGCTCCTATGGCGCAGTCAGTAAGATGTTTTTCTCCTGCCCAGAGGTCTCGGTTCAAACCCCAGGCCGGCCAGAAGGAAGTTGTGTAAAAAAATTAAATGGCACAGCTGTTCAAATTTGGTTGAATAACTCTGATACTTCGAAATTCTAAAATTCGCTGATTTCAAAAGCTAAGTTAAGTTATTTTAATTAAAAAAATAAATTGATTTACAGAGTCTTGCGTATTTTTAATAATGTTAATTTACAGATTCTTGTGTATTTTTAACGATGTTAATTTACAGAGTCTTGTGTAAATTTACCAAATAACTTCTCTTTTATTTAACAGAATCACTGTTTTTCTAATCTCTGTAATTTTACATAAGACTTAAGATAATGGATTACCCGTAGATTCTCTGTAATTTCACAGGAAAATTTTTAACAGTGTGAAAAGTTGTGGAAAAAATATATCCCCATGCCACAAATCCCTCTGACATAAAGCATCGTATAAGAATGTGATTGCTATCAGTCAACTAGTAATAACATCTAATAGTTAATGCTGCACTTAAATTTTTCTTACGGGGTCTTCTACATATAGAAATTGTAACAAATTTTTAATACCTAAATTCGATATCATGTTTGGATTCTTCGGTGCATTTAGGGTAGGAGACTTTGTTATTATATATAAATATAAATAACAATATAAATAAATATATATATATACTTTATTATTTTAGGATAGCAAACTTGAAGTCATACTGTCAAGTAATTTAGGAATAATCGACCGTCAACTGAGGTAAGTATGGCCCATTAAGATAAGTTTGGCCGAAGAAAGGGAAAAGAATAAATCTGCTAAATTTTCTACATCTCTTGAGTTATCGACGAAGTTTTGGTCTTAAAATATAGGTGGTAGCATTATCTTAGGCAGGCAACTCATTGTAAGTAATTCGTCAAGTTTCCACCGTGGCAGCACCAGCGAAGTAAAAACGTATGAAAACGATGACAATTTAGCTCTTATAACTTTTGTCTGTCACGCTGTTAATTAATTCATTTGGACCTTGGTAAGTACGTATTATTGTAACCTCATTAGTGTTGATCAAGGCCTAATGTAGGATTATGCGTTGTCTTGCCAGATATAAGAAAGAAAAGCGTTTTTAAATGTTGGGTTAAGTTTGGCCCAATGAATTATCATTTAAATTTGTGTGTATACTTCCTGTCAATGCGTAAAAATGTTATATTTCAAGAGGAGCTTTTCTTATTTTGTTGAATTTAAAAATTTATGTTTTTGAGGTAATGTTTTTGTTTATTTTCGGTAAACTAACAAAAATAGACATTTTCACTTATGCAAACAATAATTTTGCTGAAAATTCATCCAGTGTATTTGAACCAAACAAAAAAGTTATTGACAAAAATGACTGTATAGATGAAAATTTTGTACGTGTGCTGTTTAATGGCAATATTTATTCCGGAAGGACTACTTTGAAATCAAAGTAGGGTTGTGTTGTTGACTGCATGGAAAGGAAGTTAAAATGTTGGCATTGGCCACAGCGACCGAACTCGATGGTGTAATCAGTGGAACGATATTGTTGCAAAAATTAGTCCACGTAAACTTCTGTCTAAGAAACCAGTATTCAGTCCCGCAGACCTGGACAATCCACGTTAAGCAATATTTATGAATTTTGTAATAATTTGTTATTAAAATTTATATCAATTTCCTGTCTTTTTACATGTTTACACTTTTTACCCTAACTTCCCCGTCTTTTTGTATAAGGTAACATTGGTACACATCGTGTTGTAGACCCTATACCATTCGTTTTAACACAAGGACCAATGTTAACCCAATTCAATGTAAAATTGGTCCAAAACTTTCAAAATCACTTTTTGGTAAAAATAAAAGTAAAAACAAAAATAAAAAAATAAAATTAACAATAAACAAAATAATTTCAACAAATAAATGATAATGGTGTGGTTCCATATATTCTTAGCCAACAAAAAATTAACATGATATTCATTGTTTAAATAAAATAAGAGAATACACCTGCTGAATATGCCATGAAACAGAGAAATTTGGGTCAAAGTTTTCCCGGTTGACGGTATGTTTGAAGTTGTGAACTCCTAATGTTAAATTCATTTTTATTGTTGCAAAACAAATTGCAATCGGGTAGGTCTATAAGCAGCATAACTTAAAATCCACTTGTCGAAATAAAAAATATTGAGGAAATTGCATATTTGAAGCTTTTACAAATTGATTACTGTAAAAAAAAATCCACATGATACAAGTAATATTTCTTTCGAAAATTAATTTCGGAGGCATATACTTTTTGAAAACATTTTTCGAAAAAAAAAAGACATAAAAATAAAAAAAAAATTATTTCAAACATATATTTTTTGAAATTACTTTTCGAAAACAATATGAGCTGTAACCTATGCATTTTTCAACAGAAATCGACTTCCAGAAGCTTCAAGTATGTAAAATTCAAAGTTATAGTTCTTTCTGCTTATTAATTTTGAGTTATGCTTAAGGGGTCTTGTACCTTTTAAACGCGTCGAAAATTAACGAAAAACTTCAAAGTTTGAATTAGTCTATCTTCAAAGCCTTTTTATGCATAAAGATGAAATTTTGGATATTGATTAAACAGATTGTACTTTGTAATATGCTACCATTAGAAATTTATTAAACCTTTACAGAGTTTGTACATTGTTGAAATCAAAATGGCTCTTTTTTTTACCTCATAAATCATTGCGCGCATGATATCTTGAGAAAGTATGTATGGATTCGCATGAAATTCGGTAAAGATACTAAGTATATATGTGTGTTTAAAATGATCTACTCTTAGGCTAAAATTATTTCATTAACTATATAAAAAAATATATTTTCGTAAACAAAAATAAAAAATTTCTATTTTAAATGAATAAAAATAGTCACGACTAAAAATATTACCATTGTAAATACTTAAAAGTAGATCATTTTAAACACACATATTTGTTTAGTATATTTACCAAATTGCATGATAATCCATACGTACTTTCTCTAGATATCATGCGCGCAATGACTTATGTGGTAAAAAAAAGAGCTATTTTGATTTCAACAATACACAAATTCTGTAAAGGTTTAATAAATTTCTGCTGGCAGTATATTACAAAGCACAATCTGTTTAATCAATATCCAAAATTTCATGTTTATACATAGAAAAGTTTTGAAGATAAGACTAATTCAAACTTTGAAGTTTTTCGTTAATTTTCGAAGCGTTTAAAAGGTACAAGACCCCTTAAGAAAACTAGACGCATTGCAATGTGTTTTGCAACGATTAAAAATGAATCTAACAGTAAGAGTTCCAAACTTTAAATTTGCATAATTCCTAAATTATTTGACTGAATGACTTCCCGTTTGGTCCTAATCTACAATTCAGAAACCAAATGAGATGTGAAAATTACGTGTTAGCATTAAAAATTATAAAGTTTGTTACAATTTTTACATTTAAAGACACCCTAAGCAAAAATAAGTGCACCATTAATTAGAAGACGCTATTTGCATTCAATTGGTACCAATACGAGGATTTATGGAACAGTTAGTTCGGGATGATCGCTTTTTGCCCAGGATTGTAGATAGTTTTTTTTCACAGGAATAGGTCAAACAATTTAAAATATGATTGTCATTATACGCCAAAATGAGAGATATTGACAACAATGAGATTTAAAGGGAATGGGGATAGCAATAACGGGGTGCCAAAATCCGTTCAAACCAAAATACACCAAAACAAATAAATTTTACCATAATCATCAATATTACCAACAAAGCACACGCATATACATATATGTATGTGTGCATCTTACAGCAATTTTATTACATCTTTCATTGTTTTTTGAGTCTATATATTTTCTTACATCAATTTTATTATCTGTTCCATTATTTTCTGACTCTATATACTTTTTAGTCTCCGTAATTTTTCTTTAGCAAATCCCTTCTTAGAATTTTATCATCATATTTGTTTATTCCAATCCCGTAAAAATCTTTTTCCCTCCAAGGTGAATAACGTATATTTCCAGAAATCCTCTAGAGACTCAAAATTTTCCTTAATGTAAACCCATCATTGCACTGATAATAAATAAAACAAATTTACTTATATTCATTATGCACGTACTTATATTGAGTGTTTATATTTAACCATATTAATTGGATTAATGGGTTCACTTTAATTGAAACGATGTGTGAAAAGTAACTTATAAGTAGTTAAATTATTTGTGAGCCAACAAATACTGTAAAAAGTGAAATATTACAAAATAAAAGGTGGAATTGGATTGTACTACATTATAATAAACTAAATAAAAGGGAGAAGATGAGCAAAAAACAAAATTTAAAAAATAAGGTATTGAAAAAGTAAATTTATATTATGAGTAATATTATGAATT
Organism: Maratus speciosus; assembly: GCA_963932465.1. NCBI lineage: Eukaryota > Metazoa > Arthropoda > Arachnida > Araneae > Salticidae > Maratus > Maratus speciosus. The sequence continues at coordinate 284,665,245 of OZ010792.1, forward strand.
ACATGCGTACAGCTTGCACAGGCAGATACGTGACGTAATCGTGTCCTAAAAAAGAACTGATGAAATTTCAAATTTTCTCATTCAATAATATAACAAATATACAAATGAAACATGTGTAGTGATTATAAGTTAACTGGTAATTTTTGTGAATAGTAAGTAAAAATTTAGTTTAAAATTTAAGTTTAAATCTTGAGCACGATTTTGTTTTTTCGATTTCAGCGTAGCTGAACAAAATTCAGTGAAACAGAATAAAGCGTATTACAATAGAGCGCCGATTATCGGAACTCCAATTAACCGAACTTCCAATTATCCGAACAGTCTATAGCTCTCTCTTTTTTTTAATCGAACCTCCAGTTATCCAAACAGCCTATTTCTCCCAAAATTTTTCCTAACCGAACTCCCAATTATCCATTGATTTGGAATAAAATTTTAAATAAAGAAAAAACTGATAGTGGACCAGACAATGTGGAATGTAAAACAATAAAGGAGATAGGAAGAATCCTAAGCTATGAAGAAAATGAAATTAACGAGTGGTTAAATAGTGAAGTGCATGACCCTGTATATCAGATTTTAAATGATGAGATTAATGATGAAAAAGAAAATGAAAAAAATGAGAACGAATGCTCTGAAAATAACCCAGGTCCATCACATAACGAAACCTTTGAGTGCTTGAAAAGAGCTATGAAAAGGCTCGAACAGTAGAAGAACGTTGATCCTATTCAACTAACGCATTTAAGAAGAATTGGAGATATAACAGCAGTGAAAAAAATGTGTTCGTTGAAGCAAGCAACAATCAAAAGCTTTTTTGCTTGATAAAAATGTAAACAAAAAGAAAAAAAAAATAAAAAAAACAAAAAACAAAAAATTAAACATGCCAGCACTAACTGGTGCTGCCCAGTTCTAAGCTTAGCTAACGTCTGTAGGTTTTAGTATAGTCAGAAACATCCCTTAAATTGTCTGTCCATTTATCCGAACTTTTGCTTATTCGAACTAGTGTCAGTCCCAACTTCTTCGGATCATCGGCGCCGTCGGGATATAACGTCGGGACCACTCGAAGCTCACTGGCGGTTCGTCTATGTAACTTTGCTTATAAATCTTCGTGTTCGATGTCCACGCAGTAAAGACAAGATAGAGAAGAGACTTTTGGGGACTTGGTATTATCCTTTTATTACATTGTGATCTTTTTCTGAAACAAGGTACAGCCAGATTGAGAGTTCATAGCGTACCAAAGTCAAGCCGAGCAGCACAGGTTAATTTAAAAAATCATCCTTGTAAAAACGCCCCCCCCCCAAAAAAAAAAAAAAAAACAAAAAAAAAAAACTTGAAACTTAGCTTTACCATTAGAAAAAGAATTTAGAAAATTTGAATATTAAGTTTAAAACATGATTTAATTTTTATCCTTTCATCTATAATGTTACATAAGTACTTATAATACCACTTTAATGACGTACAGTCATGGAAAAAAAAAAGTAAACACCCCCTACTACAGGGTTGGCAGGTTTTTGACACGTGTCAGTTTTTGACGGTTTAAACTGTGGTTTAAACCGTCATGTCAAAAACCGCTTGTCAAAAACCTCGTCAAAAACCTCAAATACTACAGTGATCTGTAAAATTTCACATTAAATGTCACACATTAGATGTAATATTTAAAATTCACTATTACTGTAATTAGTATATAGTATTAGTAATAATTACAGGGTTGGCAGGTTTTTGACATGTGTCAGTTTATGTCGGGTTTAAACCATAGTTTAAACCTTCATGTCAAAAACCTCAAATACTAAATTGATCTGTAAAAATTCAAATTAAATGTCACACATCACAACATTACATGTAATACTTTAAATTCACTCTTACTGTATATTAGTAATTAGTACATAGTAAAGTATTATTGTTAAGTACAACTTTTTAAACAGGGTAAAATTTTTAAATTTTTTTTGTAAAATTGTGTTTTTCTAAAAAGTAGACATTAAGCTCACCTGAGCTGTACATTTTTTCTCTTACTTAAAATCATTTTAACTTCTCTTACTTTTGAGAGCTTAAAGCATTAGCTAGCTTTTTTTATGGGAAAAAAAAACTTAGAAAAGTGCAGATTTTTTTGTATATATAACAAGGTAATATGCATCGATGTTATTCTAGTCTAGGCAATAACCATTCCATTCAAAATTGAAATTGGATTATTAATTTTAAACATTTACAAAATAAGAGAAGAAATTAAAAAAAAAAAAAGCTTAAAGTCAAAATCTTTTTAAAACATGCTTTCTTTCAATATATAAAAATGTTTTCGATTTTAAAACTGAACAAAATTGGCCAATCATCTAAAAGGAAATTCCTTTAAGCCCATATTGTAAAAGTGCATAATAGAAGGGATCAAATCATGAAACCATACCATTGTTTGGCTTATACTTTGCATCCTAACCATCAGGAGCAAGGGTTGACTGCTGTATCAGTTGATTCAGCTCGCACTTGAGCTACAGAGAAAATTTATGGATCCTTACCCATACTGATTGTGTATGAAGCTAAAGAATCCCCTTTCCCGTCTTCTTATTTCAGTGCTATAGAGAGAACTCCAGGGTTGCAAAAAAGCCGGCTAAAATTAAAAAAAGCCACGCCGGTGGCTTTTATTGGTTTTAACCGGCTTTTTTTGGCCAAAATTGGCCTTTTTTGGCCAAAATTGGCTTTTATACAGTAAAGCATTTTAATTATAAATGACACATTTTTATGTGTTTTTTACTTAGTTTTAAAGGCATTTAATTGAGATAGAAATCAATATAACCCAATTTTTGCATATAATGAAGACATTAATATTGGAATAAAAGGCCTTACCAATTGCTTTCTCTGGTTTACACTGACTTAACACCCTTTTTTTTTTCATTTTTACTGCTTTATATAATTAAAAAGGACAATGGTTGCTTAGTTATATATTTTATTAACTAATTTTAAGGGATATTAATATACAAGTCTTATTTTATTTCTCATAAACATTTATTTAAATATTTAAAATCACACAAAGTCATTTAATAAAAACACCATTTCTCTATACTCAAACAGTATTATGAATAACATATGCATTAATTTATGCAGAATATGCACTATTTTAAATAGCAACTAGCTTTTCAAAATTCTAATTCAACAAGTTTTATGTGGAGAATTTTTTTAATTCTCTTTATTTTATGCACACTTACATGTACTAAGATTTCCTCAATATTATATTCTCCCTAATTTCTCTTTCAACATTGTTCATTCTAAGATTTTAATCTGTCCGTATGGACATATCTGGAATAAGTTACATAACAGCTTAGTAGCAGAAAAACCTTTTACTATATCATTTTTATAAATTAGAATATCAATTGCTTATTACTGGATGTTTGTTCTCAAGTATTATATAAGATAATTTCAGTTATTAAATACATGTATACTATTTAGTTTTAGTCAATTTTAAAAGTATATCACTATGTAAGAATGTTTCTATTTTGATGTGTGATATTTTCTTATTCTTTCATATAATCTTTAAAATGTGTGGTATGTGTAGAACTATGATAAGGAATTCCAAACCAATACTTTGGAGTCTAATTTAATGTATTCATCTGAATATTTATAATTTTTTTTCTGACATAATACCTCCACAGTTGCATTCTAGCAGTTATAAGGACTTATTTATTTGACAAAATTTAATAGAAATTTATATTTTTTTAGTAGAAAATATTTATAAGTGTATTAAAAATAAATTAATGGAAATTTTATATGAATTATCTATAAACCACCTTTTTGAAAAATAAAAGCCGGCTTTTTTTAATTAAAGCCGGTTTTTTTTAGGTGGCTAAAACCAAAAAAAGCCGGCCTGCTTTTTTTGGCCTGGCTAAAAGCCGGCAACTCTGGAGGACTCCATTGCTTGGTGGAAAGGTATCATTAAATGCAACAGCATTTTGAGTCTGCTTCAAAACTTGCTCATCTAGCAATGCTTTTGCTATCAAGTCCTACTAGCTCAGCATCAATTAAGAAACAAACTATTTTCTAACACTTCATACACTCTAAACGCAAAAATCTTTTGGGTGTAAATAGATGTGTGAAACACGTGGTGTGCTGTAGCATGCTGCAGGGTAAAATTGCTTCGGATTATTTAATTGTACAAAATTATTTTCTTCTGTTTGAAAAGTCCAAAAAAAAAATATTTTATTGCAAATAATATTTTTTAAATTATTAAATTTCAATAAAAGATCACATAAATCATTGACTTATTTAATGTTTACCTATTGTTAAAATGTTTTAGTGTGTTACATGTATTTGGCAGTTTTCGACGGTTTAAACCAGTTTATGACAGTTTAAACCAGTTTTTGACGCTTGTCATGTCAAAAACCACTTTTTGACGTCAAAAACCCAACCCTGGACTCCTCAACAAATTATCGTAGACGAAAGTTACTGGTACCGGACGATTGGAAATAAAGTCTACTTTTAAATGGCGTGTATAAAATTTGCTTAGGGGACCATATACATATTGAAAGGAATCCAAACTTCATTTTTTTTCAATGATAGTACCCAAATTTAACGAGATATTTCAAATCTTCGGTTCAAACTATGCCTAGAAACCAAATTTCAAGTCATTCGAATGATAAGTTTTTGAATTATAGACATTCACAATTTAGTACTTCTAATGTTAAATTAAATTTTCATATTTTTATTTATATCTCCTGAAATTATGCTCCTAATGAGGTAATGTTTTGTGTAGCAACAATACTAATATACCCAAACATAAATACGTTGAATTTGCAATTTTTATAATTTTATGATATGAGTTATGAATTATAAAATTCATATTTGGAAAAATTATGAATTGCAACATACAATTTTTTTGATGGATTTAGATTTATTAAGTCCTGATTTATGGAAATCCAAAATTTCACATTTTCCTTCCAAGTAGTTTTCAAATTATGCTTAAAAAACGGCAAAATGATGGTTTAAGGGGCCGTCTATGATAGAAGTGAGTAAAGTTTTGAAATTTATTCTGCTATCTTGTAATCAAACAGGTTTCATTGACGCTTACACGTGCCTTGATCAAGAAGGAGGCTCTCTCGGTTAACAATCGAGTTCGGAACTTCAATTTGGATACAGCCCTTAAAATACGCTCGTTTTAAAATAATTAATTTCTCGAAAACTTATGGCCTGAATTGCATACAAATTTGTTTATAGGCTAATTGAAAGGTGTAGAGTTCATTTATGCTGTCAGAATTGTGTACTGGTATTGAAAAAAAAAACAAAGTTATGGTTCGTTTTAATATGTAGATGGCCCCTTAAACAAATTTTATAAACATCGTTTAAAAGTAGACTTTATTTCCAATCGTTCGGTACCAGTAACTTTCTTCTACGATAATTTGTTGAGTAGTTAGTAGGGGGTGTTTACTTTTTTTTTCCACGACTGTACATATCTTAAAAGCAGCACATATTGATAAAACATCTTTGAAGTATACAACTTTACAGATTTTTCTGACTCTATATATTGTCTTTCTTTTAAGTATTTTTACTCGAACAAAGTCCCTCTTCTATTTTTTCATTAGTTTTGTTTATTCCACACGCGTGAAAACCTTCTCACAGAGAGGTGAATGAGATATAATTTTCAAAATCCTCTAGAGACTCAAAATCTCCGTTAATATAAACCTGTCACTGAATTCTTAGATAAATCAAATAAAACAATCTCAGATATATTAGTCAAATAGTGCTTATATTGGATAAGATTATAGTTTGACGTATTACTTCGAATATTGTGTTTACTTTAATTCAAACGATATACTAAATGTAATTTACCCTTAGTAAACTTGTTTCTGAACTAGCAAAAAGATCGAATCTTTCAAGATAGGAGTTGAAATTGATTTGTGCCAGATTATATAAAATAAATAAAAGAAAGAAGAAATGCAATAAAAATATTTTTAACGAGTAATCATACCACATATTTCATATGTATATATATTACAGTGGGTGATCGGTTAACGAACTTAATCCGTTCTAATACAGTGTTCTCTAACCGAAATATTCGTTAACCGATCATAGATTTTGTATTAATTTGTATGGGAATTCAATTAATTCGTTCTTAAAAATTATATAATGTATGGAAAATAATATAAATATCCCCCTTCTAATACGGTTAATATACGTCCTTATTTAATATGAATAGATCGCATTTTGAAGGCTTTGTCCGTGTCGTGGCGTATTTGAACAAGTTGGAAATTGCTCGTCAAACGTGGCAAATGAGGTGCGTTCGTACTATAACTAGTTTTATAAATATTTTCTGCACCACATATTGTACTTAATGTATATTTTAGTGCACATCATAAGTGCATATCAATTTGATTCTGTTCGAAAGGCTGTAACATCATTAAAATTCACTTCAAATAAATTTTTCCCATTGGCCTTAATGTAATGGAAAACTTTTGACTGTTTCTGTGACTAAACTATACATCCGATTTTCATAAAATTTGAAATGACTCGCCAATTTTTTGCAGCAATTATATAGTTAAAATTTTAGACCATTCAGTTGGGTAGTTCTTGCTCTGTTATATGCGGACGGACTGAACGATGACTATAGGTGCTACGTATTTATATAATTATGTCGCACCGAAAAAAACATTGCATGCCTTGGACATGTAAGAACTTTAGGATTACAGTCATTGAACTACGGCATTAAATCATATCAAATTGTCCCTTTGACCTTTCAAAAAGTCCCCCGTTCTCTAAAAGATCGTGTTTATTGCAAGGCCCTATAAAGCTCCAGTGGAGCTAGATCCTGTTGATATTTTGCGAAGTAACTTTCAGTTAAAATAATTAATTTACAATTAAAAATATTTCTTTAAAAAGGGACACAAAATATAAAAAATAATGTTTCCAATTAATTCATTCTAATTTGGGGGGCCCGAAATTGTAGGGTCCGAATCCCCGGTAGCTCATGAATTAATTAGGCCATACATGTACAACTGTTAAAATGTTCTCCCAATCGACAATAGATGCAGTTAAATACAGCTCGACAAATTTGAAAAAGAGCATTGATTCTTCTTGGCTTTGTTTTGTGAGATGTTCATTAACCGAACATGTGTTCGTTATACGAACATAAAAATCTCTCTCGAAAGAGTTCGTTAACCGATCTGTTCGTAAACCGAATAGTTCGTTAATCGATCACCCACTATATAGTTATTCAATTATTGAATTTTAAAGTTACAAAACATTTTTTAGAACACTTCTATACATTTATCTACTTGTGTGCATGCATGTTACAAACATTTATACATGTATTTAATTCATAGTATTAACTAAAGTCGGAAATATACATTTTTCATTTCAGTCATGCTTAAAGGATAAATATTGTATACAGTAATTTAAAAGATAGCTCGAAGTTTAAGAAATAGATGAATCTGCGATAAATCAAAAACTTTAACAGGGATATTTTTGGGGGAGATTTCAATAGCTTAACAGAATGATATGTACATATATGGTTATATGGTTTGTATATATCAGAGCAATAAGAAGTTTACTACTCATTCATTTCCGTCAGTGGTGACTATTTAGGGATTTAATAATTTTATCAGGTTGGTAGTACCTAGTTTACAAATTTAAAATATTTTTTTGTCATATGTATTCCAAACAGTAGTTTTACATGGCAGCAAGTAGTTTTATGTATAAAAATTTATCCATGTGACATATTGCAGAGCGAATAGAAATACGAGTCTAATTCAAAAAATATTCGTAAAAACATTATTATTAAAATGATAAAATAAAAAACCACCAGAAAAATTATAAAACAAAAACAATAAAATAGTTTTCGTCTAAATGTAAATAGATTTCTTTTATATAATTATTCCGGTTTCAGTTGTATCTTGAAATTTAATATGGAAGTGTTCTGAAAATTGAATAAAAAACTTTTTTTGTTTTATTTAAAAAATCTTGCTTTTATTTTTAGTCTACAACTGTTGCTTCGCTTTTGAAGAAGTGACAAAAATAATCTAACAGGAAATAGGTTATAAGAATTGTTATCCAGAATTGTCTGGGAACGACTGCTTTAGACTTTCGTAAAAATCTAGAAAAATCTAGATCTAGAAAGTTGCTATCTAGAAAAAAAGTCGGATGTGGCAATTCCGAAACTTTCTTCTATCTCATACATGTTAACGTGTCTAATAACGTGTCCTTTTGAGTAATTTTATTGCTAACAGTCTGTGAATAACAACAAGTGTATCTTTTTTTTTTTACGTTGACTATATTTACAAACTTATAATAGATATAATATGGCTTAAATGTTCCTTCTTCTCTGAGGAACGTGAGAACTATCATATATATTATTTCTGATGTCAACATCCTTTTTTCTCTGCACATACTAAAGACACAGCGATGAATGAGGTACTTTTCGAAATGTTCTGCAAGCCGCTTTTGATGTATTATACTTATAAATCGTTAAAACGCGTTGTTGGATTTTAAAAAATTGCAATTAATGAAAAAACATATCAACATATAATCTCAAAGACTGCGGTAAAAAGTCCTCGCAAGGATCTATTTATTTTATTTTATTGATCTCTAATAGCTTTTTTACATCTAATATATTTTTTTAGAATGCCCAT